>OX244267.1:23154206-23880039 GCA_945867215.1 Epinotia demarniana | reverse complement strand
ACATGACCGAACCAACGAAGGCGACATTCCTGGAGCTTATCCGCTACGTCACGAACTCCGAGGCTGCCACGGATGTACTCGATACGAAAGCACGCGTAACGCCGCACATCCACCGCAAAATCTTCATTTCAGTAACGCGAAGCTCCTGAACGTGCCTTCCAAGAACTGGCCACGTTTCGCTGCCATATAACAGGACTGGTCGTATGACGCACTTGTACACTAGCCCTTTGAGTCGAAGTGGTATTCTGCAATCGCAGATGACTCCTGTGACCATTTAGACCACGCCGCGCTGATTCGGGCTCGGATGTCGTGATCAATGGTCCTGGACTAATGCAGTACTGATCCTAGGTACATAAATTTGCCATTTTTCGTGTCAAATTCGTCACCTATCTTAATAGGATCGGGATTTCGGGATCCGTACTTCCGCAGGCCTTTCGTCGGCCATTCGGCCATTCGGTCTTTGCGACATTTAGTTTTAGACCGCCGTACTCTAGCGAGCCGTTCTATTGAACCTTATGCTCTAATGCCTGTTTGTCCGTCTGTTAATGCGATGTCATCTGCATACATGAGCAACCACGGCGGCGGATCTTGTATTTCCGACGTGACGGCGTCAAGCACCACACTAAACAGAAATAGACTTAGGGCCGAGCCTTGGTGTACACCCACTGTAATAGGGAAGTGTTTTGTGTCGCCAACGGCGGTCCTCACTAGAGAAACCGAGTTGCGGTACATATGACATATCTCGGATGATTAGATGTCAATATAGACCTTTGGCACGTTCTTCACCTTCAGTGCCCACAAGATCATCTGACGTGGGATGCAATCGAAAGCCTTTTGCAGGTCAAGAAATGCCATGTAAAGTGGCTTTCGTTTCTCCCTGTAAGCTTCGGTCAGACTGTAAGCTTCGGTCAGATATTACTTTAAGTTTATGGTTCTGCTAATCCCATCATATACTTAAGCTAATCACGGTCATATAAGAAGTACTTAGTTCTGGGAGTTAGTTGTTATTGTTTTTATTGTGCCGTGCGTAGAGGGGACCAATTAACATTGTGTTTTTAACAAATAAAGTGCATGTGTGTTTAGTTTGACACGCTACTGCTGGCCTGGGTGATGTAAGTAAATTGTTTTCTTGTATGCATTAAGTACTGTGGTGAAAATAATTAGACATTAAACTGATACCTATTTTACGTGCAAATTATGATCATGTATGATTTTACATTACTACATATTCAATTTGTATTCTAGCTAGCTAGGGCAGTAACATGCGATAAAAGGTATCACGTCTGAAAACTTTATTTATACTTTTATTGCATCAGTTAAATAAAAACAGTATTACATATATTATATTACACGTATTTATTCAGGAATGATTATGAATGTCATGATCAAAATAATCCTATTTATTATTCACAAATTCAGCGATACGAAAACTATTCAGAAAAATTCAAAATTAATCAGTGAAAAATATTCTTACTTATTCGTTTTTTCTTTGGCAGATCGACTTAGTTTACTCATGTTTGAGCAAGAAAGGCTTAAAATGGAGGACAATAGTGACTTCACCGAATATAAAACTTCTAATAAAGAAAAAAACTTTGTGACTATTGAAATTTGATACCCAATAGTACAATTTCAGTTATGTTAATTTGTATAATGGTCTTAAATGGACAACTTTTTTGAAATCTAACTTTATAATTGATATTACATGGCTTCAAATCGAAATTTTGTTTTATTTTCTCAAATATTCGTATTATTCGAAATATTCGAATATTCGAATTATTTTTTGACTCTACTTTATTTTTATATTTCTTTTATATAGCAAATATAATAATACTTATATTGGGATAGTTTCAAATATCTGCTTGTAACGGTTCCAACGCTACAAATAAATAAATATTTTTTTGTATGGAGACCCCCCCTATTTATTAACTTTTTTCTAATTTTAAATTTGTTCCTTCGCTTGCACACAATTAACGAGCTGGATTCCAAATTTCATCCTTCTAGGTCATCTGGAACTAGGTTAGGTTTTAGGTACTATATGTCAATCAGTCAGTCAGTACTAAAATTTACGACTTTTGTCCTTCATATCTTTATAACCGTTTGAGCTAGCTTCATGAAATTTGGGCTTCTAGATGTCCTTATGGATATAATTAAACAAACGTAGTTTTATGTGTTTACGTTAAAGAGGTTTTGAATTATAGAAGGGACAAAAGTGGCACCAAGTGCTAGCCAGTTCCTTTGCTTGAACTGGCTTGACACGCTGCCGCGTGTCTAGATATTACCTTTCGCCATTTTCTTCGTAGTTTGACAGATCCGACGGGGCCCCGTACGGCGAGGCTCCGATTTTTCGGCAGTTTGCCCTTCGGACATTTGAAGCTACCTCACAAACCTAACCCACATTTATCAATTAAGTGCTCGGTATCGGCATTATTACGTCTCATGATAATAATTTTTCATACTGTGCCACTCATCTCAACTCTACATTTATTCATGGGAAGTATATCAACTCATAGGTTAATTACCGAGTAGGTCTCAAAATGCATTATCAAAAATAAATTGTGACGTTAGGTAATTATCGATTTTCTTTATGGCTGCATAGGTTTTTTAAAGTTCATAAAGTTTGTCCTACCTTATTTGGCCAATAGCAGGCACATTGCTGCAGCTCCATTTATTATACTTAAGGGAAAAAGGTCTCTAATAAACATTTTCGTTAGGTTACTTTGTCAAACAGAACTACTTACTTATTCATAAATACATTGCAGTTTGCAGATCAGTCGCTTATCACGGGCCAGGCCTTTTAAATGGGCTAGTCACGGGGGTCAAAGCAGTAAGCGAACCTTCGACCCTCCTTCTTAGGAAAATGTCTACCGCTAACGGCATTCGAAGTTTTTCCTCTCTGCCGCACTTACGTACGAACTCGCAAGTCTGACAGAGAGGGAAAACTTCGAATGCCTTTCGCGGTAGGCCCTCTGGTCCTTGTGCCAAAGTGTCCCACACACCCGTCCGGTCCCTCTACAACCGGGCGGATGGGTGCATCAACACATTCCTCCTACGAATGAAATAATCTTAAAAATAAACGCATGTGGTGCATGAAATTAGTATTTAACAGTGTTACTAGGCTCCCTGTATCGTGGGAGACCAAGTGTACATTTTATGGTACTAGCTTCTGCCCGCGACTCCGTCCGCGTGGAACTCGTTTATATCGCAGCTCCATACAAACTTTAAACTCCCATTTCACTCCCTTAGGGGATGATTTCGGGGATAAAAACTATCATATGTCACTCTCCATCCCATCAACTATCTCCACTTAAAAAAATCACGTCATTTCGTCGCTCCGTTTTGCCGTGAAATACGGACAAACAAACAAACAAACACACACATACACTTTCCCATTTATCATATTAGTATGGATGCGTACCTATGTTAAAACAACATAATAATACAAGCAATTTTAAGAACAATTTAGATTATGATAAATTATTCAGGTTAACACAACACATCATATGTATATAATATATCAACGTCGCGACATTTTCACATTATAAATGCCTAAGTAGTAAATAGGTAGGTAACCATAAAGAACCATTCAGTACCTATGTAGGGCGATAACAGAAAATGCAGAATACGTTCCAACTTTTATCAGTTAATGAACAGTTAATTGTTAGTTAATAACGTGATTTTACTTATCAAATTGTCAACTTTGACCTGGCAACGGTAACTAAGTATTAATTAAATACTTTGTTGTATTGAACAACATATTTCAACAATTGTTTACGGAGTAAATAAATCAACCCAATTTCTACATTTATATACCTATTCTTGAATATACAAAAATAAAAATAAAAATGTTGTTAATGAAATGAAAATACCTACAACTAGGTAGTACTAAATACTATCAAACGCAATAATTAAAACGAATTACCAAAAAAAAAAACATCAAAAAGTGAAAGGTACGCGCCAAATCTGGGTTCCTCGCACAGGTTCCTCATGAAGGTCTTTATGTCAGCTGACCAGGGTTCCATTGCGCCGCAAACTCGCAGCGCCGGCCTGAGGCGTAAACCAAACAGAGACGGCATACGGCGAGGGCGAGGCACAGGCGCGGTGCAGGCATGTTGCCGCTTCAAACCATTGTAGACCTTAATACAATGGAATAAGGTGCTAGTAACTGCTAGCGGCGCGTCGCTAGCGTGCCTCCGCCGCGCCGCTTCAGTATAATTTAAAATACGTCTCCTTAGTACCTTACTGGCACCTTATTCCATTGTATTAAGGTCTACAATGGTTTGAAGCGGCATCATGCCTGCACCGCTGTGTGGTTTACGCCTGAGAACGTGTTGCCCGTAAGTGGGACAGTACGAACGTATCGACGCACCGTATCTTAGCATAAGAAGCATATCACGTGATGTACCTCAATTAAGACCTATCCGTATTAGACGACGTACGTAGACGTAGGCGTAGACGTATTTAACCTTATGTCGCGACGTTTATAGACGTTGGGCACGTGAACGAGTTAAGAAGAGAACGTACTCATGAAAACAGCATGTACGCTATACTCGTGCCAGTGCCAGTTAGCCTTGCATGCCCGTATTAAACAGTAACTCACCACTAATGCTCATTACCTACCATTACCAACTTATAATTTTAATTTAATTTCTTTTTCTGCCTTGTACTAGAAACTTGAAACTTTGTGGAAGAGTTTAAGAAATTATTATTTAAGTTTGTTTTACTAATATATACACACCTATAACTACATGGATGAGCTTACTGTCGGGCTCAGCCAATAATGCCAAGGTCGGATGTTCAACTGATGGTGTTTGTAGGAACAATATCAGTTATCCCAATGACATGATTTTGCTGGCGGTAAGCGCTCTCGAAAAGTTGCTTGCGGTCTGTGAGAGCTACGTTGAGACGCAAGGCCTTCGGTACAATTCATCAAAGTGCGAGCTTCTGTTATTTAAAGCGGGAAATAAAATGCCAAAAATAGTCTCCCCGCCGAAAATAGCCTAATGGCTCTGCCAGTCAGAACTGAAACGAGTGGTGAAATTTTAGTAGCTGCGAGGCTCTCACAGATGATGCAGATATGGAGAGGGAGCGCAGGGCGTTTGCGGTGAAGGTGCAATATGTTGGTCCGTAGGTTTGCACGGTGTGAAAAAGCGGATAAGACGACGCTCTTTAAGACCTTCTGTCAAACGTTTTATACCTGCAGCCAAGTATATAGGTACTCGAAAAACCTACGACTCCCTATGCGTCCAGTATAATAATGGGTTCAGGATGTTGCTGGGACTTCCACGACATTGTAGCGCATCCGGTATGTTAGGAGCTCAAGGACGGTTTCTTTGCTATAATACGCAAGCCTCCTTTGTGACAGTCCCAACAGCCTCCTTAGGGCCATTGCTGATAACAAAGGGCCATTGTCAACAGCCCACTATCATAGTGGGCTGTTGACAATGGACATCCATAATGGACGCACTGGAACTCCATTCACATGGAGTCTAGATATATTTATCATTTAATTAATTAAATTTTAAGTGTTTCCTTAATTATTATTTTTTAAATGTTATTATTACTTATTTGATATGTTTTTATTTTATTGATTAATGTATAAATTATATTGATTAGGTTATATGGTATTATGTTGTATGTTTGTATCGTGACATGGGCAATGCCTGAAATAAAGAAGAATAATAATAATTTCAGATCTCAATGACCTCCACGCGATGTCACCAACACACTCCCGCTTACCATCAATACGACCAGATAGAAACGAATCACGACCGGCTAGATCAAACGCAGTGGAACGAACGGGACAGCGAAGCGACGCAGCGGATAAACGAACGAGACGACAGGCAAAATGTCGACCAAACAACACGCTTAAGCGATTACGACCAAGCTGCGCAGCGTATGAGCGAACGCTCGCTACCTCTCCACAGCGGCCGGCAGAGGTTTCAAGATGTGCAAAGAAGGAGATTTAATCAAGAAGATGAGGAGCCGCGAATCGTGAATGTCAATAAAGATTCGGGGTTCCATTTGACGCCTAGGAGAGGTAAGATTCGAGCGCATTTATTCCTTATAGTCCAAATAATCATAAGGTAAACGTCCTGATGCCGTCCGTGATATTTGACACCTTATTTCCTAATATTTGACATACAATTTTGTTCACCTCTTTTGTTGTTTCTATGACTCGCTAGAGTCAGAGGTGAGGGACGTTTACCGTACCTGGGTGATTTCGCTCACGATCAGATGATGAATATTTGGCATGTTGAACATAAACGTGGTATTTACACAACACACATTTTACCATGAGATAAACCACTAAATCGCAAAATCTGCTATCTCAATTAACTTACAGTTAACCCTTAACCAACCAGCGCTTATTTTTCCACGATTTCGTAGTCGATCCGCCCTCCCAAATCTAAAAATGGCCTTATGTTCTAGCTTAAACTTACCACAGTCGTGCACCCAAAAAACACTAACTATTATACAACTAAGGACTAGTTGGCTGGTGACTCACAAGCAAAGACACAAGTCACCGACAGTAAAGTTACGTACGTACGTACACACAATGAAATTAAGGTTGACTGCTAATTAAGCGTTGCAAGTTTTTGCCGTTTACATAAGCGAGTCGAAATATTCCGTAATTTGAGGCCGTCTCAAATGAGCAAAAAGTCAATGTATCATGAAGGTTGACGCATGGCAGCAGGTGAAACGTTTTTGGCCAAAGCAGCACTTCATGTTGGAACTAGCTACCGCGGTCCCGGGTGTGTATAAGTATTGCAAATAACACAAACAAATTATAATAAAATGCAGGTTTGAGTACGTTGGACATTAATTCACAACCCCATTGTAAAATAACTATCCTGTATTTTCAGGCGTATTGCCGGAGCCGGCTGTTTCGCCGGACGTGGTCGTGTTCCCGGGCCCGAGTCGGCGCGCTGCGCGGTTCGAGCCTAGAGTGCCCGAGGAATGCATGCGCACGGGCATCTGCGAGGACGTGCCTGACTACCCGGAGGAGCACGTCGCCGCGATCATTGAGCAAGTGAGACACAATTTGTTAGGGAGAACTAACTTACTTGCCGCTTCGGGTAAACTCACGGGGCTCCGAGCGTCTAGTATAAGTTTTACCGAAACAAAACGTTACGACCGCGTTCGCGTTGCTGTCAAATCCCATACAAATTGAGGGTAAAACGCAAACGCGATCGTAAAGTTTTGTTTCGGTAAAACTTATAGTTAACTAGAGCCTCTGAGCAGACTCGATCGGAATGTAATATTTATAACTGTCCTGTACCTAAGCCAAAAACCTACCTACCACTTGTCAGTTCTCAATAAGGGCGATTTAAATGGCATCGTTATGCCAACACCACCTTATTGACTACCCACCGACGATGAAGTACTTCCTGCCTAGGAATGAAACGATACATATTCCTAATACATTACAGGGTTAGCGAGATTTTCGATACAGTTATACCTTACTCAGAGACCCGTCTCGCTACTGGGCACAAGCCTCGACTCGTAAACAAGAAGTTCCCATAACTAATATGATGCGTTTTGGCCACATACACCTTTAAATGTGTTTGCAGGTTTCGTTCCAATGTTTTCCTTCGAGCTTATTATCTCCAATGCAATTCCACATACGCACCCTTAACGGTAAAAAGCATTAAACCCGCGGTCCATCGTTATTGTTGAAAATGCTAAATAAATATAAAATTTTATACGGAGCGTGAATTCCGAGAGACTCATTTGTACGCGCCGGAATTCGAACCCGCGAACACTTGCCTGAATGTCAAGGTTGAACCACTGGAGTACCATAGCTTTACTAAAGTTTATCTAATTGGCTACATATCTATAAGCATTTTGCATTTGGTACCAACTTATGTGTGACCGCAGCCTGGCTGCGGCAGCCATATAACATATAGGAGTTCGTGACTGCCTAGTGCGCGGGCTCCCATATAATGTTTTACTGGCGGTCTAGTGCGCTCTTCAATACGCCTCTCATCTATCTTTAGTCCTGGTCGCATCTTATTCTCTTGTCGTCATAAAACGTGGCCGTACCGTACCAACCGAGGCTTCTCTCTAGTCTGCAGCTTATCTACTATGTCACGGGCATGAAGACTGCCTCGGATACGGGGACTATACTGTCCTTCAGCGTTCTCGCATGTGCACCGAAGCATGATCATCTGCAATAACCTAAAGAACATTATTTTGGTGTGTATCAGCGGCATCGGTAGATTATACTGGAGGGGCATGCCGTATCTTGATAGGTACTTTAATGTTTAAATAAAAATAATCAAATAAGTAAATTAGCCCCCCCTGCTGCAGATAGGCCACCTCTCATGGATGAGAGGGAAGGGAATTTAGTGTATAAAAGAATACTTTTTCTCCATTCACAGCTAGGCAACGCGACGGACAAATACAAAGTGGACGAGCTGGACACACCAGAAATAGCGCAGAGGATCGGCCCGCCGGACGAAATGGAGCTTTGCGACTTCTCGCTTAGGGTTAGTATTCCTTTGATATACTTATCGACTCGTTCTGAAAGAGTACCTACATTTTGGTAACCTTATATCTGGACAGATATAAGGGGACAGATATATATCAGTGTGCCTCGCCAAGCTAGGCAGGCGCCTTACGATAACCCGTCCGGTATGTGGTAATTTTGTATTTTGACGTTAACTTATGTTGCACATGTTTCTCACCGATTTTCTCATTTGTCTGTATAAGTGTCAGTATACTGCCGATATGCAATATAACGGCAGTATTCGTATTCCAGCTAGCAGACGTTATATAGTATTATAAAAAATATAAACTAACAACTTTTTCTTAATAAATTACAAATTATTAACTGTAAAGTAGACAAAGGTTCGTTTACCGATTAAATGAAAACATTAACATTATTATTTTCGTGAAAAAGAGGATTACACTTTACAGAAACTTCACTTAGCTACGCGTCACGCCTAATCATACCTTTTTCGATCAAATCAATTGAATAGTACCTAGATAGATAGAGATGAAAATGAAACGATATTTTTAATACGAAAGTAACTCAAGATATTCATGCTCTACTGCAATTTTTTGTCGTCTGTACAATTTTATTCGTAGTGCACAAATGACTAACCAAGTCACGCTTGTCTTCGTGGATCCGGGTTTTCGAAGACCATTGTGTTTTTTTGATTTCCCTGGCTTCGGTTCAAGTTGGTTCAGGTAGGTCAATTTATTTACTTTTTATATGTAAAAATAATAAAAAATCTGAATACTTTATTTAGCTCTGGTATCTTTTTATTTTAGTTACACTTTTGCGATCATTTCTGATTTCGCTGGCACAATTCCTTAGTTAATTCATTTAAATAATAGTTCATGCATATTGGAGTTACTGTTTTTTAGCATTTCTTTAATTACACATTTTAAGACAGATTGAGATAATAAAATGATGATGGATGGAGAAGGATATTTCATGCAGATTTTCATGTCAGCTAAAAAGGTTTGTCACTTTAAATATACTGTCACTCATTTTCATTCGTAATTATTTCAGATTTTACTACCACAGGCAGCTCCAGATAGAGACGGAAAATGGTATTACATCCTGAACCCGAAGGATAGGCCGTTGCAAGGCTTCCACGTCGAACTATGCAAGTCAGTATCAATGACATAATGTTATACCGTTTTCGGGAATATTCCTGGCACGTCCCTATCATTCCATTGGCAAGTCACAAAATTGTATTAAGCCAGCAAATAAAGTTTAATAAGAATGCGACTTGGCTCTACATAATATCTGGTGCATGGAAGAATCTACGGTGGAAGAGTTTCGAGACTTGCCTTTTTGTACATGGAATGGGATCTCACTTCTTTTAGTAGTTTAATGTGTCATTAATATATATATAAATATTATATTTAAGCACAAAATTCTGGATTTTTGACTACTTATCAATAATTCTTGGTTGGTTAGCAATAACTATTGGTTGGAATCTAAATTTACACTAATATTATAAAGAGGAAAGATTTGATTGTTTGTTTGTTTGTTTATTTGTATTGAATAGGCTCCGCAACTATTGGACAGATTAAAAAAAAACCAATTAGAAGCCGACATTATGTGATGAACATATGCTACTTTTTACCGCGGGAAAATGCTTCATTCCTACTGGAAAACGGGTAATCGTGTGAAGACGGGCAGCTAGTTTATTATAATTTGGAAATATATCTAGCTTGGTCACTGAAAATATAGGCTTCTAGTTTTTTCCACAACAAAGTTACAGGGTGTTGATAATGGCCCGGATGGCTTTGAGAAAAGGATGGTACGGGCGTCCCTTTTTTGCTCGACTTGGCGAAGGCGCTTTCGTTCCCCCAGCTGTAATTCGCGGGCGGAACGGGCCCGAGCAGCTAGTCAGTAATAATAATATTATTTTCAGTACCTAGGTACTTACATTTTCTTTCTGTTGTACCAGCAATATAACCAAGTATTATTTTTACTTTGGAACGTTTGTTTTGTAAAAACCAACAACTAATGTAACCTTTTTTTTTCAGCCGACCTGATTTTTCCTGCTCAGAAGTGGCTCATTTCTACACCGGGTACGAATCGAAATGCCGTCAGAAGTTCTTGCTGCGTTTCATGGCCGGCATAGACGCGAACGGGCAAAAGGTTGAAAAGCATTTCCGGATACCCAGTTGCTGTTCTTGCGTCGTTCGAGAGACCAGTTAATAGGGGTGTAGATTCAAAATATATTATTACTCCAAAAGAAAGAAGGCAAACAAATATGCCTACTGACGAAAATTCCATTCAGACATCTCAAAAAGCTACGAAGCTATAACCTTTTTAATATGCTTGTTAGAGAGAGAGAAAACGCTTGTCATAGTAAATGACAATCGTTTCATATACCATACCCCCTCTTAGAACTTTGCACACTTATTAGGTACTTTGTGATTATTTAATCCCCTGCTTTAGTTTTTTCTGCATTATTGGTAATTTTATTCGGTGCCTACACCCCAATTATTTGAAGACGAAAGTATGTCATTCGCCTTAACCCGGAATTTAATAAATAGTCGTAGGTATGCTACGGTAGCCTAGTGGTTTAGGCATGCGGCTGTCAAGTGGCGGTCGTGGGTTCGAATCCCGGCTCGTACCAATGAGTTTTTCGGAACTTATGTACGGAACATTTACCGTTAGCTTTTCGGTGAAGGAAAACATCGTGAGGAAACCGGTCTAATCCCAATAAGGTCTAGTTTTCCCTCTGGGTTGTAAGGTCAGATGGCAGTCGCTTTCGTAAAACTAGTGCCTATGCCAAATCTTGGGATTAGATGTCAAAGCGGACCCCGGGCTCCTTTAGGGGCATTACCGGGAATAACGCTAGGAGGATGATGATGAGGTATGCAGTGGAAAATTGGGATTCGCGCGCGTGCGGGCAAAGCAAACTTTATATGCACACTAAAACGAGTATTCATTTATTATTCAATTTATTTAGGTTTGGCAACAGGTGTAGTACTAAATACTTATTTAAACACTGATTATACACCCGGTTACAGGCAAACTCGGTATGCACATAAAAGCTAATGCTACTTTTATATTATACTATACTTATAATTTATATTATTATAAAATTATTAAATTATATTATACTTTATCTAAGTAGTACACATGCTGCGTTTAGAAGTAAATATGTACCTAACAAATTATCGGCGGCTTCTCAAATTCATTTCAGAGTATACGTGACAAAATTGGTAATTCTAAGACAAACATTTAATCAGTATTAAATGGGGGCATTTATTTTCTAAATTACGTAAGCACAAGATGATAATTAACATTAAGTAAATTAAATTACAAGTAAGTTAAATCTATAAAAAGGCCCACGAGTATTAAATTAATATGTATACATATATTATATCAGTGCGTCGCACATTCACTGACACCTCAAAATATTGAAAATAAAGTAGGTGTACCTACCTTTCAATTGAAATAGCTTATTACTTGCTATTTATATAATAATTAAGCTATGCAGGAAAATAACAGTGGTTGAACTGTTCTTTTTTAACGTGAGATAATCACGGACAGACATACATACAAATATACAGGTCAAACTGAGTCTTTTTATAAATCGGTTAAAAAGCTATTGTAAGGGTATAATAATAAATGTCTGCCCTAGTCACAGAAGAGGCTATCAAAATATATAGATAAGTCGATATATATAATTTTTAGGCATTTGGTTAATCATAATAACAACCAAGCAATTAGTATTACCTATGTTAGGGCGATATTCAAATTTGATGTTATTTAATAAAATGTTATGCCATACTGTTTTCAATTGTGTTTTTGATTATATCCTACTCCCTTTTTTCTTTAGTTATTAGACTAATAAAATGAGCCGTACTGTGTTTATATCGGATGTCTATTACCATCACATTAAGCCTCTCACAGCCTGGCCGCGGCGGCCAATAGTAAACTTGTCATAAGCTGTCGTAAGCTATTGATTGCCACCGCAAGCCGCGCCAGTGTGATTAAGGCCTTACTTTTGTTTCACATGAAAAAAGACTGACAAGCGACATTAATACAATATAAGCACTGTAAGATAATGTTGATACAGTGATGTGAAAGAAACCTTGTTCACAGGCCTCTTGAGATACAATCTGTAACGAAATACTAACTGTGAACGAAATGCTTTACCCAAAAATCTTATGTCGTTATCCGATAGCAATAATATAATCTTTTTTAGATTAAACGACTTTTTAAAATTGTATATCCTGACGTCCCCCATGAGCCCGTGTGGTGTCGGGTTAGAATTTCACCACCCCCTTTCTTCCCGTGGTTGTCGTAAAAGTCGACTAAGGGAGCAGGGTAGAAGTGTGTTGTGGGCGATGGGCTAGCAACCTATCACTGCAATATCACATTTTGTCGATCTTTAATACCGTTTTTTTCGAGCACCGAAAGTTAAACAAGAGAGAAAATGATACTATTTTTTCTCATTCGTTTCCTTACAACGGTTATGTATATAATAATACTTATTTAGAAATTTTCCATTAAACTCAGCGAAACGTTGGTCACTCTTTAGGTATACTAGAGGATTGTTTTCAGAAACTTCCTACGTATTCTTCTATTTAAAAAAACCAGCGAAAAAAAACAACCGACGTGAGATTTTTCTGTCATTTCGTTGATATAATCGAGTGATTTACGATTATATATATCACCAAGATGACAGAGAAATCTCACGAACAGAAACATCACCAAGAATGCCAGAGATTTACTAATGTAACCAACAATTCCAGAGAAATCACACTCGTCGCCACGATACTTACTCTTACTCTAAGAAAGCGACATATCGACATAGACCCCTACCTCGCATCGCCTGTTCTGTCTTCTGCTTTATTCATTGCTACAGGCGACTACGAAGAGATCTATACCGCCGAAGTTACAAAAATATATATACACGTTACGACCTTAATGTTAAGGCAAGAAAGTCGTGTTAGTATACATATGTTTGACTGTAGTAAAAAGACCCAGAGGTTACAAACATCACAAGCATTTCTGTCTCATGTTTTATATTTTATTTCAGGTTGTAATACCAAAGGCGGCTCCAGACAAAGACGGCAATTGGCACTACATAATCAACAAAAAGGACAAGCCATTGCAAGGCTTTCACGTTGAGATATGCAAGTGAGCACCCGTATTGTATTCCAATTAATCATTAAAATCCACTAAAGTTTAGTCTTATAAGTAAACAGACGGAAAACCTTTGCATCCATATTAAACGTTCAGTAATTTCAAGTAATGGGCCCCAGCATTATCTGATGAAAAAGCATATTGTCATTGATTAAGCGCCCTTAGTTTTGCCATTATAGATCTGAATAATTGTAATAGAAACGTAGAAGAACAGTTAAGCATATAAAATAAGTGTTTCGTTAGTAAAATTTTAGTATAGAAAACTACAAATAGCTTTCTTTACAGAGAGGATAAATCCCCTTGCGCGAACCTGGCGCACTTCTACTCCGGTTACGAGGCCAGCTGCAAACAGAAATACATGCTACGCTACATGGCAGGCCTCAACACTAACGGCGAAATGGTGGAGAAAGCGTTCAAGTTGCCCAGCTGTTGCTCCTGTGTCGTTCGACAGATAGATTAGAAAGCTATTAGGAGACATTGTATCAATTGGAAGGGATCGGTGCTAGGTAATCTGTGTTTGGGTGTGCGACATGATGTCCGGTGAATACAAACACTCCTAGGCAACGCCATACGTTATATTCATCGTCTACACGCTGTAGGAATCTGCATTATTCTGCAGTTTCTACGTTAAAGATTCTGAACACCAATTAATCTTATAAACTTAGCAGAACCGTTTGTTGACTATATTGTGTGTAATATAAATGTGAAAATTTAATTCAGTGTATCAAGAAATTAATCTTTCAATGTTTCCCTTCAATATTTTGCGGCGTTTAGTCTGCCTTGACAAGTTTGTGAGACGCAGATGTGTATTAAAATGAGCACGATATGTCTATCTTACACTTACAACTGCGTTCCATAGGCTTGGCAAAGCGGGCCCCTTATGTACAGTAAGCTGCCGAGAATCGTGATCCTTCTGCATACAAACTTCTATGCAGATATTTCTGCTGCTGACATTATATATTGAGCCTGAGTCTTAAGTCACTGAGTTTTCGACGTCTATATATGAATAATGTTTAGAATGTTCGCCGTATTAAAATGGAATAATTTTACAAAACTAAAAAGAAATCATTTAATATAAAAAAGAGGTAGATAAGTTATAAGCGCTCCAAAGTGGCACACCTAGCCCGAGACCAAAAGGGCCAACTTGTCGCCGGTCTATACTTCCCGGTGGGCGCGCGCGGCAAAGACGCTACCTATACGCTGTTCTTCGACACTGGCGCAGAGAAACTCAAGACCAATCACAAGTTCAGCGTGTTCACGGATGGCAATGAGGCAACTACGTCAATCACACCGACTTGCCTCAGTTTCGCGTCGTCAATGGAAACGTATGCTGTCAGATTTGGCGGCCATTTTTAAACACGGAATTTCTTATAGACAACGTTTCTATCTCTTTTTAGGGTTCCACCCAAAGGGTAAAAAACGGGATTTACTAAGACTTCGCTGTCCGTCTGTCTGTCTGTTACCAGACTGTAACTCAAGAACCGTGATAGCTAGACAGTTGAAATTTTCACAGATTATGAATTTCTGTTGCCGCTATAACAACAAATAAAATAAATAAAAACAAAATAAAATAAATATTTAAGGGGGCTCCGATACAACAAACTTTTTTTTTACTGTTTTGATAGATAATGGCACGGAACCCTTCGTGCGCGAGTCCGACTCGCACTTGGCCGGTTTTTTGTATTACATCATTGCTTATAAGGATAAAATAAAATTTAGTGCATCAGGTATTATTTAAAAGAAAATCTGTGGTTGCAAAATTTACGGTTTCATTCACATTTTTTACAAATATATTTATTTTATAAAATTGAAATGCCTATTTCCCACATTCTAAGAAATAGCAAAAAAAGCATTATTCAAGCCTGTATTAGGAAAGTAGTTTGTAATTTCATCACAGTTCACCCTGTACATTTGACTAGCGTCGCGTTATAATGTGTGAAACATACTTAAATATTAATAGACAGTGTAAAGCCTGCTTAAGAGCCATCATAGACTATCTATGATTTTATTCTGCTGGCAATCAGCCAAATCTCATTCATCCCATTCCTCTCCACTCTTTCAACCTATAAAAGCGGCCAAGTGCGTGTCGGGACACGCGCAGGGTAGGGTTCCGTAATTGCCCGTCTGTCACAGAATGCGGACTTAAAAGGGGCAACTCTACCGTCCACGGTAAAAGGTTCAAATTCCAATGACAATGTATTATGCACCCGAAATTAAGTGCATTTCTTACCAGTTAACTAGTTATTTCTACTACTCGTTAACTAGTTATGTCTATTTAACTGTGATAGTTTTCCTTTTAAATTCATTATGTGTACTACTACGATTTTTTTCACGTCCCCAGTAGTAGCCATTTAGCCGACAGGGGGGGACATGACTCGACTAAAAAATAGGGCTTTAAATCCCATTATCTCGCAAACGCATAACTGAGTTGAAAAATAGTTTTAGAAAACCCAAAATATTTTTGAACAAGCTATCTAACGATACCACACAATATAGGTTTAACGAGAAAAAAAATACATCACCAATTTACATAAAGGGGAAGTACACAAAAAAAAATTTTTTTTAGTGTTTTATTTTACTGTTTTGTCGGCGTGATTGGTTTATATACCCACGCCGAATTGCAGTTTTCTAGTTGTAAGGGTTACTGAGCTAAGCCGAAGGCGGACAGACAGCCAGACAGACAGACAGACGGACGGACATGGTGAAACTATAAGGGTTCCTTGTTGACTACGGAACCCTAAAAATGTAGCTCTGTGATATAAATAAACAGAAGTAACTCATTGTAAAAATATGGTTTTAATCATACACATATTTTACTTTACAATAAAGCAGGCCCACGAGATAATTTACCCCACACCACCGGTATTCTGTTCTCAGAATATACATTCGTAAAATTTTTTTTTTTAATGTGTAAGATGCTAGATCCTACTAATAATCCTAATCAAATCATCCTAAAAATATCCATCCCTTTCGCACTTATCAATTGGAGACATACTTACGAACTTCGATATTCGTAACACCACCCCTGCAATTTCGCGTAGGTATATACAATTGTAATTACAATTGTGTAGTGTAGTACACGTGTTTAATTAATGAGATAAATGAGAGGCGCATTCCATTATTGTAAATGTGAATTTCTTCACTCTACTTGGAGACAAACTAAAAAAACTTTGGACGTTGGCTGTAGCACGAACAGCGTCGTTGCGTAGCATCGTTAGTCAAGATCTATTATTTTTACATTAAAATTTGGATCTAAAGCCAAAAGTTTAAACCATTTGTGCTCGGAGCAAATATTATTAAATATTATATATTGAAAATTAATATTAAGTACAGCAAAGCATCATTGTGATATGAAACTGATATGTACATATTAATAACATGGAGAATCATTTTACCTATTAAAACTATTTCGTACTTACCTCACTGAAATCGCTGTTTTAATATTAATAATAGTTACCTTACCTCACTTAGCAGAAAAACATCTCGTTATATTTAGCGAAGTACTTCAAAGACCGCGAATTTTATTTTTTTGCCGCTCTAATTTTTTTTATATAGCAGCTGTATTTTCCTGCGGGTGGGTAAAGTCACGAGAGTGATTATTTTAGGTTCCGAATTGGACAGCACAAATTAATAAAAACCGATAATCTAATTAGGTGAACTACGGAGTGACTCAAACAATATTTATTTATTTAGTAAGAAACATTTTTGTTCTGAAGAGAAAGCGAAAAGTTTTACACAAGCACCGATAGCGTATCCAATAACGCAATCCGGACTAGTGTTTCAAAATCTTTTATAATAGAAAAATACATGTATACTTTGTCTAGTAGTTGGTGCTCCTGACTGTCAGCTGTCAGATGTTGTCGCTTGTCAACGTCGCGCAGTGTTGCCAGATCTACTGATAAAGCAGTAGATCTACCTGATTTTGAAGCAGTCTACTGATCTACTGACTTATTTTTAAAAATCAAGGAAATCTACCTGATTTTTTGCAAAGCTACTATGTTGTGCTATTTAGCTATGGGTCCCAATCGCAAATCCCGACAAAGAATATCTTAATCTCTCTTACTTGACTATCAAAAGCGATAGAGATAGACGATTTTCAAAATTCGGGTTCCGCGGCAGGTTTTATCTGTCAAGTGTCAAATGTCAAAGTCAAAATTGGCGGCAAGAATCAATGCCAAAATATTTTTCACAACGAAGTCAACGAATTGCATGTCGAGCGAGTCAAAACAAGTTGAATACTTTAAAAGATGTTAGGGTTTTGATTTAATTTCCAGTGTTTGTAGAGCAAATGGTGCCATTCTTTAGTTAAGTATAGGATATAACGTAAATGCGACAGTACAGTGGTAAGTGGAAAGAAACGAAACGGATATATATAAAAAATATCAGCTGCTATTCTCACGACACAAAAAAATTACCTTAGTTTAATAGCCACATGTATAAAGACGAAGAAAATAATTTGTGAAGATCTTTTAATTTATATTTGTAAATAATTGCATTGATTGAACTTAGCAGATTGGTGTAAGTTTCTAAGATTATTTCATGAAAAAATTACTAAATATCGTCGTTTATGACCACAATATTTCAACTTTTACTGTGTACTGATTTTTTCCTGAATCTACTGCTTTTTTTTCTTCATTTCTACTGTTTCTATCAGATTTCATCTGGCAACACTGACGTCGCGTTGTCAAAGTACTCAAAGTCAACTCCACAATTTTGTTTTCGTAATTGTATGTGGATCTTTTTAAATATAAATCCTAAATAAAGTGTAATAATATGCTTAAAGCTTTGACGAGAAAATCATTTCTTACGATTTATTTATCCGTTCTACGTCCTTGCTTCGTCATGGCCGAAGCGAATTTAACTACGTCTGCGGTATGTGGCAGCGGTAGCGTTGATGCAGGTAAGGGCTTCATTCAGTCGGTCCCTCAATGCTGAGGATGGTGACCGCTATGCCATTGTCGGGAAGTGCCTATGGCTCCGGTGTTGCAGCGCCGGGTGCCCTCGTAGTCCGGTGACTTGCGACTTGATAGGCAAGTACTAGATACCGGCAATTTCGGTATATTCATAGATTCTATAAAAAATATAACTCGGGCGTTAAGGCCCATATTATTATATAGCCTTTTATTCAGATCTCTTTCCTTAAATATTTACATTTCACTGTGTTAGTTTTATGTTTATTCTATAGTACCTATGTTAGTCGTTTATTGTTCGTTATCGTTTTGTTAGTCTTACTCGTTAGGTTTGGATAGAGACTACCTTTTATTGGGTAAAGGCCTTCCCCAGTTTGGCCCACTCTTCTCTATTAAGGCCCTTGCTTGTCCATTGTTTTCGTGCTGCTGACACTATGTCACCTTGCCATCTT
Source organism: Epinotia demarniana (assembly GCA_945867215.1). Lineage (NCBI taxonomy): Eukaryota > Metazoa > Arthropoda > Insecta > Lepidoptera > Tortricidae > Epinotia > Epinotia demarniana. The sequence goes on along the minus strand of OX244267.1, from coordinate 23,861,044 downwards.
TTGCGTGGTCAACCGACTCTTCTTTTGCCTAAAGGACCATTCCATATAGCGGACTCTATGGTCCATGGGTCTTTATAGCGCGCGATATGTCCTACCCAGTTCCGTTTTTGTCGAAGAGCAAAATTGTGTGCATTATTTTGGTCTTCTGCTTATGTGCTCTCTCCTAAGTTTATGTATTTTGGCCGTATAACAAACACCTTTTAAAATACTCAATGCTCTGGTCACATTTAAATAAAATAATAATTATAATATTTATTTCCAGACAAATACTCTGTGGCTTATGTGACAGTGCCAAACAATGAGGTAGCAAAGACATTAGCTCACGGACTAGTGAAGCAGCAGCTGGCCGCGTGTGTCAACATCGTACCTCAGGTCACCTCCGTCTACATGTGGAAGGGAGAGGTCAATGAGGATAGCGAGGTAAATACACAATACTCTGCATATGTGATTGAGACAAAGTAAGTATAGCACATATGCTTTACCAAACACGGCCAGTTATGAAACAACAAAGTTAAATATTTAATATACCTAGAAAACTATGGCCATGACAGATTTAAAACACGTAAAAAATCGTTACGCTACTTTAGGCCAAATACAAAAAGAAGATATGTAGAATATAATACTAACAATTACTATGGCCAGAGAACTCGGAAAAACATAATACCTAAGATTTTTAACCGAATTAGCCCAACAATAGAAGAATGTAGTAGTAAAGAGGTTTTCAAAAAAAGACTAAAAGAAACACTTTTAGATAGTATAGATAAGTAATGTAATATAATAATAATATATACCTATTAGTTATAAGGTATTGGCATGACTATCCACTTCAACTCACGAAGCTGACCTACTCAGAGAAATATAACATTCCTAGGCTCTTTATAATATAGGTCAAGGTCATTGCCTTCGTGGGATGAAGAGGGTACATACTCATACGGTTCTGCTGCACCTTAAATAGTGCTTAAATGCACGCATTCTTGCATGAACATAAGTAACATTAGATAAGAAGTTTAAGTGTCACATCAGTAGGTATAACAAACACCGACTTATTTGTGAGCGCACTATTCGCCAACAAACTGATCTCAGTTTGGCGAAATTTGTTGTATACCTACCACATAAGTACATTTTTGAGATAATAAATAAATAAATAATAAATAATAACAATAATAACCTACTACTTGCTCTGTAGTAGTGTTGTTCCTGGTGGTGAGCAAGGTCACCAGAGCTCCCGAGGATGCATTGTGCTCAGAGCGAGGGAATTTGTTCCTTCAGCTGTCCACACGGTGAAACCTCAAACATATCAAGGGTCGGCACTCGTATGCACTGGTACTCGTATGATGTATGTAAGCACTTTATTGTAGCCAATAACGGGTTAAAGAATAATAAATAATAAATATTTGCGGACAACCTTACACAAAACTACCTAGTCCCAAATTAAGCAAAGCTTGTACTATGGACACTAGATGACGATAAACATACTTATATAAAGATATAAATACTTAAATACATAGAAAACATCCATGACTAAGGAACAAAAAAATTTTGTGCTCATCACAGAAATAAATGCCCTTACCGGAATTCGAACCCAGGACCTCTTGCTTCGTAGGCAGGGTCACTATCAACCAGGCTAAAGCAGTCGTCAAATAATTCTGTTTCGTTAAGACATGGAATAATTATTATTCTTAATGAAGTATATATCTCTGTTACAGCTGCTTCTAATGATCAAAACGAGGACATCTCAAGTGGATCAACTGACAACATATGTGCGCTCCAACCACCCATATGAAGTGTGTGAAGTCATATCCCTACCCATTAAGAATGGCAACCCACCTTACCTTAAGTGGATCGGTGAGACAGTCCCGGAAACCGAAGCCAAAGTGTGTCAGAAGTAAACAATTTTATTATTAAAGTAGGTCTCTATAATGTACATACAGCCAAATAGTCAGTGCCCACTAAATCCTTATCTCTTTTTAATCCATGCATAAAGAGAAATGTGTTTATAATATAAGATGTAAGTTTTCCATGTGATGTAGTTTAAAAGTGACATAAGTATTTAAGTGTAAGTACTGCCATTTTGTTTGATAATTGGTATAAAGTTACTTAATTAGTTGTTATTAATTAAATAGTGATGTAATGAAGCTTTGTTTCATTATGATACTTGTAATAAAATACTGTAGATATAAAATAGGACCTCCATTATGCGTGTAAGTTTGGTTATGTTATTGTATAGTGCATCTGCACTCTACAAATTGGTATCTACCGTCAATACCAATATGCGATTGGATTTCATCTGACTATTGGAATTGGTTCTATAAAGATGACATTTTTGATATTTTTTTCTGATAAACATATTATTGTGGGTTTTATATTATTGTGGGCCAACGAATAATAACTTTTCTCTAAGATCAACCAATGCCAAGATAGTGGTGTATCGTAGGCTGTAGGGAACAGGGGCTTAGTAGCAAAACTGACTCGGATCACGGATAGGTTAGAAGACGAAAGCGGGAGCAGGCTCCCGCTTTCGTCATCGACGTTATTTTTTTTATAAAAGAGCGGAAAAAACCAACAATGTATAAGGCAATTGCGGAACAATGAGACGCTGAATGAAGCTACGAGTAAAAAAGCGACAAGGAAATTGATCGATCGCGGAAAAATGCGACTCGGGAAAACGCTACATTGAAACAACGCGTTCGCGGAACCAATCTAACAAATCCACTGGGCACCATGTATGAAGTGTTTTTTTTTATAAAAAATACTAGTCTAGGTAGAATGTTTCTAGAAAAACAATTAAATGTCAAAAAATAAATAAAACGAGAATAATAAATTAAAAACACAATGTCAAAAAATTCCAAAATAAATAAATAAATTATAAATTCAGTCAAAATTAGTCCCAAGAAGTTTTATCGTTCATGTAGTCTTGTGTGCTATAATAAGCTTTCGAAATAAGTTAACGCTTCACATAGTTCTTGAATTTATTAATAGATAACTCAGTTACGTAGGTAGCTCACATATGAATGGTTTTTCCACTTAAAATTACCAAAAGTATATAAACCCAACCATTACCGACATTCTATTGTTTAATTTTTATCTTCAAGTGGGGATGTAAAACAATGATGCATAAAAAATAGAAGACACAGTAGCTACTGCCAGACTACGGTCAGTTTAATGACGTACCTATCTTTGTTATCTTTTCCTCTCATAGGTATTTAGTGACAAAGAGGAGTTGTAAAAGCCCACGTTAAGTGCATTTTCGTAACTTTAAGTGAGACAGTGCATAGTACTTATATGGTGCTATTATATTTTTGATTATATTCTTTACGACCCTATATATTCTTTACGATATATTATACCCTGATCAATTTTATATTAGCCCTACGTAGAACCTTGCCGTAACAAGCCGACGTATTTACGTCACAATATGATCGAATTCATATGTCATTATGACATGGTTCTACGTAGGGCTAATATAAAATTGGTCAGGGTTTAGATATAGTCGTTCCTCTTGCAATCACTCCATCTATAAAAAAAACCGCATCAAAATCCGTTGCGTAGTTTTAAAGATCTAAGCATACATAGTGAGAGACAGCGGGAAGCGACTTTGTTTTATACTATGTAGTGATTACCACGGTGTAGCTATTTAAACTTGTGATGTTTTAATTTGTAGAAAAACCACGTCCAACGCCCTGTTTATTTGAGAATCAGCGCGGCCCTAAATCGGACATCGGTCGCCGAAGACAGATCGCGGGGTAAATGCGACAAGATAAACGAGCCTGATTACCCCTATCCGATCGGACGTCGACTGGACCGACTAATTGTAACAAGATAAGAAAAGGCAAGTACCTAGTTACGTGTTCTATAGGCGAAGTTGTTCCCAAGTCTACAAATTCGCAAACTACAGAAACATACCTAAGTTTTATAATTTATGAAACTTAAAATGCCTGTAATAAATACGAGTAAGTATTATAAGTTTTTTCCCTACCATACGAACACAAATTACTTAAGTCAAAGCCACAGATAAATACAAACGAATTATATCGGTTTTTTGCCTTAAGGTGGTTCGACGACCACACAAAACGTCTTTTGACATTCGCAGGCTAACGTCGTGATACTTTACCCTTTCGTATGCCGTGCCCCGGATCCGAAACTTTTGTAACACACTTACATAAATTGGCTTTCCATTTGCACGAAATTCCCCATTTCCTAGAATAATTTTGTATAAACTAGAAAAATTTGAGAAATTAGTTTGTCACGCAATACTTTGGGAAAACGATTATTCTCAAATTATTCTACTTTATACAAGTTTTTCTCTAGGAAAGGGGGAATTCCACGCAAATGGAAAGCCTTATGAAAGTGTGTTACATAAGTTTCTTAAAATATCACGATGTTAGCCTGCGAATGTCAAAAAACGTGTTGTATAGTCGTCGAACCACGTTAAATGGGTTTGTTAAAGTTTACCAATACAGTCATTAGTGTCATTACTATTAGCATATAGGTAGGTACTAGCTGTTCGCGCGGCACTGCCCGCGTATTCCTTAGAACATAAGCGAAACCGCAGGATAAAAAATCCGTTGTGAAACCTCTCTTAAACTCCCTACTCTTGCTTGTTCAACCATCACATTATACACTATACAGTCAACGACACTGGAGCAACGCCGCCGGCGGACCAACTTCGGAACGCTTCATTAGCATATCAAACGCATCCAATACTAGTTATCTTGTCCTTCAGTTCATAGTTATTGGCTTTCCCAGTTTATGATCGGGGCGTTTCGTACATACAGTGAAGAACATACATGCATATGTGTAAAGGTTGTAAGTATAAACTCTCTTTACTTACAGATAAAAAGAACGAAATTAGAGACTGGTTCTTAATAGGTTAGAATTTTATTATACATAGCTGTACATAAAAAAATGTTAGTAAACAAATGAAACTAATACGCTATGTTAGTGAATACAATCACAGTACATTTTAGTAAATTCTAGAAAGTAGGCAATAGATGGACGAGTGGGTTCGAGGGCCGAGCCGAAGGTGAGTACCTCGAAGGAGAAGAGTCCATCTATTGCACTTTTGGCAGAGTTATTACATAGTGCTGTTCACGCCTGCTGCGAGGAAATTGCAAATAATTATTTATTTATTTAAACTTTATTGCACAAAAGAAAACTCATCGTACAAAAGGCGGACTTAATGCCATATGGCATTCTCTACCAGTCAAACCTTAAGGTAAAGCGGAAAAAGATTGTGGGCAGTGCAAGTAACAACAAAAAAAGTTATATGACGGTATTACTATATACATACAACATATTTACACAAATACATATACAATTATACATAAACAAAATAAATAAATACATATCCAAATAAATATATACATAAATATACACTACATAAATACATAATAATAATTGTGTGTGTATTTGTATGTCTTCATAATTATAATTGTAAGTCAAAATTAAGTACCTACCATATTAAAGATCATAATAAGCGCGGCCTCACTCGCGTGCCGGGGGGCACCGCGCGGGGCGGCCCGGCGCAGGCCGGGGGCCCTATAACATTGTTGGACAGTTTGAACTCATAGTTAGCCTGTTTGTACAATGTCCAGCTTTGAAGCCTGAATTCTGACCATCTTTTGCCATATTTCCGAGCGTGAACAAAATAATAAATAAATAATAATAATATTTGAGAAAAAGGTCAATCATGGAATCCGACTCTCTGGGCAGCGTTCGGGAAGTTACGGCACGTCTTTTCGTCTAATATTCCGTAGTGTCTCAAGACGAGAATCTTTCAGTAATAAGAAAATTTATTTGCTTCAGATACAGTCTGAGGGTTCTTACAAAAATGTTGCGCAAAGTGTATCTAGCCTGCGATCAGACGTGCTTTTGACCAATGTGAGTTGCCAGTGACCATGCCACCATGACCAGAGACCCTAAAAACTTATGTGTATGAGGCGCGTGAGTTTCAAGTGTTATATGAAACTAATGAATCATGTGCATACTGTATATACCACTTGTGTTATGTATATAATAAATAAAATAATAATAAAGTATAAATAAAATAAGTAATAAATAAAATAAATAAAAATAAGAGTAATCCTATTACGTTAAATATAGCGGAGGCAGGAACTACAATTCAAGAAGTCAATAATATTCGCTTTCTAGGTGTTACTATTGACACTTTCTTGAATTGGAAGGAACATATTGCTCAAATCAACAAAACGCTATCAAGTCAGTGCTATGCTTTATCCATTCTATCGGGAACCTGTTCGGAAAGCGTTGTTAGAAATTCGTACTTTGGGAACGTTTATTCTATATTAAACTACGGAATAATTTTTTGGGGGAACTCTGTTGATGTGCAAAGTACATTTATCCTGCAAAAGAGGTGTTTACGAATAGTATACCGTATGAGTGCTGAACAATCACTTCGGAATGTATTTAAAGAAAAACAATTACTTACTCTTACTGGAATATATATTCTCGAATTGTGCGTTTTTGTTAAAAATAATATGGACTACTTTGTTAGGAAGTCTTCATTAAAAGAAAATCTGCGTGAAAAATATAAGTACAACCTGTCGCGACCTAAGGCCAGTAATTCCCTTTACTTTAAAAGCGCGTTCATTACTGCGATACGTGTATTTAATGTCCTACCTAATAGTATTAAGATGCTAGAGGGTAATAAATTCAAATCGAAGTTGAAATCTTTCCTCATGGATAATGTATTTTATAGTTTAAACGAATTTTTTGAGTACCAGCAGCGCATGAATTAGAATAGCTATATATTAAGTCAGTGCACAGTATCATTACTAACTCTTAGTTTTAAGATTGAACATTGTACGCTCGAAATGAGCAACTGTTGTTACCTCCTATATTTTTTTTAACACCTGTATGTACACAGTTTACAATGAATAAATACTTTACTTTACTTTACTTTACTAAAAATAAAATTCATTTATTTCGGATAACAAAAGATCCATATTTAAAAACACAAACAAGTTTACTTATTACTACTTAAACCTACAATAATAATAATTTATTTATTTATCGTATGGCAAATCAGTATTTAGAACCGTGAGATCTTGGAAAAGACAGTACGGTTGCCAGGTTGTTGCACTTTTAGCACCACCCAGGGGTCACGTGTAGGGTAGCGATGGGTAATTCCTACGGACGTGGTGCAACTTCGACCCCCATAATAATAATAAAAATGAATCACACTTATATCCTACAATAGTTGTAAGATATAAGTGTGATTGTAAGTGGGATATATATATGATGTGTAATATAGGACATGCAATTATTACATGTCGTATATTACACATCCCCTGAGCTTATCAACCCATTGCTTTTGGATGCCACATTGACACATTCTTTCAGAAATCATATTCAGAATGCTGTTGTGACTTCCCCTTAGTCGCCTTCTTAATGATGCATATTTTTTGCGCATGACGGCGTGGAAACCATCCACGCGCGCGCTCACGAACATACCTGAAGCAGGGCAGCGGGGCAGTCCCATCAGCATTCTGAAAGTATTGTTGTAGAGGACGCGCAGGGCATTGTATGCTCGTTGTGTGCATTTGACCTTATATATTAATACCTTAGATATAACACTTGTTCCTTCAGCTGTCAACACGGCGAATCCTCAAACATATCAAGGGTCGGCAACGGCCATGTTACCTACTCCTTGTGAGTTGCATGAGTCTGTAGGCTGCGGTGTCCGCTGACCATCAGGCGGGCCGTACGCTTGTTTGCCACCGTCGTTGTATAAAAAAAAAATATATTTTAGGGTTCTACTTGACGAAACGAATTGAATTGGAACCTATTTGGATTATTCCATTCGTTCGTTCTGACACCTTAAGGTACTGGTACACGTGCTGTTTAGTACCATGCTTTTTTCAGCATGCTCAATTATTTTATATGCAAATAGCATGCTACTTACTAGCAGCTTGACATTTACACATGCTGTTTGCTCGAAACTAGCATGCTTTCGTGCTACTAAAGAGCATGTGTAACAGTACATTTACGCTTGGGCGTGGAAACGAGATCACACGATAAATACCGAACAAAATTCAAAAAGTCCGCTTCATACTGGTTTATCTTTGAATAAAGAATCCGACTTAATATTCTAATATTATCTACCGACCGCCGTCAATTTACCATTTTAATTCCACAAGTTTCAAACTTATTTCATATAAGAACCTTATCAAACCCATTATCAATATCAGTTCAGTAATGAAACGGCAAAACTGAATCTCAACCAAAGTACAAAGAGGATACAACATTCGAAAGTTGCGTTCGCTTTCGTCCGCCAATCGTACGTAGCGGTCTACGGGCCGTAGCAGTGACGCAGTGTTCGTAGCGCTACGGAGGCTACATGCTACGGAATCAACGACCTTTGTTCAAATCTCCGCATTCCCCATTGACAAATTTCTTACTCAAGTTTTTCACAAGCCTGTCTCTGTGGGAGCGAAAGCGTTGTTCGGAAGGTCCGGTATTGGTGCTACGGTACTCTCAACCTCTGCAGTCATAAAAATCTGTCGTAAATCGTGTCGAGGATCGATGAGAACCGTGTGAGCAAGTCGTGTCATATGGTCCTGCGAGGAGCGTGGATGCTCGGCAGGGCTCGGTAGCGGCGCGCGTGCGCGGATCGATCGGCCGGCATCGACCGACGCAGCGGCAGGCTCGCATTCAGTCGCGCGCGAACCGAGCGTGCGGGTGCGCGCTCCTACCACGTGCATGGCGCGTCGATCTGGATGCCTCGCGCCCTCGGGGAATGGATTCGTCCGAGGTAGATGCGACTACCGCGTCGATCCTTGAAGTCGAGCTTGAAGATGACTGCCTCAGTGTTCGGAAATGGTGGTGTTTTCTGCTCTCGTCGATCTTCACGTTTCTGGCGGGGCTCACCATCGTGGTGCTATGGCGGATCTTTGGGTACGTGTGCTGCCGGAAGGAGCCGGAGCTGGCCCCGAACGACCCGAAGCAGAAGGAACAGAAGGCGGCGAGACAGAACAAGCAGGAGTTCGAGGGGACCTTCATGACGGAGGCCAAAGACTGGGCCGGCGAGCTCATCTCCGGACAGACCACCACCGGACGAATACTGGTAACTATACTTTTATTACCGCGCATCATAGTCCTTTTATAGGACATCCATAAATAAATAAACCCAGTTCCGCGCCCTACTTTCGGAGGTTTCCGGGAACGGGCGGACCTAGCCGATTCTCAGCCTATCTACTAAAGATGCCTCTGTTTCGTTTCTTCTAAAAATTAGGGTTGCAAGCTAATTGTTAGGTTAGACAACATACAGATGGCAGCTCCCTCCATGGGAGCGATCAGCAACATAACTATAGATACATTGTATCGAACTTTCAACTCTCTCAAACGAAACTCCGCCTAGTGTTTTCGCAATAGGGTGTATTGGTTTGGAAGGACGAAGGACCAATAATGATTACCTAACCAAGACTGAGTAAACATGACGTCATAGTAACTTGACTCGTTTGCCAATTTCCTTCGTGGTTTATGCCATCCATCAGATACGAAGGCACAGGATCATACGCGATATATTCACACGTATTTGTTTCCACCCCCGCACCTGTATTTATAGACAATAATTTATTTTCCTGTATTTCAAAACGTGGGTAGAAATGGAAATTATGTTTATGATGAGTGTTTTTATCTAGCTGCATTGAGGGTATTTTGTTATTCATTTTATCAGTCATGCTCTGACCCCGGGCCGCTTTCGTAAGCATTCGTTTTAAGAAAACCACTGTGGTTACGATATAATTTATTTCTTAAAACTTTATGGATTTCTGGTAAATACACATAACCCTAAAAAAAAACTTATTTCTGAATTACCTGAGTTTTGAGAAACCACACCAATTTCTGAAATTAGTTATAATGCTACGATGTCAAATCTAGTTAGTACAACATAAATTAGACAAGAAACAAGATTAAGAAGCAGTCGAACTCATAAGCTACTAAACAGCTTGATAATGATAACTTGTCAGTTTCATTCACCTGTTTGACAACTCCGTATGGCAGTTTAAATATGACGTTAACACGGTACAGTCAAGTGCAAACATATATATCGATTTAATCCTCTCAAAAATATGTACCGAAACCTTAATCCACTGACACTAAGTTGTATGTGCCCATACTTTTACACTAAACGTACAACGTAACGGTGTCCGCCGTTTTTGACATCGACGGTTCATGAACTAGCCACTCCTATATCTGAACATAACACTGCCATAATTTGATAAACTACATCCAAATACTTAATCATATGCCATAATATCATGTACACTAATTATGTACAATTGTACACGTTTAAGAGTTACGATCGATTGTAAAAACATTCTAACAGTCCATGACCTTTTGATAACCGTTTTTATCGGCGATCATTGTTTTTGTCAAACCAGTGTATTAATAATATAATAAGTACATACATAGTATAGGTGTAGGTACCTAGGCTAGTTATGTATATGGGTACATAATCTTTTACTATTGGAATAGTGATTACATGCTCGTACAGACGCAGAATGGTTTGATTAAGAAGGTTCGATGGTATCGAATGAGTTTTTGGAAGTATTATTTATTTTGTATTAACGTAGGTACCCAAAAAAAAAAAAAAAAATATCAAATCCTATCAATGTGGAACGGCGTTCTCACATTGATAGGATTTGATACATGTCTTTCGATATGCGCCTTTTACTTACGTCAATTTTAGTTAATTGATCTTAATGTTATTATACGTGACATAAATTAGATCTACTGATATCAAACTATGCATGAAAGAAAAATATCCAAAGCCTCCATTTAGTACCTAAAAAAGCATTTAAATGAAACCAATTATTTTCAGAGCCTCGTTCTGGCACACTTGCTCGTGAAGTTTTGCGAGAGAGTATGAACCAAGACTATTCACATATGATTTAAAGACGTCAAAAACTTATTCCGACTAAAGCGTAGGCACTATTTTTTGCAAAACCGCGCAAGGTTTTACGATTCTGAGCGGAAACTGTATAGACTGAAGTGAGGGTATGCGTACCTACTAAAATGTAATGCCCTTATTCATTAACGTTAATTCAACCTAATTAACTAAAATGCCTTTAAAATTTGTTAGTTGTTATCAGTCACTTTGATGTGTGTTTGTAAGAAAGGGTAGAGAGTAGATTGTTACATTTTATGAATAAGTAATTTTTCCACAAATATTTACTCCAATTCCTTTCGCGACCTACATTTCGGCATTAGCTGTTAATCCTAGCCTTAATAACTTAATTGCGTGTGTAATTTAATACTGATTGATAAAACTTCGAACTAACATTTTTGTTGCTAACTTTTACCATCGCCTATTCTTTAATGTGTTACTATTTACTATTTTTTAAACATAATTTACATTCATGCTCGCATGCCTACATAATTAATTATAATTATTACACAAGTTTTACTTTTAAAACCCAATGTATTGAATCTGGAGGACTATGAAATTGATGCATAATAGGGGTTAGACACTAAATTTAAAAAAAATGGAGAAACAAGCAACGCAAGAGGTTAAGGCGCCGTAGGTTCAGCGAAGTTAAGCGAACAGAGTTTTTGAAACAATATAATGCGTCTGTTTATAATAATATGGTTTAAAAAAATACGAATAGTAATCTTGAGGCTTTTCTGCAGGGAAATCAGTGATTCGAAACATGATTAAGCAATTTTCGCTCGACAGAAAAAAATCACGAACATAGGTCTAAAAGGGTCTAAAATACACTTAAAATATTCCTTACAAATTATGCACAAAAGCTATAAATATTTAAATGGCTTCTAAAAATCGGCAATATTATGTTTGAGAGAAATCAGTGTTCTTATTTGTTTATTTAAACGGCAAAAAAAAAAAAAACATGAATTCCGCGCTTCCGAGCACACACTTCCATCTCGCTCACGCTTATGCTCAGTGAGAGGGAGAGAAGACCATGAACCTACGGCGCCTTAAATAATCACAAACTAATGTGTCCAAAGTTTTAGAGAAGGTACCTTCTGTCCCTTTTCCGCAAAACGCACCTTCATATGAAACGATTGTCATTTACTATGACGCTCGAGGATCGTGACGACGCGATCTGTTAGCTTTTTCTCTCTCTAACAACATTAAACCGGTTGCAGCTTCGTAATTTTTTGAGATATTGAATGGCATTTTCGTCACTAGGCATATTTATTGTCTTCTTTCTCTTTAAGTAATAATGAGCTTACATCCCTATTTCAAAAATTACGTAGGTAGTGTACATTTTCATGCTCCTTCTTCCAGCACGGCTATCATGAGACGGCGCGCGAGCTCTCTCGATTTTTCTCGCACTATCTGTCGCTCTCTTATTAGTACAAGAAGTATAGTGCGAAAAAAATCGAGAGTATGTCGCGGCCATCTCATGATAGACGTGCTGTTTCGTCGGTTTGCTATAACTTAAGTATAGTTTGGCAACACACACTGGTCAAAGTCTTTCGTCTTGAGACACTGCGGAATATTGGACGAAAAGATTTGCCGTAGCTTCCCGAACGCTGCCCAGCCGAGTCGGATTCGACGATTGACCTCTTTCTCGAAGTTGGACCTACCTAACTGGATCGTCTGTCCTAGGTATACATAATCGTCTACAACTTCGAGCGTAAAGTGTCCGATTGTAATGGGAGTTGGTACTACATGGGCATTTGACATGATCTTCGTCTTATCCATGTTCATTCTTAGACCAACTCGCTCGGATGCTTTACTGAGGTCATCGAGCATCGTACTTAAGTCCTCCATGGTCTCAGCCAAGACTACTATATCGTCAGCAAACCGAAGGTGAGTGATGTACTCGCCGTTGATGCTGATGCCTAGCCTTCTCCAGTCCAGAGTCTTGAAAACGTCCTCCAGTGCAGCGGTGAACAGTTTTGGAGAAATAACATCTCCTTGCCTGACTCTGCCGCTGGATGCGGGTGGCGCGGGATCGGTCACTTTGGCACTCTTTGGGGGAGGCCTATGTCCAGCAGTGGACGTTTTTCGGCTGATATGATGATGATGATGATGATGAAGTATAGGTTGTGGGAAACTAGACTTTGAAACAGAAACATTTGTAAGCAATTAATAGCACTTCCATTAAGAACACGCTCCTCATTAATCGTAAGATTATTAGTACATATCAGGTCGAAGAGGGTCGTAAACAAGTTAATATGCCTTTGGTGACATAAAATAGTCATTAATGTGGATTAATTGTGTACTATATGGTCTGGGCTATACGCACATGTATATTTTCAGTTTGATTTGTCACTGCAAACCAATTTCTACGAGTTAAAAGCTCTGAATTTGTGTGTATTTTTTTTAACATTATCATCATTACTTAAGGGACTACCCGAAGTTTCCATCGATTTTTGACAAGTTTTGAATCGTATCTCCTACTTTTACACTACAGATCGAAGTATAAATCAAACGGTTATCGGTTCTTCAATCTTTTATCTCCATTTTGGTGTACCGGATTTTGAAACAAATGAATACTTAATTTTGTATGATCTTTTTAATCCTTGTCTGAAATAACACTTACTTTGTATATCTATTGACGTGAAAGATCTAACACATACGAAATCTACATATTTGGGTTCGTCTGTGACGTCCCTAAAAACTGGTCTAGGGTTTAGTAACCGCCACTTTTCTCTGTCCATTGCCAGTCGGTTGGCTTCCTCATGTGACTCGACATCAGCTTTATCTTTCATTTGGCTAAAATATGTTAGCCTAGGCCTTTCTCTGCCTCTCTTGCCTTCAATTTAATCTTCCAGGATGCTTAGGATTTTTTTGAACGAACGAACGAAATTCACCGTTGCTCCTTGGGCAAAAATGCTTCCGTATGTCCGATGAGATTTCAGCTGTTCCCCTCTACAGGTCACATTTTTCAATCGATTCTCGTGAAGATTTGCGAGCAGATCTGATAATTGTATGGATTTTTAAGTCGATTCGACACAAATTGACACAATCCAAGAAAAACCCGATGTCTCACGGTTTTTGAGCTCCCGGAGCGCTGTGGAGAGGAGCCCAGAGGGGTTACCGCGAAGTGAGAACGAAATTCGTTTGTGTCTCCGTCTCTGTCACACTTGCTAGTTCGAGCGACAGAGAGGGAGATATTCTAACGAACTTCGTTTTCACTTCGCCGTAGCCCCTCAGTTCCCAGTCCACGTTGGCTCATTTCGGGTTGCACAGGGCGGTTGCCTCTCGGACACTGAAACTACGCGTCATTGCTTTAAGGCGCCGTAGGTTCATGGTCTTCTCTCCCTCTTTCTGAGCATAAGCGTGAGCGAGATGGAAGTGCGCGCTCGGAAACGCGGATATCATGCTTTTTAATTAATTTTTTTTGTGTTAGAATTAATAAAAAAGTAATCACTGAGTTCTCTCCATAATTCTGACTCCTGAGTTCTCTAACGTAATATTGCCGATTTTTAGAAGCCATTCTAATATTTTTAGCTTTTGTGTGTAATTTGTTACGAATATTTTAAGTGTATTTTAGACCCTTTTAAACCTATGTTCGTGATTTTTTTCTATCGAGCGAAAATTGCTTAATCATGTTTGGAATCACTGATTTCCCTGCAGAAAAGCCTCAAGATTACTATTCGTATTTTTTAAAACCCTGTTATTGTAAACAGACGCATTATATTGTTTCAAAAACTCTGTTCGCTTAACTTCGCTGAACCTACGGCGCCTTAACTAGATCGCCTGTAACTTCGTTATCCATTTATCAAAATCGTACCAACTTCTTGTCATATACATTCACTGCTAAGCAACTTGTAGCCCTTACGCCATAGCATGTGGCTTAATGCTTTTAGCATTAGTCCGCCTTTTGTACCGTATAAGATATTCTTTTATGCAATGAAGATTAAATAAATAAATGTGCATGACGCACATGAAGTTGTGCTACGAAGCATTTTCACTACCTAAATACGTGACATAAGCTACGGGCTACGACATCAGCATAACAGATAACTTGAGATTTAATGTCCGTAGCACAAATTGTTTTACGTCAGACCTGACCATAAAAAGGCAATTGGCTGGAGACCAAAAAGTTGGCTTAACTCACCCAATAAATCTTCTATGAAAGTTTTCCGCTGTGACACGAAAATTAATTGGCACTTTGCTCACCCCTTTAGTTAGTATGGCGAACGACTATCGATGGCCAAGAATTTGGTCCTCACCCAATTACCGCTGTCTATATGTGCCGAAAATGCCGCTTCCTGTCCAGCGGCCTAGCCTTACACTCCCAGCTTAACGTGTCACAAAGAACTTAAATTGTTATGTGAAGTGTATGTCTCAGATCGACCTACTCAAGCAGTAAAAAGATAGAAGCCTTCATAGATTCCGTGAGTCCCTTGCTCATTTCGATTAGCTGCAATTGGAGCAAGCGTCCGTGACCTACTTGGGTGCGTAGTTCAAGAACATCGCTCCGACAGGCACATGATGAAAAATTATAACAGACTAGAAACAGCTAGTCGGTCTGAAAAATCAAACAAATAAACAAAAGTTTTATTTGTGACGGCTATTAAGTATTTCAAACAAACATATATGGCAAAGAAAAAAAAACTTGCCCTACAAATCATAAATTCCTATATACCTAGTCCGTAGGCCCACTCCCAATACAACATCCCGATACAAACATGATAAAATGCAACGCATGCTCACGGATAATCAGCGGAACTTGGATTTCGGAGGTATGGCATTGAGTGTGTCTGACAAATGGCTCTTCGGAATTATGCAGTGTACGCATCTGACACCAATTTGAATATTAAGAGTCTGAAAGCTTTAGTAATTCGAATTCTGCTAAACGATCATTAAGATCTTTACATTAGAGAATGGCCATATGTTAGAAGTATAGGTAGAAGTCTGCTGTATTATTGAAATTTCACCAATCAATTTTCAAATCTTTTCTTTCACCTATCCCAAAAATGTTAGTAGTTATTTATTAAATTTGTATGACGTTTCCGTGAGTCACCGACGGTGCTGGCTGAAAATCAGCGCTGCAGGTGTCTGACACCTCAGCATAATGCTGAGCCAGTGTCCGGTTCACTGCCGCAGAGACACACTTGTTTCATGTCTTATCTGTTTTTTTAATTCTATTGTTTAATATGTGTGTCCTGTGTGTTTGTGAATAAATGTATCTTTCTTTCTTTCCTTCTTTCTAAATTCACTAAATTATTTCAATAATCAGCTTTATCTCTCTATTGCTGTGCCTCTGCAGGGCGTCACATATATTCATTTTTAGGGTTCCGTAGCCAAATGGCAAAAAACGGAACCCCTATGGATTCGTTGAGTCTGTGTGTCTGTCCTCGAAACTGTGTACTCGGAAACTATAAGGTGTATTTGAATAAAATTTTGAGGATAGGTAAATTTTTAGGGGTGCTCTCCATACATAAAACTGAAAATCAAAAAAAAAATCATTGCAAGTCCAAGTGTGGCACATCAATCGATAGGCCTTTCAAAATAAATATAAGGTTTCTAAGCATTTTTTTCTGATTAAGTGAATAGAATTGGAGATAATCGCCACGAAAGCCACTAAAATTGTGTCCCCCCCTCTAATTTTTTAACGGTGCATTTAAAAAAAATGAAAAAAAATCATAGACATAGGGCTTATTAAATTCATTCAGCGTAAATTGTTTTAAATAAGATCGCTTCAAAGGTTTTCGAGATATTTCTAAAAAAACTGCCTTCCTTAAAGAAAAGGACGTAAGTGCCATAAGATTTCAGTAACGATACGCCCTTTTTAATAGGCACGGAACCCTCGTTGTGCGTGGTCCGACACGCACTTGGCCGCTTTTTTATTATTATTGTATCGATTGAATTGAATTGGGCGAATCTTATATGTAGAATATAGTATACTATATAGGTTAGGGTAGGTAACTATTTTACCCATCCTGAAAAGTCGTGAATCCTTCAGCGTAATGGTTTTCGAAATATTGACATTCGGAAAAATAGGCACTCGGACGCATGACGCATGACTTATACCCATTCTAACGAAACTTAATTGGGTCTACCTGGATGTGCACAGTTACAATGCGTGTAGAACCTTTTAAATAAGAATCAAACAATTGTGTCGTTTGTATGGCCAAACTAAATACAGTACCTACTTGACAACAGCATAAAATATATTGTTACACTACCAAATAAACAAAACTCCCAAAAATACTCGGGAAGCAACACGCTTCAACGTAAGTAATATCACTATTTTTAACATTTTTAAAAACATAAACTGCAAAAATTTACGGCTTTTGACCATAACGTAATTTGCAAATTTCCTTAAAAACTTTTCCTAAAAATGCGTTTTAGACGTTAACGAGTATGTAGTGTATGTGCCGTAGCAATTGATTGGGAACTAAGTAGATTCCTATTCCAATTAGCCTAAGTACTTAGTTACCTACATTTCTAATGTGCCCTGGCGAGCACAATAGAGACCCACCTTCGCTCGGAACAATATGTGTCTAAATAATGAATGGGTTAATAATGCAGGTAAGTATTGATTCCGATTGGGTTAATGCGGTACTGGATGGTAAACAAAATAAGTGAATCACAATAACCACTATAACTTTCCAAAATTCACGGAATATAATAAAATTTCCGGCTACCAACATTGTTTTGATAATTATTGCAAGCTGATTCATGGCACAATTATAGTAATGTTACATTTGCATTTTTTCCCAAAATCGAATACTATCTAAAATTATTAGTGTGGTCGTTAGAAATATCCTGAAATAAATCGGTAATAATTGAAGGGAGGAAATATATTAGTCCCAAATGAAAGTGGATCGCCATACTTGCGGTTATTTTTGTGCCGGGCCAGTCGATATCAAAAACATTTATTATACATTTTATGCCGCATGCAAGATGTATAAAACTGTCGTTCTACTTATATAGGTATTTATTCCTCGTCGCAACAGCCTTGAAATACGACTGCGTTAATATAAAGGATATTATTATCTCCATCCCACAATAGCCATTAATACTCCGCAATTCCGCATCTTAATTGCATACGCCACACTCGGCAAATGTGCAATATATTATGCAGTTTGCAAATATACGCAAATGCATGGATGCGTATTTTGCATATAAAGAAAACGTACCTACTTTAAATACTCGTATATTATATAATGCTGTCTTTATTTGAAACACCATCCTCCTAGTGTTATTCTCGGTTGGGCTCTAAACGAGCCCGGGGTCCGCTTTGACACCTAATCCCAAGATTTGGCGGCACTTGTTTTACGAAAGCGACTGCCATCTGACCTTCCAACCCAGAGGGAAAATTAGACCTTTTTGGGATTAGACCGGTTCTCTCACGATGTTTTCCTTCACCGAAATGCTAACGGTAAATATTCCGTAGGTACATAAGTTCCGAAAAACTTATTTGGTACGATCCGAGATTAGAGCCCACGACCACCGCTTTAGATCCGCATGCCTGAATCAGTAGGCTGCCGGAGCGTTCTCTTTATTTAAATAATTTACTCATTTATACATATGACTTGTATGAGCCATTTGGCAGGGCGGTTTCGGTATGCGGTATTTTGTACTGTACAGAGAGCTTACAGATGTCAAATGTCGCCCAGCACGGTTATCGCAAGACGGCGCGCGAGCTGTGTCGCGGCGAGATAGACTACCCGTCTCTTTCTAAGTATTCTTATTAGAAAGACACGCATGTCGCGCTTTCTTGTGATTAACAAGCTGATTTCCTTGTCGGTATACGGCATCCTATCGCAATCGCTAAACTTCATTTCCCAACTATATCGTTTGTCCGAATTTTCATTTCGGCAAAAAGCCAGTTTCCTTAAAGTTGTATTTTTTATAACATACTATGTCATAAATACTATGAATTATAATAGTAAATAAGTCAAAATTAAACTGTTTTTTTATTTCTTTTTAATGCGTATAACGCATTAGGTTTGTTTTATAACAATTCTGAAAATATTATGGTTTCAGAGAAAAACGTCTTTTTGCCGAGCTGTAATTTCAGACAAACGATACAGTTGGGAAATGTAGATTGCGATACGTGCCCGTACCCGTACCCGCACCGAATGCATATCGCCGAATGCGGATGTTGCATTTTTAGTAGGTAAGTATGTATAAGGCTTTACGCGGGTTGCCTTACAAATACAACCGATGAAAATAACTGGAATTTGAAAAAATACCGTCTTATTTATTTATAGGTCGTGTTGCAACATGTGCAAATGCAATCATTATTTGAATCAGGTTAAAACAATGTCATGTTGCAGATTTTTAGAACATTGAATTTCAAAAACTGATTGTATTGTCTAGTTCCGATAGTAAGGCGGTGACCACACTGTCGCCACATCCTGCATCGGTGTGCGGACACGTGCACATCGTGATAACAGCAGTGGGGCAACCGCCTTAACAATACGAGTAGATAAAACTAGGGGAAAAACAACAAATTTAAAACGTGGGTAGTTGGTTAAACTAGTGGTTCTGGAATATGTAAAATGTGCGAGACAGTTAAAAAAATCTTTTGATAAAGTTTCAAAAAACGGAATCGACAAAAATATGCTATATAAATAATTAATTAATCCGAGGGGTAATCACGTAACGTTTCGAACGCGCGTTGGGACGGTTTATCTGTCATTTTAGGGTTCCTTAGTCAGCAAGGAATCCGTCTGTCCTTCGGTATTCGGCTTAGCTCAGTAACCGTTACTACTAGAAAACTGTAATTGGGCATGGGTACACAAATCAATCACGCCCACAAAACAGAAGAATAAAAACTTGAAAAAAAATTTTTTGGGGCATTCGTATATTTTTTTCTTGTTAAACCCATAGTGGGGGGGGGGGGGTATCGTTGGATAGCTTGCTCAAAAATATTATGGGTTTTCTTATAACGATTATTCAAATTAGTGATTCGTTTGCGAGATATAAATTGGGTCATGTCACTTTTCTTCGAGTCACGTGTCCCCCCGATTTTCCTGTATTTTTGCCAATAAGATCTAACTAACGTACCTGCTCAACAAGCACAATGCGTTACGTGATGGATCTCCTCTCACAAAACTTCATGAGAATCGGTTCAGAAATGCGACCTGTTCGATAGAACAGGACATCTGGGCATACAAAAGAATTCCAAGCTGAAATGGAGAACACCCCACGCACCCTTGTAAAAAGCGACTTGGCAACACCATAAACACCTACTGCGCCTATTTACCTAACCGCATTCCATTAAAAGCATAAAACACTTCTTTAAACACCACTATGTGACGTCAACTACTTTTTAATTGTTCCCCTAAGAATTGCGTGACTAGCTAAAATCAACAACGTTATCTTTGCCGACGACAAACAGAGGAACTAACTGTGTCGCATACAAAATTAAGTGATAATGTCGATGATAGCGACCCCGTTAACTGCAAATATAACGTTGTTGTTTGTTGTATGGCGTGTTTACTCCACATACCCTGCCTTTTAATTACTTATCGGGTTGTGCTAAAAGGCGTGTAAAGCAGGCGATAATGGACCTTATGCAAGTGCTATTAGGGCGGGCGTATGCACCAGCGTGTCAACTTGCACATAAATTAGCTAATGTGTGATCTGATGTCTAGTTTTCCAGGAGCAACGATGATACTGAAGTAATCAATTTAATACCTTCAATTGAAAATACTTGATCTAATTGCATAGAATAATACATAAATTATTCAGAGCAATGACGCGTAGTTGCAGCGTCCAAGAGCCATCCGGATGGCTCTCGGTATTTAAATAAATAAAAAATAAAATAAAAATCATTTGTTTCAGAGCGTGGCTCCATGTAAAATGTTAGTAATAAAGACCAAAAAGAAAAAACAACAAAAACCTTACCCCTAGAGTTAAAAAATACATTATTTTAAATTAGATTAAATTAAATTGAAATTATAATTGAAATTAGAGAAGAGAGATGAGCAGGAAGGAGGCTCGCAAGTCAAATCCAACTCCACGCGGGTGGGAGGCCTCGCACATGGAGCTGGATCCAATGTGCCTGGATGGGACAGTCCATCCTTCCAGCCACAACAATTAGAATGCTGTTAGCGCTACCGCGAATGCGTCGCATCAGTGAGGCAACTCGCTTGCGTATGATGGCATGAAATCCATCAACGCGCGCCTCAGCGAACATACCCGATGCGCTGCAATAACGCGGCAGCCCCATCAACAACCTGAACGCGTTGTTATATTGCACCCTCAGTGCATTTGCGGAGGCCTTGGTATACCTGACCCACAGGCTACACGTGTAGAAGGTTTGGCAGTATGCCTTAAACAGTATCAATTTGACCTGCCGGCTACAGCGTGCAAACCTGCGGGCTAGTATATTTGCTCTTATTGAAAGGGCTCTACGCTCTCTTTTTTTGAGCTCCCGAACTGTCGTGGAATCGCTCCTTTGCCTGGATCACGAGTCGCTTGATAGCTACGTCTCCTCGACGACATGCGTGCTCGAAAAACGTTAGGATGCGAGACTGCACTAAGAATTATAGACGCTGCTTGTTGCAGAGTTCCTTCAGTATGGACTCATTGGTACGAAATTCAGTCCAAGATACTCCAAGCATTTTCCTCCCGCACCACATTTCTAGAGCGTTGAAGCCAGGTAGCCTAGTGGTTCAGGCATGCGGCTATCAAGCGGCGGTCATGGGTTCGAATCCCGGCTCGTACCAATGAGTTTTCCGGAACTTATGTACGGAATATATACCGTTAGCTTTTCGGTGAAGGAAAACATCGTGAGGAAACCAGTCTAATCCCAATGAGGTCTAGTTTTCCCTCTGGGTTGGAAGGTCAGATGGCAGTCGCTTTCTTAAAACTAGTGCCTATGCCGAATCATGGGATTAGGTGTCAAAGCGGACCCCGGGCTTCTTCTGGGGCACAACCGGGAATAATGCTAGAAGGATGACCAGTGACCACATTTCTAGAGCGTCTATCTTCCTGCGCTCTACTTCACGTAACGTCCACGTATCTGCGGCGTAAGGAAAAATGGTGAACACAAGCGCTCGAACATGCCGGATTTTCGTTGCTCTATAAATGTTTTGGTTCTTCCAAATTTTAAGCCTATCCATCGCTGATCTAGCAATCGCCATACGTCTCTTCACTTCGTCGACGCACCCGCCACTATTCGTGGTTAAGGGGCTCCACGTATATTTATGGTACAAAAACCCTTATCGGTTCTTAAAGAACTCCTTTGTCTACATTTACATGATAGTTTATTTTTTATTTTTTGTCATGATTTATTCAAATATGGTCAAAAAAGCTCTGTTTTCGATATTAGTATGTTGTTTATGCTCTTTTATATATGTGATCGACAAATAACTGTTCCTCATTGACGTCTGTTACAGCCCACGAGAGTTCTTTATTTTTAACTCATTTTCACAAGAATTACGTCAAAAAACAGTTTTTTGGTCTGAAATTGCCAAAGTTTGGTGTCATATATCCCGAAAAGTGTGAGGTTTGAAGTCAATATGGGATACTATTTCGGTAAACCTCGTTGTTGCTAATAGGATAAGCCATAAAAAAACACGAAAAAACCGACGGTTACAGAGTCAAGGTCATTGGGAGCTAGGAGCCCCTTAAGAAGCTGTAACAAAGAACGATTTATTTCCTTTACCATCAAAACTTTCACTTTTTTCAATCCAGTTAACCCGACAAATGCGCACTAAAATCCGCCGATCACATTCCTGTGACAGCTGATCCGTTGTTTGCCGATATGTGCCGGATACTTTTTTGAAAAATAGGCTATGGACAAATTGTTGCGACGAGCAATAATGTTTGTTGTATTTTTCCTTTCTTTCAGCCAGTAATATCGCAATTTTTTATCGTGCCGATTTTTAATTTTTTTTACCGATTTGACCTTTAATTTCACATCAAGTTTACCGAAGTAATCTAAATTTAGATTTTTATTCTTTAGGAAAAACATACCATCTGTAACGGTACCTGTTTTTTTTAAATTAAGACGTGTCACTATCAATACAGCCAACATAATCGGCAAAAAAACGGCATTTAGACCTGGCTAAATACAGTGCACTAACTGGGGGAGGGGAGATAAACTATCTTGCTCTAATCAGTGAGTAGTAGTTAAGTTAGATGAACATTTTCACTAAAGCGTTGTTCAACGGTCCGTCAAGTTTTTATGTATAATTTAGTATGTATTCATAATATATTTACCCTGCAGCAAGAATAGTCGGACTATAAGGTGCGGCTTCATTGCAATTTCATAGCCTATCGCGAGTACCGCATTGCATGCATTGCAGCCCCATAAATTAATAAAGAAGCAAGAAAGTAAATAACACCTTTGTAGTACAGACAAAGAAAAAAAGATAGACGGAGAATTACGAATAACCTAGTGAAGCCTGTTTTAAACCACGCCAAATAAGTTAAGCTCACGCTACAAACAATATTGCACAAAACTCGAAATGTGTGATCTTTGATTGCGACACGTATACGGAAAAGCTTTTTTTATTGAATTTAACAAGGAGGACTGATGACCTGGTAAAGGTCGGGGGAGTCCGCTGGTTGCGTGTGGCGCAGGACCGGTCATTGTGGCACTCTATGGGGGAGGTCTATGTCCAGTAGTGAACGTCTTTCGGCTTATATGATGATGAATAACAGTCCACATTTAGTGATTTTTTCACTTGTAGTTTGTTAATCGACATGTTCAATTGTTCATATGTTTTCGCACAGTAGAGAACGAGTGTAAAACAAAAAAAATAGGACATGCCACAATAAAAACAAACATCAATTAGTACCACAGTATATGACTAACGGTGGCAGCGACTGGCGGCGTATGCCAGAAGGTCACAGGTTCGAATCCAACTCGAAGCTGGAAATTTTTCAATATTTATCGCTTTAACCTTTTCATTCCGGCAAAGTCATACACAAAATCTACCCAATTTTCCAGATCCAAACGATTAAAACGCACAAGATGAGTTAACTCGTCATCCGGAAAGAAAGGGTTACGTTGATGGGTGCTCCCTGCAGACGGGATAACGAATGACAAAAGTTACCGCAGGCGGGGTATTCCTCGCATGCGGCATCATCCAGTGAATCCTATCGGTCGAATTAAAAGCGTGCGGGAGGGTAGTCAGAAGGAAGAACAGGGTAAACGTGAAAATAAACCTCCAAGAGAACGCTTGGGCCTGTGTTACGGTCGCTCACCTGCGGGCGCTTTTAGGAAATCTTCCGCAGCCCTCATGCGTGCTATCGACCATAGAAATCGCGCCTTTCTAGCACTTCTTATGTCGAAATGCGATGAGAAAATGTGCAGTGATAAGTTGCTAACCCATGGCGCACAACACTCCCCAATCCCATCAACTCTTATGATTATCATATCATATCCCGCGGGTAGAAAACTACTGCTTTTCTAACCCAATCAGAACTTTATTAACATACAATCGACAGATATATTGCTTCTATCTGCCCAGACCTCTCGACCTATAAACTTTAAAACAATCGACCTCCAGCCCATATTTCTATTCATATTCGGCCAAAATAGGCGAGACTGACCTTTCGAACTAGATCTAGTTCTTTATTGGGAAGCTGTCGCTGGTAAATTCTAGTGTCTGCTGATATGGCATGAATAATTAATTCATTATTCAGTCCATCCATCAACTTATTATTTATTCAATTAGGACCATTAATTTTTCATTTGGTCTACAAGTCTTACCTGTTTAGGAGGCTGAATATCTGGTTTCAACACTATTATGTATACTTGAGATTATTTGAGCCGGCCGAATTGCATCAGAATAGTTTAATCAAAAATTTGAATGTCAGCGTTTTTAATAAGTCGGCCACGGTGCCAACTGCCAACACAAACCTTTTATCTTTCATACGTAAATCTAAAAGTTCACTTCGGCTAAAGTAGGTAAACAAACTTAATCCAAGATGATTTAAACCATAGTGAACCATGAGTTCAAAGAAGACACAAAATTACTACCTAAATATTATAGTTAAATGACCTTTCTCCGTATAAGATTCCAGGCAACTGTCTGCTGCAACTATCAAAGAATAAGTATCATAATTGCGTGTACAACTAGAATCTTCCGTACGGGAATGTTCAGGGCTATTCCTGTCAACCCCAAATTAGTAAAATAACTTGCTACCGTAGGGCATTCATCACTATGGGGAATTCCTGCACCAAAATAGCACCAAGATTCCGGATCTGCAACGTCGTTGATATTTTGTAAGGTTGTTTTATATGGAAATAACTGTATCTTTTGAACCTAAGTAGGAGGGTACATTTTTTAACTATTTTTTTACCGTGGAGAAAACATGCGAACCAGGTACCCAATCACCGGTGGATAAATGGATTATGTAAAGTATTTCTACCCACTAAAAACTCCACGGTGCCCATCTGCGCTCTCATGCAGGGGACTCCAGGATCTCATGCTGAACGCACTGGAGCTCCCCTCGCGCCTCGCCACATTTGGCTCGTCCTAGAGTAAGGAAATGTTGTCGCCTTCCCTGGGGTTCTTAAACGAGTACCCCAGCCCCCGCCAGAATACTGCGACCCCGATGATCCCCTTTAGTCACCGCCTACGACAGGCGGAGGAGACCGTAGACCTATTCTTGTCCGAGCCTACACGATATGAACCTAAGTTCCTACGAGTGGGGAGTCGAGCGTCCATATAAATTGCGTTTGTTTTATATTGACGCTGCACGCCCCGCTCACAGCGGCGCGGGCGCTCACGCCGCACAGTTATGTTAGATTCCCACCGAACGGGCCGGGGTCGGGTTACCTGGCGCCACGTCGCAACGAGTTCGCGAGCACCCGGCGGCAGCTGACCGCGTTTTAATAGAGTGCAGTAGGCAAAAGCCGGACGGAGCCGGTCACATGTGACGACAGCCGACCACAGCCGTCCACGTCCGCGAGGAGCCGACCGGCCGCTAGTACATTCAAATATGAAATTTAACGTCTGTATTAACGCTTCAAATTCCTTTGGCAACTTGCAACAAACGCGCAGGCGCGCTCGGGCCCGGCCCGGTCAGTGAGAATCGTAGGTACACTATGAGTATTTGGGTGAATCTCTGGCGGTTTGACACGTTGATCCAAATGCCACTTTTTGTATGGGAAAATTACAGTTAAATCCTAACGTGCGTTCGAAAAGTTACGTAATCACCCGCCTGGAAACTGCTGTATGTTTTGAAGTACAAGAGTTATTATATAAAATGATTTTAGAAGAGTAGAAAGAGTCATTCTCAAAAACAATCTTTGACAGCTATAACATTCAAATCATGGCATCCTGCTCGCACGGGCTCGCCCCGTAGCGCTGGCTCTTTCTTTCTTAGCGCAATTGGGTGTAGAGGAGGGAGTGGGAGGGGGGGTGGGGGGGATGGCAAACGTGACAGTAGTTATTCATGAGATCACAAAAAGCGTGACATGGGTGGAGAGGGGAATAGAATTTTGCGTGACGTAATACATATGTGGACTGTCGACGATCCCGTACCGACACTTTGAAATGCGCGAGAGTGCAGTTTACTTAGCTAAAGAGGCAAGAGGACAATGCTTGCCTGACAATGTTTGCATGGCTTGCCTGAATCTCAGTCTTACTAGTCTAAACTGTCTGTGAGCGATAAATTGAATTGACTAAGCAATTCCATATATAACTATCGAATCTGCTCACAAAATTTCACGAGAATCAGTTGAGAAATGCGACCTGTAGAACAGAACAGCCGGACATTCACAGACATAAGAATGCATTTAATGCCTTTATTTCACTTCACTCGCTGTTTAAGCGGCACCACGCGCATTTTGGCTGGTTTTGACGAGTTTTGTGGTCCTACGTCAAAACTATAGATATATTTAGGTATGGCACAAACACTTATTAGTATGTTAGTATGTTTTTTATAAATGCACTTTTATGTAACGAAATCTACTGGTAATTAATTGACATTTCTTAAAACTGTTCCTTAATTGACATTTCTAAAAACCCACGAGAGATTTTTTTTTTAACTCATTTTCACAAAGGGTAGGTACGTCCAAAAAACGATTTCTTGGCCTGAAATTGCCAAGTTTGGTGCCTTATATCCCGAAAACGGAATAATTGAATTTTGATGTTCATATGGGATACTATTTCGGTAAACCACGTTGTTGTTAATACGATAAGCCATAAAAAACACGAAAAATCCGACATTTACAGATCGAAGGTCATTGGGAGCTAAGAGCCATAATGAGGTATCATACTTATTTGGCCAGCGATTTGTGGTCGATAAAATGCCTGTGCCTCAAAATGGGTTAAAATTGATTACGTTAATATGCACTGTACCTCAACAGACAAATCAAGTCGTGTCCCTTGTCCCTAAAGGGCAGTATTAGGTACCCCGAAGCCCTAATTCTCAGGCAAATTGCCTTCACGGCCGAACCCACAAGAATCCATTAGATTAATAGCATAGCACTGAATCAGGGCAATAAATATGGACTTCAAATTATACGTCTTGCTCTCATTATAAGCCTATTTTGGCGCGTATATCCTACTAGTATTAATGCGAAAGTTTGGATGTATAGATTGGGTGCGTAACGATGGCTATAAATATTTATGATATAATATTACTCGCAATAACGCTCATCTGATATAATTCTCAAGTTCTATAACAACACTTATTATACTTTCATAGGACATAATTATCATTTTATATAACGGTCATTTGATATAAAAATATTTGGTATAACATACATTAAGTATAATTCATATTGCTATATGGAACATTGGATATAATGCTAATTTCTTCTAATGCACAATTAGCATAATATTTTTTAGTAGACTCTAAGGCAGATCGGTGTAGGTACGACGACGAGCGAAGCGAGGAGGAGTGTTAGGTTGAGCTGCGACCCTACAGCGCGCGAGCCGAGCGAGCGAAGCGAGCGTGCCGCGGTAGCGGCCGGCGAAGCGCCAGAACCGAACACTTTTTACTACCTAATATATACTTACATAGTACAATTTGCGAACCGTTACGTTAGCTACATTGTCTTTTAATAATAAAATATCATTTTACTTGATAGTTATGACATATAACTTGTATGTAACATGAGCATTATACCATATAATGATTATACAAAACAAGTGTTATATCCGATGATCGTTATACAAAATAAACATATATATTTTGATATTATAACAAACGTTTATTATATACAATGAGTGATTATATACCTTGAAATTATGTCAAATGTTGTTATAGCGAATGAAATTATATTATTTATTTTTATATCCATCATTACACACCCGTTTAGATTTTTGTTACTCAATCACCTTTAGGTAAGCGGCTCGATCGATATACTCGTATATGAAATTTTGCACGCAGATAGTTTATAGCCTGGATTAAAATATAGGATTGTTTTCATCCCGGGTCCACGCAGACGAAGTCGCGCGCGTAAGCCAGTGCGAGGCTTAAGCAGTAATATATGCATATACTCATTACGATTTATTGCTTAATTTGACCTTTTAAACTACATGAGAGAAGTTGTAAAATAATAGTAGATTGTATGACAAGGGTCTAAAGTAAGCCATATTACCACGAGATGGATATTTTCCCGAACGAAGTGAGGGGAAATAGTTCGAGGGGTAATATGGCTTTTAGACCAGAGTTATACACTACTTTTCACTTCGACTGCGAGAAAATAGTAAAAACAAAGATTACCCATCCACAATCAACAATTATACCAAGGCGAAAAGATTGTTCAATTTGGCGCCATTCTTTTTAATAAACTGTTTTGTTGTAAGACGAATAAACGCCTCTGACCGTCTAATAGCGGCGTAGTCTATCCTGCTCAGTCTTCATAGCTTATGTCATGTAATTACATCCACCAATCACAACTCTTTAAAATAACATTAGTATTTGCTGTCTACTAACCAGAATACAGCTTGACATTTAAATCGACCAATCAGGAAACAGAATTCAATTCAAACATTAGGAGTTTTTCATTCCCTAATTAACAATAATTAAAATAATAAACGCCTCTGACCAACTATAGCTCTATCCAAACGTTCATACATGAGTCATGTATGCAGTTAACCACGCTTGAAAAACACCCAATGTTTGAATTGAATTCTGTTTCCTAATTGGTCGATTTTAATGTCTAGCTGTATTCTGGTTAGTAGATAGCAAATACTAATGTTTTTTTAAAGAGTTGTGGTTGGTGGATGTAATATTGAACTGTTGTGAGTGGTCAAATTAAAATGTTTTATAAATCATAAATATGTATACATATTTATGTTTTATAAATCATAAATATGTATACATATTTTCCCTAGGGGCTAAATGTCCTACTTTAGCCCCGCTTGCCAAGTCTAATATGATGCACTTTTTGAGCATGAGAAGTGAAAATTATAATAGTACATCATTGTTGAAGCATTTTGAGAAAAAATATACAACTAGGGTAAATCGTTAGTAACTGGCAACTTTACTACCTTGCTTGCTTTGTATGTTTATTGTGATCACCTGTAAAGAGATATCGACGATATTATTGTTTTAGGGGACTTCCCCTGAATGTTGAAAATAATGAACATGTGTTTACTAGAGGACGATATTATTTATTTCTTAAAATATTTAATTGTTTATTGGACATTACGTTTAACCTAGTTACTATAGCCAGTGTTTTCAATACTAGCCTTTTTTTTTCAATACTTGGCCAAATAAAATGTTAACATAATAACAGCTTCTTAAGATAAAATTAAACAATAAACTCTTTAGGAATGAATCTTCAATCCTCACTATCCGATGAGGAACTTGCCCGGTGAAGATAATAACAAATATGACATAAATATGCTCCAATCACAGGCATATTGTTTTCATGAAACAGGGGAACACATTATTCATGGAAGAATTTGCTACATCTTAAACAAAGAAGCTCATTGACATTGCTGACAATATTAAGTTCACAAGTTTCACATTTGTCTCTTTTGTGCACAACTTCTGAAGATACTGATGCTTGATCAACATTTAATATTGGGTGCATCAAGTTATCAGTATTGTCTTTTTTAACACTTTTATTTTCATCTGGAACTCTGTTTTCGTTTTTATTTTCACTTGTTTAGGTTTGTTTCGATTACTTTACTTTAGGACATCTTTATTTATTTTTGGCTTTTGTTTTTGTTTTTTTTTTGCATTTACTTTACCAATCATATTTTTATAGCCTTTAAGTAACTGGCATACGTGGCTAGTATTTAAAATAGTGTCGAATAACATTTCGGAAATTAGCCAACTAAATAAGTTATAGAATTTGAAATTATTATGAAAATAGATAATATAAAAAATATTCCCTTAGGTACCTTTTATGATCACATTTACCTACACTGACATCACGTCATTAGTCAAAATTATAATAGAATTTCTTAATTTGAAATGCATGTCCGCTAAGAGAAGAAATAAGCTATCAGCCAGTTCAACGCCTCGTCAAAATTAAACTCATTTTATTATGAACTCTTACTTTAATCGATGCACATAATAGTTGAGTAATTACTTTTGATAACTGCTGTTATCTGGTGATTTACTTTAAGTGTGTGGATATATTATAGATTTCAAAATTTAATTATTTTAGTATAACGTGGCCAATTACTGGAGGGTGGCCAATTACTGGTGATTTATCCTACATAATATGTATTCAAACTTTCACGAACATAGACAACCTACTTACTAAATCCATTATGTTAATGTCCACAACGCAGGATTGGTCAAAATGATATAAAACGTACGCCAACGGTACGCTTTTGTGGTATTAAATTATGATTTTTTTGACATTTAGGAAAAGTACAAAGTCAATTTTGAAATTTGTTCTAAAAATACGAGGGGTCTCAGGAGGTTAACACATTCGCTGCCAAAAGCCGCTACGCGCTACGTTCGTAGCCGATCCCGTGGCTTTTCTTGTGTGTAGCGGAAAGCTACTACGGCGTAGGCGCCCGCTAGGCGGGTTCCTGGCAGTAAAGGTGATATTGCAATTGGTTGGCTATTGTTTGCCCGACATTCATATACTATAATAATCACTTGCCCGAACTTCGCTTGCTCGAATTTCATTTGCCCGAATGTTTCGTTTACCATAATAGTTAATTGACATACTCTTGTTTACCCGAATATTGGATGTCATAATGATACGAATGCCATACGTATTGTATTCCAGATTATTGTTTGCAATAATATTATTTAATAGAATATTTAAACGCCATACTTAACATGCATTCGGATTCATCTTTGTTAATTTGCTGGTTTTTCCGCTCTTTTATAAAAAAAATAACCTCGAAGACGAAAGCGGGAGCAAAGCGGGAGCAAAGCTCCCGCTTCCGTCTTCTAACCTATCCGCGATCCGAGTCGGTTTTGCCACTAAGCCCCTGTTCCTTACTGCCTACGATACAACACTATCTTGGCATTAGGTAATCTCAGAGAAAAGTTCATTTTTACTTAGTGGCAAAACCGACTTGGATTGCGGATAGTTTCAAGGTATTTTTTTTTAATATTAGACTGCAATACGTACCCACTTTATCACATAAGAATATTATGGATGTTGAGATGGATGGCAAATGATATTATGGCATGTGATAGTTATGGATTACAATGATTATGGAAAATGAGATTATTGATATTATGGAAAACAAAGATTCTGGCATATAATTATTATAGTAAACAATGAGTATGGCATACAAAATTATAGAAAACAACATTATGGCAGTTGTATATTATGGCAGATAAAATAAACCATACATTGTATTATTGCAATTAAAAAGCTAAATTTCCTGTGCGCACGTGACAGCCCTCGAGCTGTGTCCATATGCTACGGTAACCGTTTACAGGCGGGCCATGCGCTCATTTGCTGACGCAGTATAAAAAACGAATTCCTAAGAAATATAAATATGTCTCACTTCCATATTATATTCAGCCGTCATATGAGTTTATTTTAATAGTAGTATAAACACGTAATTATCATTTCCGTGGGGAACGCGCGTCGTGGCTCATTAAGGTTTTATTTTAACAGTAATGGCCACCAGCAGCTCGGAGAAATGGGCGGGAACGACCTAAATTGCACAAA
Organism: Epinotia demarniana; assembly: GCA_945867215.1. Lineage (NCBI taxonomy): Eukaryota > Metazoa > Arthropoda > Insecta > Lepidoptera > Tortricidae > Epinotia > Epinotia demarniana. The sequence continues at coordinate 23,829,071 of OX244267.1, read as the reverse complement.
TGTAAAAAAAAAAAATGTTTATAAGATAACGTTGATCTTTAAGAGTTATAACAGTGTGCGAATTTGTTGAATTTAATAAAATGATTTGAAATAATACAAGCAGGCACTTTTAATTTTATGGTCATGCACATAACGTCAGAAGTAAAGGTAAATAAAACAATAATTTAAATATATTTAGTTCAATCTAAAACTTATGAATTATCGATAAACTCATAAAAAACATTAATTTAGCTAAACTAGTACCTAAAATAATATTATTTCTTCTCTGACATTCATAAAACATTTCGCTATTATTAGTGCGTATCGTTAAGATTTAACGCACTGTATTGAGAGCTTTAAAAGTGGTAGTTAACGGGTAATTATGTTAGGAATCATTAAGAAAAGCACTATTAGCAGTTTACTCTTATGAGTAAAGAGTCGTGTTTCTACACGTCTCTTTACGATATAGCAGCAGACGTAGCTACTGAGAAGCTGTAAATAACTGAACTGATTATTTTGAAAATACACTGGAAACAACAGCATATGGGTTATACTTGTAAAGAGCTTGAGTAAAACAAAAGTCGTCTTCCCTGTGGTCAGAAGGTAGAGATAGTGTCAAGGTTCCGACGCTTTCGTGCATATAAAAACATATTTAATTACACGAAATGCTATGCGGGAGACGCCGTTTATGCGGGTTAAGAGTCGTACCAAAAATTTAGCCCTTAAATTTGGAAATATCCACTGACGAAATGCAAACCTAAAGCTCAGTATGACGCATATATGCGTTAATTCGTTTAAGCAGTTGGAAAAGTTCATGTCGGGTCATTGTCAGATTTAGGTGCGCGTCTTTTCGGTGGACATTGCCAAAGTTAAGGGCTTTAAAGCCTAATTTTTGGTTGAACTCTGAATTCGCATAAACGGCGTCGCCTCTTCTATGATTCTATGCGATAAAAACATATTATGTAAAAACATAAGCCCTTAACTATTGCCCACTGAAAAGACGATTTTTGTTTTACTGACTGACTGATACGAAACGATCTTGTCGTTTTTGCGAGGAAACTGTACGCTTACCATGAGTTTGACAATGACGGCTTACGCTAACGAGTATCGAGTTTACTATCTGTGCATCCCGCTCGTACTGTCAAAGTGCAATAGAGATGCACAGATAGAAAACTCGATACTCGTTCGCGTAAGCCGTCATTGTCAAACTCATGGTAAGCGTACTGTCCGGCATTCAGCCGTCATCGATAGTAGGTATAGGTATGTAGGTCATGCCTAATCAGACTTTGTTTTAGATTTATAATTTCTGTGACTTCGCCGGGATCGCTACATGTGAATGATTTAAAACCAAGATTCAGCTGTCCTTCAAGAACATAAATTTTGGGTTCCCAGTTTGTCCCAGTATTTTCGCTAGTCTCAAATTCTGTTGGTTCTGAAACAAATACGCTCCCTGCATCATTACCGTACCTAAGGCGATCTGGAATGTAGACAACATTTTGTTTTTTATCGTTTGTGGGTAAGCACACCTCCCGCATGTCCTCCCTTAGATTATAGATTTCTACGGAACCCTAAGCGAATACGCGATGCCACGATAAGTAGGTACGCCACGGCTTGTCATGTCAATATGCTGTGTGGGGGCTCCTGTTAGCGCCGCTTGTTGTTATTTTGATGTTTCGTGTAATCGTTTATTGTGGCGTTAATAAATAATTATCTTATCTTATAAGTGACGGAAAACGTCCTATGCAGCTAAAGTAAGAACTGATATATACTGACGGCTTACCATAAACAACCTACTTATGTAGTTTGGGCGAGTAATGGTTAATTTGCCGCAACCTTATGAACAGATGCGGCAAAAAAAAGTAAAACTATGACAAGGACAACCTACGATATTTCCATTTCCGTCACACTTTTGTAAATTTATATACGTACCATCTCGTCAAAACCGCCCATACTTTGCTTAGCAACTATAGTTCCCACAACCAGTGTAGGGGTGCGCGAAGTTGGTAACTGCGGTTGCCACAAGCAAGTGAGTAGTTTATAGGTCCATTTCTAGACCCGACACGCCACAGTTACGTTTCATCTGAAGCCTGAAACAAGACGGAAGGCGCTTACGAGCCCACGATCCCCTAAATAGGTCAGCGGGCGGGACCGATCGATCCATTCAGGAGCGCGATTCAACCTGTCTCCACTTGCCGTTCGCCCCCAATTTAACCTGACCCTTAAATACATATCAACTGAGGGTAATAGAGGTCAGACAAATACTGGTTTGCTTGAGGTGAGGTGTTAGCGTTGTGAATTCCAGTCCAGGAGCGGGTCATCGTGGGAGAACGGCTTGGTAGTTCAGTCAGTGTGAAAATGTTTGTTGTTCTAAAGCAATTCATTACATACGAGTATGTTATAATGAGCTTAACGATTTAACACTTTTAAGGAATGGTGACCAGGTTGCGATCAGGGTTCAGCTAGGAAGTCAGCAGTGAAAAAAAAAGGCGGGAGTTATGACGACATGCTTTGCAGCTTTTTTTGGCGTACCGCTAGCACTATAAATTTATGTCTTGTCCATTTGTCACCCTTGTATCGAATACTGTTAAAATGTGAAACTGGTAAAACTGGTTGCCTTTTTTAAGTGTAGGTATGCCATGCTATACTATTAAATTAAATAACAATAGGAAAACAGCCAATTAGATACTAATAATACCTAAAACTATGGTGAAAAGCAGCTTTTTGGCCAACTTGTCGTTTTTCCGACGCGAATTCATTTTCACGATGGATTGCGTCCGTTCTACGATTTCCTGCCGTCTGGGAATTGTCACCTGTCTGCTCAGTGACCTTTGGCCTAAAGATAGCCCTTCGTGCCCTTGGGCTTGCACTGCGCCTTGCCAAGAACCACTCGTTTTGCACTTGTTTCTACCCTTGTATTTACCAAAACGGCTACTGCTTTTATTACCTTTATGCGGTTTTCTTTTGTTTTTTCGTTTAGTTCACACCCTGTGTGGACGGGTTTTAACAGTAAAGTCAAATTCATAAGTAGCCGAACACCTTGATACATCTCACTTTCATCCGTTCGTCCGTGTTCAGCCCCTTGTTGCTTACCTACCCAGTATGGGTAAGTACTACAAAGAATGTCTCAAATCGCAGATATTTGATGCCTGGCCCGAGATGAAGGAAATAATCACGACTTGTGTTCTAAAATGTTTCATATTGACGACCATACTATGCTCACGTTCACCCATCATAAATGAATTTTACTAGTTATAACATGCAAGGAGTAGAGGAGTGTGTCCACGTGGATCGAACGAACCATTGTGTTTGCGATTAAAGAATGAACTAAAACGCGAGTTTTTCAAAGTACGAATGCGAATAGTAGAATCACCTATCGTAGTGAAGGTTGGTGACATTAGCCCGAAGTTGGCTCTGCGCCACCTCAGCTGTCCTGTCCTCTCACGAAGATTATTACTAGTATTATTTATAAAATTCTGTTTTGTTTTCAATCGAAACCCGCTCGCCAAACACCACGTAATGCTGGAATTGCTATATTGGTCAGTATTTGTCATTTCCAAAGATGATTCAGGGTTTTCTTGGACCCTTTTGACCCACTGTTGAGATACTTGAGGCTTCAGCAGCACGTGATTTTACTAGCAGTTCTTGCCCATCACATTAGTGCTCGGCAACTACTCCGAATGGCGGCGGCAACGTGCACCATAAGTGAGAGTGAGAGGCCTGTCTTTAATCACTCGCTTCCGCCTTTTGAAGTCGTGGCCGAGCCGACCGAACTCTTATCAGCCTCTTTCGCCGCCTATCGGCCCACCCTCAGGACTAGGACAGGACGCAGTTATGCGGAGGAATGAGATAAAAATACTCCCGTTAACGCATAATACGGTATTTGACAGTATTCAAAACACTATTTGATTCCTACAAATAGAATTTGTAGGAATCAAATGTTTGTGGCGTCACTATCAAACAACGTCCTTATTGTTAGTATTAATGAATTAAAAAATCTTAAAATAGCAAACATGAATGATAGATTGATACTTTCCAAGTATTTTGAGCAGCCTTTAGAAATTGTTTCTACGTAAGTCTCCACAAGGAAACTTCTATCAAGAAACTGGTTTGTGGAAAGAAGGAGAATTTTGCGTTCCTTCCATGGTACGCATCCTAAAAGTGAATAACTGCACGTTCGGCGCAGTATTCGCTTGGACTGCTATATATTTTCCAAAAAGAGACTGGGTGAGTCTTTGTTCGTTGCATTTCCGCGCAAGGTAGTCAAACTTGTACCTGAAACAAAGAGAATAATATCCACTACGTCTTTGTTCATAATGAACTGACCTACCAAAACTAGAATTATTAAGACGAATTACCTAGGTTTGACGACCGCTTTAGCCTAGTTGGTAGTGACCCTGTCTACGAAGCAAGAGGTCCTCGGTTCGAATCCCGGTAAGGGCATTTATTTGTGTGATGAGCACGATTATTTTTTCCTGAGTCATGATGTTTTCTATGTATTTAAGTATTTATTTATCTATATAAGTATGTTTATCGTCGTCTAGTACCCATAGTACAAGCTTTGCTTAGTTTGGGACTAGGTCGATTTATGTAAGATTGTCCCCTAATATATATATTTTTTTTATTTATATAAAATCTGGACGCTAAAGATATTTTCAAAACATAAGTTTTAATCCTAAAATCTTGTCATTACACCGTTTTTAAATGACTGATTTTATCATAGACCTATTTTTACTTAGCACCTTAATGTTTCTAAGTTATTTATAAACGATTGAAATAGTTTCTTATTGTTTTCTACACACCTTGATAAAAAGAAGAATGCATTTTAATATGAATTTTATAATCTTTGTACTCAAACATATCACTGGACAGGAGAGTAACTATTCTATATTTTAATGTAGGCTATATACTATCTTCGTGCGAAATTTTAACCAAATCAGTTGAGCCGTTTAAGCGTTTGGATGTTTTGTTACTCAATCAGTTAACAAAAATAAACACGTCGTCTGGATGCGGGGGCAGGACCGGTCACTTTGGCACTTTTTGGGAGGACTATGTCCAGCAGTGGACGTCTTTCGACTGATATGATCATGATGATGATAGTCTGGCGACTAACCGTGGTAGTCAGACCTATATTATATTTTTTTGGTAGAAGCTCCGCATGACAATGATCAAGCTGCAAGATTTAAGTACTTCATACTAATACTAAAAACAACTTAGCAACTAAAATCGTGATGTTTGACAAAAAAGACGTGTGGAAGGATTATTAACTACTATCGCAAACTCCTAACCTTCTCAATTCTGCAATGAAACATGGACCTTGGCTTAATAGAACTAAAGTTTCAATTTTAACAATAGCAATATAATGTTACGTGAAAACGATTATCCGTACATAATAGTGATCTAATGAAAAGTGACCTTGGGAATGTGTTTCTTGAATTTTGCGACCGTCATCTGTTTGACTCATGTTCATGACCAAAAATGAATCGACACGATCAGTAAATACATAATGGGATACAGATCGATTCACGAAAGCTGGCACGAATGAATTGACCGAAAGTAATGTCACTTGTCACTTTGAGTGGCAGTGTGAGTGCCGTGCTTATACAGGGGCCTCCTAATATTTTTTAAACATGTACCTAATATGTTTTCGTCATTCAAGAAAAAAAAATCCATACTTAATATTATAAAATGGGAAAGTGTAATATATACATGTGTGTTTGTTTGTTTGTTTGTCCGTCTTTCACGGCAAAGCGGAGCGACGAAGTGACGTGATTTTTTAAGTGGAGATAGTTGAAGGGATGGAGACTGACATAGGATAGTTTTTATCCCCGGAATCATCCCCTAAGGGAATGAAATTTGGGGGTGAAAGTTTGTATGGAGCTGCCATATAAACGAGTTCCACGCGGACGGAGTCGCGGGCAGAAGCTTGTATTATTATAATCTGCACCAAGTATCATGTTCATCCTTTTAGTAATTATTATTAAAGTCCTTTGTAAATAAAACGTATATGTATATATTTTTCTGACTTATTTTTAGTGCCATGAATGGAAAAGTGATGGCTTGTTCGAATTGTAAAAAGTCTTAAAAAAGAACAGCATTCTCTAAAACACATTCATTATCATAATCACTTTTTGCATCAACCTGCATTTTAAGATTATGTGATGCACACATAGACTTTATCATTCACTCGTTCAATTCATTCGTGCCAGCTTTCGTGAATCGACCTGTACGCTTCCCATGAGTTTGACAATGACGGCTTACGCTAACGAGTATCGAGTTTTCTATCTGTGCATCTCTATTGCACTTTGACAGTACGAGCGGGATGCACAGATAGAAAATTCGATACTCGTTAGCGTAAGCCGTCATTGTCAAACTCATGGTAAGCGTACTGTACTTGAGAGTTTATTTCTTACTTCAATGACAGTCGAATTCTTAAGACTAAGGATATAAGGACTAAGGACTTTAGCACATTTTGAATATCTACAGTCTCGAAAGTGTTGATTGGAAAATTATTTACTAGTTTAGTTAAATACGCATGCTACATTCAATCACTCAACCACTTAACTGTTTTACGACTGAATGCCTTTCTACTGGCCAGATTATTGACATTATTGTCTTCAAAATGTTCTAATTTGAGTTATTCCATTATGGTTCTTATGCTATCGGCTTAAGGCTCTTCACATAAATCATATTTGCAGCTGACTGATATGAAAACGACTTTGACAAAGAAGCGTATACGACCTTGTTATCGTCGATCCAATACGATCAGATGATTGAATGACATATACGCCTCATACACTAGGGTTCATTTTCCCGCGAACGCTACTTATATTTTAATGAGCATTCTACATGCGCGAATATATGCTTGGAACTCCAATATTCTACCTAAACGGCTGAGTCACTGCATCTAGCAACAGCTCCCATATATGCGTAGGATGTTAGATATTCAAATTGTTGTTTGTCTATTTTGTTTAAGCTTTTAGTGTAGGTATAAGTAAATTGTGATAATACCTCCTGAGTATAAATTAAAAATCTAGTTCTTGTTTGAGCTTGATGAATTAGTCAAATAGTGATCTAATATTGGATTTTCCTGTTTAAGATTTGAATTATGAATACATGTATTGTTATTTCCCTTGAACATGGTTTAAAATTCACCGAACTAAGCCTGTAGTGAGTTTTTTTTTAATGTGCAATATCCCTATAGACGATTGTAATTTACATTAGCTGAATTAGGTAAACCTAAAAAAGGCCCTTGGGGTATTGTACCGGGGATGCTGGCGGCATTTCCTCGCTAAAGTGCTATGCTGATGCGTTGCACGAGTAAGCTGGCAGTTCTTCTGTCATCAGTTACATCAACCAGACGTTTATACGTTTGATTTTCCGCAAATAACTTATACGCTCTGGGACCCCACGGACCGAGAGTCTCGACGCCAAAGGGTACCAAGTTTTTAGGCTGTAAATATTTGTGTTGTCCGATTTGAAAGAGGTGTCCTGTTTTCGTCTAAATTATAGTCGTTAAATAGCCAACTCAAAGCTTACGTAGTCATGTCTCCAAACCAATCTACTCTAGTGGTGTTATCGTGATAGCCCATTCGACAGACATTCCAGGGCACAACGCTACGCCAAAAGTCATTCCGTGCAATTTACACTGTCCGAATTGCCGTTCACAGTCGCCCATCGTGGAGTATTTGCAGAAAATGGAGTATCGATACTAACGAATATACACTCGCGGTCAATGAATACGGGTCACCCTAAATTAAATAACCGTAATAGGTTTTTTATATTTAACACTAGTTTTATTTACATAATATACTATTATTTATAATACCCAACTGTATTAGCAATATCCGGGATTCTATCATAAAAATATAAATATCCAAAAATTAAGATTTTTGCTATATCTCTCTCCGTTAGCGTTGTTTTTTACATGGGTTTCTGCGAGTCCGATTCAAAACCTGGTCACGTTGTTTATAGAAAGTACTTTTTTTGTAGTTAAGATGTAAAATTAAATAAAAATTATCATATTCATTGATTCATATTAATTAAAAGGTTTTTTTAGGAAATGTGACGGTATTTTACCGCGAGTGTTTTCTGGAGAAATCAGAGTTGACCAGCAAATAGACAATTCTTACATCAATATACTTATATAAATATAAATACCCTGCCACAAAATTTGATTCGAATAGGATATTATTCGAGCGTTTCAACCGCCTGACTTCCATGGACAGATTCTTGAAGAATTGGGCGTAGATTTTGATGCTGTTTTTGGACATTTTTTAGATGTCTGGTAAACTTACAATGTGTTCACGAAAGTCAGGCGATTGAAACGCTCGAATAATGACACGAATGATAAAGAGTAACTAACAATACAACTAAATATTAATTCGACCAAATAATCATAATAGAATTTATTCCAATATTAGTCCACACAGATTTGACCAGGGCCAATTTAGTTTCAGTAATATATATAGCCATGCAGATTTACATTGTTTGAAATGCTCAAAAAAGTGAGACGCTCAATGACCTTTAACAATTTACCCCTAACTAAAAAGTTTGCACTAAAAATTACTTTTTTACCAAATCTCTTGATCGAACCAACGCGCTTTTATATATAAATATAGCTACAAAAGTTACATAACTCATATTTATAGCCACCGCTTCCGAAGAACATTAATGTCGGTAAAAAGTGCACGGGCATTACTGGCGTGACGACACAGCTTGCGAACAAGTTGAAGAAGAGATAAACTCGTCTCTTTTTAAGTAGTCTAATTAGAAAGAGATGGATAGTCCATCTCGTTTGCGGTTTTGGCCTAGCCGTGCTGTTTAGTAGCGGAGGTTGTCATGTCACTAAAGGCGTAAAATTAATCATAGTTTCCGTACCTACTTACGAAATGTATTCTTGTTGTGTATTAACTGAAATTCAAAATTAGAAATACGTCTTTTCTAATACTAGTAGCCAATCAATTAGTAGTTTATGCGTAAGGCCGTTGAGATTATCACCTATAACACAAAAATAACACATTTTTTTGTAAAGATTGTTCCATACTAGTATTGAAATACAGGGTAGAAGAAGAGATAGAAACAACAACTTTTATTCAGTGGGCGAAATGGGGAAACAAGCTCAATAATTGCTTTATAGAATGAATTAACAACAGAAGACGTAAAAAATATTATGGCGATTAATACCGCGAGCCATCCTGTTACCTCTTGGGGACTGAAACTACGAGTACGCGTCATTGCTTTAACTAAGTGAGTAGATTATTTTTTTCGAATATAAATTCTGTGAAAGTGCAACGAAACGTCTGCCAGAAGTTATTCGTGAATGTGCAGCATACAGGTTTTGAATTTCACCACCGTGATCAAGTTACGTCCCTCAGACGCTACGCATAAACCTAGATATTGACTGGTTGTAACGAGTGTCATCGCCAATAGCATCGAATTGGCAGCGATAGGCGTCCACACCCACATTTTTTACCAATATTGATCCAGTGTCACTCACCCGTCGTCTATTTCAGGACAAGGCTTCTAAGTAGCTAATAATGCTTTAACGTTTTCGCACAAAAAGGTTAGCGGCTGAGGTTAGTTCGCAAAACAATTTGTACAGACTACGATGACTCACGCTCACGCTTCATCATAACATCACTCATGGGCCCGTGCCTAACCGCTCGGCCACGACTTTGGTCTTAAGCGACCTGCGACCAGCGTTTTATCTGTTCATTGCGCGGTCGAGATGCGCAACGCACTGTGGTTAGTTAGGATCACGCGCAATGAACAGATAAAACGCTGGTCGCAGGTCGCTTAAGACCAAAGTCGTGGCCGAGCGGTAATAAAGCTTTATTAAAATCAGTCAACAAGTCATACTTGTCTTTTTTTCTTGGAGTGAACCGAGAACCAGTTAGGTAGGTACGCACTCATCGGGGAATGACTGGGTTATGTGGTATTTCTATACAGTTTTAGTCCACTCCACCGATATAGCCCTCCGAATCGCTTAACTGAAGTGGCAGTGGGCGGGGCACATTGCACTTAGAACCGATGGCCGTTGGGGCGGAAAGGTTCTCGAGTGGCGACCGCGTACCGGAAGGCGCAGCGTGGGTAGGCCCCCCACAAGGTGGACTGATGACCTAGTAAAGGTTGCGAGAGTCCGCTGGATGCGGGTGGCGCAGGACCGGTCATTGTGGCACTCTTTCGGGGAGGCCTTTCGGCTGATATGATGATGACGATGATGATGATTATGATGATGATGATGATGATGAAACTCCACGGCGGCGGCCACCATCTGCGCTCATGCGGAGGTCTCCAGGATCTCATACTGAACGCACCGATGCCGCTCGTACCTACATCTAGAACGTTCTAGGGCGACACGATCTTCTTTGCCTTTGGGTCTTTAGGCCCCCATCACGTTGAATACTCGCAAGCCCTTTGACCTTTTTCACCTTTTACTATCGGTGTCCACCTATTCTTACCCTTACCCTGCACGGCCAGTACCGGAAGGCCCGCGAACTGCGTCACGGCGACATAGACTATTCGTCTCTTTCTAATCAGCGTTCTAATCGGAAAGAGACGCATAGTCTGTCTCGCAGAGACACAGATCGCGGGCCATCTTTTGAGTTCAAGCAAGGCAACAGTGTCAGGTTACATCTGTAGATTTGCATGCCACCATGGTTTAAAAACTCTTGCATACTTCACGGCCTAATTTTAGCATCTCCCTTTCCACACGCAATTTAGAGGAAAGCAGCACAACTCGCTAATCCCCTAAAATCATGACGCGTTTCATATAACGTCAGCGTCATCTAACATCAAGGGATTACCCGCCAAACCTCAGATAGCGGGATTATTTCCGGGATCAAGTTATGCGCAGTGGGTGTGTCTAATCTTAGGGACACGTAGGTACTTACAATGTTTAACAGTATTAAACCTTATCTCCTGGATATTAGTTGCAAGTTCGTACATTAGTATACTGATATTAATGATGAAAAGCGTATTTCGTTTTCGTTTTCGTGCGTGAATTTGTTAGCTCTTTGAGGTATAGTCAGCTCTTTGAGGGGAAGGAATATTTTTTAAATAATAAGTTACCACAATTGTACAGTTCATTATTGACCTAAAGATCAAAGCACAAATAAAAAATTATTCGCACCCGGAACAGACCGGGAATCGAACTCTGTGCTTTTGGTTGGCCACATACGCTTTCGCGGAAGCAAGTTATTTTAATGAGTTTCGGATAGGTTTTGCAAGGCATATATCATCGGGTCATTATTTTTCTGATTATGTCTCCCATTCAAAGAAATAAATATTGCAACGCTTAATCTCTCTCACGCTGTCTCGGAACATGTTTGTGTTAATTAGTATAGTTTGTTTTAGTTTAGATAACGAAAAGTACTTGACACCAACCATTACCGACATCTATTGTAATTATTATCTTCAAGTAGGGTTGTAAAACGAATACGCATAAACAATTAAACAAACATTAGCTACTCCAGCACACGTGCCACACATTTATGACGTCTCTCTGTTATCTTTTCCTTTTATATATAGCGACCAAAGAAGTTGTAAAATCCCACGTTAAGGTAAGTGCGTTTTTGTCTTTTTACGTAAATAATAATTAAATAAGGTTTACTGTTTCTAGGGCAACATTAAAGTCGTAATTTATACTTTGGCTAGATATCCCTTAATTTGGCAGACGAAAAAAAACTAAAATTATGTATTGCTGTGTTTGTTCACCTTCATAGAGGTCCAATACATCATGGAAAAATATTAAAAAAATCTTTTTGTGGTATTTTTTGGAAAACAGCACGTATGGCAGAGCATACATTGCCAAATGAAGGAAACGACTTTTACAAAAACTTTTTGTGTGAAACTGTAAGATTGTATTTATCAATTGCACAAAACAAAAATTATAATAATTCCTCTCAAAACAAAAACCAAAAATTCTATCAATAAAAAAATATGATAATGTTTTTCTCTCAAAATACAGGGTCTTACAAAAACATTAAAACAACACCAATTTTTTTTGAAAGATGTAGTTTTTGTTCAGTGGCATGGTCAGACACTACTCTTTTGAATAGTATTTTAAATGACATTTTCTACTGTTTTGCCAGCTACAAAACACAAGTGAACGTTACATTTCATACAGCTCACTGTGGTAAATTTCGAACAAAGACGGCATCTTCCTTGAGTGGTGAAATTTAAGAAATGACCTAAGCTAGCAACTTTCCATCACGTGAAAAAATATATGGTACAGTCATGCCCAAATAAAAAAAAACGCAATCGAAACTAAAAAACAGGTGACCCTTATTTGACAGTGTACACCGTGTCACACCAAAAAGTTACAGTCATTATTTGGCAGAGTGTGCTGAACCATAGGTACATGTAAAATACAACGCATGTTTTAGTGAATTTGGCAGTGTATGACACGTCATACAGGTTAGTTAGGCCATTCTTTTTACGTCTTTGGCAGAGTATGTCACAATTATTTACCTTTGAAAGCACAACACCGTTCCGCCGCCACGACATTTTGATGACATTAGATTTTTGTTGTTACCAGAGTAATTAATTATTTTTCACCCATTTCGGGAGTAATGTTACTACCATAAAAAAATTAAATGAAGTAAATCTTGTCATAAATGTAGTCGTTAGATTTTCTGGAAGTGCCAGTATGACACGTCATACAGTGCCAAATTGAGGGATTGCTAAACTCCGTTCTATAATCCAAGGCGTACTCTGAACACATAATACATGCCCAATACCTAATCGCGTGCGGTTTGCATAGTAATTCCTGCAAATTATAAACTACAAAAGTTTTCATTGCTCTTAACTGTATTGGAGTGCATAAGCAGTTAACTACTTAAACAAGTCGCGATTAGCTATACTTAGACCACCGGCGACCTAATTGGTAGCCGAGCAATAAACTTTTACTAGCGCATGGTGTAAAGGTGACCGAGTACCAATTACTAACTATTACTAGCCATTTTCCTAATCGGTTATGCCAATTTTCGCCTGTTAACACCTGGCCCTAGTCAGGCCTGGAATCTAGTCTAGAGTCTAGGTATTATCTTGACTAAACGGGACTTAATCGCGTATACTTATTTGCCTCTTTGAGGCTTTCTGACTTTTTGGATGTGTCACAACATCCTTGGTGTCAAAAAGTATGAGATCGCGAAAATTTAGGTCAATATAGAATCTAGGCTCCGTTCACTGTATAGATAATTGCAGAAAATCTTGCACAATTGTGGGTTTCAGAACAATGGCGGAAGCATTTGATTAGGTAAATGAGTAAATTGAGCTAAAATTTGCTGCGTCTTAAATCAAAAACGGGCTAAATGGAGTCTACTACTCGGCATGTGCATGAATGGCTACGACGTTGTTTTCAGTGAACAAATGAAAGTCGGAGTTTATAAAAAAACTATACAAAAAAAAATGTAGTCAATGATCTTGATTTTCTCTACCAGACTTACCTCTACTACTTATCTGCAAAATATACATTAACGACCACGTCTCAATAGTGCTCTTGTGCCAAATACCGGACGACTACTTGACCGTTCATCTATACAGCCCGGGTTTTCCGACATGTCACAGAGGAATTCTTTCACTACCAGCAAAGATTAACGGATGAAATTGTGAATAGAATGGACAGCATAAATTGAAGTGTTTAACCTGACAAATACATGTTGCTTTTAAATGGAAAAGTACATATATTAGATACCTGATATACATATTTCTCACTGTCTTTTCTGTCAGGGACCTGTTTCTTTTATATATCCGTCTTTTATGTATAAATTCAAATGACCGTCATGATTTTAATGACATTAGGCTAAGTGGCATCAATTTTTGTATTTAACACTGTTTTGGCTGGCCTTTTAAATAATTGTGACAAGATATATTTTATTAAAAATTACGTGTCAAACAAATGGAACGTTTACCTATAACTATTTGAATACGTTTCGCGTTGTTTACTGCCTACTCATTCAGAACATTTAAGGTTTCTGCGACATGTAATTGGCTTTGATTGAAGCCAAAGTTTAAAAGTATGTCATCGTCAAGAAAACCAACCTGCATCATATGTATTACAACATTTATTGCGTTCCCTCTCATTCATGAAAGAAGGCCTGTGCCCAGCAGTTGGAAGTAATGGACTGATGATGATAATGACATTTATTAAGTACCTACCGAAATGTTTACTCTCTTGAACCTTAAATTACATAGTAAAACATGCACAGTTGATTTATGTACACTTTAAAGCAGACGTACCAATAGGGGATTTGCATTTTTTCTAGATAACCCGGTTTCTTGCAAGTAGCATGAGTTTGACCAAGAAACTTCAGCAATGGGAGTCAAATTTAAACATGTCTAGCCGGGGTGAGTAACCCGTATTATGCGGTACCTTTTGTTCCAAAATTTATACCGATTTGCTTTGTTTCTAGTGTGCTCTAGTCAAACTTCCAGTATTTATAGCCTATAGGGTTTGCCATTGCTTTACCGGTAAACGTGTCATCGTATGAATGTTTCGCTAAATTTTCAATTCATCGTTTTTTCAGAGACAATTAATTTTTCAAGGTTGTTATAAAACAAACCTAACCGAACCTAATGGGTCCTACCGACTTACCTGTCAGCTAGACCTAAAAACAGAACGGTTTCGAAGAAAAAAAAAAGAAAATTCGGCGATACACAATGCATTTAGTGAAACATAAGCAAAATAGGGCCCTACGGATACTACAGGCAATGCCCAGTCAAGAGTTCTCGTGTGATGGTAACGAAGTTTGCCTCCGTTTCACTGGTACAACCTCTCCGCAAAGACGTCTCCGCTCATTTTCCGCGAGATTAATTGGGTCATAGTCCTCACGGGGCGGGCGATGGCGAGAGATAAACGATAATAAAGTAGAGAGCGAGTAACAAGTGCTTGGGAATAATGGTCTGCTGAGAAGCGGCTACGTCACAAATGGCGTTATTTAGTATAGGTACCTTACCAACTACAGTCCGGAAGAAAAGTAGACTCCTTAATTTCTCACGGTACTAAAGGCCTCCACCCACCGGACGCGTGTGCTGCGCGTGTGCTGCGCGTGTGCTGCGCGTGTGCTGCGCGTGTGCTGCGCGTGTGCTGCGCGTGTGCTGCGCGTGTGCTGCGCGTATGCTGCGCGGGTGCTGCTCGTGTGCCGCGTTCGATGTGTGTTTGAAGTGTAGTTTCAATGCTTTACAACTTGCGCGTGTGCTGCGCTGCAGCTGCGCGAGTGCTGCGCGTGTGCCGCGCGGGTGCTGCGCTGCAGCTGCGCGGGTGCTGCGCGTGTGCCGCGTTCGATGTGTGTTTGAAGTGTAGTTTCAATGCTTTACAACTTGCGCGTGTGCCGCGCAGCACACGCGCCGCGCAGCACACGCGTCCGGTGGGTGGAGGCCTTTAGGATATTTTCTATTTAAGTATATTCTTAGTTATATTTGCCTTTTTGAAGTTACATTGCCTCTCGCAGAGTTCATCCTACTAATATTATAAATGCGAAAGTTTGGATGTTCAGATGTTTGTTACTCAATCACGCTTAAACGGCTCAACCGATTTGGATGAAATTTTGCACGAAGATAGCATATAGCCTGGATTAAAATCTAAAATAATTGTTATCCCGAGTTCACGCAGACGAAGTCGCGGGCGGAAGCTAGTCCACAAAAATAGTCACACAGAATCGTGCAATACTTGTTAGACTTTATTTGGACCATAACTACGTGATTTGTATGATTGGATGTTTTACTGTAAGTAAGTTAAGATGAGTCGGGTTGCGCAATCCCAAGTATTACCATATGCGCTATTTGCGAAAGCGACTATCATAAAACTTGAAGTTCGGAAAAATATTGGTTCTATCGGGTGATTATCGCTACACCTCAATGTCGTATTATTTATAGTTCCGGAACCAATATTTCAAATAGCCACTTTAGTAAATTGCAAATAACCGATGAAAAAAGTAACGCACAGAAAACATCAAGGTCACCCGACAGATAGCTATAGGTAGCTACAAAGTTTTAGTGAAGCATGTGATGAAATATTTTAATTCTGAAGGGAAAACATAATTATTTTTGGTAATTAAGTAGGTAATACGTTTTTCAATTTGGTAATATTATTACGCTAATAACTAATAAAAACTAGTGACTGTGAAATGTAGAAGTCGCGGGTCCGTATTTTTTTTTTAATTTTTAGCTGTTTTTGTTTCAACAAACTGAACCAACAAAAAAAATACATAACTATCAACCCTGCATGTCGATCACGTAACGCATTCTACGTACGTTAGGTAGATCTAAATGCAGTTAGACTGTCCTAACGCGATTTCTACGTTACGTGATAACATACCCCTCAGCTAACAAAATTTCTCGATAATCGGTTGAGAAATGGTCCTTGTAAAGGAGAACAGCCCTACGAAAGAATTTTGGCCCTAGCCGAAACGGAGAACATCGTTCAATAGCTGACGTACGGGAATTCACTATTTCACACTATTTATAACCGTAGTAAAAAACTTGCTATTTCATGGAACATGATGGTTGCTGCAGAATTACAAGCTCCTGGGGCCGTAGACAAGGTTACAATCGACAAGCGCTAACGCCAATAGAAAATAATAAAATGTATGGGAATGACAGATGCCGACGAAACACTTTTCGTTAACATCTGTCATCCCCATACATTTTATTAGTTTTCTATTGGCGTTAGCGCTTGTCGATTGTAACCTTGTCTAGGCCCCCTGGTCAGTCATCGTTACGTGTCATCGACAAGTGTAATTCATAGAGAGTCTCCTCATTTCATCATATCAGCCGAAAGACGTCCACTGCTGGACATAGGGCTCCCCCAAGGAGTGCCAAGTTCGGTCCTGCGCCACCCGCATCCAGCGGACTCCTGCAACCTTTACCAGGTCATCATTCCACGTTGTGGGGGGTCTACCCGCGCCGCGAAACGTGGTAGCCACTCGAAAACCTCATCCCTTATCATTTCATTGCTGTATATTATATTTGAAAAAATATTTGAATCAAATGATGGTGCAAAATTTTAGCATAAGGCTAATTTTCATTTTCTGGCAGCCATGTCTGTAACAAAAAACATTTCTAATACGCCGAAAAAAGTAAATACCTATGCCAAAACCGTGACGCGTCATGTGTGGTCCTCTTCAGCGAGTGACGTGTCTACACACTCACTCTATGCCCGCTAGCCGTGGACATGTGAGTGCTCTATATTCGCCGCGCTATATTTACCCGGGCGACATCGGGACGCACGCGGTATAATTAATGCCCCCGAAAAACGCCTCTACGCCGCACTCTAATTTAATTATTTACCGGTAAACGGGAATTTTGTGGCAGTTTCTGACTAAAATAGGACCTTTTTACTATCTTTTGTGTTTAGATAATTACTATCTTATAGTTTTGTTACGTTAGATTCGCTCGCTGCACATCAGAGAGTAAAATAACTTTATCCTTTCTGCACCACATAACACCTGCAGCTTGTGGAGGAATCCATCCATAATTCCATACTAATATTATAAATGGGAAAGTGTACCTGTGTGTGTTTGTTTGTTTGTCCGTCTTTCACGGCAAAACGGAGCGACGAATTGACGTGTTTTTTTAAGTGGAGATAGTTGATGGAATGGAGAGTGACATAGGATAGTTTTTATCCCCGAAATCATCCCCTAAGGGGGTGAAATGGGGGGGTAAAAGTTTGTATGGAGCTGCGATATAAACGAGTTCCAAGCAGACGGAGTCGCGGGCAGAAGCTAGTTATACTATAAAATCGTATAGGGCCCTACAGGTACAATACACTACTGCGTTCAGGGCGCTGTTGGAGGTGCCGCGCTACTGCAGCGCATCAGGAATGTTTGCAGACGCGCACGTGTTTGTTTCAAGGCTACCATGACACTGCGAGCTGCATCCCTGAACGGCTATCACGCGACGGCGCGCGAGCACTCTCGATTTTTCTGGCACTATCCGTCTCTCTCTTATAAGAACACTTAGAACAAGAGGCATAGTGCGAGAAAAATCGAGGGTATGTCGCGGCCGTCTCATGATACACGTGCTGGTGCGACGCGTGCGCACCAGCTCCAACAGCTTTCTGGAAATTATAGCGGACAAGTTCTGTCCATACATTGCTCATTGCTGTGTACTTCATGCGCCCAGCAGCGGACAAGTTCTGTCCATACATTGCTCATTGCTGTGGACTGCGTGCGCCCAGCAGCGGACAAGTTCTGTCCATACATTGCTCATTGCTGTGGACTTCATGCGCCCAGCAGCGGACAAGTTCTGTCCATACATTGCTCATTGCTGTGGACTTCATGCGCCCAGCAGCGGACAAGTTCTGTCCATACATTGCTCATTGCTGTGGACTTCATGCGCCCAGCAGCGGACAAGTTCTGTCCATACATTGCTCATTGCTGTGGACTGCATGCGCCCAGCAGCGGACAAGTTCTGTCCATACATTGCTCATTGCTGTGGACTTCATGCGCCCAGCAGCGGACAAGTTCTGTCCATACATTGCTCATTGCTGTGGACTGCATGCGCCCAGCAGCGGACAAGTTCTGTCCATACATTGCTCATTGCTGTGGACTTCATGCGCCCAGCAGCGGACAAGTTCTGTCCATACATTGCTCATTGCTGTGTACTTCATGCGCCCAGCAGCGGACAAGTTCTGTCCATACATTGCTCATTGCTGTGGACTGCGTGCGCCCAGCAGCGGACAAGTTCTGTCCATACATTGCTCATTGCTGTGGACTTCATGCGCCCAGCAGCATTGTGGTTGGCAAATGGAGATGCCTTTAAGGCCTGTATGCCTTTATTAGGTTATTTAATTAGAAGGTAATTATGTAGGTATGTATAAAACTGTACGAGTTATTTGTTACTTGAAATAAATATATATTATTATTATATTATTACTTCAGCTACGGTAGCCTAGAGGTTCAGGCATGCGGCGGTCGTGGGTGCGAATCACGGCTCGTAGTGCCAATGAGTTTTTCGAAACTTGTGTCCGGAATTTTTACCGTTAGCTTTTCGGTGTATTAGGAACACATCGTGGGGAAACCGTTCTCATCCCAATAAGGTCTATTTTGACCTTATGCCTGTGCCAAATCTTGGGATTAGGTGTCAAAGCGGACCCCGGGCTCTTTGCGTGTGTAATTGTTTATCAATGTTTATATTTGAGTTTCAAATGAACGCTGGACTTTACTCGTGCTATAAACTATTTTGGCACCTAGTTTCGTGTGCGATTTTGGGTAGTAAAACTTTAAGAGGTGTGACATTCTTTTGGGATTCGGGTAATTTCTGATAAGAATGAGTCACGTTACACCTTGCCTTGCTCAACACGAGTGTGGGCCGTTAATGGCAACTTATGCATGCATCATTAGTAACTTGAATTAAATAATTAACAGAAACATCCGTGCATTTCATAGGTTACAATTTCAATAACTAAATAATGTCTACCATAGATGTCACACTTTTTTAAAATGTATCATAACTATAGCTTAACCCATTCGGCGCCAGTACGACACATGCGCCAGGGAGCTACGATGTTCGCTACATGCGGGGATCAAACTGCTACGGACTACGGCGTAGTGCTACAAGCGTAGCGTAGCAGTGAATGACTTCAATTCAAAGTCTGTTAACTATATAGCTTCGACAAACATATTTGTTTTTCTACTTTCAATATACAAGCTGCGGTAACTTTACACACGTATATAATAACCTGACCCATTCGATCGTTTTCCAGCAGCATTTCCCATAAACCTAAACTTCAAAGACTGAAACAAATGCAATTGGTCACAACCACCGACAGAGACGCAGCTATAAATGGTTTGGATATATCGATACATAACTTTCATTATCTTTCATTTGAACTATAGTGCCCTGTCCGTTGCGTGACAAATGGGGTTGTTGACTGGTAGGTGAAATCAGCATTTTTAATGAAACGTCAAAAACACTCCGTTAGTATGAAAGTTGTAGGGAAATAGGAACAAGTGACGTCAAGATTTTCTATGGTCAAGTAGCGACCAGTTTGTGTTTTACGTGCAGCAGCAGTGCAATGTCCACTGCCACTTAAGTTTAGCAATTCGGAGGCCTATATCGGTTACCTTAGTTCTGCTGCGGATAGCCTCATTTCTGATGCGGTCACGCGAAACTCCCAACATAGCCCTCTCCATTGCCTTTTGGTGTGCTAAAGCTAATGTACATGTACAGTTGTACACTCTCGTGCAGATTACACGCATTATGCGGCCCCAAAAGACCGTTCTAACTTACTAAATAACAAAAGAACATTCACGCCACTGCACATAAGACCATTCTGTTACGCTGGCAACATTAACGTGGCCGTTACTTTTTACCACCCGGTTATTGACCATTGTACTCCCCTTATCCCTGTCGTGATTACAAGGATTACCGGGACGATAAAGCTTTTAAAAAGGTTTTTGCGTATTCCGATCTGGGGGATTCGAAATGAACCAGTTTTTCGGGAAGTAGCCTATTAGTTTCGTTCAATACTGGGTCTGATTTATGCTGTTTTGCGTATCCCTCTTTCGATACTGTTTTCTTATTGAGTTATACCTATGTATAGTACCTATAGAGCAGACATCTCCTAGCAAAAGTTTGTGTAAGTATACGTAGGTATTAATAGTGAGTCACTGGTTCTGCCGGACGAAGGCATTTGTCCCTCTTCTCTATCTCAAAGCTACAGTAACCTAGGGGTTCAGGCATGCGGCTGTGTTTTGGAACTTATGTACGGAATATTTACCGTTAGCTTTTCGGTGAAGGCAAACATCATGACGAAACGGGTCTAATCTCAATAAGGTCTAGTTTTCCCTCTGGGTTGTAAGGTCCGATGGCAGTCGCGTTCGTAAAACTAGTGCATACATATGCCATATCTTAGGATTAGGTGTCAAAGCGGACCCAGCGCTCTTTTAAGGGCAGAACCGGGAATCACACTAGGAGGATGATGAAGTAAGGCATTTGTCCCTCTCGCACTTGCTAAAGGCCGGCCGTCAAGCACAGCGAAAAACGAGCATTGCCCTATTTCTACTTGTCTCTGTCGCACGCGCACTGTAATAGTGCCCCCTCACGCTCGCTCAAGGTTACTGAGCGAGAGAAATAGGGCAATGCTCGTTTTTCGCTGTGCTTGACGGCCGGCCTTTAGTAAGGGACGAATGCTATATGTCCGACATAAACGCGTACATGCCAGCTACGCTGGAGTAGCCCCGGCGTAGCAACTTAGCTTATCTTACTAATATCTAAGCTACGTACTGCCTTATAGTTAAACCTAATTATGTGACAAAACCTCAAAATCTTAATCAATCGGAGATAAGAGGAGCCGAAAACAAACACTCATCCCTTTCTTTTGTATATAAGTGCTCCGAATAAAAGATGTAGTGTAAGCCTCTGCATCTCTCTGGTGTTCTGGCTGCAAATGGCATGGCAGGTTATAATGCATGTTATAAATGTCAATTTTAAACTTATTTTGAACCTTATTGCATTCTAATAAGGGAATACAATGAATACCTAGTACTTTTCTCTCACGTTAGAGGTATTTTTAAGGGGTCTTTGATGAGGTTTCAATGCCTATACGTACCGAAGTACTGGCTCAGTGATTTGAGAAGTAATTGTTCAATGATTTATAAATCATGCTTTGCCGGGCCATTGAAACGCAGCGCGGTCGAGTAGGTTTTGTAATGAATAGGATTTACAAACGGACTAATTGATGTAGTTTACCAACAAGGCACAATATAGGAATGAAACTGTAGGAGTATATGTTTGTTAAATTAGGGTTCCGTATAGCAATATCTATAAAAACGGCAAACAATTCACGTTTGTTGTATGGGAGCCCCCTTAAATATTTATTTTATTCTGTTTTTTTAGTATTTAATTAACTCCCCTAACATGTAACAGTGAAAGCACCATCTGTTACGTTAGCAATAAGGTTCTTTCAATCAATTATTTTATTCTATTCTAATTGTTGCTATAGTGGCAACAGAAATGCATCTTCTGTGAAAATTTCAACTGTCTAACTATCACGGTTCATGAGATGCAGCCTGGTGACAGAAGGACGGACGGACAGCGGAGCCTTAGTAATAGGGTCCCGTTTTTACCCTTTGGGTACGGAACCCCAAAAAACAAGCAGAAAACGAGAATAGCTTCGTTGGACAAAATCTTACTATATTTTCAAGTAATAAATAAATATAATCGTCTAACCTAATTCATTAAAATACGCAACTAACCTGCTCACAACTGTGTGCCTCTGCGATTATAATATATTCAAAGTTAGAACGACTTTTAAACACCAAGTTTCACTGTACCAACTCAAACAATTTAAGAACCATAAACAGTGCGAAAAACTGTAGCGCGACTGCGATAAAAATACCTAACTGAATACATGTTTTTTTTTTCATACAAAACCTATGTCGCCCGGAGCAAAATTTCGAATAAATTGAAAACTCATTTATCAAAACCGGTTCAGTATGTAACGCTACGGTGGGACACATGCAAGTTCAAACATAGACTATAATACCATCATATTCGGCAAAAAGGACTAGTTATAACTGTGAAATTGGAGACTGTGAAGGAAGAAGAAAAACTATTAGTGAAAAAGCTCTACAGGAAAAGGATGTTCCCTTTTCCTGTAGAACTTGTGAACGATTGTTCATCTAATTTGTAGTAAGTAGGTACTAAGATCTCGCAAAAGCAATAGCTCAAAGCATGAGTTACGGAAACCAAAACCAAACAAGCAATCAATGCCGGCCTTGAGTGCATCTGTTTACAATTTACACGGTTTCCGCCCGAGGACAGTAAAAAGTTAACGGCGCCCGAAGTGTCAACGGCCTTTGGCGTCATTTATCATACGAAACAACGTGACATCAGGGGCGCTATTCAACTTGTTTTAATATCTCTTTACATAGCGCGAAGCAACCAATTCTGATGACTAATGGTATAGACGCCAAATTTTGTATTTGGACATTGCCATGTTGCTGCGACCGGACGTAATGTCACAAAATTAGCGATGTCTCAAGCTGTCGAAATTGGCCAATCTTCAGAAAACAGCAGTGAGACGGTAAGTTCGTTGGAATGCTCATTATTTTCGCGGCGGGGTTATCCTATTTTCATGGATCGACGGATGTAATTTACAAGCTCGTAATATTATATTGTGTTCGTGGTTTATATGCAGAAAGTATGCCGGCTGTAAGAAAACGGAGCAATGAGGCATATTATAATAACTAGCGTTTGCTCGGGATTTGGTCCGTGTATGACAAATCTTTGATCGTACCACCATATTAACTACATACTCGTAAGTACATTCATTTAATAGTTACAAACTTTGTCAGTTATTTCATTTACTTACCTTATCTTTTATCACTAATAAATATCTCTATAGACTATATGTAAACAACCATCATAAAGAAAAATCTCTAGAGCGGAAAGTTTTATAA
This sequence comes from Epinotia demarniana, assembly GCA_945867215.1. Classification (NCBI taxonomy): domain Eukaryota; kingdom Metazoa; phylum Arthropoda; class Insecta; order Lepidoptera; family Tortricidae; genus Epinotia; species Epinotia demarniana. The sequence continues at coordinate 23,805,687 of OX244267.1, read as the reverse complement.
GTTTCATTGGCCATGCGTATTAAAATACACTTAAACGGTACCAACCTCAATCTTCGGTTTAACTCACAATCATAAAATAGCAATATTTATTTAGTGGTAAATTTTATCTCGTGTAATGGTCAAATTACATTTTTATAATTTCAGTTAGTTTCAGAGTTATGTTCGTTTTTTATTTGTTTACCATTCATGAACGTTAAGTAGATATGTTATTGAATGCACATAACTATAAATATTATTTAGTACCTAGTGCGGGTTTGGCATATAAATACCTATAAATATTTTACTTGTACTTTTACGTCCCTATAATATGCGTCTTATATTTATACTAAATAGTAGGTGCTATATTGACTTTAAAGCATAGACTTATTAAAGTAAAAATTTACAGTACGTATAGAGCTGATGAAAACTAAGGATAAATCTTGCCTGAAGCTTTTTTACAGTTCCTAGCGGACTCCAAGAGTGGCACAAAACTATAAGTTAAAGTGAGGTAGCGATATTATATTAAAATATTAAAATTAAGCTATTCTGGGTTGGTTTGATTTGCCAACTACGGGTGCCATGCTAATTTTTTATAACTTGTTTCACAACTTCAATATCCACATTTCTTGCGTACACACCATCAATGTTCATCAATACCTACTTACACATTATTACACAATCAATTTACACGGGCTTAACGCGATTTTTATTTAGTTACCTAAGTACCTTTATTTCCGACGTTATGAGACGGGCTAGATGGAGACTTGGAGAGGGCTATGTTGGGAGTTCCTCTGCTTAATCGCATCAGAAATGAGGCTAACCAAGAACCAAGGTAACCGATATAGCCCTCCGAATCGCTAAACTTAAGTAACAGTGGGCGTGGCACATATCACGTAGAACCGATGGCCGTTGGGGCAGAAAGGTTCTCGAGTGGCGACCATGTACCGGAAGGCGCGGCGTGGGCAGGCCCCCACAAGGTGGACTGATGACCTGGTAAAGGTCGCGGGAGTCCGCTGGACGCGGGTGGCGCAGGACCTGTAAGAGCACTTTGGTACTCTTTGGGGGAGGCCTATGTCCAGCAGTGGACGTCTTTCTGCTGATATGATGATGATGAGACGCGCTGGATCGGCCGTGGTCTGATGACTCAGTTAAAACGTAAACCCGTTAGCGTTAAACCCGACCCGTAGTAGCATAATGTAATCTTGTAAACGTACAAACCACAGGAGTTTAAAGTCTACCTACAGCTGCTTCTAAAAAAACATAAATTCTCTGTAAACAGCCACTTCCGCGCCTTAGTAATTTTACGAGCGGAACTGACCCTGAATCCACTGCCACGGACGTGCTTTATGCAGTAATCTATTCACGGCCACCCCTCCGCGATATCACGCCATTATCATGGCGAAAGCATTATGCCTATTTTGAGGCACTTGAAATATTCACGACCATAGACATACCCATGTCTATGGTCGTGAATAATGAATTCACTAAATTGCACTAAATTGGCTGCGTTTGGGAACTTGTAATATGAAGAGCCCAGGGGTTTTCACTGGGGGGGAAATTAGGTAGGCTTTAGTGTTGTTCAAATTTCTATAATATCAGACGACGGCGGATTTTCTCGCACTATCTGTCTCTCTCTTATTAGAAAACTTAGAAAGAGAAGTATAGTGCGAGAAAAATCGAGAGAGCTCGGGAGCGGTCTTGTGATAGCCGTGCATTTTATAACCTGTTTTTAGATATAAGGTAAGGTAAGTTAAGTCATACTGGGACGACAGCTAAGTGACAGGTATCACCGAACTGAAACTATCCGAAAACTACTATAACGACGTTCGATTATTTTAGTTGTCTTCTTAATTTGACTTGGTTTTCTGTTTCGTAAGTTTTGTTGATGTTCTTGGCGGTTGCCTTCTCGATGTCTCTCTATTTTGGGGGTTGCACACATTGAGAGATATAGTGTACCTAATCCTATTTCAAGCTCTTAGAGAACTGCTATCTGTTTTACTAAGAAATGATAATCCGATAAGCTATATTATCTTTCAAATATAGAAGCTTCTCAAACGACACTAGCAAGAAAAGAGTTAATGACGTTTATAGACAGTTCTTTATTTCGTTACTTACTGCAAAATTGTAAAAACGTGTCCGACTCATTTTCTAAATTTTCTGTCTGGGATTAAAATGATCGCATTTCTCGGCAAGAGAGACTTTTGTGTAGGGGTTTTTGTTGGTGTGAATAAAGAATAAGCCAACACTAGCTTAGAATTCGGATATTTATAAATGGGTGTAGATAGATAGATATACCAGCTTGGTGATTACTTAAGTCTTCGAACGCAGCGTTGGAACTTAGGTATCAACTGTCATATTGGCTTCAGGTCGATTTACACATGCAAGTTTCATTAAACTGACAAGGTACTAAACTTGGATGCAATTTATTGCATGAGTAGTTCGCGCTTTCCTGTAGGTACCATAAACTTTGATTTGCACGATCGGAGTGTATCACGCGCGTTGGGTGCAATTACCCTTGATAGTATATAAGCAAAATCTCTGAAATTGTCTCAAGTTTATACAGTCGCTATCAAATATAATAATGATGTATACCCTTCAGCTTGACAATGCCATGTTCAGATATTAACGAACACCTCTTCAGCCGAGTAGATCGTGACTAGTTCATCATCATCATAATCATCATTGGCCTTTAGCATCTATAAAAGATGATTTAAGCAGCGTCCAATCAAGTGCGGCACTTACGTACGTGGCTTGTCAGGCCAATACGAGAGCGACAGTGACGCCCGCAGATATGACATGTAAATGTCATACACAGTGCCATTGGAGGCGCAGCAGCGCGCTGGTGCCTCAATGCTCGTTTTTGGGACAACAGGTCAAACCAGGCGATATCATGTAGTTAGACTAGACTATAGTTCACTACCTTTCTATTTCTACCCTCATATCACAGTCACACCAAACATTTTAAGTAAAAATGAATGCACACTTACATACCCTAGGTAAAAGAAAAGCCCTTAACAGACGATATCGGTTTTCCACCGCTGCAGTCTAATAAAATGGAGACGTACAAACGTATTACGTTACGTGAAACGTCGAGTCAGCGAGACGCGGCAGATAAGTATTCCGCTCTAGTGCGAAGTGGCCATCTTGTGACGCTTTTTGCTGAAAGCCGGGAGCTAATGCTCTCAGAAGCCACTCGTCTTGGCGTCGCCTATTGATTTAGTTCCCAAGGATTGGAAACGGGCTAGATTAAAATCGTTTCAAATTACGCCTTATTAGGTCCAAAAGTACGGCCGAGTTTTAAGGACAGCGATAGCGACGCAGAACTCGTGTCAGAAATCACCCAAACACAAACGTATGTAGTAGTGTTACTGTGTAGTGGTGAGCGTTTTCATACCTACCTAAGAACACGCGTCGCCTTTCCATAAATAAGGGTCTAAAATTTACGTCAGTATTTACTGATATTTTTCCGTGACCACAGACTTCTTCAATTAGTTAATTATCTTTACGTCACACCCGGCCATAATGCGAGTTTCACTGCACGCTGCGCGTACGGGAAAACTCGCATTGTGCCAGGTGAAGACGTAAAATTTTGTACACAACACGGGCGGTAATTCGTAAAGCCCCAGAGCGCATATTTATGGCCCTCTCCTTCGGTTCGGGCCACAAACACCTGCGATCTGGGGCATTCACGAATTCACCGCCCTAGTTACGTAATGTACTATGTTGACACAGCTAGGGTTGCTGGCAAAGAAAGTTATAAATGTGTGCAATATAAGAAGTGGTGGTATGGCATTATTGTAGCAAAACTATATAGGTATCGATACAAATAATAAATAAATGTACATTTCAACAAATTACTTTAAATGAACAAATGAAATAAATAGGTGTACAGTGTATGCTATCTTTATTGTTTGCAATATCATTTCATGGAACCGTAACACAAATAGCGCAAATATCCACCCAACCGGAAAGCATTAATAGCAAAGTAGTCCGTTTCCCGGAATTTTCATTTCGATGAAAATTAATTCCGGAAACTCGTTGACTTCTCTGAATAAAGGACTTAAAATCCCACCTATACATGAAGAAAACCGTACGTAATAAAAGCTGAGGTTATTAACGCACTTAATAAAACCCTTACTCGTGATAAAAATAGACCCTACCTCCTCCTCCTTCCGTCGTGCTCCTCATTGCTGAGGGTCGTGAAGTCCCCGATGTGAACCTAGTTTTTTCCAACCATGTCTCTCCATCTGTTGCGGTCCTTGGCAACGCGGAGTGCTTCATGCAAGTTGGTATAACGCGCGCAGATAAAAAATGGATCTGAAAATGGCGTCCGCTCGCATGCTATCTCGCTCACACCCTATCGTTGTCTATAATCACACAGTTATAAGCACAGATATAGGAAATAAGGAGATCGGACATGCCGCGCGATTTGTATTGAATATGCCTGTCGCAACTGAACTTTCTCGGTGGACAACGGACGGTGAATGTATGGCGGAGTATGCCCAATGACTTGATATGTGCGACACAGCCGCCGACTGCTTATCCGCTCTATAGTATTTTAAGCTCTGAGGTTATAACCCTTCAGCTGTGGCGAAAAAACATGGCCGTACCCACGTCTGTGGCACCCTCTGAGGGGCGCTCCACTAACAAGGTTTGTGGAGTGAAGTGATTTGGTAAAATTAAATTTTCTTTAGTTTTTTACATAATCACAGCCAGGATTTTGGATGAAACTCAATATTTATTAAATTATCTAACTGCAACGATATATCATCGTTACATTAAAGTCGTATTAAGGCTATCTACCTGACCTCGTCACCACCTCACCGAAGTTTACGACGTATTTTGGTTATTTTAAATATAATCAATTAGTTTTTTGGGGTGTTAAATGAGCTTAATTTGAAGAAATTTGTGTTATACTTATTCGAAAAACATAAAATGGCAGGCTCGTGAGTATTTTTTTTACACTAGACCATTTGAAATATTCTACCAAAATAATGCCTACACTCAGAAGTTGCTCGTGTAGGCTTCGATTTAGATGCTTATATCTGAAGTGTTTTATACTGTATGTAATCAAATTCATGCCTGAACAATAAATATGGGTCATCAACTAGGTGTAACCGTAGCTTTTTTTATTGTAAGTGCAGCAGGTTTTATCTGAGAGTAAAATGAAAAAAGTATGTCTACTTTCATACAAAACAACCTCTTCCAAACGAGTGCAATTATCACAGCAACTATATGTTTTGAACCAAACAAATAAGGTTGCTTAAAATTCACATTTAGTATACTTTTAGTTAAAACTATAATATAATCATCAGTTAAACAAAAATCACATCAAAACATGATTTGAAAACGGTATAAATCAAGGTCATGATTAGTATAGAGTGCGGATCGTAGTGACGTCACGAGGTATCATGTGGGCATCCCTCGGAGGGAAATTCCCGGTCGGTTAGGTCCCCCTCTGAGGGGTTTGTTGTGATCGTTACCAACTTCAATCGATTTATTTACTTTCGGGCCATTGATAATCCATTCAAGTTCATTTTAAACAAATGTGTGATAACTAACGGTAATTTTAATAGCTAATAGTAACATTAAATTATTAGAAAAGCGCTAAAAAAACGTGTTGCCAAATTTTGACCATGAGTAGGTATGTCATGTTAGTCACTGTTTTTTTACTGTTAACCCTTTACACTTGTTTCTATGTAATTCTAAAGATTACTTACATGTCTACAAAAACTGTCCTTCTGGCACTACAATTCAGCACTAAACCCACTAATTTTCACTCGCGAACACCGACCGTGTCAATCGTGCCACTGACTATTTTAGACTAACAACTAAATTGATTTTTTCCTCCATTGGCCATTGAAGTTTTCGCTTGCTAGCTGTCTCACTGAATTGGCTATACGTTTCAATGGATTAAAGCGAGATCGATATACGAATGCCGGTTTTATTTCTAAGAAAGTAAGCAAAGCCATTGCGCCCCTCCGAGGGCCGCTCCACCGACCTGCAGGAAAAAATATGAAGCCCACAGAGGGATGAACACAGCTGAAGGGATAAGTGTGAGTATAGACAACGATAGGGTCCATTCTTTATCTGCACGCGTTATATCCAGTATCGAGCGTATTTAACTGGTCCATCTAGTCAGACTCTTGGTCGTTTGCTATCCACCTTGCCGGTAACCATCAACTGTACCAGGTCGTTTCCCTCTTTCCGGGCGATGTCACCAAAAAAAACCGGCCAAGTGCGAGTCGGACTCGCGCACCGAGGGTTTCGCACAAAAAATTACGGTTTTCGCAATTTTTCCTTTATCTGTGCTAAAAGCAGACGTTGCCTCGTTCCAAGTTTCAAGATTCTAAGTTCACGGGAAGTATCCTGTAGGTTTTGATGCCATTGCGAGTTTCAAAAATTTGCGGCATAAACGGCTTTATCTTGTGATTGCGTTGGCTTAGAAGTTTGATTTTTTCACAGCTCCAAGGGACAGTAGTAGGGGAGTATTTGGTATAAATTTTGGCTATACCTTGTCTATTTAACAGAGTTAGTACTAGAAAACAGAGAATGCGCGTAATTGGTCAGCGATAAGGACGATGCACAGGCACAAGGTAGGTTTAGGTACATGCCTGTCAAAATTTAGTCAACATCTGTCGCTTGTACGGTGCGGACGCTTTCAAGTGCTTACTTTGGTTACAAATTTTTACCTGGCTCTTTTATTGGACTTTAAATTACATAATTATGATTTATAGATGAATAAACATTTAAACATGACATGACAATGACATGTTATCAATAAGTTAATTATTTGAGGTGCCTCTGCCGTACAAGCAAAAATCACGAGAAATATTACGAATATTCCAACAAGCGGCATGTAGGCCGAGCCCGCCATCGACGTGTGATTGTTGACGTCTACTGGCAGTTTCTTGTCCCTTTCATTTTTATACAAAAGTGCAACAGAAAGAACACTTTGCTAACTCTGTTAAATAGACAAGGACCTCCACGCGTTCCTGAGAAAAAAGGTCTTGACACACGGACGGACGGACTACAAACAAAGTGATCCTATAAGGGTTCCGTTTTTTCCTTTTGAGGTACGGAACCCTAAAAACAGGATTCTTCGCAAACAGACAGTGGAGACCGTACCTAATAGACATTAAATAATATATACCTACTCACAGGGACACTTCACAAGTCCTCAAAAATATTGAATATTTGTATGAATCTGCCAGCAAACTTTGTTTGCTTTTATATTCATCATTTATTAGCATAGCGTTAATTTTATTAATATAACCGCACGAATGTTTGTAGGTATTCAGGCCATAAAAACGACAGTGCATAAATAACTCACGTAATGGTAGTAAATAATGTTTACTGCTGCGTAATGATTTAGTAGCGAATGGCAGGCAGAAATTATAAGCTACAGAAACCACAAAAAGCCACATACTTATTAAACTTTAGACAAGGAACTCGGCATCAAGCAACATTGTATCATCCATAGTGCATTCTCGCATATGTCGTCGAGGAAACAGCTATCGAGTGAATTGTGGTCCAGTGGATGTAGATTGGTTGCCCTTTTAGTTATACGACACGGGGTGGTGGATAAGACATCCGTCTGCGGCAAAGATAAGTGATATAATGGCAAGCAACCATGCGACGCCCGCAGGGAAAGGTCGAGGGTACCAGACCCAAGAAGGTCACCGATGAGATGGACAGACGAGACTAAAGCTGCAGTAGATGCATCACTACACGCAAGCATAAAGGAAGGCGACTGTCAGAGAGGAATGGCGGCGTGTTGTGAAGCTTGAAACGACGACCACGACCACTCTTGTCAAAAGTGAAAAGGACGAATCAAATTTTGAGGCGTACCATCAGGATTTGAGATCGCTTTCGTCTCAATATACCAGTAGGGGCAGCAGGGAGGGAATTATCCCACAGGCAGGGCTGAAAAATTCGTCTTAATTGTCAAAAGGGGATATCTCTAATATATCGTTTTGTTTCATGTTTCTGATTTTGAAAGAGTCATGAAAGTAGGGATATCCTTATGGGATCCTGACGACACGAGATTTTATGAGTCGAATATGGCCCGGAGAGATAGTTCGATATCGTTTTTGTTGTTTCATGAAAGTAGGGATGGATATCCCTACTTATGACATCGTGAGAAGGTGTCGTTTTGTAAGTCTAATACGGGCAGACAGATCGATCGATCTATTTCCATTTTAAAATATATAGCTCCACGACATATCTAGTGACAAATAAAACCGGCCGCGACCTTTCTAGCGTCAGACTGACTGAAAGTATTCTTAGATATCGGTTTTGTCCCTTTACGACTTGAACACTCGTCTCTTTCGGCCACCGCATTTACATTTTTGTTAGTAACCCTTGCTATACTATCTATACTATCAGAGTCCGAACGATATTTTTTTACTGTGAAAGTCTCGACGAATAGTGAAGGTAAAATTCATGCACAAATAAGATCAGTTTTATCGACATGTAGCTAGGAGTATAAAGTAAGCTGTAGGTCATAAGATAAAAATACCATTCCAGACATGATTAGATTCGACAATTATTTGTTTTCGATAGCGATCCCCGTCGCAATTTTCTTCCCAACATTTTATTAAGGATAGCTCTTTTGAATATCATTAACATAGCTAGCTCTTTTGAACAGGTATTGTAATCCGATGTCATGATCGGTTAACTATCGAATTACTATTACTGAACCCTTTTATAGCCAGACAAGCCCCTATTTGACCCTGTGATAGTGTCGCTGTAAACCGCGTAATATATGGGAATAATGTACTCGTACGTCATGTATAGTCGAGACAGTGTGTATTGGCATTGTGTTCTTTGATGCATGTATACATTTTATATTTTATAATAAATACCTATTCATTCATGTAATACTCCTTTCGTTATTAAAAATCCGCAACATGGCTAGGGTCAAAAATCACCCAAGAAACACAAATAGCATTATAAAAGTCCACTTTTGGTATAACTCAACACCCAAAGCTGTATAAGAAAGAGTTACAATGGTGTTAACAACGCTGTAAACACCGATAAAACTCTTATTTGCGCACAAATTATACAGCTTTTGGTTCTAATTTAATTCACATTTCTACTTAAAAGAATTATAGTAGCACTATATTGGAACTATTCTGGGTCACAAGGCTGTTTATCAGAATACGAGTGTCGTATTATACAGACTAAGTAGTAAGGATAAGGTAACATATATACTCTTAAATAACGCTTTTGGTTCACATAAACCTTTATATCATCAGCCGTGTGAATAATATTGAAATATTCCCAAGTAAGTTTTTGTGGACCTGTCAGCCGAGTTAGATTATTGCCATTCGTCCAATGGTGTCGAAAAATAAAGAAATGGCCGCCCGGTGTGAGGTATTAGCTGATGCATTGTGTATTTTTGGTAAGTACATACAGTTGTAACAGCCTGGGAAAGCAAGTTTACTGTGAATGTTTATATGTATATATGACAAAAAATTTACGCGCCTCGAAAATATCTCGTTTCTAATTATCAATATCGTGAAATAAGTAACACGTCAAATATTGTGTGATGCATTTTTATGTGACTTGCCTACAATTATGCAATATTTGTTTCATATTAGAATAAGTATCTGTAATTTTAAAGTGTAATTCAAAAAGCAAAAAGGCAGAAATCATGATAACATAAATAATAACATGATTTTTAAGATTAAACTTGTAAGGCTATTGCACACGCTATATATTATTGATATTTTCCTCAAATTTGTTGCTGTTTGGCTTCGTTTATAATAAGTAGAGAACATTTTATGTAAACTAAAAAGATTTGATGTGATACGTTGTACAATAACTGCCTCGATTCAACTTCACTTAATAAATCGTTCTGTAATATTATTTACCAGGAGTAGGCGAAAATACATAAATATCATTCCCGTGTGGTGTCGGGTTAGAATTTCACCACCCCATTTCTTCCCGTGGGTGTCGTAAAAGGCGACTAAGGGACCAGGGTTGAAGTGTGTTGTGGGCGATGGGCTAGCAACCTATCACTGCTATATCACATTTAGTCGATTATATATACCCACATTTATGCTAAAAGTGGCGCTGGAGCATACGTTTCATGTGCTCTGCCTACCCCTTTTGGGAATAAAGGCATGAATGTATGTATGTATCATTCCCTTAACTCACCTTATTAAGTTTAGCTATCCCTCTAAACTGCGGGCGTGGACGAGTGTCATTCGCTCACTTGTATTTATTTTTATTTGAAGTGAAACATCAAACGGTTTACACATGGCGGAGCTGCATCGACTGATTGGAACTCTGGAACTGGGTCGGATCGGAAAAAGTCCAACCAACTGAATGGATAAATGTGTTTTGGAGAGTGCTGCAAGCCCACTAGGCCGATGTGTTATGTCACGTTTGCTGTATAATATAAAAGATGTAGAGAGTTTTTAAGACATCCCATATTCTAATATCGTAAGAGGCAAATTCTGTGAGATTGTAGCTTTTAGCTAAGGGGTAATCTCAGAAACCACTTATCTGATTGCAAAAACGTATTTTCATAAAACAGACATTATGAATAGGCATAAGCTATATAATATTTTTCACCTCAGCAGCTCGAACAAGCATATTTTGCTGCGTGAAAACAGTGTGCAAAATGCGATTTTGCTCACTCCGTGAGACAAAGTAGCTTTTTAATTTTAGAGCAGAGCACTGACATTTTGTCGTGTGGGGTCTATTACAAGTTCAGAATATTTGAACCCTATCCTATATCCCTTTCATTCCGTTACGAAAAAAGAAAAAGGCAGACAGGCCGATCCATAGTTCGACCATCGAATTTCAAAGTAGACCAGTAGACCCCCAAAAAAGCGGATAACAAGTAACACGTTCGAAAACTATCAAATTAACAAGATTAAATTACCAAAATAATTATACAAAGGAATTTTAAATCGAAGCACATTCAAATAAAAGATCTCAGAATAAACTCCGTTTCTCATATCACATAGGTAAACGTGAATTTTATTATGCTAGCTAATTAATAATTCTAGTCTAACAATCTTAAATTTTATAATCGTATACCACAGATGCAGTTTCCGAACGCAAGCGCGGGGTCCCGCCCCTTTTAAAAAGTTGCGCGCTGTTAATTTGTTTGAGATTTTATTTCCTTCTTCATTCTTGCGTTATTGATATTGGTTTAAATATAAAAACTACTGGGATAAATCAATTCTCTATCTAACTAGGAAAAATAGTGACGTGACGAAGGCAATATTTTAACAACAGTACGGCTAGTTTTTGGATACCCCAGGAAAATTACGTTTTTTTTAAACATTAATTTATAACAACGTTTTTTTTGTTTGTTTAATTTTAAAATGTTATTCTAAGATGCCTTATCCAAGAATCCACCAAAATTTCCATCGGGAAGTAAATATATAAAAATAAATGACACATCGATTATGTTTTTTGTGTGATTTATTTATTATTCTTGAAGAGCTCCTGTAAATTAACCAAAACAAAAATTAAAATATCTATTAATATTTTTCCTCTTTTTTCAGGAATTGGTTAAATATCGATTTTTTTGATGACTAATATTTTGGTGGATTTTGAGTCTACGTATACTTACTAAAGTGATAATATATCAGTTACACGCAAAAAAGCTGCTGTTATGAATTATTTCGAAAGCATTTTTTTCCATACTAATGAAAATAAAGTGCTTGGGCTAGGAGGGCACGCGAGATACACGTAATATGCTATAAATGTGTGCCCTTGTGATAATCATAAATATTTCAAAAATATCTCGAAGATATGAGTCAAATCTATGAATTTTAACAGTTTTTAGTGATGTGTTAGTGTCACGCGACACTCGTATACTTAGATACTGAAATATCCTTTGGTTTCTCGCGCCTTGTCTCACCTTTCTAGTACTGACTAACAACGCGGCCGGCGCTGAGGAGTTAAAACAAGCAGTAACTAACGCCTAATTAAGTTTTCTTCCTGAATAATCTTGAAACGAATAGGTGCGTGATACTATGATATATTTTTTGATGTGAATATGTTCTCACTGCTGAGGTGAAAACTTGTATGTGTTACTCGAGAACAAAGTATTTGCATCTCGTGCTTTTGAGTCCTTCGCTGCGCTCAAGATTCAAACTTTGAATCTTTCGCTTCCTCAGGACTCAAAATTAGCACTCGCAGCAAAAACAAACTTTGCTCTCTTGTTGCACAAATAACTATATTTACATTATAAACTATAAAAATATAGCTGTTCCATGGAAAAGTCTTCAATTGACCTACAGACACAGTTTATATGGTCATTATCATGATTCCATAGTAAAAGTAGTAAAGAATTATGGATATACTAGCTTCTCCCCGCGACTCCGTCCGCGTGGAACTCGTTTATATCGCAGCTCCATACAAACGTTTACCCCCCATTTCACCCCCTTAAGGGATGATTTCGGGGATAAAAACTATCCTATGTCACTCTCCATCCCTTCAACTATCTCCACTTAAAAAATCACGTCAATTCGTCGCTCCGTTTTGCCGTGAAAGACGGACAAACAAACAAACAAACAAACAAACAAACACACACATACAATTTCCCATTTATAATTAGTATGGATTCACTTTTATATTCTCTATCAAGGCTTATCCAAATCCCCAGTCTTGCCGAAAGACGTGCACTGCTGGGCTGTTATCCATTCACTACGCGCTAATGCGACTCACCCTGCCGGTCACCCGTCACGAATCTAGACCTCTACCTACGCTTAGTTACTACGCATCGCGGTGTCAAGATATATTTGTGGGTGAGCGTTGAGGTGAGCTTAAAACAAGTTTAAACATATGCCTCTCAAAAAAGTGCCACAATGACCGGTTTTGCGCCAGCCACATCCAGCGGACTCTCGCTACCTTTCCCAGGTCATCATGATAATCAATTTGAGGTCATGAGATTCAGTTCACCTAGTGACCACGCTTCGCCTGCCGGTACGGCCGGGAGCCAATAATGCACGGCCCAATAATGTACAGCGCAGCGCAGTAATGTACGCGGATTATTGGGTCGTGCATTATCAGCCCGGACAAAAGTGGCTTCCAATTATTGCCCCGGACCAAGTTTGCTCAAGGTGATAATGTACGGCCCAATAATGTACAGCCAGATAATCGGCGTCCACTTTTTGTGGACGGGGATTATTGGGCCGTGCATTATCAGGGCGGACAAAAATGGCTTGTCATAAGCGAACTCTGTCTAAGGTCGGTTAGGTTAGGGTTCACTTGTGTCCCTCAAACCAGAAACAGACTGGCGTCGATTCACTGGAAATTTTCAGTCCGCGCAGATAATGTACAGCCCGATAATCCGAAGCAACAGAGACTCGGATTATTGGGCCGTATATTATCACCTCGTACAAAATTGGCTTCCAATTATTGCCCCGGACCAAGTTTGCTCAGGGTGATAATAATGTACAGCCTGATAATCCATGTACAGTATGGACGCGGATTATCAGGCTGTACATTATTGGGCCGTACATTATCATGGCTGTACATTATCCGGCACCGTACGGCCAACCTAGTGTAATAAAACAAAACAACAAACTATTCAAGTCACAACTTCCCATTACGCCGTCAAATTCGGTTGCATGCCGAGCCTCGTTCAGCCCCGTTCCTTACACGGAACACTCCCCATTTTTTATTTATACTCGTTTTCGTACACCTTTTAAAAATATGGCTCTTCTTTAATATTTCATGGGCTCTCTCGTAATAAGGAAATGCGACGGGGATGAATTGCCAGGCTTTGTGAGGATTACATCGTTTTATGATAGGTACTCGCTGACATATCGATTGTTGATGTTTGACTTAGGACATGATTACAAAGAATTATTTGTGATGACTTTTGTACTTCGCTTCCGAATACTTAAATAGAAAGATCTTATCTAGGGGCCAAGGTTCTTTAATCCATTACTATATTCAAACCAGCCGATTTCGAATCAATGCACGCAACGGAAGCCTCTAACACAGTGTAATATTCAAGTTTTAATAAGACTGTATCCGTGTCAGCCGGTGCCACTATAACTTCACAATAGATAAACCAATTTCCAGAGCAGTTTTTTATCTAATTCTCCATTCATAAGTTTGTTTACTACAAATAGAGACAAGGGTATAATTTTCTTATGTTGGTACAAGTTATTAGATAACCACTTATTTTGTCCTTCCCAAATATTTGAATGGATTTTTGGGCAGATTTTCTAAACATTTCCAAAGCTTTCCGCATATACGACGTTGCAATAGAAACGGCCTATTTCTGTATCTAGAAAACTTTTCCAGTCCATCTTCTGACAACCAATCAGACTGCTCTGACGTCACAAACTTCAATCTATTCTCGACCATTGACCTTGTTATTGACAACTATTAGTTTAAGATATTAATTTCTCAAAAGATTACAAATCACTTACTGAGAAATACAATAATTGGGCTTAACACTAATTGGAGAGGGTATTTATACAAAACAAATAATTATAGCTTATTTCTATGCTTAGCCAATACTTAATTTAAAGTGGGTGGATTTGCTTGACAACAAGTCTGCGCACAGCTGCTAGGCAGTGTTTGTAAGGGCTGTTTAAACAGTGTCGAGGTAATCAGTGATTAAGTATACATATTAATGTAGGGAAACTTTAGTCATTAGATACCTATTTTTATTTTATTTTATTAATAATGACTTACATACTATTTTTTATTGTTAGGTTGGTTATGCTTATCTAAATTTTGTATCGGTAATCGGTATTATGTGTTTCTATGTATACATCTACGTATTTTTATAAGCTACACAGAGAAGTTTTAAAGACTAACGGCCGTATTCATAAACGTCCTACAAGCCTATTTTAACTAAAATGTCATTAAAATTCGTTTGTCCTTATCTGTCACTCTGACATTTGTGTTCGTAAGAAAGGGACGACGCACATTTTATTTCTTCATCATCATCATCACGTATATAGGCTGATGATGATGAAATAAAATGTGCCTCAATCAATCAATGTGTGTGTAAGGAGGCCTGTGCCCAGCTACACTACTGGGCTGCTGGGCACAGGCCTCCTCTCATGTATAAGAGGGAATGGGCAGTAGTCCCCACGCTGGCCCAGTGCGGATTGGGGACTTCACATACACCTTTGAATTTCTTCGCAGATGTATGCAGGTTTCCTCACGATGTTTTTCCTTCACCGAAAAGCTGACGGTAAATATGAAATCATATTCCGTACATAAGTTCCGAGAAACTCATTGGTACGAGCCGGGATTCGAACCCACGACCGCCGTTTGACAGCCGCATGCCTGAACCACTGGGCTACCGTAGCTTTTTCAACGGTCATGAACAATGTTAGATATAATTTAAATATTATGCCATGCGTTTAGGTATTCGATGCACATGTGGTTGGATTGTTACATCTATAAATCTAAATGTAAGTTATAAATCGCACCAAATGTTATGTATGAATACCTGAAGTATTACAAGTGCAATAACGGTTTTTCTACCAAAAATCTTCTATGGTTAAATATTTAACAGGGCATCTTGTATTTTTGTAAATAAGTTGAATTAACTTGTTTATTTAAATCGTAGGTTTAAAACTACCAATAAATAATTTTTCTTGGTGCGGCCTTTTAAAAAGTGAAAATATACCACCGTAAACATATTTTATTTTAGTGGCAACCCACGCTGGTCTTGAATTAGGTTTTCGAGTATAGACACGATATTTATCCGCAACAAATTAGAGCGGGACGGATACGCGCGAGTGAGACAGAGATAGCCCCCCCCCCGCGCGGGGAAGGTGCGTCTGCCACGGCGCGTGCGCGAAGTCATATGTCGGGTGAATAAAACTGCGCTCTGCGCCGGCGCCAGTCCTTTCGCTCCACCACTCTAGCTCCTGGTCAGTCTCAGAGCAACGTAAAACTGCTCTTGTCAGAGCAAATTATGTGTTTCCCTGCTTAACCGCAGAGTACCAGACGATCGATCTGTTTCTTGATTAACACGATATGTCAATCGATGTGTATTTATTATGTCCCCACATTAGTATAAATAAGAAATAGCAAGGGCCCTACTACTGATCCTTGTGGGAATTCCACACGTGATTAATTTAGGGTTGCTTTCATATTACCAATTCTGGTTACTTGTAATTTGCTTGCTTAAAGTATGATTTCAATAATTCTGAAGCTTTGCCCACTCTAGCGATTCTTTGTTATTTTGATAAAAGTAAAGAGTGGCTTACAGTATCGAAGGCTTTTTTTAAATCAATAAAGATGCCCGTGCCAATTTTCTTTCATCGATACTGACTTTGATATTAGTTCTGTACTGTTTGGCCGAAAGAAAATTGACACTGTTAAGATGTTCTTTAAGTTTTTGGTAGTAATTTTTTTGAATTAGATGGGACAATAGTTCCCAGGACCTGATTTTTCACCAGATTCATAAATTGGACTTACTTTAGCGACTTTTAGGGACACACTCCTTCTGCTAGACATCATGTCGTCTGGGTTCTGTATAGTTTTGTACCAAGATATATTTCTATTGGTAATGGCCTAAGTTACATTTCTATCCATCTAGTCATTTCGGCGGGTTAAGTAAAGGCTTTATTTCTTTGACTTTTTTGGCCTACATCGTTCTCCGTATACCTTAGAAGCAAAACGTACTAAGGGTGTATGGAGATTAATCAGTCTTAGAACATTTCTGCTCAGAGTACTTCCCTCGTCATTAGGAAACTAGGTCGTAAGAATGTGCTTAGTTTTTACATAAAACTATGCTAAATTGTACCGCAGTAATTAAAGCGGTACTGCCGGTACAAAACAGGACTTAAAAGGCGATTGCCAAAAGGTACCTTTTTAATTTTGTTTTGTTTGCGGCGGCTGCTGTTTTAGTTCTTCAAGGTGCGTTCTTTTTGGTGTGGATTTGAAGAATAGCAGCAATGTCTCGTTCACAAGTTTTTGCAGTCCAAGAGGAATCCATTAGGATAGGTATCTCCCAATGATTTCTTGAGTAAGTAAGAGGTCCCTTGCTGCCCTCACCCAACTGTCACCCGCAACCTTTACTAGATCCAGGTCGTGGGCGGGCGGGCACTTGTAGGAGCGATTTCTCAGCCTAGACTTCTGACCTAGACCTGTGGCTGAAATTATGAATGAAACATGAATATGATACAATCTATCTTTTCACTTCTCATGCTCAAAAAGTGCGTCATATTAGACTTAGCAAGCGGGGCTAAAGTAGTACATTTAGCCCCTAGGGAAAATATGTATACATATTTATTATTTATAAAACATTTTAATTTGATCAATCACGACATTTCAATATTACATACACCAATCACAACTCTTTAAAAAACATTGATATTTGCTACCTACTAACCAGAATACAGCTAGACATTAAAATCGACCAATCAGGAAACAGAATTCAATTCAAACATTAGGTGTTTTTTATTCCCTAATTAAAAAATAAACGCCTCTGACCTTAGAGCATTAAACCAACCGGAGTGGCCATTGACAGGCGTTCCCCTCTGCCAAAAGTATATGACCAGTGGTCATACACATTGTATGGACAGACGTTTATCTGACGTAGCTATTTTCACGTTACGCATACATTTGACGTTCCCCTCCCCCGCAAAAATCGGCAGACTTTTTATGTATAGAAAATGACTCATGGCCACTCCGGTTGGTTTAATGCTCTAAGCCTCTGACCGACTATAGCTCCGTCCAAACGTTCAAGCGTGGTTGACTGCATACATGATATAAGCTATGAAGATTGACCGGGATAGACTGCTGTCAATCTCACCTTATAGTATGCTGTCTCGGACAAACGCCGCTATTAGACGGTCTGAGGCGTTTATTCGTGGTGTGAATATTTTGTACCTGTGTCAAAGCAGTTTGTTAAAAAGAATGGCGCCAAATTGAACAATCTTTTCGCCTTGGTATAATTGTTGATTGTGGATGGATAATCTTTGTTATTACTATTTTCTCGCAGTCGAAGTGAAAAGTAGAGTGTATAACTCTGGTCTGAAAGCCATTATAACCCCTCGAACTATTTCCCCTCACTTCGTTCGGGAAAATATCCATCTCGTGGTAATACGACTTACTTTAGACCCTTGTCATACAATCTACTATTTATTTAATTTTCGAGCGCTCGAAAGTCAAAAATCGGTCCCCAGTAGGTACATCTTTCTATGCAGTGAATACAGCATGTTTAAAAGTCATTTTACCACCACTGAGCTCCCCCCTTTTCAGTAGAATTGTAGGTGTAGGTGCATATCAGGTGCACTATCTCAAATGCCTAGGTATCTTGATTTTTACGGAGACAGATGAACTAGAATGGACCAAATTAAAATAATGACGTGCCCTAAATCATGCGAATGACCGTGGCGCCTGGGAGACAGTTACACAAAATGCCACCAAATACACCTGCGTTGAATCGATATGTGGCCGGCAGTTTTGCTGTAATATTTAGGCATTCGGCAGCTTAGTACTGCTTGTAAATATTTTATGGTGTTAGCAAGATAAAGAAACCGGTCAAGTGCGAGTCAGATTTTTGTCAACACTTCCTTCATAAACAGAAATTTATTCAAAAAGTGACCCAATTACTAGACTTTGAAATTTTGCCCACCTCCCCTCATTATCCTCCATTTTTCATCAAAACATATTACAAAAAATTTAATTCTTACCCCTTTTCTTCCTTCCTTTCCTTTTCCTACAGAAATCTTATCTTTTCTTGCATCGTCTCCACTACCCAAAGGTTGTCTGGAAGAGATCGCTTTTTAGCGATAAGATCGCCTGTTGTCTACCATTGTTTATGTTTAATTTACCTCTATTTTTCCAATTTTATTTTTACTATGTCTGGTGAACAATAAAGAATATTTGTATTGTATTGTATACACGTGCGTCAGCTTCGTTTACAACTATTCCAAATTTCAAAGCGATAGCATAGTTCTTGAGATATTTAACGTTGTGACAGGCAGACGGACAAAGACGCACAATAAGGGGTTTTTTACCTTTTTGGTAAAGAACCCTAACAAGCGTTTATAATATATCCCCTTGAAGCACGAAAACTTCGTTCTTGAAACTAGGGGGTATGTAAGAGTAGGCACTTACTAGGTACTTAGTTATGATATGTACTTGGGTCAAACATAATATAATATAATACTTAGCCTGAATATAAAGGAATAAATTAATATAACACGTAATAATCTTAAAGTAAACCTTATTCTTGTTAAGTAAACGACCCTTAATAGATTTTAAGGCTGCCTGACACTCGGACGAAACAAGAAACCACGAGAATCTTGCTTCAGTATATCATAAAATTCCAGTCTAACCTAAAAACTCTAAAGCCACCCCCCCTTACACCATTTAAAAATGTATTACATATCTCTTGTAGCCACCACCATTCTAACATGGTTACGTAAAATAAAATTCACGAACGTGTCACATAACGTTCTGCAAATGAAAATTCCTCATCCATCTAACTTCTAAGTGACGTAAGAGCGTTGCAACTTCTTTGAACGCAAGCACCAAGGCATTTACCCTTAATTTGAACTTTATTTCAATGGGGAACGAGTCAATAATTTAACCTAAACACGTATTGCTTTGCCCTTTGTACTACAGAGAATGATCTGGAGGTATGTCGACTACACATATTGAATTCAAATCAGTTTGGTATTTATAAGCGCACACAAAGGCTAGCTATGTTTTCATGTAACGACGAAGCGAATGCTACGACACGCAATGCTGTGGTGACGCTACGAAGCTACGAGCTGTATGGAAACATACTTGAGCACCAGCCTAGCTAGCTCGATAGATTTTACCGTCACTTTTTACAGCCAAAATGTACTAAAACGTCACGAAAAATATAACCATAAAACGTATTGATTTGGCTTTGCGCGCAGCTTGTGCGTGACAAATACAAAAAAATATTCGGATCCAATACGTCGATTAAAATAGCTCCACTGTTCATAAATCCTGACGCGCGACCTTGCGGAGCCACGACAGCCTCCGCGGTAATTGGATGCCCCTAACTGGATTAGTCTACGTGCACCCTGTAATCTAATAACCGCGCCATTTGCCTATTTTAAGCTCGGGAGATGTCCTAGTGAAAAAGGGACTTGACTGGCCGAGCAGCAGACCTCTGTTATTTGGTCTTTAACTCCAAAACTTAATAATGGGGTTCATTCTAATTCTAGACACTGGTCTTTATGGTATCAGGCAGACACAAGCGGGCGAAACGCATTGAAATCCAATTGGAATGCGAAATATAACTTTCAGATTGCCCTCCCGGCCCCGCATTACTCTAAAACAGTCAAAAAAATCATTCTAATTGAGATAAACAAACTAGTGTTAGCTCAATCTAACTAAAAGCTTGGAAGAGACAGATTCTTGCAAAACAAAATCTATATCTAGCTGGAGGGTTGAATGCTCTTAACTCTTTTATATTTTACTTTTTTCGTGGAGAACATCTGCGTACCAGGTACCGAATCATCGGAGGATGACTGGGTTATGTGGTATTTCTATCCGCTAAAAACTCTATGGTGGCGTGGTGATGGATCTATGCTCTCATGTTCTCATCCAGGACCTGATGCTTTACGCACTGGAGCCCAATTTGGCTTGTCAAAAGGGCAAAAAGATGTTTGTCGCCTTCCCTGGGGATGCTCTTAGCCCTAGTAATGCTAAAGTGCCTATAAATCCCCATATACATCAAGAGGAAATAAACGACCGAACTAATTGCATCTTAGCGCTTATTTACTTAGAGAAAGTTATACATTTCCGCGACAATTTAAGCGTCAGAATGTCTAGGCTGTCTCATTAGCGGAGTTGGATCGGAGCGTGCCAAGTCGGAAACTACTTAGCTAACAAGCAATTCCTAACTTCGTCTTCTTATGCTTTAAACTCGCGTTTTGATACATTCTGCCCGTCGATATTGAACTTTATAGTAACTATTTTCGGTTTCCTTTGCAGAATGTCTTGGGAGTTCAGTGAAACTTAGAAGCACCTTTATATGTAAAGAATGCTATTCCTTTATGTTGTTGCCAAAAATGTATAGTTTTTAACCAATTCATACGAAGATAATGCCAATCTCAAAATGGAGTAGTAAATAACTTGAATGTGGAGTACTGGCATTTGTCCAATTCCTGTTATCTAAAATTAGTCAATGAATTTGTACAAATAGGAGTTCTTTGTACGGTAAAGTTGTTGATCCTTTCCATGCTAAACACAAGTCAAGGGGCACGGCAGTGCCCCGCCAAGTCCAGCATTGGCAAGCATTAATAATTATAAATAATGAGCATTCTTGTTCGATAGGCTAACCTTAGCCAATATGTATACATAGGTGAAATATTTTTTTCAAGATCGTCATTTTATTCGATTTTCTTCGATTGTCAGTTGAGCTAATTCGGAGATTGGATGTTCTGTATTAAGAATTCCTTATTCAAAGATATACATTCTGCATAATTAACACAAACACTGTTAGTTTTAATGTCACATGAAATCGGTAAAGATATGGCGCCGCTAATTAATGTTTCCAATATAATTCACAATAACATAACCTCGGATAGCATTGATAGAATTCATACTGAATTTTGAAGGCTGATTATCTCATAAATTTAGTCTAAGGCCTGTGCCCGCAAAAAGCGGAGCGTGCGGCGGAGCGGCCAGCGTTTATGATGAACTCATGAACGCCACACGCCCCGCCCCGCTGTACACCAACTCGAGCGTGAACTTAGGTCGTACACTTAAACCAGACCACGAACGTATTGTCTTATCTACAAGTTTCTTGGTATATAACCCTCGTGTCGATTAGATGACGGCAGTGGCATATTAAGAACGGAATAGAATATTAAAGATCCTAGTCATTTGAAAGGAACTTAATGACTTCACCGTCCCATAAGGCGGTGTTAATATTTGCAGATTGCATGACTAGGCCATTGGTTGTTCAGTCACGTCGGTAATTTAATTACACATCGAGATCGTCCTTCTAGATATACCACGTTCTGTGGACGTGTCCACAATAGTACAGGAGATCCATGTATTCTGCCGTGGTTTTAGTGGGGAGAATATTAGTCATTTTATTACTTTAAAAAAAACATTTGTTTCGCCATTGTGACATAGAATGACACTGCCATTTCTTTTTTATTGTTTAATTCTCATTCCCCATTTTGTCATTGATGTGTAATTAAAAAAAATCAGTAACTCTACATTTCAATGACATGCTGATAGAATTCTAATATTGTACGCCATAGAAGTCTTACCACCACTCACTAATAATAATAACAACTCGCTTTCATACAATAAATAATTTGTATTTGTAACGTTCCACGGAAGAAATTGAGGGCGTCCCGCAAGATTCACCTAGCGAAATAAATATCTACTTAGATCCATGAAAATCTCAGTTAATGTGATATCTAGTGATTAAGGCTTGTTGATATTTCGTAAAATACAGATCCAGCTGTGCAAAGCCTTAAAACATTGGATATTTTTTATCCCAACATAAACCAGCTTCGTTTAGCGCGAAATACTTTTTCAGAAGTAACTTTTTGTATTTATCCTCATAGCGAGTATATTTTTCTAGTAATCTGTTCATGTACCAAGTTACTGATGGAGCCATTTAAATCTAAAACTATTAGTTAGAATCACCTCGTTTTCTTCATATGTATAAGGAATCGGACACATTATGACTATTATTATTATTATTACTATGCAAATATCAGTAGATACTTCTAAATATGTTTATGGCAGAGACATATGAATAACTCTTAACATAAGGATACAACTTAAATAGGATCTCAAAATCATTAATATTAATTAATACCTATTTGTTTTCATAACTACTTTCCTATTGATTATCTTTAAGACGTGGTTTACACTTCAACAAAAAATCTCAAAAAGCTATGACATAGTCCACCTCGATAAGGAAAGATACAAATTGCTATCATTTAGGTACCTAATTTATCTTACAAAGAACGTACCTATGCTTTGTATGGAGAGCCAGCGGTTAGGGCAAATAGACACAGTGATACATCGAAACAGGGAGATTTTTTTCTGCATCATGGTTATCAACTTAATGAAATGTGTTTGTTTGCCTTTTAATTGTTTAAAATAAACCATTGAGAGCCTAATAAAAGTCAGTGTTAGTAGCTCTTGGATTATAAAAATGCATGTATTGAAGAGTTTTTCTCTCCTCCCGGCCACTCCAGAGCACTGGAAACAAGTAGATACATCTTTATATTGAGTATTCTCCTCTGAAAACACTGTTATCATACATATTTAATAAACTGGGTAATCGCACTAATCAGTGTGTGGGTACACCGTGTACACACGGATTAGGTACTAATTGTTGATTCATGTTCCTCTCATGCGTGCTAATTGAGTATCTAATATTCCTGACCTATTGAACCAATTTGATTCAATGCATCTAGAACACTCTGCATAAATGTATATATATAGACCTATACCTATGTAGTTAGGTATCAGTGTCGGAGTGCCCATACAAGCCGATTCCCACCGGCTTACCTTAAATTTATAATATAATACAAAATGTATGTATCAGATATGTATTTGGTCTACGCAAGTATGATCATATCTCTGAATTCCGCTCTAAGCTTCGATGGTTACCGATTCGCCGGCGCAGGGATGTGCATATCCTGTCATTACTTTTCAATACACTGTTCAGCCCTACTTCCCCTCCTTACCTTTCTGAGCGGTTTAGTTATATGGCAGACGGCAGTGGCCACCGCTTGCGGTCGAGTACTAACCTTACTCTTGCTGTACCGTCTAGAAAGACGCGAACATACTCCAGATCTTTTACTGCGCGCGCTGTTAAATTGTGGAATGAGTTGCCTTTGTCGCTGAGACAGTCGCAGTCTGTTGCGTCACTTAAGATGAATTTGAAGAAGTTGTGGCTTTCCAATGACTTGTGAATTGGTTGAATATAGTATTTATTTATTTATTGTATATTTGCGATATATATGTAACATATGTTAGTGTGTATTATATTTTATATTGTATATTTATATATGTATTGGCATGTTTTTATTTGTCTAGAATTAATACTAATTAGGATTTGCTTTATTTTCTCTGTTTTTGTACACGGTATAAGTTTGCCTATCTCGTTCTACCTACCTTCCTCTCAATTGCTCAAAGGTTAGCTGGAAGAGATCCCTTATAGGGATAAGTTCGCCTTTGTACTTTGATCTATTGTGTGACATGTATATTCCTTAACCTGTTATTGTGTACAATAAAGTGCTTACATACATACATACATTTATTTTAAGCCTATATAGTAATACATTCTAATATACTCTACGAGTAAACTATTTCATTCATAACCTTATATGTTCCGGGTTGCCCATTGACAATTTTGAAGCGATAATAGATTAGCGGCGCCTGTGAGTCGGAAACGATAACGCAGGTTAAGCAAAAATGGCAGTGGTCAGTCTTTGGATGGGTGACCGCCTGATATTTGAGTGGTTAATATAAATGAGCGCTTCCGTGCTTTGGAAAGCAAGCAGTTGATACCGGCTGCTGTCTATGACAGTAGTCGTTAAGCCGAATTAGAGGCCTTCGGGCGGCTTAAGAACTTGTAACAGTCGAGTTGCCCACTCACTTGACAAAGGGGGGACAACTGTCACTCGCGTCTGTAGGAGTTACCTACCACAACCATGCAAGTGTACCCCCAGGGGTGGGTGCTACTAAGAGTGACAAACTTTAAAAGGCCAAAATAATGTAGGTAGGTATGCCATACGATTAAATTAATCGAAAATTTTGACGCGTCGCGATTGGGAGTCATAGAAGATTTCGTGTGCTTATAATGTGAGTAGCTAGCGTGGCGCTACAATACACATTGTTTTGTTCTATTTTGCAAGTCGGCAGCGTGTCGTGGACAATGTGTCCTTATTCCTTTGAGTAATCCGCATACGTTTTGCGTAAGAGCTGGGTATATATGTATTAATAACTTCCCGTTTTGCCTTTTTCAGGTAGTGTTGGTGTTCATTCTGAGTATAGCATCGCTCATCATCTACTTCATTGACGCATCAAGGTAACTAACTTTCCTAACATAGTTATATTTGAATTATTTACTTAGCTGCATTATTAATTCGTTAAATCTTGATAATGCTGAATTAAGGAATATGTGAGTTGAAACTTAAATGTGATCCAGAATGTGCTGATAGTTATATGTTAGCTTTTGTTCCCGGCGCGAGTGCGGACCAAATGACTATCGGATTCACACAGGGTAGGGACTCACAACACTTCCACTGCCATTCTCGGTACCTTCGAGCTCCTCTGGCTGAATTCTTGGTTGGCCGATATGTATTCTATCTTGAGATTTGTTTATCATTTTTATTGCACAATACATCTAAATACAGGTGGACTTAAAATGCCAAAGGGCTGGTTGTTTCAAACCATCAGTAATCCTAACTCCCTTTAAAATGTGGCAGATTTTTGACTTGTAAAAGTGCCATTACGATCTACTTGCACAATAAATTACTATTTTAATTAATTAAAATTTGACTGTAGCTGCGGGGCAACTTTACTGTTTTGAAGGACTACCGGTCTTTAAAGTACAGTTGATGCAGCCGCGCCCTAAGGCATCAATCAATTAGCTGGACAGAAACAACATGAAGAAACTCTATAAGGACAAACAAAATTATCATACTTTTCGTGTCACTTAGAATCTCAGATAGACATAATATCGATCGATCCCGAGAATTGGGCCCATATCCGTGTATTGAATATCGCATGTAACTGTTTAGAATTTCGTATTATGATGGATCTCAATGGCACTGAGAATTGGACCTCTCGGTCTTTATTTAAACGTGCAAAGTAAAATACTTAACTGTAGATGTTGCAAGACGTCAGCGTTATCATTATTATACCTTTGCACGGTTTGAATACAGACCCTGAATGCACGTGGCACACGAACGTTTAATATTTACCAATATAAACACTTGACATAGAAAGGTCGATGAAACCAGGCGCGGGACACTCCACGATTTACGTTCCTCGCTACAAGTACATGTCGGTGCCCCTACGTTGGGGAACCGGCATGTACTTGTAGCGATGAACGTTGACGTCGTCGTCGACGACGTCAGAGGGCCATAAATCTTAATGTTTTGGCTGAGAAAAAAAGCGCCTTTTGTAAAGATCAAAGGAGTGTCCCTTCTGTACTTGATCTATTTAGTGATAAAACTTAAATCCCACTCAACTGCCTGTTATATTAAACATATTGTAAATAGTATTATTGTTACCACCCCTTCATTGGCCTTCTTTTTATTATACAGCAATTGCCTAAAAGACGATTTTGTTAAAATTCAATGCTGATTATTGGGTGCCAATCAATGGGTATGGATGTATTGAATGTTTGGCTCACAAATGCTCATTATTTAGTTCATGCTATTTTATTCTCCAATTAAAATGTCTCTCCTCTCCTTTTCCTATTGTTGTTACCGGCCTGTCAAGTGGTTATACAAGACATACTACAACATTATTTTACGATAGAAGCAGTGCAAAAAAACTCAACTCAAATCAACGATCACTTTTCAAAAATCATTGCCATTCCAACGCTCTTCAGGAGCATTCATTATCATTATCTATCTTAACGGTCATACTACATAATTCTGAAAATGTGTTTTCAGAAAGATTCGTTGTCAAGGATTTAATTCGTCAAACCTTTTTTTGCTGAAGATTAATTTTACAGGACACAAACCAAACGGTTAGGTTAGTGTCCTTGTCCTGTGTTATCTAGGAAATGTTAACTGCAAATCAAGAAACAAGCAATAAATATGAGTATCCCAATATTATTCAGTCCAATTTAGATATGGACACAATCGTTGGCCCTTGCTTAGTCATCTAACATCGATCCTTCATCGAAAAATTGCATTTGACATTACGAGATTCGGAAAGAACGACGCTTTCGGAAAACATTTTGGAATTGGCTGTCCTATTCTCCGTCGTGGTTTGGTCCGTGCCCGCCGTACCTAGCGTTGGCTTCTCCGTATGACGTCACACTATGTGTTGTCAATGTGAATCCGTGCTCCACTATCCATTAACGTTTCTCCTTGCGCTTTTCAGTGAAGAGGTGGAGCGATGCCAGAAATGGAGTGACAATATTACTCAGCAGATCGACCTTGCCTTTAACATATTTTTTATGGTCTACTTTTTTATACGAGTAAGTAATTCTAATTCATTTAATGATATTGAGAGCTTTGGTGCGAATTCGAAGGAGTGGCTGTTTTCAGTCGTAAAATGTATATAGGTGGGTAAGATCCAAGTTATATTTTGGTGCAATTTGATCTGATACCTGAATTCACAGACGGTCAGTCTCAGGATGTGATCTAGTTTTCTAACTACTCATGCTTCTGAGATTCCAAAGTCTGTTTTTGCAGCATAATTGTTTCAGTTTTTTGTAGATTTATATTATTGTTGGAAATTGTCAGACAATGGCTATTAAGAAACTAATAGTAAGGCTATATTAAAGTGCACCACGACTAATAACTCGCTATTGATCGAGGCATCGATTGATACACTAGTGCTACTCTATCACCAAAACGAATGCGGGAACAAGAGGCGAATGGAATTAGTAGATTGTTAACCAAGGGCTGAAAGGCACCCATTGCTGACGAGATATTTTGGCGCTCGAACGAAGTGAGAGCGCCAATGGTTCGAGTCAGAAATGGGTGACATTCACCCCAGTTAAACACTACTTTTCATATCGAATACGAGGAAAGTGAAAAAAACACAGACGGAAAATAAAACAATATGTTTATTCATAGTATACAATTCAAAAACGGCAGCCGCCATTATCGTGACGTCATCCGAGCCGAAAGAATAGTCCCATCTCACCTGTCCTAAAGAAAGAGGCAAATATCTGTCTCGCTCGCGCTTATGGTTATATGGTGTAACTCGGTCACTTCACATACAGATAATACAACTACGGATTTAATTTTGAAAATAAAAATATTGCTCACGTTTTTATAACCAAATAGTATTTATATTCGTATTTCCTAAGTCAAAACGAGGGGAGACCGGAGGCAATGGTACCACTAAAGCTACGACGTAAAAATCGCTTAGGATATAACATTCTCGTCTCATTGGCTATCAGAATCTAGAAAAATATTTTCATTTAATCGCACCAAAATGGTGTAAATTGAGTTTTTGTTCATGAAGTCCTTATGTTACAATTGACCCCTAGTACGGGTCAATTGTACCAGATAATCAGAAGTAAATAAAACCCAAAATGATGTTTCAATCAATCAGTAATTATTGTTAATTTCTTAAGACGAATCAGTATGTTACGTTACATCAGTCTTTATTATAGAGACTCGTATCTAAACTAGACAAAGGTAGCATTGAAATTGAACTAAACGTAATATGATATTTTCTATGTTTTTGAAACATATTACGACTATACAAAAAATACTTAGGGGTGCTCACAGCACACACCTTTCAAGCAATAACAACATCTCGATGCAACAAAATAACGAATTACTTAACAATGAATTATCCCATACAGTTACAAATGACCCTGGTACAAACAACCCCATCCTTCACCACAAATCAAATTTAAATAATACCACTGAAACGGATGGCATTGCGTGTATTATAATGTATCTACATCCCGAAGTATCGTATGAATCATCGGGATGAATCATAGGTATAACATAAAACATCTACCTGAGATGTAACTTGTTACAAAAGGCTTAGTTTCAATTGAGTTATTTAAGCAGTCGTGTAAAAACTTTGGGTCAATTGTAGCACGGGGTCAATTGTAACGTTACAATTAACCCCGAGTGTTGTGGTACAATTGTCCTTTTCTACTGGCACTCACTAACCTTCACAAATCTCGATTTCTTTATCTAACTGACTCCCACACTGCGACACATTAAAAACGTTAATAACTAGAGAATCACAATTCAGTACAACTTTCACACTACGACTATTAAATTATAAACACTAGTACAAAACGTAAATCGCAAATACGTACTTTGGTCTGTCAAAAATGCAAATCGTCGTATAGCCCATGCTTTTCGCACGGCAGCGAGTCGCCGACTAGTGAGCAGGTAGAGACACGCTCAAGGCACACTGGTGTATACATACACATGCATATTTAGATGTGGTTGCAGAGTTATAGGCGATGGTACTATTGACCCCGGTCTACCCTACTTTCATAAGTTAATTGTGATAGACGAAAATAGTTTATTCAAATATTTTCATACTATTTGTATTTATTATTAGTTGAAGAGTTGCTGTATGCGTTTCTGCCTTAACTCACATGCACAACTTTGAGTTAAAAAAAAGCATTATGGATGTATTCCGTTTGTCACCACCTCATAGACCCTAGTGGATATTTTAGCTAAAATAAAAGTAATAAATTTACAACATAAACTTTTTTTTCATCATCACATCATCAGCCTATATACGTCCCACTGCTGGGCACAGGCCTCCTCTCATGTATGAGAGGGAACGGGCAGTAGTATTTCCCTTTGTCAGTGGCGGCGTAAGTATTGATATTTAATAGAATTTCTTCCCGGATCATGTTTATAAGGCGAGGACTAACTGGAATACACTACTTTTCTGCACTAGAGCAGAAACGCATCACTTTCAGCACACTTTTTAGAACAACAACGACCCACTTTCAGAGCATGAGATATGAAAAATTACTATAACTACATTCATTAGTTTACGAAACTCTCTCTTTGTACATAATTTAAGACCGTTTGTTTATAACTAAAAGAAGACGTAAAGATATGTGCGATCTGTATTTTCATATAAATATTGGACACCTACCTGTCCAATGTACGAGAACACATCTTCGCTGGTGGGTATTCACCCTAAAGCAAATTAATTTTGTTTCAGTTTATAGCAGCTAGTGACAAACTGTGGTTCATGCTCGAGATGTATTCATTTGTAGATTATTTCACGATACCACCATCCTTTGTATCAATATACCTGGATAGAACGTGGATAGGTGAGTGCAATAATTTTTCATACTGTAGGTATTTAATCTTGAGTCACACAGTGAATGGACCGGAGATTATTACAGCCTAACCTGTTTATCTAATAGCCACAAGGCCTATTTTTAACCCCTGACGAAAAAAGAGGGGTGTTATAAGTTTAACGTCTGTCTGTGTATCTGTCTGTGGTATCGTAGCTCCGAAACGGATGGACCGATTTGAATGCGGTTTTTTATGTCACAGATAATTTTATCTCGAGTGTTCTTAGCCATGTTCCATCAAAATGTGTTCAGCCGTTTTTGAGACAATGCACTTTGAAATGAAAATGTCGGAATTTTACAACTTTTACAAAATTACAACCTTTGCTATTACTTTAAACCGAAGTCCACTTTTTTCATCATGCTCCGTAGTTTAATATCCCTTTAGGATTTATATGAAGTTCCGTAAGAATTTAATAATTATAATAAAATTCAGCATCGATAACTTCGGATTTTAATTAACTTGTATCTTTTCTGTTTCCAGGGCTAAGGTTTCTAAGAGCTCTACGCTTAATGACCGTGCCTGATATTTTGCAGTACCTCAATATATTAAAGACATCGAGCTCAATTCGGTTGGCGCAATTGGTTTCTATATTTATATCAGTGTGGTTGACAGCAGCCGGTATTATTCATTTGGTGAGTTCTGTGTTAGATTCGTTGTAGAAACTGTAGATGTGAATCAGGAATTAATTTGTTTTAGAGACAGTTTGAGACATGCTAAAAATGTCTTTCGCTGTCCAAAATGCAATATAGAAATAAGTTTAAGTTGGCACATATTGTGATAGCAACACCGTCGTATAGGTGGTCTGCTTCTGTCTTTAAGACAAGTCGAATTTTGCTCCAACGTAATGCAATGCGGTAGAGACGGAGATATCGAAACTTCGTCGTCATTGCTCAGAATTATGATTCTTGAATCCAACAAATTTGTTTTTTTGGTTTTTCGTAGAAAAGCCCTCCGAAATAGGTATAGGTATTATGTGATATTTCTACCCACTAAAAACTCCACGCCCATTACCATTTGCGTATTTGCACATATCAATCGAGGACTCTAGAAATACAATACAATGCAAATAATCTTTATTGCACTCCTGGATTCCCAATTCTAAAATCCGGAGTTTAGAAATCCTAGGATGTCAACCTTTCTAATTTGAAAGTTAATGGTTGTGTCACCTTTTTCTATTCGTTGTTTCCATTTTAATGCAACAATGATACAACAACAGCTTGAACTGATAACTGATATTGTGATAAAAAAATATAATCAATATCATCTAAAAGCCACATTTATCTTATGAGGAAATCCGTGCCAGTAACATAATCTCTTAATGTAGGAAGTAAACACATCAGTAAACGTCCATCAAATTGTCCACGATCTTTTCGTCCCAAAATATACTTACGTTATTATTGTCGAGGGGACATTGTATATTCATTGAGTTTTTTATGAATAATACTCTCACGACCCATCTTGCTGCTGATGCACCAAAATCACCACATCAAACCAAGTTATCGGTTCTCTTAGCCTGGATGTAACAGGATCTACTGAATGAAAACTCTTCCAGTTAATCAGCCAGGGCCACCCGATTCGTTTCGGAGATGCTTGCCGAATTCTCCTCAGAGCGCGGTGATACTTTGTGATCAGCATAAAACAACCTGGGCTTAAGCCATCCAAGTCGGTGAAACTTATGAGCAAAAACCGTAATTAGAACTTTTGCCCCTTTCAGCTGGAAAACTCCGGTGATCCGTTGGACTTTACCAATTCACAGCAACTATCTTACTGGACTTGCGTATACTTTCTAATAGTCACCATGTCTACAGTAGGTTACGGTGATGTGTTCTGCCACACAGTTCTTGGCAGAACGTTTTTGGTTTTTTTTCTTCTCGTCGGCTTGGTAAGTTTCACTTTCAATTATCTCTTATATAATAATTAAATTGAATCAAATTAAAATCAATATATATACGAAATATTTTAAAGTTTATCATTGCAAGGAGAGGCAAGTCTTAGTTTAAAGTAGTTCTAACGGCATTGAAGTCACGGTCGACCTTCATTATTTTGCCTACATTCTAGTTTACGGCTACGTCCAATTTTGCCACGCTTGCAAATCCTTGCATAAATAGCTAAATGAATAACAAAGCAAAAGGAAATATCGATAAGATGACCTGTAACTATAATATGTAACATGATAGTTGACATGGGACTTGTTGGACAAGTTGCGGATGAACGCACAGCTCGTGAATGGTTGTCAGCCTGCCTAGTGCACTCTAGCGAGCATGGTTCCGTACTGTGGGAGGCCCGCGGCCCGCGCGGCCGCCTCGCCTCGCAGCATCAGTGTGCAATCTTCTAACTTCTGCCGCTTCAACTAAGATCACTCGATTACCGCATCATGAAATGAGCTTCGAGCGATGATTTTCAACTGCATGGGTGTATTTTGTTTTTCTTTTGCTTTGTTATGTGATACTTACCACGTATGCTGCCGGAGGATCTCTCTTCCTGTGCTTAAATATTGGAGATGTGTATATGGGGACAGTGGTACGAGACGAGTATCGTAGTCGTCCGGAGTGGAGGCGTCCCGGCCTGCCGGCCCGCCGCCAGCCGGCTCTCCCGCGCCGCGTCCCACCCCTCCCACCTCGCGATCTCTGCATGCCGCACCTGTGCCTGGCTGTGTTCAGTTGCTCACCTCACCGGTAGACACACACTAGTTCCTTTTATTTTTTATTTCGCTCCGCTACCGGCTACACTTTACGATTACGTCACCATAGTTATACTGAGACTCGAGGTGGACATTGTCGTGCACCACGCGATGGTGTTCGCAGCACCTAAACTTTGTACTCGATCGACACCATGGTCTGTTGCAGGCAATGTTCGCTAGTAGCATTCCTGAAATTATAGAGCTGGTAGGAAGTAGGTCCAAGTACAGTGGCGAGCTGAAGCGTGAACATGGAAAAAGGTATCAGTTTGACATATCAATTGACCGACGAAAGTGAGGGCGATTCATTCCGCACGCGCAATGCGCGACCCGCTCGCGGCCTGGCTCGCCCGAGCTCTCGGAGACGATGTGAAATCATCACCTATACAAAAGCTTGCTCAGTGCCGTCAGATGTATTGTGTCATCTACTCGTGAGCACTCGCCGGTCCCCCGCGCGGCGGCGGGTGGCGCCTCGCTCGTCACTACCGGAGCCGGCGCCCGTGCGCCAGTCGTCCGCGTCTGGTGCCCGAGCGCTGGCACCCGTAGTGTCGCAGCAAGCCGCCGCCCGCGCCGCCGCGCGCGACGGCCTGCCTGTGCCCGCGTCTACCAAGCGTCTATATCGAATGCCCATCGTCTTAGTTTAGGAACCGGCTATACCGATTTCTTTTTAAGTTCCGTTCATCGATTAGTTAGCGTATGTATCCTTAGGCTTTGCATGTACCCGGTCACGAGTCCCGTCACGGCTTGCGCCGGTCACGTAGCTCCCGCCGCTAGCGTAGCTCGGCACGGCACCCAAGTCCCGCACATCCACACCCTCAGCCACAGCCACCACGCAGACAGACGACACTCAAGCCACACAGCCTTGTGCGAGCGCGAGGGTACGCGGCCGCGGGTCGGGCGGGGCGGGCGGCGGGCGCGCGGGGGTGGCGAGGTCACTCACCTCAGGGTGTTTGCTGTGTATCGTAGGCTGTGTTCGCCAGCTGGATCCCCGAGATCACGGAGCTGGCGGCGCAGCGGAACAAATACGGCGGCCGGTACACCAAGGACGTCCGCCGCAGGTACCCTGCTCACACGCCCCCGCTCCACACGGCTTCCTGCCTTCTTACCTCTCACGGTTTCGATCTGACTTGGTTGAATGAATGCGGAGTTTGCTAATGAAATTTATTAATCCTTCACTAGAATCGGTCTCTCGGTGCCGTGGCGCATGCTCGAAGAGTTAGCTCCCGGCGGCCGCGCCCCTCTCCCCGCCATCGGGAGACAGGCGCGCGGTCGACCGACGCATTACTACATGCCTTTTTTCGTAAATTTTACTCGAGATATCATTAAGCTTTTTAATCCTTCTAACGAGACTAGATCTGGAGAGAGCCGATGTAAAGTATTGTAATGCTATCGATGAAGTAGTGTTTGGTTTGTTCGCTTGCACACGATGCCTGTCGCCACGCTGTAGCGCTAGCTCCGGCACCTCGCCACGAGTCCCGACGATCACACACAGCCAGTGCCCGTGCCCGCGCCGCGCCCGGTCCGCCCCGGTCCGCCAGCCCGTCCGACCCGTCCGGCCCGCGCCGGTCCCGCCCGCGCCCCAGAGGAGCTGTCGGAGGCGAGCCGCCTGCCGCCCCGCCGCGCGCAGACCTGCTGGCGCGCGGCGGCTGGCGGCTCCCTTCCGCTGCCGCCTCGAATCACTCCTCGACTTGAATGTGAATGTCTTGTTTTGTCTGTCGGCGTTTAGGCGATATTTGCCAGTTGTATCCCAGAGATAATTGACTTAATCGGCACTAGACCCAAGTATGGCGGCACCCACAAGAATGAGCGGGGACGCAGGTGAGCTGCTGTCTTCACTCCGTTCCGTTGAATGTGTTCCGTGTTGTGACATCTATATCTTCCTTTTCCTCTCTTAGCACGCTTCTGTGTTCTCACTTTAATCTCGGGACGCGAGTCCCGCGAGTTGTCTTTGTTTTTATGAATCGATATTCATGTAAAATACCTTTGAATTTGAGTTCAGTTGAATAGTGAAAAGCAGATAGTGGCTAGTGTTATCGCTCGTCATTATAGGTTTCATGATTATGTTCTGTTAGTTATCGTACGTATTTAAGGAATGTTAATGGTAAAGCTTAGTTAGGAAAAGTTAAATGTTGAGTGGTACTGTAGTGTGTTGTTGGAGTCGCTCGTGTGTCAGCGTCGACAGCTCCTCTGTGGGCGCCGCGGCCGCCGAGCCCGCCGCTCGCGCTGCGCGCTGCTCGCCGAGCGGCGGGCTCCGCCCCGGGGGGCGCTGTTGATGCCCCTTGTACCGTACCGTACCGTAACCGTACCTAGTGAGTGCCATCCGCTCGCCTCCTTCTGTACTCCCTGCCTGCACGACATCTGTAACTGTACTGTACTCTTATTCTTAATGTTGACCCTCTTTACTGTTTTGCAATTTGTAATGTACTTTTAAATCGAGTCCCTCGGTTACTTTAGTTTAATGTATTTACGTAAATTCATAGAGCGTGGCAAGGCTGTGTGCATTGAGGACATTTTTAACGCAAAATTAGTTTAGTTGTCGACTTACCATTGACATGAGACATCATCTTAGCAGCAACACACAAACCATTTGTTCCAAATTTATGGATTTATTAATTTGAAGATTGTTTGCGTTGTTTGCAATCAATACAAGGTAGAACATTACATAATTGATTAAAAATTAATCAGTTCCTTTGCCACACCTTAGATGAATAATAGTTTGCATGTGATTTGTGAACAAATTCTTTTCTGTCTAAGTTTCTGTAATGGTTTGTTTTTACTTTTGGTGTGATCTTAACCAACACTTGTAATTGTTTTGTTTTTTTGAAATGCAATCTAATTCATATACTGCTACCATTTTGGCACAGTGAATTGTTTTCATATCCCGAATGTATTTTGTTTCTTATATTCACTCTTGCATTTTCTGAGACGAACTTATAAAGAATTGATACCATGTCCTAAACAGATCTGAGTTTCCGAGTCACGAGACCTTATGAGCATTCAAGTCTTTACACAGGACTGTACTGAGACACAAGCTTTTTTTCACTAGAGTATGATAATCATAATTTATCAGTCTTGTTCAAACACACTTAATTTGACTATGCCGCAATCCCTTTTGTTGATAGTCGTCCAATCTCACACTTTGTCATGGCAAGAAATCCCAACACATTACCAAGTGTCCCCGTTGTTGATGTGGTTATTATTTTTCTATCATTTATTAGTTTATTAGATAGTGTCACAGATCCTGAACGATACTGAGCTTTCTAGTAAATCATTGTTCTATTTTGTTGTGGATGTACTAGTAGCGGTTGTTTGTCAGTTGGTAAAAATGGAAACCATTGAGACTGTAATGTCTAGTTCAGAGCGACCACAAACTGATGAACAATTTCAATATGATCATTTAGAGTACAAGACGCAACGCCTTTGTTTTGGAGCTCTAAATTGCAGATTCTTTGAAACTTTTCGAGTTCTCTAAAGTACGGTAGCTATTTGTATGCTAATGCCACTGCCAGCGAAATGAAGACGTTGCTTGCTTCATAGTAGTTCGTGCTTCTATCACTTGTTTTCTTTAACCCTGTTGCGACCTTTCTACTCTTTCTTTATATTTTTCAGTAATAATAATAATGCTATGTGGTCCCAGGTGTTAAATGAAACGACAAATTGCTGTACTTCTATCGTTCTATTCTCTTTTCTTAATTTTTAAGGCTTTTTGAAATTTGCTGTTTTAAAGCGTTTCTGCGCTGATGCAAAAGTTTTGATCAAGAACAGCACAGCTTCCTGCGATTTCTCTGCAAAGTATCACTTAATTGGAATTGCATTTTGATATATCTGAGACAAATTAAAGCGATTAAAATTTTCTATAAACTCGCTTGAGCTTATTTCGTTTCTTTCACTCGCAATTCTATTGTAGCAGCAAACGCTCAGACCTTCCAAGGAACGATGTTATAATACGTGTGTATGTTTTCAGGCATATTGTTGTTTGCGGGCACATAACATACGAATCAGTGAGCCATTTTTTAAAAGACTTCCTACATGAAGACAGAGAAGACGTAGATGTTGAGGTTGTTTTTTTACACAGGTCAGTACACGTTTTCCTCTTTAGAAGTAGAATATATTTGTAATAATAAGAAAGTTATCATATAGATATATGTGTAATGACGCAGAGCTATTGCAACTATGGGGCTATAGACTGTTATAGTCTCTAGCTCTTTTCAACACGTTAGTATTTATGATCACGCACCTGGACTTTTCAATTTTCAATAGGAGTTAGACAAATTTTAACAGAAACAGAAAAATATTTATTGCCACAAATAGAACCTTAAATATACAAGTACACATGAAGTAATAAAACTAAACAAAAAATAACTTAAGGAACTAAGTATTGGGCAATGGGTCCCAGTCTCAGCATGTGCCGGGCAACGCGGCCCGGCGCTGGTTTTCAGACTGGTCCCTAGCTGGACCGGAACTGGAATGGAATTTTACACCTCCGTTACGTTTAGATTTGTATAAAAAATACCTTTATGGTATGGATTTCCAAAACCTCATAGTTACTATAGCGTTGCGTGACTTCAAATCAAACATATGTTTTGGATGACACAACGACAGCAATATGAACATACCTACTGGTAAAGATAAAACAGATGGGAGCAACAATATACTGCTGTTTCTAAAGATTTTCAAAACTGTTTTCCATATTATAGCAAGTTTTCATGACTTACTCGTACATTTTTAATCGAAGCTAACACGAGCGAAAATTGGATTACCATACCAAACGCAGTTTTTAACACATTTTTGAAAAATCATCAGGCAGTAGCCTATTAATATTTCGTGATGAGACAGCTGTAATTTCAAATAAGTACTGCATAAGAATTATAATATGGAAAATAGCATAGTATGAAGTAGATCTGCAAAAGCGCTGGCAATGATGCAACGAACCTGACCTGGTGTATCCGCGACGACGCTTTCAGAAAAGAGCCCGACCTTGAGCTGGAAGGTCTGCTGAAGCGTCACTACACCACCGTCGAGTTTTTTCAGGGTACAATGATGAATGCCGTCGACCTTGAGCGAGTCAAGGTTAGAACACGACTAGCAGGCATTAGTTACCGCACGGCCACGATACCATTCAGAGCGTACTACGTGAACCAGTATTTTATTTGTTTATGTGCATAAGACAGATCTTTTTCTTCTGTATCAAAGGTGCTGTTTCATAGTCACAGTAGGATTTTATCACTTTGGTAAATTTATCTTGAGATTCTTTTGATGCAATCATGGCTTCTCACGGTGGAATGGTCGCGCCTCGCCGCGAGCGCAGGCACGCCCGTTCCCCGCACGACTGCGTATTTTGTACTACATAGAATGCATGTTAAGGTCGGCCCACGACAGGCGGCGGACTGTCCCTGGTCCGTAGTGTTAACTAAGCGTTGATGACAGGAAACCGCCCGACCTGGAGCTCGAAGGCCTGTTCAAGAGACACTTTACCACTGTGGAATTCTTTCAAGGCACCATTATGAATCCAATCGACCTTCAGAGGGTAAAAGTAAGTAGAATTGCGCGATCTGTTCTTTGGGCGTGGTGTCGGTTTGAAAATGTACAGACTGTCTTTTCTATAGACGTAGAGCGGTGCTCGTTCACTAACCTCATTGGAGACGTTGTTCTGTTGGAGCGGTGGACCCACAGATCCCTTCTAATGTCATGAGCGCTATTTGTGCGTGCCTATCGCTAGCTGGTGTGCGTGCCGAGACCCGGCACTCGCATGATCGCAAGGAGTGTTAACAGCGAGACAGGTCTACTGGTCTTGCTCTTAAGACTCCTGTCCCCCGGCGCGCGCCTTCCCGGCGCCCCGCGGCTCCATGTGTCTCACTGTCTGTACCGATAATGGGTGTTGTATGCGATGCTGGCCCGTGTTTATTCATAACCTAAACAATCGATATCGCCGACTTCAGTAACTCAACAACTTTAGTCTCGCCCTCGCGTCGCGCCGCGCTTCCTTCAGCGCTCCACTCCCCGAATCAGTGCAGCACTGACGGACTGACAGCGCGATCTGGAACTCTCGCGTCTTTTATCATTGTCGGTTTACACCAATAACTTCCAAACATCGATAAACAATTGGCATTAATGGCTGCTGAAGAAAGGATTTCCGTTTCAAAATTAAATTTATTTTGTAGTTGCGAGTAAAGTTGTCGATAATCGATACTGTCGAATGTTTACGGTAAGTCTAGATGTCGAGGCACGGCTTGTTTGTAATACTGCATGATCTTTGTTTAGATGTAGACCTTCACAACTAACACCCACCTGCTTTTTCCTCAACGAAGTGAACATTGCGGTTCTACCCTAAGTAAAGTCACGATAACATAATCTCGCAATGTTCATTTCTGCCTGTTTTCGTTTTGCATGCTCTTTCACGCTTATAAATATTCACTGTTCTTTATAATTAAGATTATTTAAATAACCACACAGACTTTTACTGAAACCTTTCACAATTATTGAAACAGTTCACTAGGTACTTATTTTCAAAAGAACTATCTAATTCAAGCATATTCAACTTCACCTTTAAGTTATGTTACTGAATAAATTACTAGTAAATTCATGGTCATTTCAGTATCAGCATAGTGAAATATTCTCCACAACTATTCAAAAAACCCTGTTTAAAAAAATCTGCTGTTTAGGTTCACGAAGCGGATGCTTGCCTGGTGCTCGCTAACAAATATTGCCAGGATCCGGACGCGGAAGACGCTGCCAACATCATGAGAGTCATCTCCATCAAGAACTACTCCGACGACATTCGGGTCATCATTCAACTGATGCAGTATCATAATAAGGTATATTTATTTTGCTCAGATACAGTATTTCTTCTCTAAGCCCTTATCTTCCAAGTACAAACAATTAAGACCTTATTACTTTTCAGTGCAAATGTCCTCATAACTTTTATCTACCAGGTCAGGTTGCTTGGCAATGAAAGTGGTTTCGGATTCTCCAAATATTTCTTCAGGTTTTGGCAATGGGAACACACACGTTACATAGTTTTCCGGAATTGCGATTTGGAACGTAAATGAGTTTAAACCTCACTTAGCTAACAAAAAGTAATATATTCTCGCTATTCTTTCTGTAATTCCCCTCTACAAGTGACGCTACTCGGGTTGACCATCGAGGAAAAATATCGCTCAAACTGTAACTTTACAGCGATTTTCACTTCAAGCACGTTGTATCTAAATTGCAGGCTTATCTTCTCAACATTCCTTCGTGGGACTGGAAGCAGGGCGACGACGTGATCTGCCTGGCGGAGCTGAAGCTAGGCTTCATCGCGCAGAGCTGCCTCGCGCCCGGCTTCTCCACTATGATGGCTAACCTCTTCGCCATGCGGAGCTTCAAGACGGTCAGCCTCCTATAACATACTCGAAAACACCATTTAATTTGCAGTTAACAAGTATAATGGTTGAGCTAGTCACGATGCAGTATAAGCCTCACTAGATCTGCTACATGTTAATGACGATAAACGTGTCACATGACTCGTTGAATGAATGTAATTAGTTTGGCATTCGGTAAACCGATGTTCTCTTTTAGAGTGAAAGCTAAAGCTGTCAGCAACGCCTTTGCTCAGCGTTTTGAAACTATTTATACAACTGTTGCTGAGGTCGTTATACAATTAATGTCATGCTGGTCCGACATAAAAAGTGCGAGTAAGGTGGTGCGAGTATAAAAGAAACAGCATATAACGAATTTACAAAGACGATAACTATTTCGCTGGAGCAAGCTGGCCAACGTTAAAAATAGCGTAGACCTGCCGATATGTAGAAAAAATCAAATATAACTACTATTTAAGGTAATTAACTTGCGATTACAGAAGGTTTTAAGCAGTTTTTCCTCAGAAAGGATCTATACTTACTCGAGACTGCGGTCGTCAGGCGTACTTTTTAATCAGTATTTTGCGGCATTTCCACAGTGCCCAGACATGTCTAAATGGACTTATTACTACATGCGAGGTACCGGCATGGAGATGTACACCCAGATGCTAAGCACGACGTTTGTGGGGATGCCATTCAAACTGGCCGCTGAGTAAGTGGGCAAACGAGGGCAATGTGACACGGACAGTCACACACTCAACTATCCTAATACTGTACATTGTGTTGAGCTCCACATTCCATCCCCAGGTCTTTGCCCGAGGACGTCACTAACTACAAACGCATAGCTTTTTCAATCATTTTAGTGTCGTTTAACTTTAGTTTGCTGGCTTCCAAACATATGAATATCGATGTTTTTACCCATGTATCACAGAAATGCCTGAGCACTAAGGTCTAATATAGGTGGTAACTCCAGTCTGAGCGGTTGAAAGAGTGAACTAATACAGGTCTAATATAGATGGGAGTATATAGCGGAGTTGCTCGGGCTTCCTTGTGACTAACATAGCACGAGTTTGAGCGTCTCCTATTGATTGATTGCAGTCCCCCGACACACAAGCTTGGCAGAATGATTACCTGCAGGGTACGGGCTGCGAGATGTACACGGAGACACTGTCCACCTCATTCACAGGAATGAGCTTCCCTCAGGCGAGCGAGTAAGGCCCCTCTCGACCCCAACCGCACTGCACCGTAGACGATGTCTGGCCACGTAACCTTGCTAATGAATGTGCACTTTCCTGTTGATAATCCTTGTAGGTTGTATCCGAAACTAGAACTAAACGATGTGATTTCCTTTCAGTCTGTAATGTGCATGTTGAATGGGTAAATAACATTAGAAGTATATTGGTATGTATAGTATACTTATAAAAAAATTGGTGCATATACAATTATTTTTATATAGAGTTTTGTACATTCATAATTTTCAATGTTGCCTTCTGTCTCGTTTCCAACTTTATTGTTTGCTTTGGGTTTTCTGAAGTAGATAAAACACAGGCTACTGCATTTTTACACCCACCGGTACAGTAAGTAATTTTGTGATGGCAGAACATAGTCATTTCACTTAATAACATAGCCAGAGCAAACCTAGAAACAGGCCAAAACCAATACGCATTCTTTAATCATCTCATTGGATTGTACTGACTAGGAAAAATATTCGCTATTCCCACATGTAAAGCGCACTGGAACCTGGGTTTCCTTTCAAGACTTTAATTTCCAGAAACAATATAGGAAAATACTTAAGCGCTACAGCAGGCCAATGGTTGGTCCAATGTTCACGTTAGGATTCCATATGACTCATACTTGTAATGTTCTATTTTGATCAACTTGTCGTGGATTTTTATCGGCCGGACTTAATGCGGTTATTTTTTAGTGCCTAATGATTTAACAGGTCGTTCACTCTCAAACTACATTAATATACACAAAGTTTAAAGAAATAAGTTTACCTTATTAGGAACTGATCAAAAAATAACTGTGGTTTCGACAAGTTTTACATTCTGCAAGGATAAGAGCAACGATTGGTGATAAGATAATATTTGTACTTATTAATTTTGATTCGAATCATTCCCTTGTAATAAATTGAATATGTTCCGGGTCTAAATATACCCAAAACCACGCTTGCTGACTCATAGTACACTCAATGCATGTCCTCTACTCGCTTTATAAATGTTTCGATGTCGTGCACTTGCTTCTCAAAACACACTGCACACTACACTACACACTATTTCTTATTTTACTGTATTTTTCTGATACTTTATATGCATGTCGACATATTAAACTAGTCTAAATCCACACAAAATGGTGTTAACATTTGAGTTACGTTCATTCCGTTTCGAAATAACGGAATGAACCAGATTTTCATTATATAATATGGCAAAGGGGTTTGGGTAAATGTTGTGTCATATTTTTCAAATGAGCGGGCACTCGTTAAATTGGTATATTATGATAGATCTATTTGAAACAAACATATTTTGTTATGAAATGTGATACTCTAAAATGCATCGGAGCCGAGATATTTGCAATACATATTTCCGCAGGTAATATTGAAAAGTTATAAACCAAACTAAAACATCTCGGCTCCGATATTGTTTAACGCGTTTATTTTTATTTATATATGCGTATTAAGAGGTCCGCTAAAAGATTTTTACACAAACATCCGTGGACGCTACAAAAAAAATGTAAATTTTTCTCATACAAGGTTACCCAATGCCCTTTGTATATGCTTCGACACATTTTTAGTGCATGAGTATATTATAACAGGAAAATCCTTTCAATCGATGCATGGGTCATATTAATTCTCCTGCCTGAAAATGTTAACCTTTCACATACCTATAATCATAAACAATTAAATTACAAGCTAGAGATATTTATTTATGGATTTTCATTTTCTTAAGTCTCCTAAGGTAGGTAGGCGCAATATTATGATCTATCCCAGTGGCATTAACGATGCACGTATAAAAGTAAAGCCTACTCTCCTAAATCATTTTGTAACAGTTGATAAATTTGTGATTTTTGTGAAAGTGGTTGTTCTGAACACGAGCCTTTAATATTAAGCAGTGACTCCACCGTCCTGTCCGTAGGTTGTGCTTCACGAAGCTGAAGTTGCTGTTGCTGGCCATCGAGATCAAGGGGGAGGAAGGAGCGGACAGCAAGATCTCCATCAACCCACGCAGCGCCAAGATTCACGCCAACACGCAGGGATTCTTCATTGCTCAATCCGCTGATGAAGTTAAAAGGTAAGTTTCCACCATACCTTGGATAAAACTTTGGTCCTTTTTTGGTTAAAAATCCATATAAGAGATCTGCCTATTGCCTTGCCATTTCTACCTACAAAGCGAGACATTCTTAAATTGTACACTGAGTACTTTATTTCTGCGCCTTGCAGCATTTATAATTTCTTCATATGTCTCGTTTCCTGAAGAGCTGTGT
This sequence comes from Epinotia demarniana, assembly GCA_945867215.1. Taxonomy (NCBI): domain Eukaryota; kingdom Metazoa; phylum Arthropoda; class Insecta; order Lepidoptera; family Tortricidae; genus Epinotia; species Epinotia demarniana. Next base: position 23,762,248 of record OX244267.1, on the reverse strand, counting down.
GCTAGTGGAGTCAACGTAAAAATGGCCTTCGAGATGTATCTGCCGAATAAGTACATGAACTTGAATTTTGAGTTATCTTAACATCCTCCATCACGATTGAGTTCAGTTAAATTTGAGTGAGTATTATCTGGTATAGTTTAATATATTACTTGTTTATTTTTCAGGGCTTGGTTTTACTGTAAGGCTTGCCACGAGGACATCAAAGATGAGACGCTTATCAAGAAATGCAAATGCAAAAACTGTAAGATCATTTTCTTTACATTTAAACAAATTGAAATTTCTTGTAACGAGTATAAATAGCTTAGTCTACTGTGAAAAGTGTAGGTTCAGACATAATACGCAATGACAAAAACTAATAAAATTTAAAGCTAACAAATAATTCTGTGACATTCTTTCTGGGAAGCGTAAATGTTCACGGACTGTGTCTTGTAGATATTGATCACGAAAAAACACCTCTCTTGACTCTTCCTATGATTGTCACATTGTCTAACACTGTACCGCGAGGACACGTTGACACAGCAGACTTGCTATCGACCTCACACTGTTTAACTTTGTTTCTGTGAGATTAATGAAATCTTGTTCGGCTAAACTTTTAGTGACCGCCCACCAGCGGAAGGTTGGAGCCGACCTAGGTAACTTGCACCACACCTAACCTCACAAATTGACGTTTTCCGATTATTTTTCGTGTCTATATAATTTTTGAGTTGCTTTAGTGGTGTTGCGTCCTGTATCTCACAGACTGGATCGGCTGCAAAGCATCTCTTGACCCGTGCTCGTTCACCACCCTATATTTAGCGATCATTGTGTTTGTCCGCCGCTCGTGAATGGATAATGCCACGATAGGATCAAGCACTCTGAAACTTCACCATTTTTCTATGCCTTTTGAGATTCTCGCTATGTACTGATTATGTATCAATAAAAGAGGATTTAGTGCATCATACAATAGAATTGTCATAACTATTAAGCAGAATTCGGAATCAGGGACTGGACAAACTAGAAATCAAAATTAAAGTAAAGTTTTCTCAAAGGAAAACTTCATAATTCGATGAAAAATCTGAAGTTAGATCGAATTGATATGATGCACTTCAAAGCCCAGAGCAAAGAGTATACTGCATGTAAATAGGAACATTAAATATATGTAGAGTTTATATCACACGCGGCAAACTTGCACCGTCATTTGTCTCAAAACACTTAGTTAATTGTCTTTAAATGTAAATCCACGAAAGCATGTCTCAGAAAAGTCAGAGTGTGAATAGAATCCTGAAGTGCTAAAATAAATCGTCTCATTGAGATTGAGCTAAATAAAAACGAAAGACTTTCCAGAGCAGTTCCGGCTTGTCTGTGCTAATGACAGTGACTAACGCAAGGTCAAGGGAAACCTAACGACGTCGCTATTTCATTACATCATCAGACATTTTGGTAGAATCGAATTCGCACTGACTGTACCCAGATAAGTCAAGGGGCAGGACGATGTGAACTCGCTCCTTCCAAATGCTTAACCGAGTGATCCTACAACAGAAGAGAGCGGAGCGTACCTTCGTATGTGTCAGTTTGTTGCATTTTTACAGATGTTGGAATGATGATGATGCAGACTGGGATGGTGAAACAAAATCTTAATTCATATCGGGGTTTCGACGGTACGGAGCTGAAACAAAGCCACCTATTACCGTACCTCACAACACGTTTAGTTTGTTTGCATCAACTAACCATTGCTCATGACCGACATAATGTACCTCGGACAACAGTATCGCTAATATCACGATTAAAAGACACACGCAGCGCTCTAGACTAGTGCAGCAAGGCTATAGTCACAATATATTAACTATGAACTCGCTTACAGTAATAGGGCTTGGTCCGGGTGAGGTTTCCCATCTAAACACAGCTCGCAGTGACGGTCGAGTTGAAGGCCATAGGCTAAGGTGCTATAATTATTATATATATTGACTCCATTTTGATTACTAGCAAAGCCTAACGTCTGCCCCTGTACTTATAACACATTTTCCCATCATTGCCGTAACTAATGATGTTAAAAACAAGGCAGACAGTTCAGACGTTGGTAATCAAACTGCAACAGAGGCGACTCTCATCTAATTCCTTTTCATTCTTAAACTCTACAAAAAGAAGTATTTTCAGCTTTGCATTTCTGTCTGCATAAGTGCCTATCATTTGCATTCATTGTGTAATGCTCAGGAGGATGAATAATAAGTAACTATTAATAAATGATCGCTTAAACGTCTTGTTTCTCGGTTCAGTGGCTACGTTCAGGAAGGGCGTACGGGCCGTCCAGATGGTTGGCCGGGCAAGTACGTAACCATGTGTTTAACATTCAGTGTACATGTCAATGTGATGTTCTATGATGACGCGCGGGCCCGTCGCGACGGCGGTTCTATATAGCAATCTCGTGTCCTGTATTTACTGTATTGTCTTCGTTACTCTATGTGCATTATTCAGCAGTTAGATGTTTGCCTCTCTATTAGCGGAACTAAAACATGAAAAGACATTTGTGATGTCATTTATTTATTTGGTGTTGTTGTTATTATAATTATCAATATCTAAATTTCCTAGGAGTATTGAAACCCTGATTATTGCATCGAAATAGCCCCTCAGATATTGATGTTGTAAAGTGTAATACTGCTTTCAAAATTAAAGATAATGTAAAGACCCTGCATAGGGAATGTTTAATTTAGTTAGATGGCCCTGCCTCGTTAGCTGCGGGAGCGGGGGACGCCCTGGCAGGTCTGCCAACATGGTATATCATCTCCAGAGTAATTATCTTTGCCTTTATCGTTGAGACGTTGGAAACCGTAAACTGCTTTAGCAAGTAATTACAACGTTAGTACGCTCGGTGCCATCTCCTGATAATTTACGTCCCTTAGCCATTTTATCATTTCCTCTTAAGTACATTAGCTTTAAACTCATTTATAACTAGGATTATATTATATTCATCAAATCTTAATGCGTTTTATGGTATATATAGTTTAGAGCTTGTCTAATAGTTTTTATTTATTCTGTGTTTGTTAGTTTTGTTGCATGCTGCATGTGGATGTCCTAGTTACGTGTTGTGTTGTGTTACTGTATAATACTATAATATATCATTAACAAATTGTTTAATACTATTGTGTAACGATTCGGTTTCATCTTTGGACTCGATGTTGTACATATTCAAGGATCAGCTTAAATTTTGCACAAACGCTTATAAAGTGAAACTGAATGGGTTACTCGTAGACGGAATCAATACGATGAGTTTATCACTCGCTGTCGATAATTGCGACGTGCCAGTAGGTAATGTCGTTGACTGATTGGTGTATCGGAATGCGAATTTGTGCTGATGTTTTGCAGATGACCACCATCCTCCCCCCACCTTCACGCCGCCAGAGTTGCCCAAGAAGGTGCATCATCGAGGTACATCTCAGGCTGAAAGACTGAGCGTTTTATTTTTAATTTTGTTATTCTCATCGGACCACTTCTCCATCGATCGAGCAATGTGCTTCCACTGGTAACCGAGAGGTGCCCCGCACTTAGTTGCTTTATCACGCATTTTCATAGCGAGCACAAAGGAGTTTATCGAAATTCGCGGAGGAGGCTTTCATCAAGCATGATCCCAGCTGAATTAAATAGTAGACGAGGAGATGCGTACCTTCTAAAGGACCGTTAAACCACATTTTTAGTTGTGATTTTTTATCCACACGAAAAACGTTTTGGTTTTGTTTTTGCATCACGTTAACAGATTTAAATATTGCAATCCCATCGACCTGCGCTTCTTGGTTAACTCTAAAGCGGATGTTTCATTGGTTTGTACTCCCGCCAGGCATTGCGACCCATTGCATCCGTCCGTTTAATACATTTTGTGCCCTTGAATGCTTTGTTGATATGCTTTTGTTGTAGACATTGAATAACTTATTTAACCATCCTGAGCCCTTTTAATTTAGAGCAGATTTTAATAAAATTAACGTACTATTAAATATTCAATGTTTCAATGCAATTCAGCTTTAAGAGCATTTTAAACCCACTACACATTTATTTTTCAAACATCTTATTGTTTCTTTTTTAATTTATTCTATTATAATTTTCCAGGTGAAATTGCGCGAGAACGAGGTGAAGACATTAGTTGTAAGTATCATTCTTACGCAGCAGTTCTGTATTTTATTAATCAACTGGTATTTGACCTTCGTGTATTTTTCAGTAATAAACAGAAACCACAGAAGCGCGGCGCCGGCTGCCCTCCTGTCTCCAATAGCCAACCAGCTGATGAACACCACGACAACGCGGCAAGTCAACAAGGTCAAGCCAAACGTAAACAGAGCTCCACCTGACACGTAAGTTACAAAACAGTTCTTTACCTCAACACTTATACAGTCTGTGGCAGCCCTGAACCGAGATTGATTGTGCTTTGAATGTGTGTGTATTCAACGCGCTTTCGATTGGTTGTGGCCATGTGTGAATGAACCTAGGGCTGCCCCATTTCAATTGCTTTATAAACATTAAGGCCGTGGTCTTGACGCCAGCGGGCAGCGGGTGAAAGAGCGGCTGCCCATACATTGATATCGCTTGAATAAATAAAATGCCGCTCGTCGACCCTCTGCCCGCTGGCGTCCAGTCCGCGGCCTAATGAGTCCCTTTAAATGATGTTGCGTATATACATATGTTGCCTTACATGTAATACATTTTCTGCATAAAATTACCCAATTATAAAAATACACATAAAATTAACGAATAATTGCCTATATAAAATTCCTAGAGCTCATCGTTTTTCTTTCTTAATTTTAATAGCTTGACTAGATCCCATGAGTTAGAAATGCCTTCGACCCCTTACGTTGCCACGAGATTTATGTTTGGCACTGTGTGCACTGTGTACACGATAATATGAATGTAAATATATATTAAAAATACAGTGAAAATCAGTTCCATTACGTGTCACACATATATATAAGCCTCTATTTTCCGGATAAAATTGTAAGTTGGTGTCTGGTTGGGAGGACCGCTAGTGTTAACATAAAGAATTTAAATAAACTAAAACTCTCAAAGACCAAAACGAGCAACTTTTCAATGATAACTTAAAATGATTAGCGAGCAATTCTTTTTCACCATCTTCTGTTCTCGTACCTCGACCTTGCTTACTTTCCGCCAAGGCAAAAAGGTTGCGAACTACCTTATAAAAAAGAGTTGTAAAATGGTTTGTGTCCTTCGCTACACCTTGGCGAGAGCAAATTAACTACACGAGATGAGTAAAGTGGCCAAGCAATGCTTTTGGCCTAATGCTAAACTCATCATCGAGTGATTGGCCTGGACAGAGAGGTCACTAATACGTTTACTTAACTGAGATATGCGATGCCAATAAATTCAACATAGGTGTAACAAGAAGCGAGGTAACAAGGGTACAGGATGATCTTTAACATATTGGGGCTCCTCAAGACTTTAGGATAATGGAGCTTCAGCTAGTAGTGTATCTAGCATGAACCGGCAGTAGCCGGGATACCCTGTAGAAGTCCCATCTGACCCTGACCACTTGCCTGGTGTGGCCAATAGGAAAGACGGCCCTGCAAATGTATAAAAAATAGTTGTTCGCTGGTTGTACGTGATTAGTGAGAAATTGCTCGTTTCTTGGGTAGGTACCATGTATACAAAATGCCAACTGATTTTCACCGTATCTGCCCTTCCGCACTGATTGTCAAGCCATGAAGCTACGGAGCTGTTTGGGTGTTACAGGAACCCACCGGATCAGGACACGAATTACCAAGCGTACCACCTAGCCTACGAAGTGAAAAAGCTCATGTAACTCAACTTATATAACAGCTAGAATTTTTCAGTAGTTTGACTTTGTATGATACCGTTGTTTACGACTTGACTAAAGTAGATGCTTGCTTATCGTTATTTTATGTAGGTAGTATTCTTATTTATAAATACAAATTTCAAAACGAGTAGAGAAACTCTATTGCAATGCATGGACATAAAGTTCGGTCGTGTCAAAGTTTTAACTTGATGCCTGGTACATCTTAAATATGCTTAGTTGTACATATTTGTATACTCTGTTACACACTACTCTACAAAGTAATGTATCAGTTTTATTATATGGAACCACAGCAAGTATTAAACCATTTATGATTAAATTCGCTGCACTCAAAACATATTTTTGGCACGTCGCAACTCAAGAGAAAAAAAGTAGTACACTTTACGTATATTAAATTTCCATTTAAGGTGTACCAGTTTTTATGCTCTTGAGTGTAGAAGAACTCACTCGTAATGGGCTGATTTTGCACCATAATTAAGTTAAAATACATTTTAATACAAATCAGTCAAGCTAAACTGTGTCAGTTGTGTGAAAACGTCAGCTCCCTGGTGTAAACCCAAGAAGAGGCGCTCGTTCACGGCTCCACGTAGATTCGACCAAACGTGAATCAATTTCCATCTGAAACCAGTTGATACAATCATGACAAGTAACCTAAGGTTTCTTATTCTAGTTTGGTAAAATTTGAGTCACTACCATGAACCGGAATTTTCGTGGCATTTTTGACCTATCATAGTTACTTCTCATTTATTGTAGTTTAATGTAGGTATAGGTATACCTTGCCTGCCATTACATAGCACCATAAGTTCTTCAATATCTATTTTAAATTACGTACGGAATCATTACGTAATTGCAGGCCATTAGTATATTGTATTTACCTTCCATTACAAATAATTGAGGAATAATTCATCATCTTCCTAACATTTTTACGGCTGAATCCTACAGGACCCCGGGGTCCGCTTTGGCACCTGGCAATCTGAAGAATGACTAAAACACATGGAAACATATTTGTAAAAATGTTAAGATATTACGTGAATATCGATATTACGATATCAATGAATAAGAAGTCATTTGAAATGCTCAAACATGCCACCATAATTCCGAAATCTGGTCCGAAACGAGCTTATTTTCCAGCAGTTCAGCAGTTTTCATGCAGTTCTGCGGATGACTGGCGGTCGTGAACGAATTCTTCTGTACGAGAATTCTTCTAGTGTAGTTGGTCTTTTATCCTATACTAATGTTTCCGTATATTTCGGCACTTGTAAACAGCACGGCACGAGTACGTCGGTAGAATGTGTATTGATTTAAAATATGTTTACTCACAAAAATATTATTCGTATTTAGTGTTTTGTTAGAATTGCTTACTTTATATAGAGTTTGAATATCCTGATGCACAAGAATCACTTTTATATTTATTTTATGTCACCTTTTTAGTGATTGTAATTTTTGAGCTTTTAAGGATATAAAATTACTTATATAAAGAGAATTTCCAATTACATAAATAAAAAAAAACTAGAAGTAGGTAGTTCGTGTACGTCAGTACTACCATTAATTAAATAGGTATCAAATTAACTAGGTAATTTTACCTTGTGTAAATTACAAGTAATAATGGCTAAAATTAGTAGGTAATGCCTACATTAGATAATTTAAAACAGTTACCTACAACAGTTTTCTAAATATTATTTCATACTTATAAACAAATACTGCGACACTGCAGGCTTTTACTTAGATTTAGCTGCGTTCTTACTCAAATAATTTAATTTCCATTTTATTGTCATACATGAAATATAACTAAACACATTATAAAAAATATACATAAAAACACTTCAGCACATCCCACCAAAACGCGTTGAAGACGCCGTTAGCACAACAATTTTTTTTATTTAATTTCGGTTCGATATTTGAAATATTTTTTTCAATCCGCAGGCCTACGAGTAGGAGTAGCGGTGGCAACCAGAACAGTAACGGTGTGAGTCTGCCAGCGGGCCTGGCGGACGACCAGTCGAAGGATTTCGACTTCGAAAAGACTGAAATGAAATACGACTCCACTGGGATGTTCCATTGGAGCCCCGCCAAAAATCTGGAGGATTGTATATTAGTACGTGATCTTCGTAAATACTGTCTTTGTCAGATTTTTTTATGTTAACGCCAGATGAAAACGAGGATTCTTATAAGCTTGGCATCGTAACTCCCAGACGGATCAACCGAAAACTAAAACTAAAGTTAGTTTTTTTATAGTTCTTCTTTCAGTAGCTTAATTGACAGAACCACTATTTATAAAGCGACACATGCTGTCCATCATCTTTTCGGTCCCATTCAATGACAATGACTCACATATGAGTCATGCTTCTACGAGCGATTTCAGCTACAAAATTGTAAAATTCTGCTACACGTAGCGTTACTTGGCCTCAAATGGGTTTCATTTGCGAAGGACACGGGTGAGATACCTTATTACAGTGACCTCATCGCTTATTTTTTTTTTAATACAGGACAGAAACCAAGCGGCGATGACCGTCCTAAACGGCCACGTGGTAGTCTGCCTGTTCGCGGACCCCGACTCGCCGCTGATCGGCCTGAGGAACCTCGTGATGCCGCTGCGGGCCTCCAACTTCCACTACCACGAGTTGAAGCACGTGGTGATCGTGGGGAGCGTGGATTACATCAGAAGGGAATGGAAGATGTTGCAGAATCTGCCAAAGATTTCTGTTTTGAATGCGAGTACTTCTTCAATTACCTATCTCAATCGCAATGTTTCTGTGAGAAACCTCCACGGAGTACTGGCACGTTTGATACGAAGAATTCCATGAGAAGAATGGAACGCCTCGAGTCTTTCATAATTTCATTAGTTTATACTGTTTAATATGTTGTGTGGAACGCGATTCATATATAGCGCGGTTGGCGCTCCGTTGGTCCTGTCCACATGACACATATCGCTTCCAATATAAATAATTTTCTACACGCTGCAGAATTATATCAGACCGTATATTATCTTATAAAAGCGAAATTGCAATAGAAATGCCCTCGAGGGCCTTTGCCAGAGTCAGTATGCGTATAAATTAACAACGAAGTTACGAATTAAACCATCTATAAAAACAATGACTCTCGCCAAGATGGCGACCAGCTACTATCTATCAAACCGTAATTAGAATGGGATTGGAAGCGACAGTTTTGCCATATAAACACGTCAAATTTATATGAACAGACAGCCTGCCTAAACTTATCGCGGATGAGCAATAGCACTCACACTGCCTATGTTTGACAGGGTTCACCGCTAAGCCGAGCCGACTTGCGTGCAGTGAACGTGAACCTTTGCGACATGTGTTGCATCCTGTCCGCGAAGGTCCCGTCCAATGACGACCCGACGCTGGCCGACAAGGAAGCTATCTTGGCTTCGTTGAACATCAAGGCGATGACCTTCGATGACACGATAGGGGTGTTGAGTGGGGGCGCGACGAATGGCAACGCGGCCGCGCAGCTGCCGGCGGGCGCGCCGCCTGCGCCGGTGCTGCTGCAGCGGAGGGGGTCGGTGTATGGTGCCAATGTGCCTATGATTACCGGTGAGTTGCAACTTATCGTTGTTGACAATTTAAGCTAAGAACGAATTATCGGACGCGGCTGACGGACGCGGCTGACGGCCGCGATTGATAAATGTGCGCAGTCGAACGGGATCCAGCGCGCCAGATTTCTGTCAGACGTCCGAACGCTCAAGGTTACGTCCACGGCTTACCTCCGATAGTTTGCACAATTCAGTGTATATTCATTATCTAGATACCTGTTTAAGTCGCGGCAGTGAGCCGCGTCCGATAATTCGTTGCCAGCTTTAGCTTCACACACACTTCCCACGAGCAAATTCGTATGATAGTAAACATATGTGCGTTGAAGGCGAAACGTCTTAATAAACTTTTATTCCCCAGTTCAGCCTCTAGTTGGCAGCAAAAGTGATTCGTATTGTACAAGAATGACGAATAGAATTCTAAAATTTCATTTTCGGCAATTATGAAATTTTTGAAGGATTACTTATCTACTTCCCTGTGATCTCACATGCTTGCAGGCGGACTACTCATTCTCCACGCACCTCTGTGGTCTGTGGGGTGACCCTTCGTCATTTTCTTCTTGTTCTCAGGTAAAAAAAAGAGTGGTGTGACATTGATATTTTGGTTAACAGAGCTGGTGAACGACAGCAACGTGCAGTTCTTGGACCAGGACGATGACGACGATCCTGACACGGAGCTGTACTTGACGCAGCCGTTTGCCTGCGGTACCGCCTTCGCCGTCAGTGTGCTGGATTCCCTTATGTCCACTGTAAGTCCTCGATACACACATGTCCTTTAACCTTCCCCTTACACTATCGGATTAGACGAGGTACACCTGGTCCCTATTTCACTTTGACAATTGTCACCTGAAAATGACAATTCTCCGTACATTGCTGGATCCAATAGTAACCTGCTAGCGACCGCGACCGCCTTAACTTCTAGAACAAGCAATGTATGGCGAATTCTCAGTGTGAGATGACAATTATGAAGTCGGTGAAATAGGGGCCTGATCTAGTATTGATCTTGGCATCAAAAACCCTGCTACAGTGTACAATGTGATCACGACTGTATTGTTAAGGGTAAGTATAAGGTTGCTCAGATATTCTTGAACTTACTGATTTTCTGACTTGCCAAAGTAAATTAACAGGACGTCACCAATGAGCGTGGATCTAGACAGCAATAGCAACCCCAACATCACCTTTGTTTTTTTCTAATAACAAAGAAACATATGTCCTTTAAAGAACAATACATTTTTCGATATTGGTTTTCATCCGAATTGACCTGTTTCGACTATGAAAATACTCGTAGATTTTTACCCAAACAGTGCTTTATCTTCTATTGTTTCAAACTGGGAGCTGTCATAGCTGTTCCTTTGTTCCAGACGTATTTCAACCAGAATGCCTTAACCCTGATCCGGTCACTGATCACGGGCGGCGCCACGCCTGAGCTGGAGCTAATCCTCGCAGAAGGAGCTGGTCTCCGAGGGGGATACTCCACGCCTGAGAGTTTAGCGAACCGGTATTTATTGTCTTAATTTTTTAAGCTGAGGAAATGATCATAGTTCTTTGACAAGGGTTTCAACATATCAATCAATAGATGACACTTTGCATAGGAAACTATTTTGTAAAGCCACCCCGTAACCGCGGTAAGCTCTTGGCAGAAACTGACATGGCAAGTCTGGGGATGGCACGGCGGTCCTACTCTAATTCCCTCTGACCTGAGCATTGAGAGCACCTTCTAAAAAAGCACTTTGTTGATACAATTGATCCAGTAGAACAATTAATTGTACACTGGATGGCGGTGCCTTGAGACATGTTTCGTTGGGTGAGTTCCGCAGAATAACCACCGTAACCATATTTCCAGGGACCGGTGTAGAGTGGGTCAGATATCCCTGTACGACGGACCTCTGGCCCAGTTCGGAGAGGCCGGCAAGTACGGGGACCTCTTCGTTGCGGCGCTGCGTGCCTACGGCATGCTCTGCATCGGCCTCTACCGGTTTCGTGACACTTCTTCGTCGTGTGACGCGAGCAGCAAGCGATACGTCATCACGAATCCGCCGGACGATTTCAGCTTGCTGCCGACTGATCAGGTAGGCCCAGGTTTCTTTGGAGTTCTAGTTTGTGATCCATTTATCATGTACATTTTCTTGAGTCTGGAAAATGTCTGCTTGCTCTGTTATATCGTATGCAAGCAGTATTTAACATCTGATGTGAATGGATCGGTTATCTATTGTAGAGACTTTTATGTAAGAACCACAATTTCAAAATTATCAACCGACGATTGAAGATTGATAGTTCCTCCACCCTTACAATGACTAATGAACGGGATCCTATTTGGTGCTTTAATCTTGTTGTTTTAATTCCTTTTGTATCGTGTATGTTGTTATGATGATCAATTAATATTTTTCTTCTTCTAAGAGTCAATGTTTCTGCAGGTTTTCGTCCTAATGCAGTTCGACCCCGGCGTCGAATACCGCTCGTCGCGGCGCGCCGGCTCGGCCACGGGCAGCGGCGGCAAGGACGACGCCTCCTGACTGCTGCTGTGCAGCGCCCTTACCGACGGACCCTACTCCTACATATAAGCCTTCAGGCTGCTAGGCGGTAGGGCCCGTCGCCACTCCACAACCCCCCAAACAATTGACTTTGGTTTCTTTTGAGTTATACTACTTTATCTAGGTTGCGCAAACTCTTTGGTTTTATCTTCACGATCCTTTAATATTCGAAGCCAGAATTCAAAGTTTTTGTGGTGAAACCTTTTTCAAATTATTATAACTCGTATACCCGACCCGTTTCACTTCTTCTAGTTATGTTTTACGTTTTTATTATCATTTGGAATTGGCTAGTTAGGTACAGGTTACGTTACTCTTCCACAAACACAGCACAGCAATTTTCATTATACTCAAATGCACTCTTTTAAGATTCATAGGGAAAGCCATGTTCAGGGTCCTATGTGTCTTATGCGCAGAAAGTTGTCTTCTTAGCACTGCCTTCAGTCGATTGCTCTCTATCTGTGCACACTTGATCTATTTGCGTCATCTGTAAAATTCGGGGTTTCCTGACGGTTAAAATAGTACCACTGAACTTCCGTCGTCGCATCTGACAAATCAAAACTTCCATATTTGATATTGCGAATATTGCGATCAAAAAATAATACTCAACAGCTGATATAAGTAAGATGAGCGCAAGTACACCAATATTTTGACAATCAGGAAATCGTTATCGAACAACTTAAGGCAATCATGAAACATCGAAATGAGTAAGCTTCCTTAAGTGACATAAAACATTGTATCTATTGATATCGTGCCACCAATGGTGACGTCCAAATTACTTAACATGAACACAACATATTTGAATGGATATTTGGTTCAATGTAACACTCAATACCTTTTCATTTGATTTGATACACTACACAGTCCATTTTGAAAAGTGATGGCCGACATTCGATTTTTATCTACGATTTTGACAATTGAATTAAAGTAAGTGTCTATACTTGTGTAAGTAAATATAACCATTATTTGTAGCGTTATAATGCTCAATATAATATGAACCTTTAAAACTTTTAATTGCACTACCGTGTAATTTCAGATCGAATTTAGTCTAGGTAATGCATGCTTTATTTACTCTCTTCTATTAGTGTAGGTTTATCTATTTCTTTCTCCGTAGTTTTACTCGCATCTTTTGACTCATTCGGGACGCTTTTTGGGGCTAAGGTATAACTTAAGCATTTATATTATCATCGACTGATCGAATACTCTTAAGCAAAACACTTCATACATCATCACACAAATGTGTTATAAGTTTATCGACATTATGTTAAAGTTATTGTTTTAGTTTATAATTTGTTTATGGATTCACATTGAATCCATCATTTATACTTATATACTTAGTTTTAAGACACAACTTGATATGCACCTATTGGTGGTAGTAGTAGGCATACAGTTCCATCGCTTAGCTTACATTTTATTTTATCAAACTTATAAGTAAGTTTTAGTTATTTTTATTTTGGTGGCTTGACACAGACGTGTAACAAATACAACGTTGGACTCATCGACGAAAGTAAAGACTGGTGCAGATTGCACTTGTCTTTGCATTCCGCTTACGTCGTTGTATTCCATTTTTTATTCGCTTGTGTCTCGTGGCCCGGTCTCTTATATTAGAACTCATCTAGCACCGCATTTTGTTTATTTTTTTAATAAATTTATATTGATTTATTGTTTTGTTTTGGTTTTATTTTGTTTTCCTGTTGGGCGGGGGATCGTTGGACGTGGATGGCGGCGCTGCACACTCAGAGTTCAGAGACTCGACGACGCGTCGTGCGTGACGAGTCGTGTACGACGCGGGGACGTCAGTGCAAAGTGTAATTTTGCTGTAAATGTGTGATATTATTTTCGATCGTCGTTGTTACTGGCTTCTAAAGCCTGCGATGTATTTAGAGTTAACTCCGGGTGCTTTGACGATTGTGGACTCTTCATAGTTTAATGCCCTTTATTGTATTAGATAAGGCCCAACTTCAATCGACTACACGAGCATTTACAATCGATCCGAACACCGGTGCAGTTGATTAGAGTTCGTTTTTAGAACTTTCTAGATAATACGTGTAGTTACATTCGCCTCGCCAATATTAGCGTCATTTTTACAGGTGTATCAATAAGGTCAAGATGCCGAAACAAACTGACAAGATGTTTGATGAACCTTATATGTAGATAGATAATTTGAACCCTAAGTCCGCCACGGCGTCGCTAGAACGCAAATAGCACTATATATTACAATAATAATTAAAAATACCTCAATTACCTGATAGTGAGTAAAGTTAGTGGAAATATTGTATTAATTTTCATCAAACATCCTGTGTATAGTTGCCCACCGTCACGTCGTAACGTAGCGTAGTGCCACAAACTTGCCTGCTTGATGGCTTCACACTTTCCACGTATTTGCACTTAGGGAACCTATCGGCTTACACCTCGGATAGTAAGCGAAGCACCAGAAACCCGGGCAGAACCTTATTGGATAGCCACTTAGCCAGGAAAGTTCGTGGCAGTATAGACATCATTTCATCCTTCAAATAGAATAGGCAATGCCAGCCTTATTGCTATTAGATAGTGGGTGTGATGTGACGTGAGAATTCAAGTGTGAACGGTCCTGACTAGCTCGGTCAACTGATTTTAGTTCGTAAAGGAATTGAATGCAAACATACTGCCATATATTTTGTAATTCCGCTACATAATCCCATGGACAAATACACATCAATAAAGTACAAAAAAGATCCTTGGGGGCACACAACGTCAACCCTAAGTCCTAAATGATTAATAAAACAAAGCACCATCGGTACGTAAAGTTCAAACTGGGCTAATAAATATCAACAATGTGTTCCATTTCATTGAATTGAGGGGAAGTTTTACCCTAGTGGTCCATTTGTGGGGAAACTCAGACTTCCGATAACATTGTAAGATCGAGAGTCACCCTTGAACCAACATCCACAGTGTGGGCAGCAAATCACCAGTGAACATTGGTTCACTAATCCCACACGATCAAACCAGAAAATTGCCTCTGATTATATAAGATTCCACAGAAGTGACAATGTCGAATAACCATGCATCGGATGAGGGAAGAGGGCCGCAGCACGCATCAACAGAATGAAAATATTAGATAAAGTTTTAAAAAGGTTGTGCACGTTAAATTATTAAAATTATATGAAATTCGTCCGTGTTGAGGATACTTTAGGAGCAGTTTCTTGGCTCGGGGCACTCGGATGGTATTAGTTGATATGGATTAGATGTATTCAGAGCTTGCTAACCTGTTCGTTAGAGTCCATGCATGCAGGAGCCCTCCTAGACGCCAAACTAGGGTAATGAGTAGAGTACCGCGTGCTACATCCAAAACATTTTTAAAACGATTTAGCTAGAATGTTGTATATAGTCAAATGTAATTTTGTATGTTACGTAAAAAAAATCAAAGTACATCTCCTTTGCATTAAAATAGAAGACTATGACTACATTAAAAAGTTTATATTCAATACTATCGTGTGTAGATTGTTGTAAATTAGGCTTTATGTCTATGTCATTTAGGTATAATGTTCGGACGTCTCAATGTAAAAATGTAAAATACACGCTATTATTTTGGATTAATATGAATGTTAAATAAGAATAATATTAACATGACGATTTTTCCTTTAATATTTTTATACAGCATTACGAATATTTATCGCAATTAAAAGTTTATAGAGGTGGGTCAGTGTGCAATTTAACATAGTGTTTAAATTTGTATAATCGCCTTAACGAGAGAGAATATAGCCGTGTCCGTGCGTCTGCGCGTTGTGTAGTCCCGTGTGCATGTGCGGCTCCCGTTTGCTAGGTGATGTCTAAGATATGTGATGTCGCCGCTGCCTGTCCGCGATGCATCAAACACTATACGAAACTTTGTCAATGCGTTCTTCCCCCTAAGAACGGATTGAAGCACATTCCTTGTCTGATCCCTTAGCATGATATCGTCTATCACCGATAAAAAGCATTCTACCATGTCAGTTGCTAACATGCTAGAAAGACGAATGATTCATATCGGTGGTAGATACACTTCGCTGATGGTGGGGCTGATCGGACCGTATGCAAAATGCGTAGGGGGTAAAAGACCTGTACTGCACTCCCTTTTCGGATATCGCAAATGTGACAAAGCCTGCTTATGCAGTTTGGAATATTTAATAAAATTCATTTAAATGCCATAACCGCTGGGTGTTAATGCGAAATGCGAATAAAAAATGGCAACTTTAGCGGTGTTAAGAAGCAATAAACTTATATATTATGTATGTACACGGGACAGGTAGCGGCAACGCCCTTTAGAAATGTATAATCCACGGGCTTTGCCTGTTCCGATAGTTATAAGTAAGTCACACGATCGAGCATTGTCATTATAGGCGTATATATTCGAATAATCGATCTCTTATCACATTGAATCTAAAGATATACACACACAGATTGATTTATTACGTAGTATATGCGCCTGATCTTACGGATACCGCTTCTATTCGCCAATGATACTGATTGGGCTACAGAAACAAAGGGGGAACAAATTAAATTAACCTCTTCAAATACACACTGCACTTACATCTAGGTAGCGTAAGATATAATGTATGTCTCATTCTTCGCTCATCTCAATTTAATTATGTCGTCAGTAAATTGTCATCACTCATAAGAACAGCAAACTCAATTGAAATATCGTACCCTAAGACTAAAACCATGCCAAAAGCCAGTCACAGGAACTCACATGGAAATAATAACTTATGATTTAACATGAGGGGTTTAGTATGAGTGGCAAATAGAAGCGAGCTGGTTTGTCTAGAGTATTGAATGCCTAGTTTAAGAGCATGCCGGGTCCTACAGTTACGGACACTACATAAATTACAGTGCCTACTATACCAATTCCTTTTTGTTTCACGCAAAAAGGTCGGAATTTGATACTCGGTTACTTATATTTGGTATCAGAATCCCACTGGGATTTTCAGGTACACTGGATCTTATTTTAACGTTTTTACTCTCCGAATACTCTCATACGAGGGTGGGATAATAAGTAACTAGCCTTAGGTATTTCAAAAGTTAGAATTAAAAAAAATCCTTCCTTATTTTTAAAAATATGTCTCTGGCTATCTCTGACATCTCTGTTCTAAATTTGAATTTGGTGGCTTGAATATTTTATTGATTTTTCAACATTAGAAAATACATTGTGCCGGTTGTTTTTCAAAATTGATAAAATTGAACAAAGAGTGATGATTAAGTTTCTTTATATGAAGGGTATGAAGGGGCTTGATAATGTGCTTTTTATTACGCCACGGTAAAACTGGGTGGCTGAGTTTAAACGCGGCCGTACAAGCGTCCAAGATGAAGCCCGCCCCGGACGCCCAAAAATCGTCACGACTCCGGAAATGGTGTCTAAAGTACACGATATGGTTTTAGTAGACCGGAGATTGAAGCTCTCTGAAATAGCTGACACTATAGGGATTTCCAAAGAACGGGTACATCATATCTTAAGTGACGAATTAAATATGAAAAAGTTATCTGCCCGTTGGGTGCCGCGTTTGCTTACGGACGATCAAAAAAGAATTCGGATGCTAAAGTCTAAAGAATGCTTGGGCCGTTTTCAGAAAAATAAAGCAGACTTTATACGTCGATTTATAACAGATGAAACATGGGTTCACCACTACACTCCAGAAACAAAACATTCAATCAAAACAGTGGACTGAATCTGGGTGTTCGGCTCCTAAAAAAGCTATGGCTGTAAAGTCGGCTGGAAAAGTGATGGCTTCTGTCTTCTGGGATGCAAGTGGAATTTTGTTTATAGATTACCTTCCCAAAGGTCAAACTATTAATGGAGAATACTACGCTAATCTTTTAGATAAGCTTCATCAATGTATTCGGGAAAAACGATCCGGTTTAGCGAAAAAAAAATCATCTTCCATCAAGACAACGCAAGGGTTCACACGTGTGTTAAAGCTATGGCAAAAATCAACGAATTGAACTATGATTTGCTGCCCCATCCACATTATTGGCCTGATTTAGCACCATCAGACTTCCACCTTTTTCCCAAGCTAAAAACTTTCTTGGGTGGACAGAAATTTGCCACAAATGATGAAGTCATTGCCGCCGTAGAAGCGTATTTTGCAGGCCTTGAAAGAAGTCATTTTATGGAGGGCATTAAATCATTAGA
The DNA here is from genome assembly GCA_945867215.1 of Epinotia demarniana. Lineage (NCBI taxonomy): Eukaryota > Metazoa > Arthropoda > Insecta > Lepidoptera > Tortricidae > Epinotia > Epinotia demarniana. Next base: position 23,744,237 of record OX244267.1, on the reverse strand, counting down.
AAGAAGATGGAACAAGTGCTTAGAGCTACATGGAGACTATGTCGAAAAATAAAACCAATTTTATCACGATACCCTAAGTATTTCTTTATTAGGCTAGTTACTTATCATCCCACCCTCGTAATAATGCTAAAACTCTCATCTGAGAATGGCTGAAACAACCAATGAGAGCTGTGCCATAGGAATATGAAACATCGTCAGTACAGTGCGACAGAAAAGAGTAGAAATTAAATGAGGGCGCCACTTTCTACGTCACATCATCAGCCTATATACGTCCCACTGCTGGGCACAGGCCTCTTCTCATGTATGAGAGGGAATGGGCAGTAGTCCCCACGCTGGCCCAGTGCGGATGGGGGCGGATTGGGGATTGCGTAACTGTCACAATTTGACGTAAAATGTTTAAACATGGCAACAATTTAGTATGGGTTTTTTTAGTTCCATTCTATTTAATTTCTACTCTTTTCTGTCGCACTTTACCTACTCAACAATGATGCTTTTCATACTCAGTGGGATTCTGAGATTGCCTTTGCGTATCGATTACTTTAAACTGTAATAATAAATGACAGAGAGTAGATAGTTATAATATAGTATAGAGTTAAACCATAATCGCGCAAATAACATTTTCACTAGGTAAAAGTTCTGGAGCATTGATCATGATAAATAACAATTTAACGAAAACATTTTCCTACTTTATTATAACGCTATTCTCTGTAGCAAACAATCGCGATTCAGTGGAATTAGAATGAGCTATGATTACGCAGTTACACAATAATTTAAATATAATCTTATTTCGCAAGTTCTGCACTGTTCGTTCGTTATATGTTGCAGACGCACAAACAATCACTGACGTTAAATTAAATATACAAACGTCCGTATTTCATTGAATCTCTGTTAGTACGCGCTTCCTATCATTTCGTATATTCGTATTACTAATTATGACACTGAAAATCTTAGTGGGGTTAGAAGGGAGAGCGCATATTGTCACATATCACTTTTAAGGTATATTCTTAGAGCATGATACGCTATCAACGGCTAATTCAAGTTGCAATAACACTATTATATACATAACAGGGATTAATTACAATAAGGCTTGTAACTTGTAATACAGGGGAAAGTCTCTTCATAATAAAAAGGGGTTGAAATGAGGGTATTACACTTGTATTACGAGTTTCAAACCCTTGTGAAACGGACCCCAGGTGGCGCCAAAACAATGTCCCCACTCCTTTGTGCTGCTGACCGGTTACGCTAAGTTCAACATTTTCTCATGAATTGGAATAAGCCGCTGATATTAAGATTCAGGATAGTTTTACCAACTAAGCCACGCCCGCTCCTGAATAGCCCCCTAACCCATTAGGAATAGCTCGAACGAAACATAAATGCCTACTCGCTACTAGTAATCCATGTTCTGTGTGCATTAAAATCCTAGAATTAACAACATTGTTGACTATTGCTAATAGCTTGAGGTTGTTAACGTTTTTAGAAACGGAATGGTGAATTTTTCATGTATTATATACGTATATAAATCTTACACTCTCTAATACCTACGATGTTCGCTAGACCCTTTTGTAAGCTGATGCCATCTTACCGTGTTGTTACACATAGTCCTCTTTATTAAAGTAGTATCAATATTATAATGATGGCTGTGAGGTAAATTATTGTAACAATTTAAATTTATACTGTGTAAATTTAATAAAAATAGCAACACAACGGATCGCTCTGTCGCAAGATTGGTCTACAGTTTCCTTCTTGCCTTCGTTTGGCACTGATTTGAAACTACATGGTTAAATTTGCTCAGGAATATGGAATGGTGCAAAATTAACCGTATTAAAATTACTCCATAACTTAAAAAGTACCTGAATGGAAAATGTAAAATGTTCGACCGGCAACTCACTCAACTGTTATAAGGCTTATAAGTACGAATACACAGTATCTCGTAACATGAATATTTGGACGAATTCGGTTAAAGTGAGTAGTCGGCATTCGATGTTCTCAGTGCCAAATAGAGACATAGGTTGGCGCGAATTTGCGCCATTTTTCGCTGCGGGTTGCCACAATATCAATCTCGGCACACATAAAGGCCAGTGCACACCTAGCAATGTTTCACCTCAACTTGCTATAGTTGGAATGAGATAGCAAATTCAACTTTCATGCCAACTAAAGCAAGTTGTTTTGACAAATTGCTAAGTGTGTAATGACCTCAAGGGCTCAACGGGTGTGTTTAAACGCGTTTCCCATTTACCAATATATGAGATTCCATTAGTTGCATTGTCTGACTACTATGTTCCGAATATGTTTTAGACAATGTAACCTTTTCAGTTAGTTAACAACTACACCGCGTGTCACGAAGCATCCGTGGTAATGACAACTAATCAGAAAAAAAACTCTTTGTCACATTCATAGTGATGTTATTGGTGACAGGCTACATTCAATCATCAATCAGTGACCATGATCAATAGTGACCATGACATTCACTGTCAAGTTTACTATCGACCGCCACCGCGCCAGTCTGTGAAAGGCTTTATAGGCAAATCGGTTCTCACCTTAGACTATATTCATATCTGTGCATTTATTCGTTCACCATAAGCATGCGTCTTATGGCTGTCTCACTTATTCAAAGGATTTAGTGTGTCATTGCTATTGAAAGAAAAAATGTACAGCCTGAATATCATAATTTTACACAGCTTCGAGCATGATAATTATGGCAACCCAACACTAGAAGCTCACAGCTTTCTCAGCAGTTGCTCAAATTGTTCTCAGCATAACATACCCCATGTTTCACCGCTTCTAGTCGATCGTTTACAGAATACCACCGTTATTATCTGGCAACATCACACTTCCCCTGGCAACACTGGGGCGAGTGTCATGTTGCTAGAAAGTTCGAAATGTATCACACCACAAGGACAAATTATTTAATATTGTTGATGTTGATTGTTAATAAAATGCAAATAATGTAAATATCAAAATAAATTCTGTATTTGTATTTGATATCTTGTTTTTATTCACCCTTTTTTATACGTATACACGGGGCCCCTGCGGTTTCGTACGTATGTTAGAAACAAAATAGACTGTATAATAATAAATAAGATGTTCACCCAGAAAGTCTATTTCCTGCACAGGGAATTTTCGAAGCCAGACAAGTGGTTACCTACTCGTACACATACCTACAATCTCACAAACCTTTCCTCTTTTTAATATTAGAGTCATTTATGACATAGACAATAGAGTCCTGTACAGATATTTATGTAGGGTAGGTACCTACGTATATTAATACCTCTGACTGTACAGATATAGATAGGTAGCCCAAGATAATTATGTAAATAACCAAGGTAATAATTCCAGCGAAAACCTTTTTGCCTCCCGCCTCTTTACCTCCGCCCACGAGGATGATGGGAAACCCATATTCCCTCTGGATGGCCCATAAGGTCCCCAGGGTGGTTATCCATAACCATACCTATCTGTTACTGGCCGCTATGCAGGCCAAACAAGGCACAAAAAAAAGATGGGAAATCAATATGACATCCCTGATGTATTTATTCGCTTGAGACTCCAGAGCAAACACATTGTAGAGTTGTCAATGCTGCCGTCCCTTTCATAAATAGAGGATTCGTTGCCAAGGCCAGTTAGAACAGTCAGAAACAAATGACACTACCAACTCTGCAATCCTTGGGAAAATAACTTGAAAGGGAACCATGAAATTATATCCTTTTAATTTTAAAAATATATATTTCCTTCTGATATGACCTCCTCCACAAGGAGTTAACAAAACGTTAAGAACCAAGGCACTTCTTTAGCACACTCAAATTATAACATTCTATCAACAGTTTGTAGGCACAGTCGCCTCTTAACAGCAGCAAATTGACACATTGAATAACTAAATTAATAATACCGTCAGTCACTCTCTTTTACAGCGAGTGGTTAGATCGGCTCCCCAAACACGCTAATTCCGCGTAGCAGAATTTCCATTCACGTATGTCGCCATTTTTTTTTACTTATACTTCTTGTCGTCGGGCCGTCGATTGGACAGAAACATTGGACAGGGAAGCCGTCGGAGGCCAAGATCCACTTTGGGTCGTTGCGCCTCAGCAGTAAATAAGTAAGAAGGTATGCTTAATTGTCTATCAACACGCGGGGATACATATAGTCTTATTTTATAGTCTAAGTCTAAGGCTAATAGGTAATAATCAATTGGGGGAAACGCGACTAGAAAACAATCCTTTTCTTTTTTTTACTTACGTAATGAAATAACAATAAAAACTGGAGAAAAACGCGAAACGAAATTCTGCTACGTGGAATTAACGAGTTTGGGGGAACCGATCTATCTATACGAATCATTACAGCGGCACAAGTGAAACAATCGTCAATTTTCGTGTAAACCGTCTATGGTGCCATTCTACCCAAACTGTGAGATATATCTACCGCGCATTTCATTTTATAATTATATTATTTTCTAATTGAATGGTTAGTATGTACCTACCAAGTTTTGAATGGCGAGGAATGTCACAAGATCGGATCCAGTGCCGACCACTAGTGTCGGAGGGCTCAGAGGCTAAGACTTGCTTTGGGTCGCTGGGCCATTGAAGTTAGTTAGTTAACTTTTGAATACAAATGAGATCTTTAGAATTTATGCCACTGGACACATAGTCATTAATAAAGTAAAATGTTCCATAGGACCAATTTTCAACGAAACTTATACATATACACCATGAAACAATAGATTAAAAAATTAAAGACAACTTGGCAAAAAAACGTGACCATTTTTATCGTGGATAACACAAACAAGTTCAATTCATTTCTAAAGTCACTGCAGTCATCACAATATAATAATTTAATTTTACCGATTTCGTCACAATTCGTCTCTAAGGCCATTACACACCTAGCAATTTGTTACAACAACTTGCCAAAGTCGGAATGTGACGGCAATACATATCTTTCATTCTAACTATAGAAAGTGGGTGTTACAAATTCCGACCTTTGTAGTGTGCTTAAGTCCAGATCATGGATTTATCGATTGCTTACCCTGTCCAAATGGTACACATGTTTTGACGATTTTCTCGTTTTTATGTTATGTTTTTTACCTGCACTAACCTTGCGTTTCTCCTCCTCAAGCAATAATGGCGGCAGTGAGACTTTTCTCGCGTTATGTTGGCCATACGCACTAGGTAACCTGTGATTGTCGTTGTACAACTCTGGTGTATGTAGTGGCTCCAACTTCGCCAAATCTCGACTTTTCGCTGTTATAACCCTTCCATTTAGGCCGTTCTTGCGCTCCGAAGCGCTCATAGCTGTCCCATAACTCGACGGGTCCAAAGACACGACTGACTTTGCACTGTTCCGATCATGGATAACAGAAGAATCGGGACGCGAACTCCTCATCCACCGTGACGACGCAATTTCTGATTTTATAAAAGGATTCTGTCTCTTCCTATGTAGAGGACTGCGTATTTGTATCGGTGTGATGTGTAAAAGAGAACAGAATGAATCGGGGAGTTCATGTTCCTCTCCAAACATAGGGAAAAAAGTTATTTTTTCTCGATGCATCTTGGGCTCGGTCAGGTTTTCTACGGACATTCTTGGGGAGTTCTGAGGGGTGATGTCGGTACTGCTTTGTGATAGGCGCTCCTCACTCTCACTGAACTCTTCGTAATCGCTGTAGTGCATGGCTATAATCTCATCGTGTTCGATTCCCCTGAAAGATGGCCGCTTTTCTGGCAATTGTATAGCTTTGCCGACAACCCTGGAAATTAAAATGAAGAATACATTAATTGCTACTTTCCATACCATTAGATATGATTGTGAACGTATTTGGGAAGATAAGTCTATAAAATTTGGAAGGATAACATAGGTTTTGTAGAGTGATTGGATAAAGTCATGAAGCAAGGAAGATTGTTATCCCTTGTAGAATGATCCTATAACGGGATATATACTTAATATGCTTCTAACTATGGTATGGCTGCAGCAACGTTAGGAGTGCCGCAGGGCTCTATATTAGTGCCATTTTTATTTTTGGTTTAAATAAATGACTTGCCGTCTATGGTAAGCAATCTCTGTGATATAGTATTATTTCCCGATGATACATCATTAATCTTTAAGGTTGACCGAAAATCAACAGATATAGTCTGTTGATTTTCGGTCAACCTTAATGGCACACTGGTCAAAGTTAATGGCACACTGGTCAAAGTACTCGCTTGGTTTATTGTTAACATTCTGCACATTTGGGCCTTAAGTTTGTATGCTACAACTTGACATAAAAAATAACTAAAATTTTATAAATTGGGCCCGATTCAGACCATACTGTTATAAGGACATAATTACTTAGATGATTATAGTTACTTTCAGGGCTTGATGATGGTGATAATGATGATGATGATGATTGATAACCAATTTAGACATGTTTCATTATAGACTAATGCGTTTTCGTAATAAAGTTTTGAGGTTTTATGACTATCTTTCAAGTCAGTGCAAAAAAAAACCGGCCAAGTGCGAGTCGGACTCGCACACAGAGAGTTCCGTACAAACCTGTAGGTATTAAAGGTATTAGAGACCTGAGTATTTGATATGAATTTCAATTTAATACCTCGACGCGTTCTGAGGAAAGGGGTAGTAACTTTGAAATTATTAAAAACATTTTTATTATACGATGTAACTAAAATTTACGGGGATTCGCAATTTTTCCTTTATCTGTGCTTTAAGACGTTGCTTCGTAACAATTTCTATTTAAAAAATGCATAAGGTCTAACGAAACAGGGCCAAAAGTTGTGTTTAAAAATATGAAACTCACTATAGATGTTGTTAATATTTGACATTCATGATGCTATACAAAGATATGAATCTGGGGCAATGTCAAAGGTATGTACAGTACACTACAAAAATCGATACAACCATAGCTACAAAGATATGTACACACGACTTTATTACCTTAATATTAAGGTTGTGTATGCATATTTTTGTAACTTTGGCCGCATCGAACTCACTGTATGTAGTTGACTGTACACTAAGACCTCAATCCATTGTAATAAGCCTATAAATGCATATTTTTGATGTCGATTGTACATAATGTAACTGTTAATTTCACAACATGAACATTCCTTACATATCAGCATTCTTATGGCCTTGAGTCAGAACTTGCGATACCTAGTTGAGTGAGATACAAAGGACCATGGGCAACTTTGTATGGAGCCTGGTCCTGAATCCAACAAAGCTGAAACTTAGGCCATTAAATAGGTCTTTAAATCTACTTCAATTCGTTCTTTGGGCACTAAGTTGAATTCCATTGCAGAACTGAGATATTCATTTGTTTAAGTTAAAGTGAGTAGGATCTATGAGAAAACGGGTTCTCTCAGTGAATACATATTCAGAATTATTAAGGTACCTAAGGTTAGTGTGTAAAATAAACATATTTTTGTAGGTAATTAATTGCTTATTAATAAAATATGAATATATGCCACGCTCGATGTGCCTTCATCATTAGTACATTTTGTCATAACTACCCTCCAGAATACTAAACATGAATATTCTCCGAATGCGTTTTTTTCACAGCTCGTACTACTGACTGTGGATAAAATACGAATATCTTTGTTCTGCAATGGAATTAGACTTTGTGCCTATAGAATGACATAACTCTCAGTGCTGTTGGTTTCAGGTAGATGAAATAGACAATTTAGATAAATTTAGGTTAGCTCAATTAGTTCCAATACTGGTGGACTATTATTTGCGTGATGAGAACGAATATTCAGTCTTTGGATATATTCCAAGTATTTATAAGTATATCCCCTAATAGTAGCATTGTTTAATTTGAGAATAGGTTGATTTATGTAATATCATCTCCAAATTTAACTATGCACATACCTAAGCTGCGGATGCAGCTGTCTCCACTGCTTGCACTCCTCAATGATCTCCGGCCGGGTGCTTTTCTCTCCCTCTTCATTATAGATATTCCTTTCTATTCTCTCCCACTCTTCTGCCAGGGTCTTTGTTGCTTCAGCTGTGCTTCTCTGTAATTCTGATCCCACACTGCTGTCGCTTTCCTCACTCAGGAAATCTGGAGTACCTGAAAAGCAAGTTAAACTAAAGATAACTTTTACAATTTTTTTCCAGTACGGTATTGATTGTATCAACAAAATGTTCAATTGAACAAGTGAGCAAAGCAAACAAAGTTCTCCATTTTAGCTTTTGCCAAAATAACTGTGTGTGTCCCGCTGTCCAGCTGTTCAGCTGTTCTCCTTTACAGGTCGCGTAGATTTAGCTAGGCCAAATATGTAAAGTGTTATTTTACCTGTTTCACTATCCGAAAAGAAGTCTGAATATGGAGTGGTGGGTCTCTCTGCACTACCCAAACGGTAAGGCACTTCAAACGAATAGTTTAAATTACGATTCACATTATTGTTCTTACTGGCCGATAAAGCAGGCAATTCGGAGCGATAATTATACTTCTGTGAATGTATGTGCGGTAAGGAATCAATATATTTGTTGATATTCTTTTCACGGGCCGATAAATAATTACGCGCTGACATAATCACAAATCAATAGCTGTGTATTTATTCGTAGCCATACTTTAACTGACTTTATATTGTTTAGTTTGGTTTTAAAGAATTTTATTTTCAATTACATTCCCAATCTTGTTGTACGGATAATTTTCGATAAAAACACAGGAAAAGTTGGAAAATAAAATCAATCAACAGGCACGTCAATTTCAGTTCAATATTTGTCCTTGACAGTCTTGACAGCCAATGCTGCCAAATTCTCAACTCAAGGAAAATACGCCATAATGATAGATCACTATGTGAGCGTAATTATAGTAAGGGCTTCGTTTCCCCTAATTTCTCAGGGCATCGTCTCTTTCTCTACTGAAGTATTATGTTTATGACCATTGTCGTTTCATAAAATATTGATGATGAACCAATATAATATATCATTAGTATAAACAAGCGAAGTAAAGTGAACACCGTTGTGAATGTGAAGGACGATATGCGGCATAAAACTGAAAAAAATTACATGTTTTCGATGGGTGCCTGTCGTATCGCATAATGTTGATCGTCCTAAAAATGTTTGGCCGAGAATGTTTGGAATAATGTTGAGTGGCATACTGCTCATTTTGCCTATTCATTTTTGCGCATACACATTTAAAAGTTCTAAAGTGTGTTTGTCCTAATATTGATTACTCGAACATCGAATTACCTAAGTAGTCCTAATTTTCATTGTCATAGTAATTATTTTGCCTATTATTAAATTAGATAAACCACCACTACTATTTTTTTTCCTAAATTTTATACTATTTTTAAACTCTGAGCAGACCTGACCTACATCTGGAGAAATAAGATAGGTTCGTTAGTTGCCTTTCATCCGTCAGAGCAGAAATAGGGGCCCCGCGAAGCGAAGAAAGTTATGAACATCAATCATTCTAAAAAAAAAACTTCGACACAATTAACATTCGGACAATACATTTTTAGGACAATCGATATTAGGAACAACAATTTCGGCAAATAAAAAATATGCACAACAATGTTTATGCCATACGTTATTCGGCATAAAGTTGGTATGCGACAAAATAGTAGGACCAACAATTTTATGCCACCCGATATAGACCCGTTTTCGATCGTACCTCGAGTTGACCTGTCAACTGTCACATTACAGCTGCTCATGCTTACCTGTCCTGTCCTGTCTGTCACTTCACTTTGGCTTGACTGGGCGGAGTGGGCTACACCACAGTCCGGTAAAAAATCGATTTATTAAATCATTCGTGTTATGAAAATACTTTAATTACTAACAAAAATAGCAGAAATGTCTCAAGCATTCACTAAGAGCGGCGACAAAGGCCATGATGAGGTACATAACATATCTTTAGCTTGTAGTTTAGTTGGTTAATTTTCAATTTGCCGCCTTTGTTTTACTATAATTTTTCGAATTATTGACTGTGTTTAGTATTATTAGCAGTTTATTGATGTACGGTCTTGTCGTTGGGATGTTATGATTATCATTGAATGCTGAAAACAGTGTCGATTTTGCCGCAATGTGTCGCATTGAGCTGCGCTGTGGGCGCTGGGCGACACTCGCACGAGACTATCGATGTGATGATAAGGGAACAAATCTGCATTTGAATAAGCATTACAATATTATGACATAAATGGGGCTTCTAGCTCATTGTTGTGGCCCTTTGAATAATAATGTATAGTTCACTCTCATAAGGATGTAACACACATTTGAATTCCATCACATCAGCATTGATCATTTTGTAAAACTGAATAAGTAACACTTATAAATTGGTATGGGCATTTTATTTATTTACATCCTATAATTGACATAGGTATTTATTTACCTGATATAATTCAATATAATATGTACCTATGATTATTTGTTCCTAATACTTTAGAGTAAATTTGTAGTGTCATGCTGTGTTTTCTTTAAGCATCATTTCTTTATTTTAATTACAATGTAATTTTTATTTTAAGAGTTACAAATGAATTTGAGCAGAAAATGTTATCTCTATTCCTCTAAGTGCATAATAAAAAAATAGTTAAAGCATAAATTAGGTTCTACAGCTGTATTTATAAGAAGAATCCAAACAGCATTGTTTGTAATTAGGTAATTACCCTTAACAATAGCAAAACAGTAATGACCTCAAACATAGATAATGACCATGATAAAAATATCCTGGCATTTTATCTCTATTCTTACACAAACCATGCTCTAAAGCAGTCCTATTTTTTTAACAATGTTGCAGAAAATCCTGATGCCTTACTCGTATATCCTGCAAGTACCGGGGAAGCAGATCCGGACGAAGCTGACATGTGCGTTCAACAACTGGCTCAACATCTCCGATGAGAAGCTCAAGGCCGTTGGGGAAATTGTGCAGATGCTACACAACTCTAGCTTACTGTGAGTTTTTGCGTAGTTGTAATTTGTTTCACCAACCAATGTTCAATCGAATGTATGTTTTGCAGAATTTTAATTTCATTGAAAACTTTTTTTTTCCGAATCAGTATTTTTTTATGAATGTTATAAAACAAACCTTACCTAAACTAATGAGTTTTACAGAATGACCTTCTAGCTGTACCTAAAAAGTTAACGGTTTCCGAGTAACAGAAATTCGATGAAACAAGAATTCGGCAAGACCATGTATTTGGTGAAAAAAAAAAAATTGCTGGTGTTATAAAGGAAAGGATAGGTTCTCGAGTGGCGACCACGTACCGGAAGGCGCGGCGTGGGTAGGCTCCCCACAAGGTGGACTGATGACCTGGTAAAGGTTGCAGGAGTCCACTGGATGTGGGTGGCGCAGGACCGGTCACTTTGGCACTATTTGGGGGAGGCCTATTTCCAGCAGTGGACGTCTTTCGGCTGATATGATAATGATGATAATAGTGGAAGCCCCACAAGCCCAATTTCATAAGAAAACCGCAAATCGATGTACAGTTTAGCCGTTTGGCACACGCATACTATAGGTCAAAACAATTATTTTGACCCACAGTTCCTAAAAAATTTCCCTTAGGGGGGGAGTGCCAAGACATATTTTTTTTGCATGGAAAAAAAAATATTTTTTCAGAATCCTATCGTGTGCAGTATCATATGAAAGGGCTTTTTAGGCGATTCTAAAAATATACCACATCATTACATTTTAGCCATATTGTTTTAATTAAAACAAATACTTTTTCGAAACATACCAAGTTTGGGCTTCTCCAGACACGATATGGCTGATATATAAAAAAAACAATATACCACAAATGATACGTGATATCCTCATATATCTAACCTCAAAAAAGCAATTTTGAAAATAATGGCAATAAGATTTCTTTTTATTTTTCAATTTTACCAAGTAACACAGTTCTACTTCAATACCTAGTTTACGTAACTTATGGAACTGTACTGCAGATACGGTACATATCAATCATAAAATGATACGTAGTATCCATATATCCAACGGGAAATACCTCTTTAACCCTTTAACTGTGTCTTTTCATCAGTTGGTATAGTTTGTTTAGTTTTTGTCACAAAATACCTATCAAGGTTGGACTCTTTCAGATACGATATACCCAACTAATTAGGTTAGATATCAAGATATAACGTATCACAAATGATCCGTTATATTTTGATACCTTACACTAAGAAAGCAATTTTGAAAATAATATCATAAAGTATTTTTTTTATATTTTTTATGTATATAACTTTTCAATATCTACTTTCTACTCGAATTGTATTGAACTGTGCTGTTTTGTTTATTATTGGTGTTACCTAAGTGATAATTACGATCAAAAACGAGAAATTATTTTCTCCCAATTCCCTCAAGATCGGAGTTCCGATCGCGAGCTGCATTTAGTTAGCTGCCCGCAGTCGCGGCGTTCGGTCGGTCATAGCGATACGACTATTTACATAAAAGATAAAAAAATTAAAATTTCTTTCTTGGATCAAGATATAACGGATCATTTGTAATACGTTATATCTTAATTCGTATTACATTACGTTATATCTAATTAGTTGGGCGAGGAAATGCCGCCAGCATCCTCGGTACAATGCCTCGAGGGCCTTTTTTAGATTTAACTTAGCTTTAATTTAATTTAGTTAATGTTATAGTTATCATCTTGTATATACCTACTTTAGAAAATAAATTGTATTAGGTGGGTATATCGTATCTGAAAGAGTCCAACCTTGATATTTTGTAACAAAAACTAAACAAACTATACCAACTGATGAAAAGGCGCAGTCCGTCCGTCCGTGCGAAACTGTAATTCGGCATGGGTATATAAATCAATTACGCTGACAAAGCCGACGAATAAAAACTTGTAGCTTGTTCAAAAATATTATGGGTTTCTTTTAACGATTTTTCAAATTAGTGATTAATTTGTGAGATATTGAGCTTTAAAGCCGCCCCCCCCCCCCCCTCCCTTGCCGGCTTAGTGGCTGCTACTGGGAAAAAAATCGTGGCAATAGTACAGGTCGATTCACCAGAACTGGCGCGTAATGTCTATGAAATTAATGACAGTTTCATATATTTTCCGCGCCAGCTCTCGTGAATCGACCTGTACATATATAATGAATTTAAAAGGAAAACTACTAGTTACCGAGTAATAGTCGACCAACTTAAAATGTACTTAGAAAGGCCAACTTTCGTACGAATTCGGCCGAAGCAACCATTTAGTAGGGTCGCGCGTGTCGATGTAACTAAGAAAGAACTACGGAACCCAACACTGCGCATGGCCCGACTTCCGACACTTGGCCAATTTTTTCCTTATTTCCGAAACCATCAAGTGCATGTTTCCAATTTTTTATAACATCATTATGCGGAAGTCGAAAATCCAACGAATATAAACTGCTCGTTAAAACACTATGTGTTCTGATAAAGTTTAAAATCCTATAAGCAAAAGAAAAGTCCGAAAACGAACGAGTTAATTTTAATGACAGATACATATGTCTATTGAGTCACATAAGACACTTTGTGATTAATGGCTTATTAAAAGCAGCCGGGTTTATAATATTTTGCTGTATAGATACTTGAAATTTTATTATTCAATAGTACAAAAGAAACGCTACCTTATTCCCTTTGCAAAAGGATTAAGTGGAATTTAAGTTATTTGTACTTTTTGTTGCACACTCTATTTTAGTATGTACCAATTCTAGGCATAGAACGTATTTTGTTTGTACATCAATTTGTTTCTATAGATACTCAAAGTAGGCATAATTTCGGAAGACATTTTTTCGGGTGCGTGCGACTTTGCTCATGTGTTCCTTCTCAGCTAATTAGTTGCTACGTAGTTTTATGTTTTATGTATTTTTGTTTTCTCTGTTTTCTGGTGCACTAGTCTGTATTAGCAGTGTACATTTACCTAGTGCGATATTGTGTGCTAAGTGTGTCAAACATTTTTATATTTCTATACCAATTCTATCTGTGAGTTCCTTTAATTGGCTTTGTATTACTATATAAGACTTATATCATGTTTTTGTAGCTGTTGGTACTCCTTAAGTATAAATAAATAAAATAAATAAATAAATAAATAATTATACAAGTTACTTACGCATAGAATTTTCAAACAAACCATATAATTGTCATTGTCAGGCCCGATTCATGCCTTAGCTCTCTGCTTAGCACGAGTTCTTTGGTTTCGCTAGGGTTGTCAAACGAAGAAAGGTTGCTACCCTGATGTAAGATTTGAACCGCAGCATTTAAAATGCTGAAGCGTGAATATACGTATATTTATATAAATGGTTTTATTATCCATACTGCCCCACAACGGCGCAATATAATATATTTTCTTTATCGATAGATATAGATATGTTATATATCGATACCTTTTACCCGACCCTTTTCTAATGTCCGACATTCATTTTACATCGTCTATACTTCCATATTCTATACAAGGTGACTGACCGTCTGGCATTCAAAGATTCTCGGAAAGTTAATCGTTCCTAGGTAAACAATCGAATAACACGATATTATTAAATTGTTTGTAATACGAAGAAATTACACTAAAATGGTTTTGACCATTAGTACGCTTACCATGAGTTTGACAATGACGGCTTACGCTAACGAGTATCGAGTTTTCTATCTGTGCATCCCGCTCGTACTGCCAAAGTGCAATAGAGATTAGAGATGCACAGATAGAAAACTCGATACTCGTTAGCGTAAGCCGTCATTGTCAAACTCATGGTAAGCGTACAGGTCTTTCTAGCGGTTACTTATCGCAAGTCGCTAAATTTCCCAACTCTTCCAACTAAGAAAACATGAAATTTTCAGGCCCATTATAAAACAAACGTAACCTAAAGGGTAACTACTAACTACTACTACTACTACTACTACCTAACCTACACGCTAAGTTTAAAAAAAAGTTTTGTGGTACGAGAACTAGCTTTTTGCCGAAATAAAAAATCAGACAAACAACACAGTTGGGAAATGAAGTTTAGTGATTGCGATAGGATACCCATTCTAGAACAAGCTAGAATTAAAATATTGCCGGGGAGAGTCCATTCCTCTGATAGCGTTATTTTTATTCGTGATCTTCCTAGTAATACCGGGGCGTATTGATCGCACGCGCCATTGATCGATATTTTGGCATTCGCCTCAATATACATCTCGGAATGCGTTAGTCACCTAGAACGAAGGTCGCAGAATGTTATATGTAGATTCTTATTAGCTTCCTATAAGTGGGGTAGATCATAAATCGAATGTATACTTTTGATTATGCGGTATTGTACTAGGTACTTACTTACCCTAACAGTTTTTTGAGAGTGAGGGAACTGCATTTGTCTCTATTTGTCAACATAACGAATCCTCAAATTAATAATGGGTCGGCAACCCGCTTGAGATTCTTGTTGACTTGCAAGCGTTCATAGGCTGCAGTGTCTGCTAACCGTCAGTTAGGCGGTATACATGTTTGGAAAAGTCCTTGTCATCGGATAAAACACAGGTATTAGTGCTAACTATAGGTCGGTAGTTGCTTACGTATCTAACTATTATAGTGGGATACTTACCTACGCCGCAATGAGAAATAGGCATCCTCGTAGATTGAACAATCTGTGCAAAAATTGACTGATCGATCGAATCCAATGTTTTCAGTTTGGTATGTTTAACTTAATAGTTGCATAACTACCAAAATGCACACTATAGTCGCTTCTAATTTAAACGAATAGTTCCCCTTCGTTTAATAAAGGACCTTCATTGTACTGTATTTATGATGATCAGTTTAATCGATTCGCTCCATTAAACCATGACTCACTCGGAATACCCGTGCTGCAATGGGAAAACAGTCTTACAACACCAACATCTGGTTGTCAGCTGTAGTTAGATTCTTTTGGTTTTAATTTGATGAAGAGTTGACGCAACCGCTCCAGAATAGTTAGACCTTGGTCTCCGGTTGATGACGCATGGAATTTTATGGATGCAGCTACATTTCTGATGAACAAGAATTTGCAATTTGCTGTATCTGCTAATTGGCTACAAGAGTTTTTCAAGGCAGTATAGCTGCCAAGGTTGCTTACTCTTTAGCACCACCCGGAGAACACGTGCAAGGCAACACAATGGCTTCTTGCGGACGCGAGTACCTACCTAATCTTCGTCCCATATAGGTTGTGGCTGAGCTACTTATAACCACGAACTTCGAAATTCGAAGTTCGGGAATTTCCATCTTTATCGCACTCACAATATATTCGTGGTAGCGCCGCTGGTTGGCCTCCCCTGCCTGTGAATGTGGTGCCGTGGATTTAACATATCATCCAAGATTACCGTTAACTCGGTATACCGCAGGACTCTCAGAAGACCTGATCACATTGGAACGTCAAAGCTTAATTGGATGAGCTCTGGCGATTAATGCGTGTTTTCGTATCTGCCTTTCAAGGGCCTGGCAAGTCAAACTTGCCATACGAAAAAATAAATATAAAATAAACCACGGTAAATATATTAGCTGGAGTGGTATCTCAACTGGCGCCGTTTAAAATTTCTGCACTGCGCTCCTTTTGAAACCAGTTCTACGAGGTACACGGGTGGCAGGTGGACTGATGTACTGCTGGAACCCCGACAACCTATTTACGTAGGCACACGACTGTTTGGAGTTCATGGAAGTATGTTTAAATAGACAGACACTAAATAATTATGTATTTTCTTGAAAAAAGATTATGAATGTAGTCAAATGCAAAACAGCAGCGAAAGAGGTTAAACTATCACAAATTTATAAAAGTCCAAAGTTCTAAGAGGTATTTATGTCTGTCCCTTTTCCAGAAAACGCACCTTCATATGAAACGATCGTCATTTATCGATTTTACGCTCGAGGATCGTGACGTCAAGATCTGATAGCGTTTTCTCTATCTAACAAGAAACATTAAAACGGTTTTAGCTTCGTAATTTTTGGAGATATTATTTTCGTCATTAGGCTTATTTATTGCGTTCTTTCTTTTGAAGTAATAATACATTTTGAGTCTACACACGTATCCGACGTGGGCAAGGTGACGTCCAATCCAATGTAATTGTTGTTTTATTGGTGGTGTCACCGGCTAGTTTAGCTGATGAAGTAAATTGGAAAGTTAACGTTGGACTAATCAATTTGACCATTTGGGTTTACCGCTTTTTTTACCGACAAAGTAAACGTTTCATCGATAATATGTTTCGCAGGATTTTTTTTTCTGAAACAATTAACTTTTCAGGATTGTTATAAAACAAACCTAACGTGACCTAATGGGTTCTACAGAATGACCTCATTAGGTATCTGTTCCTAAAAAGATAACCGTTTCTGAGTAAAACTGATCCGATGAAATGAAAATTCGGCGAAACAATGCATCCGGTGAAACGTTTGTCGGTTATATGAGGGACTCCGGACCATTTGCTGTAGTTTGGGTATGGCACTTTTTAATGGCATTTACACAAAACGTGGGTAGAAGTAGTGGTAGCCGAGTTTTGCGAGAATCCGACTCATCTTGATGTCGCTCGATCGAATCCCGGGTTGTACCGATGAGTTTTCCGGAACTAAAACGTTTTACGGATACGTGGAAGATTGCATTGATTGTACGGTGATTCGACGGCCATACGAAACGTTTTTTGACATTCGCAGGCTAACGGCGTTATACTTTAAGAAACTTATGTAACGCACTTTCGTAAATTGGCTTACCATTTGCGCGAAATTCCTCCTTTCCTAGAATAAACTTTTATAAACTAGAATTAACTATGAATTAACTATAACACTTGTAAATGAGGTTTACTGCACCTCATTTAGCGTGTTTATGGTCAGTCTATGATAGTTGTTGATATAGTATGATAGAGTTGTCAGATATGTAAAAATGTTATGTCTAGATAATTAAATAAATACAATAAGTAAAGGAATACGGAATATTAGCTTTAAATGTGGTTTCTCTTTCAGGTAAAGTGTTTAGTTAGTATTTTGTAAGGGAATGTGTTATGTTTGTAGCATTGTAAATAATAAAGATGTTCTCCGATCATAAATTGGTAATGCGATTTACAAACGCATTATACACTTATATTTTTGCATGTTCAGTCGTGTGGTACGTCGACAACCCTATCCCAATCTATGATTGTCTATTGCCAAAAAAATACAGCTAACGTCATCACTGAGGCAGTGGACCTCCTGCACAGCCGTGAGATAGGTAGCCACCTATCGCAATCCGGCGCGCGAGCTCTCTCGATTTTTCTCGCACTATCCGTCTCTCTCTTATTAGAAAACTTAGAAAGAGAGGTAGGTATACTAGCGCGCCGTCGTGTTCTGTACCTTTATGTACTAATAATTAATCTGTCATTATACTATTTATTTATTTATATGGTATTTATATTACGATAACTTATTTGTCACACTCATTTGTTAGTTCGGTCTTGTGATGATGTCACAACGCCGTCCTAAAACGAATGGTGAACGTGACGGGACTGAAAATAGACGTTTATCAGCAGTCATCGGAATTTTCTTAGCATTTTTGAGCTGTCATAGGGACTTCTCGTTTATCGACTTCCGATTATACATACGTATATCGATAAATACAGAATGCAATATGTAAAATAATTATGATTACGAGAGAAGTAAACAACATGCTGTCTTATCGCGAATGAGCGATCTCTTCGAGATAACCTTTGAATCCTTATAAGGCTCAATAGCAATTCTCGTTGCAATTTCTTTCGAAAAATGTTTAATACTTAGCTATAAGAAATCCACAAATTATTTATAAGAAAGAATAAAATAGATATTTTATTTTCTATTTATAATGTCCTAAAAGTTGGTATCCAAATGTTGTCTCGAAGAAATCGCTCATTCGCGATAAGACTGCATGTTGTTTAATGTGTTCAGTATTTATCGATATACATATGTATAATCGGAAGTCGATAAACGAGAAGTCCCTATGACAGCTCAAAAATGCTACGAAAATGCCGATGACTGTTTATCAGTACCGAGAACTGTTACTTGTAATTTCGTTATCAGTAATTCTCACGCCTTGTTTTGTATTTTGTCTTTATGCATATGAGATAGTGAGATATTCCTGTGCGTAATTTAGCAAGAAACGAGTTTGTAAACAATTTTTCTCAAATATGCTAAGAAATTGTGACGTTGTGTTCTTTACAACATGCTTCGAAGTATCACGAGACGATACGAAAGATCCGTAATGGAATTTCATAGTGACTTTCTTTTGTTTCAATATTAATTAGTGACCTAACTTCGGGGCGGTCAAATAAAACTTGGGGTTTTTATTTATTTCATTGCCCGTTTGAGAAAACCTCTATTCATACCTCGGTGGGAAAAGAGTATCCCTATAGTTTACCCTTGAAAACCGACAAATGTTTCATCAAATGAATGTTCCGCCTCGGTACGCTCGCTCGTCGGTCTATAAGTCTACTAAGCAGGCAATCCCTATTTTCCCGGCCTCTGCAGTAATAGGATATCTCTTGTTGAAGTCGTATGAAACGTAAAATATATGCATTTAGTACAAGCAAAATGTAACCGTCTATAACTATTGGATAAAGATCTCTTGACAATCGTCAAGAAATTAGACTTTATCGACTATACCGATTGCCTACGGCTGTCTTTTTATTAGTATTAAATCAAAGATATGGTGCAATTTCCTTTTGGCTTGGCTAATATTGCACTAGGACGTAATGTCAAGTAAAAATTTCTAAAACCTAACACTAGTAATTGCTAAATGTTGAATTTATATCAACACATTAGAAAAAATCGATAGCGCGATGTACGAGAAGGTCACGTGTAGTTGTGTTCCAAATCTGAGCGCCATCTATTTATTGTCATTGACAACAGTAAAGCTCACCTACAACGTATTATTTCTGTAGTATGTATGTTGCCGCCACATACACATAGATATACAGTGACTACAACACGTCTGGAGGCTCTAGTACAAGTTTTACCGAAACAAAACTTTACGGTCGCGTTTGCGTTTTACCCTCAATTTGTATGGGATTCGACAGCTAAACGCGAACGCGGTCGTAACGTTTTGTTTCGGTGAAACTTATACTAGAGCCTTGGTTATCTTCTGTTACTAGCTTATCAATATTTTAAATTTATATTTCTTTTACTACTTATTGTATTCTAAATAATGCTACTTCAATAAATATAGTCTAGTCATCATTCGTTATCATTATCAGCAACCTTAACTCAATTTAACTGAGTTTGACTTAGTTAAGTTCCTATTAGGGGGATGTTCGGTTGTACGCAATTGACGAAGCCTGCGTTGCGGATATTTATATGTACCTAATCATTCTTGGGTCGTAATTAGTACATTACGTAACTAGGGCGGTGAATTCGTGAATGCCCCAGATCGCAGGTGTTTGTGGCCCGAACCGAAGGTGAGGGCCATAAATATGCGCTCTGGGGCTTTACGAATTACCGCCCGTGTTGAGTACAAAATTTTACGTCTTCATCTGGCCACAATGTGAGTTTTCACGTACGCGCAGCGTGCAGTAAAACTCGCATTATGGCCAGGTGTGACGTAATAGTACATTACGTAACTAGGGCGGTGAATTCGTGAATGCCCCAGATCGCAGGTGTTTGTGGCCCGAACCGAAGGTAAGGGCCATAAATATGCGCTCTGGGGCTTTACGAATTACCACCCGTGTTGAGTACAAAATTTTACGTCTTCACCTGGCCACAATGCTAGTTTTCCCGTATGCGCAGCGTGCAGTAAAACTCGCATTATGGCCATGTGTGACGTAAATAAATATACGGAAACTATTTATGGCATGGCTCATACTCGGGGTGTCCGGAAGATCTGTATAAGTTAACAGCTGACGCTATGACGTGGCTCGTGATCCTTAAAGTGGACTTAAATATCATTTTTATGTATGACGTTTATGTATACACGACATATGATTAAATAAATAATGATGTAACTGAGTGTATACACTAATAAAACAGCGTTTTATCTATTTTGACTGAATATGCAAATTTTTCCAATGTGCGTAGGTCTATACATTGTGAAAATCCGTTCAAAAAGCATTTCTACCGTTCAAGGTAATAGATTCAAATGCCAATGACAGTTTCATAAAAAATTCGCTCAGCTATAAACTCAACTACACTGGGTAGTAAGAAAGAATGAAATAGTAAGAAATATATTTATTCGGTGTTATGTCGGTTTACATGTGTTTCTTACAATTCACCAAAATGGATGCCACTCAGCTATGCCACCAGCAATACTCAGCATACTGGTTTTCAGGGCACCCAGACAGAGGTATAGATAAAGATCTTAAAATATAACTTAATGTATGAGAAAGAGAGGCCAATAGTCAATCAAGTGTTTACAAACCAGGTCTAAGATAGCTAAGTTTGATGAAATGCAGGTGCAGGTAACTATGATGTCTTTTACAAATATTGAAATTAAGAGCCATGTGGATTGTCCGCTTATGCATTACATATTTGTAGGTAGATAAAATACATTTTAATATTGTTTTTAAATGATGAAATGGATGTATAGTTTTTGATAGGTGGTGGAAGATCATTCCAACATTTCGTGGCAGAAAACCGAAAACTGCCACGAAAAGCGGACGTGTTGTGTTGGTTACTAATCAGTCTTAAAGCGCTCCTCGCTTTTCACGTCTGGAGAAATTTAATTTGCTGTAATATAGTAGAGGAGCGTAGGTTCACGGTGATGGAGACTTATGCTCGTGATGATTTCAGGGTAGACGACATCCAAGACAACTCCATCCTCCGTCGCGGGATCCCCGTGGCGCACTCCATCTACGGCGTGGCTAGCACGATCAACGCGGCTAATTATGTCATGATCATAGCGCTGGAGAAGACCTTGGAGCTGGGACATCCGATGGTAAGCATTATCACAGGGACATCTAGACTAGTTCCATGCCGAGGACAGCTCACGCGCTCCAGATGTCTACATCTCTCCCAAACGTCTACATGTGATTGGTCACGACAGTTAGTCTCGAACACTGACCTGAAGGTGCGTGGGTAGACATCCGATGGTAAGCACAATTATGATAGCACTGGGTCATCCAGGCGGCTCCAGATGTCTACGTCTATCCCAAACGATGTCTACATGTGATTGGTCACGATAGTTAGTCTCGAACAATGACCCGAAGGCGCGTGGGTAGACCCGCTCAAAGTGAACTGATGACTTGGTAAAGATCGCCGGAGTCCGCTGTACGCGTGTGGCAAAAGGGGCGCGGGGGGAAAAGGGTTCCCCTTTACTTGTCCTTGAATTGCTCGCGTTATTGGTTATCGAGATAGTACGAGTGTGCGGCACTAGGTGCTGTCCGGCGTTAAGGGTTTTTCCCTTATTTGGGGCAGTCTTTGAGGGATGCCTATGTCCAGCAGCGGTGAAGAGGAGACGATGTCACGTTAACTAGATGCTTCCGCACAGGATAATGGCGCATTGCTTCGAAAGCATGATCAACACGATCAAACGCTTAATTAATTTAATTAAGTTATAATCGTAGCGCTAGAGAAGACCTTGAAGCTAGGGCATCCTATGGTACGCCATGTTGCTACAACTCAGAAAGATCCAGGCAGCTTTCATGCGTAGGCATCGTTTAGGGACTTTCGTATTTATGTATTTCCTAATAGGGTAGACTCGAAAATTATTATAACTCCAAAAGAAAGAAGCCAAACAAATATGCCTAGTGACGAAATTCTTTGAGATATCCGAATGGGATATTTAGATATATCAAGAAATTACGAAGCTACAACCATTTTAATATTTCTTGTTAGAGAGAAAACGCAAACAGTGTGTGAGGTCACGTTACGTGAGGCTGCCGGGGAGCCGCGTCGACGGCTGCGCCGAACACGATAGGGCACGGCACGTTGCCGTCACAATCTACAAGCGTCATCGTTTCATATGAAGTTGCGTTTTACGAAATAGGGACAGAACATACCCATTCTTAAAACTTTGGACACTTATAAATTCGTGAGTATTTAACCCCTTGCGTTGATTTTTTCTCCATTTGATTACATTTTTAATCCTTTTTCGAGAAAATATTTATGACAGTATTAATTATTTTATTTAGTGCCTGTTGAAATTAGGTTTTTGGGTTTTTCTCCTTAAAACCTACAAATGAATGGTTAAAATCTGGCTAGTCATTAGAGTCCACGTTATATTTAGTATTTACACTTAGCAATCACAATATAGTAGTTCCTTTTTTCAGGCTACGGCAGTATATACAGAACAGCTTTTAGAACTACACCGAGGGCAGGGTATGGAGATCTACTGGCGAGACAACTTTCAGTGTCCCTCCGAGGAGGAGTATAAGGAGATGACCGTTAAAAGTAAGTCTGAACGGATCTGAAAGTAGTAGAAGGAAAACATCGTCATGAATGATGAAATGAGCGCCTCCGTGCTTTGGAAGGTACGCTAAGCTGTTGATCCCGGCTGTCTACGACAGTAGTCGTTAAGCCGAGTTAGAGGCCTTCGGGCGGCTTAAGAACTTCTAACAGTCGAGTTGCCCACTCACTTGACAAAGGGGGGACGACTGTTACTCGCGTCCGCAGGAGCTACCTACCACAGCCCTGCACGTGTCCCCTGGGTGGTACTAAAGCTAAAGAGTGACAAACTTTTAAAAGGTCCAATAATGTATGCCATATGATTAAATAAATCGTCATGAATCCTTCGTATATCAACGAACAAGTTCAAAGGTGATGAACCAAAAACCAGTTTTCGAGTGGCGACCACTTACCGGAAGGCGCGGCGTGGATAGATCCCCACAAGGTGTAGTGATGACCTGGTAAAGGTCGCGGGAGGCCGCTGGATGCGAGTGGTGCAGGACCGTTTTTTTGGAGGCCTATTTCCAGCAGTGGATGTCTTTCGGCTGATATGATGAACCAAACACTATCCTCCTGAAACCCAGGTTCCTTTAAACAGAATGGTTCACTATGAATATCAAATTTTAAAGAATACGTACGTGCATACGGGTTTCATTTGTTTTCGTTGACTGGGTTTTAAATTCATTGTGTTTGTTTTTGTATGCGGTTTCATTTCAGTAGGTAACTTGCACAATTTACGATAGTGCGTGACTTTGTGAGTCTGGGATGCTTAGCGTTTATCAGTGATATAACCGTCGATGGTGACTGTCATATCGGTTTGACACTTAAACTGGTTAATTAACTAATTGTAGGGACAGCTAATGTTAAATTTCTAGATTATATCACTGTTGAACCACCTAAAGTGAACCAAAGTCACAACCCATCAAACATTGTGCGTTATACTTTTAATAGCATGTCGGTGGCAAACTAGCGTTCGGCCCATCTGACAGTAAGCCGTCACCGTGGATAATATGCTTGCAACTCTAGTTTTGCCACATGCGCGTTGCCGACCCTTTAAATATTTATACAAAATCCTTTCACACTACAATCCCTCAAGTATTTTTTTCTGGAACCATGGACCATCTGAATGAATACAAGTCTCCTTTGTAACATCATCGTCTGTTGTTTTAATTTCAGTCTCAAGATTGATTCCAAGAACAGATTCATTTTCGGAAGTATGACTTCATGTTTGTGTTTTCGGGAATCGGTCACCCCAGATGCTTAGGTACTTTAACATTATTAGTCATAAGATATATTAGAATGTTTCGTGTAGTCACGGCTAATAATAACCCTTTCGCGTTCCCATCGCGAATTGTATCTATAACGCATTTATCAGAGATGAGAAACATTAAGTGGCCGTAGCACACCTGCCATTTTATCACTTATAGTTGTGATAAAGACGTCCATCACGCTCTGACAAGTATGGGAGTGTGAGAGTGACGGATGCTTTATCCACAACGATAAGTGATAAAATGGCAGCCGTGCTACGCCTTAAGGAGTAACTCATCAGTCAAGTGATGTATCTGACGATTCATGGTATCATAGGATATAGAGTAAAAAAAACAGTGGCAGATCATGACAGTTTTATCTCTTTCGTTATCATATAAAATAAAAGTAGTCGGTACTCCCTTACGGTTTATTGGGTTTTATACGGTTGCGTTTAACACGAAGGTCTATGTTATCTGGAAGATATTGCTCTTTAGCGGTAAGACCGCCTGATGTTTTACCTCTGTCTCCCTGTATCTTTGTGTATTATTTTGTGCCAGTAGTAAATAAATAAATAAATGTTAGGGGACAATCTTACACTAATCGAATTTAGTCCAATAGAAAGCTCGATAATGCACTATTTCCACCAAACGGCCCGCTACGGATTGGATCGGAAAGAATTGTATAGTCTTTAAACGATACTGAATCATATATGTACTGTTTTTAAGTCTACATTGCCAAGCTGCGCACAACAGCTTGACCGCGGGCGTCTTCCGCGACATGTGATCGTAATCGAAAGTATGTCGCGACACACGATCGGCTCCGTTCGCTTGTCGTCGTGTGCGTACGGAACCTTTCGGCTGTCGATGCCGAACGAAACTACATATTTGACTGGGCGCGGATACGTTCGCAAGCAACCGTACGGTGCCGATCGTGTGCGTCGACATCCTGTCGGCCGCGAACGGCTGTTACCGCTTGATCGTATGCGTCAACATGCTGCCGGACACGATCGGTTGTTATCGTATTCTTTCCGATCCGATCCGATGCGCCCGCATCGTCGTTTGGTGGAAATAAGTGCTTAAGGCTTGTGTTATGACTACTAGGAGACGATATACTTATTAGATAGATACTTAAATACATAGAAAACATCCAAGACTCAGAAACAAATGTTCATGCTGATCACACAAATATTTGCCCTTACCGGGATTCGAACCCAGGGCCTTCAGCGTCGAAGGCAGGGTCACTACCCACTAGGCTAGGTCATCTATCGCTGTAACAACAGAAACATAGTATTCTGATTGTTATATTCTAACGCGTTGGTTGTTCTTAATCAATTCTAACATTCTTAAATGCCTGTCCCACTGTCATTTTGACGCGAAACGATGCTTATCGGTAAGGTCCTGTGTCGTCCGGCTGTACAGCGCATCGCACACAATGTCGTCTTATATATAATATATACGTTACGTTGTACGAAGTAACAATATACTCGTAATGTCAGTGATCGCACATCATTATACGAATTTTTACTCAAAAAGTAATCCCATTGCAAAATTTGAACGGTTTTGTACAAACAATCTGTATTCATGTATTTTTTTACTTAATCCTTACTTTCCTGCTATCGTATTTCCTGCTTTTGAACCAGTCCAAGGCGGAACCTCTGATCCCCAAGCATTCCAGTTTTCTTAAAAAGATCGAAATAGAAACAGTATCAAACGCCTTGGCCAGGTCCAAAAATACACCCACGCATGATTCCCCCCTGTCCAGGTAAGACGAAATTAATTGCACCAGGAGAGCAGCAGCCTGTTCCGTAGACTTCTTTCTCCGAAAACCAAACTGTCTCGGAGAAAGCAGGTTGTTTGACTCTAGGAAGTTAACAAGCTGTTTGTTGATGATCCTTTCCATGTCCTTAGAAAAACCACATAGGAGAGAGATGGGGCGATAATTTCCAGGATCATCCTTTGCACCACTTTTATAGATGGGGACCACTGTAGCAGTTTTCCAAGAATCCGGGAAAGAGGCAGTTGAGATACTTAGATTTATTATGGAAGCAAGGGGCTTTACTATGCTATCCTTAATGGTTTTAAGAATACGGTTAGTCACTTCATCATTTCCCGATGCGCTGTCCAGTTTTAGATTTAAAATTATTTCACCACCTTCAACCTCGTCAGTGGGACTCAGAAACAATGACATTTGTGGGGATAATGCAACGGAAACTTTAGAAGCCAACACAGACTCGGAAAGATTGTTTTGGGTTAAGATATCATTGGCCAATTTACTACCTACAGAGGAGAAGTAGCTATTTACGTGATTCAGTGACTGCATTCTATCTGGCATAATCGTGGCAAGCTCACGAGCTGGATATTTTACTTGTGCGTGGTGAGTGATGTTTTTAATAGTTTGCCACAGTTTTTTTGGATTATCTTTACTTTCCGAGAGTTGTTTCCGATCATACTCATCCTTGACTTTTCGAACAAGCTCAATGTAGAAGTTCCTATATTTAATATCTATGGATACTAGAATAGAGACCCACTTGAGTTTTGACAGCTGTTCCAAATTTAAACTCATAACGTTACAAAAATCTGTACTGTAATAATGTTACAGTACAGATTTTGCCTACTACCACAGACAAGAAAGTTCTCATAGTTAAATCGGTTGTAGTAATACTGGTCATTTCCTACGGTTTCTGAACGCATTTTAGAGCACTAATGATATGTGCATAGATAACTTTGTAGTATGATACCTATAAATATATATATTTTTTATTGCCTGACTAAAATATGCAGCTAAATAAATAAACAATAATTCCGTCCCAGAGGTAGCCTTGTGGTTCAGGTATGCGGCTGTCAAGCGGCGGTCGTGAGTTCGAATCCCGGCTCGTACCAATGAGTTTTTCGGAACTTATGTACGGAATATTTACCGTAAGCTTTTCGGTGAAGGAAAACATCGTGAGGAACCGGTCCAATCCCAATAGGGTCTAGTTTTCCCTCTGGGTTGGAAGGTCAGATGGCAGTCGCTTTCGTAAAACTAGTCATGCCAAATCTTGGAATTAGGTGTCAAAGCGGACCACGGGCTCCTTTAGGGGCATTACCGGGAATAACGCTGGGAGGATGAGTTCCGTTCCAGAGGAATGTTCTCTCACGAACGCTCCGACTGTGAAAGGAACTCCTTGCCGCGGTTTTCCCGAGGGAATGGAGTTTTTCAAGAACGGAGTGTACCTACAGGTTTTTAAATGGTCGGCAACGCGCATGCTAGTCCCGTAGAGTTCCGTCCATAGGCTATTGTAACCGCTGAACATCAGACCCCGTATTATAGTCGGCCTTATCGCGAGATAAGTGACAAGATAGGAGCGTCGTCTCGTCCTATCGAACGACATCGACCCGACAACGGACGCTCCATCCTGTCACTTATCGTGTGATAAGGCCGACCATGATACGGGGTCAGGTGAGCCGTACGATTGTTTGCCACCTACGTCGTATAAAAAAACTAATGTGTTCAATAACATGTGATTTAAAACGGCATTTGTCATCGTAATGCTCATGCACATACCCTAAGCTGTTAAAATGTGTAATTTTGCTCGTAGTTATTTTCTTCCTATAAAACTATTTGTATCTCCGTGTTTGCAGAAACCGGCGGTCTGTTCATGCTGGCAATCCGGCTGATGCAGCTGTTCAGCGAGAACAAGTCAGACTTTAGCAAATTGTCCGCCATCTTGGGACTATACTTCCAGATACGGGACGACTACTGCAATCTATGTCTACAGGAGGTAAGCAATGCTGGCCTTAACACTTTCGCAAACGGACTGAAAATGGATCAATTCACCAGAAACCGACAGAATTCGCTAGGCGTGTAAATTCATATTACTGCCCGCCTAGCGGGCTCTGCCAGCATCAGATCAAACATTACGAGTGCCCGCTAGACGGGTTCTTGGTTGCGAACGTGTTAACGGTAGTACAGTTGACTCATAAGTATCCCATAAAAAAACATTCCATGTAAAAAAGAGGCCAAGTCTTTGAGACTTCCACCGTAAAAAGTAGTCGGATATTTCGTAGAGCCAAGTCTCGGGCAATTTTATTAATCTTTATTTGCTTGCTAAATAAAATTCTGCTACTTGGCAATCACACAACCTTACTGCATTTATGGATTTTTGCATCTAAAACTATGTACTGTGTGAAATGCCAATCCACAAAATTTGGTGTATCTAGAAAAACTGGACCGAAATTGATAGACTGAACACTAATTGTATTCTCAATTTGATGATTGGGGGACTTTTACTTGGTCCCACCGCCGGCGAGTAAGCGAGTGTTACTACGTGCTACTAGCTCAAGTGAGTAAAAGCGAGTAAGAATTACTATGAGAGTACCCGCTACTCGCCGGCGGTGGGACCAGTGCCCAAGTTTAGCGTTTCCATGAACCATGTACCAAAAAAAGTAGCAAAAAAATTTGAATGCAACTGTCTTCCAATTTAGAATGGTATACGTCTTATTAAACAAGACCTGACCTACATATGCGACTTAAAGACGGGGAAAATGTAATATGGCACTGACAACTAACTCTGCCATAACTCGCCTCAACCCCAACTCATATAGTGCGATAAACGTTTAAGTCGTTAACGTAAATGTACGACACCTTATAATGGACACGTATGACTGTCACTGGGACGTTCAGTCGTTCACCTTTGTAGGTAAACATATGCACATCCTTCACTTTATCTATATTTTGGACGTGACTAATGGATATGCAAATTAATTGTCTTGTGGGTGTCATTTTCGCAAAACGAGGTCTACTATTCACACAACAGATCTTTAACATAAAACATGTTATGGTAATGTCATTAATATTCATTAAGTTTGCCGCTTCTAGATAACTATGAACGCATCGTAACATAGACGGATTAAACTAGTAGATTGCCAAAGGACCTATTCTATCAGGATCGCGTACCTGTGAAAAATGTCATGCATATGGAAAGTTCAATCTCGCAAACTCGCGAGATATCGTATAAAAATGATGACTCGTAAAATATGAACGAGATCTCGCTAAATCGAGATTGCATTCCCTTGTAGCACACATCAACTGTTATTTTTAACCTTCAAAAACTACAGATCCCCATAACGCTCCTTCAAAAAATTACACAAATAGCCTGCTGATACATTCCATCGTAGATAGATTGTGTTAATTTCTTATGTCGCATAGACTCGCGGAACTCACTAGCACTATATTATGTAGACTAGTAGGTTATGCTAAGGTTTAAATCCAATAAGAAATGAATAAATAATACCTACATAGGACTGTTCGTAATGACCCGTCTACAGCCGGATTTTTTAAGGAATGCTATTTAATATATATATATATATATAAGGGAACAATCTTACACAAATCGACCTGGTCCCATAGTAAGCTCAGTAAGGCTTGTGTTATGGGTACTAGACGACGATATATATAATAGATATAAATACTTAAATACATAGAAAATATCCATGACTCAGAAACAAATATTCATGCTCATTACATAAATGTTTGCCCTTACCGGGATTCGAACCCAGGACCTCTTGGTTCGTAGGCAGGGTCACTACCAACTAGGCTAAAGCGGTCGTCAAACATTAGCAGTCGTCTTGATTTATACGTCCGTGACACAAGTAGTCAACAAGGGACCCTTATAGTTTCGCCATGTCCGCCTGGCCGTCCGTCCGTCTTCGGCTTAGCTCAGTAACCATTACTACTAGAAAACTGTAATTCGGCATGGAAGAATAAAATCTTTAAAAAAAATGTAGGGGTACCTCCCCTACACCTAAAGTGGAGATGCAATTTCCCGCTACTTGCGGGGAAAACCACGGGATCGATGTACGAGAACGAATGTGTTAAAATACAAAGCTTCGTTGACAATAGGCATGGTGCCTCATGTTCAAATTGCTAACGTAGTAATGCTAAATGGATAATAAACCATCAAATTAGCCTAATAAAGTAAAAATAATAAAATATAATTAAACTCGTAAATAGCTATGAACCTTGAAAGTTTAGAAATAATATGTTTTTTTTTATTGTCCAAGAGTATTTAAATTTAAAGACCAACCAACCAACCAACCAACTTACCAATAGAATCCTTAAACTTTTATAGAAACAATTGTATGACAACTATGTACTTAAACGCAGTATTTCTCGACCGAAACAACAATTCACCTTATTTTCCATACAACGATACATGTACTTTGTACAAACAAATGTCGGTTGTGACGTCATACCTGTCTGTCTATCAGTATGAAGCGTTTTGCGCTGCCGGCAAACTCAATCTTCGTCTCAGGGTTTTGGGTATTTATGTACTTTAATTGTAGTTGCTCCCAAACAAACATTTGTTCATGTCCAAAAACTGGTTCGAATGACATCATAAAAAAAAATTGTCATTATCCCTATTGTGTAAATATGACTCTTTGTGTGTTCCAGTACTCGGAGAACAAGAGTTTCTGCGAGGACCTCACGGAGGGCAAGTTCAGCTTTCCGATAATCCACGGCATCCGCAACCAGGACGGCGACAACCAAGTGCTTCGTATCCTTTGCAAACACCTTCACAGTGGATATGTGTATAGCTTAAAGGTCATTAGAGCCTCCCGGCGCCCGACCCGCACCGCCTCGCCTCGAGCGGTTCATCATCATCATCATCATCATCATCGTATCAGCCAATGATTAATATGTATGTTTACGTGTATTGTTTATGCTCCTTAACCCAAAGGCTAGACATCCTCCGGCAACGCACCCGAGACGTCGAGGTGAAGCGATACTGCATCGCCCTGTTGGAGAGGCTCGGCAGTTTCCAATACACGCGAGACACGCTCGCACAACTCGACACTATGGCTAGAGAGGAGGTACAAAGAATAAGAATAAGCATTTATTTATTTAGAACACTAAACACACACGTGCATAATGAACAACCACCGATGGCCGTTGGGGCGGAAAGGCTCTCGAGTGGCGACAACGTACCGGAAGGCGCGGCGTGGGTAGGCCCCGACAAGGTAGACTGATGACCTGGTAAAGGTTGCGGGAGTCCGCTGGATGCGGGTGGCGCGGGATCGGTCACTTTGGCACTCTTTGGGGGAGGCCTATGTCCAGCAGTGGATGTCTTTCGGCTGATATGATGATTAATAGAAAGAGGTGCAATTGGAACGAATGCCATTATTGACCACTATTGCTCATGCATTAGGATGTTGTTCTCACGTAATGTTTCTAGGATGTATCTAGGATGGGGAAGACACCAAGAAAATCTTGCTCCTTTGGCAGTTTTCTTGGACACAATAATAAGAAGTAGTGAAAATATGTTAAGACATTGTTAAGTACTTAGTCATTTAAAAAAAAACTTCTCTCTTAAATATCTCGGCTCCGATATTATTAAACACCAAAAATTTTATATATCTGTTGGAGAAATGGTTGACCGGAGCGGGTAATTGGGCTTCTTCTGGGATATCGGGCATGGCGACGGACTTCCTATCACGTTTGCAAATAAAAATCAGACGAAATATACCACTTATGCTTTATTCGCATTCACATAGTTAAAAGATAGTTAATAGTAACACTAAACTAAATATCGAATCGGATTCACACAACTATTAACGGTAAGCTATTTATTTGCCATAGACCTTAACATTGTACTAGGGTACCTAGGTATGCACTAGATCGGAAACCGACAAGTCTCTTGGCGAGAACGTCTAATTCGTACAAGCGCTCAATACAGAATGTCCCGCAATGGCGGTTTATTCCCGCCAGCTAGATACCGATTCCCGCCAAGAGCCATGTCCAAGCGAGGGACAAAGTTGTTTAACCAATCAGCGTCAAGATATTAGCCCAACGCTTGGGTTTCCAGTGTACCAACATAAAATAACAATCGACAGCCAATCAGAATAAAGAACCACCGGACATTAGTCTACAGGTTGGCCAACTTAACTCTAAACATAACATTGCCAGTTAAATCACAATTTCATTGAATCAAGTAGGGTGTTACCAGCAAATAAAATCGAATGAATTACGTTAACTGTCAAATGGAGTCGCTACCACTTGACAGCGATCAAACAACAACCGATTGTTTACATAAGATTACCCACTTTAAAATTATAAACATCGTTGCT
Source organism: Epinotia demarniana (assembly GCA_945867215.1). NCBI lineage: Eukaryota > Metazoa > Arthropoda > Insecta > Lepidoptera > Tortricidae > Epinotia > Epinotia demarniana. The sequence goes on along the minus strand of OX244267.1, from coordinate 23,711,701 downwards.
AACTGTTGGCGCCGCTATCACAATTCGACACGGCCATCATGACCATCACCCGTCCTCGGGTGCGCTAACTGTGAACAATAAAATAATCTGAGAGTATATCGCTCGGCTAACCTGACACAAAACTTAAGCTTAGACAACATACATTCACACACACAGTGTGAATTACATACTAAAGTCATTACATTGAAAAATCAGACCATACAGTCAATCTAAATCACACTACACAGACTCACACCAGTCCTTCGGCGCTCGCTAGAACTAATAACTCGTCAGAAGTTAACCATCTCAGCCGCGTAAGTGCTACTCCTCGCAAAGAGCATACCGCATAATAAAAAGCAGTCAACGTGCACCTCTTACATGCTCCGGCACCTCTGACGCAGTTACTAGATCGTGCCCAGTCCGTCGGGCGTGCTCTCAGTCCATCGAAAGCACAACATCAGACATGTAATGCCCAGTCCATCGGGCGTGCCTTCAGTCCATCGAAAGCACAAACTCAAAACAAATAATGCCCAGTCCATCGGGCGTGCCTTCAGTCCATCGAAAGCACCAAAAGACTCAAGTGTGAATCTGAACTTAGTCTGAAACAGAGGGGCTTTCAAAGTCATTGTCGGCCAAATCAAGTTCAGGAGGAACCTGCTGCTCAGGCATTTTCCTGACTCTATCATTAAATGATTACACCAAACCCATATAATTTCGACAAAAAAAAAGATTTTATAGCACGTGAGAACTGCATAAAAACTCCGATGAAATGTGAACTGCTCACCGGATTAACTGTAGGCCATGGTGCGTTGCCACGACGCACACGGTAAGGAGAGAGGGTCTTCTGTTATTTCGTCACTGCCAATGCCGCCCGCCTGCTCGCCGAGTTCACCACGAAAAGCACGAAATCTCCACTGCGACGAAGTACCGCATTTCATTCTGTAAATGGCAATTTGTGTGGTATCAGTTTTATCATACCTACAAACCATGACGACGTTTACATCAAGCTATTCTTCAAGTAAACTAATTTGTCTTGAATTCAATTTGAAATTAAAATTGACGTATTATTTAGAAAATTACTCCAATGCCGTGGTCTACAACATAAAAAAAAGCAATACAAATCTCATCAATAATGATTGTAACACTAATTAACGTTTGTTGGCTCTAATTTTGCATGAAATCAATTGGAACGAATACCGTCCTTTTATTTCTGTTGCTTCAATACAGTCGTTGTCAGTAGTGTCCTAGCTAGCTTCAGCACAGCACGTGTCCTCTGATAGTCCGACGTGCGAGAACCGCCGATGCTGCACGGTCTCGAAACTTCAATGATCCACGCTACTGGACGAGACGTTTGCAGTCAGTAGTACTGCTTATAGATGTACGCCATGTCACACTGAAACATTAATTTCAAACGCGTAGCAAATATTTTCAACCCCGATACGGTATCAAAGTACTTTAACCAATTGCCACAAAGTTGTTAAGCAAAACAATGAAATTAATGAAATTTTAACACTGTTCTAAAAGTTAATACGAAAGTAGGTAGTTAGATTTTCACAAAGCTATCAAAATGAAATGACTACCTACACTTATGTGCCACAATTTTGTAAACACGACAACTTTTAAGGAGAACGTAGGAAAAACACTATTGTTAACGGAAAATACGTCAAATCTTGTATCAACATAGCAAAAACAATAAAAATGGTTTGACCTCACCGGATTTATGAGCACGTCATTTAAATTGGGCAACGTAGTTGTTCAGTAGACCGCCCAGATCATCTCGACATAAGCGAAGTCATCATCCTTGCTGCGAGCTGTACACAATTCATTTTCTTTCGGTCGTATCAGAAACCGATCCACGTCACTCAGTGTGATGGTGTGATTGCCTCCAATAAAGCCATTTTTATTTTATTTTCTGCTCCATGAGCATTTTACACATGTTCACGTCCTTATTCACATCCTGTGGGCACTGATTACATCCCGCTTCTGATGTTGGAGAAAGGTTGACCGGAGCGGGTAATTGGGCTTCTTCTGGGATATCGGGCATGGCGACGGACTTCCTATCACGTTTGCAAATAAAAATCAGACGAAATATACCACTTATGCTTTATTCGCATTCACATAGTTAAAAGATAGTTAATAGTAACACTAAACTAAATATCGAATCGGATTCACACAACTATTAACGGTAAGCTATTTATTTGCCATAGACCTTAACATTGTACTAGGGTACCTAGGTATGCACTAGATCGGAAACCGACAAGTCTCTTGGCGAGAACGTCTAATTCGTACAAGCGCTCAATACAGAATGTCCCGCAATGGCGGTTTATTCCCGCCAGCTAGATACCGATTCCCGCCAAGAGCCATGTCCAAGCGAGGGACAAAGTTGTTTAACCAATCAGCGTCAAGATATTAGCCCAACGCTTGGGTTTCCAGTGTACCAACATAAAATAACAATCGACAGCCAATCAGAATAAAGAACCACCGGACATTAGTCTACAGGTTGGCCAACTTAACTCTAAACATAACATTGCCAGTTAAATCACAATTTCATTGAATCAAGTAGGGTGTTACCAGCAAATAAAATCGAATGAATTACGTTAACTGTCAAATGGAGTCGCTACCACTTGACAGCGATCAAACAACAACCGATTGTTTACATAAGATTACCCACTTTAAAATTATAAACATCGTTGCTAACTGTTGGCGCCGCTATCACAATTCGACATATCTATGTGTATTTAGAGGTCCCCTAAATAATTATTTAAAAATCATCCGTGGCTGCTGAAAAAAAAAATTACAATATTCTTCATACAAACTTACCCAATGCCCTTTCGACGAAGAAATTGAATTCAACAACAAATGACTTTATGCACTGAACTTTAAGACTCAAATTCAAATGAGCGCTAATGTTTTGCGTTCTGTTTACAAAATACTTTCTGCACATTCAGGTGGCCCATCTCGGAGGAAACCAGGACTTAGAGAATCTTCTAGACGAACTACTGAGCTGGCAGCTGCCGAACGACAAGTAGAAAACATCAGCGCCAACCGCGACAGCTGTGTCGAGCAATAACACACCTTATGTCAATGCCGTAAGATCTTTTATGGCGGCATAGTTAACGTGGTTGTTTGAGAGGGTATTCTGACAGTCGATATTTTTACTCATATTATTTTCTATTTGATAAGATGCTGTTATGTATACTCGTGTCGCCTACTATACAAATAATTGGTCAGATAAATTTTAATCGTGTTATTTAGAAAATAGAGTTGAATTTCTTTTGTTCTAAATTAACAAAACAAAAGTACTACTTGAAATGTCTCGTGAATGGTCCTAATTACATTGTAGTCCATTGTGTACATTCTGTTTTGCGGTCAGCAGCAGAAGTTGCTAAGCGGTTCTAGTGTTCAAAATGATCTACACACGAACCCTAATGTCAAAGGTATGAGGATGCTCTTGTATTTATGTCGTTCTTAATTGTTAGACAAGTAGCTTTTGTTTTGTATCGTTCGATTTTTAAAACAAAACAAACGACAATATTTCCCGTAGCCGTTGGTACGAATTTTATTACCAATTTCTCTTGTTTGGTGGGTTATTTATAGGATATTTTTATAGTTTTGCATATTAACCGCCATTTACACGGTGCAACCACCTGCATACGAGTTTTATTGAATTGGGCAAAAGAAATAAGATGAATCCAATCTAAATTTGATTCATCGTATTTCGCCAGCCCGCAGCCCGGCAATGTAATGAACAAGTTTCTGTCTAAAATTTCATTTTTGGTGCAAGCTTTTATTGCCGACTGTACTTTTCTGTATACCATAATCAACTACTCATTGACACGATTCTAACGAGCCCAAACTCAACGGGGTTACGTCGGTTAAATACTGAATTCCCATGGCCACCTTCTGTCTCCATCATCAGATCAGCTCGTTGGTACCATAATATTTAATTGTCATCCAAACTATACTTATACCCAAAATTTCGGGAAGTGGGTCAAGATTGCAAGATTTTTTATTTGCAAGATTTGAGGGACACGTGAAACGAAATAAAAGCTTGTAAAATCGCATACGACTTGTTGCACCATGTAAATGGCTCTTTATGTCCGTTATTTTGACTGTCAGAATGCCCTCTTTAAATGCGTCATTACAGTCACTTAATAAACCCCTAGTACTTATTATTTGAATATTATGTTAAAATGTAAATTGGTGCGTTGGCCGTACCGGCACTGATAATATTTTACGAGTACATTGTATTTAGTTCAAGTTTGCTTGTAGTTAAAACGTAGATTTATTAGAGTATTTTATTTTTCCAAAGTTAAATTTCACCATTTTTTTGTAGTTTTCTACTGTATCTGAAACAGTTTAACCTGTATAGTCCGGTTCAAGTAGCTAATAGTTTTTTTTTAAGTCTAATCATGCAACATAGGTGGCCATAGTCGTTATTGGTAAGGACTCTGTGTTGCCAGTTTAGAATAATAGTTACCTGTAGCTTCATGGAACGAGCAACTGGTGTATTACCATTTACATATCAGAAAGTTACTTTCGATAAAAAAATATACAAAAATTTACTTTGAAAATTATGTACATTATAATGTACATGACTTTGCTTACACATTTTCATCTTTAAACAATTCTTGATACAGTCGATTTTCGGTTACACCGCTTTTTGAAAGTGACTTAATTGCGAGTAAGAGTACGATTTCTTTGTAATTTAATTTCCTCTTGTAAATTATGTAATATTTATATATCTACGTTACTCACTTAATTTTTGATATCTGTTTGATTTTGCTATACACCAATGTTCAACATTTTGCCACATGAAGGGAAAATGTACATTTGAACAACGTTAGCCCCGTAGAAGCTGCCGTGTTATTTAGTATTTTCTAACTGCACCTTAATAGGGAACATTACTGCAATGTTCTACCGCCATAGTGCAGCACTAGCACAAACCGTAAACCATTAGAGGACGATACTCACGCACACATGCACAATTGATTGTCAAATGAGTGACAAGGATGCATGCATAGACAATACCGCAAGCGGAAACGAAATACAATACCAACTCTGCTAGTGTCGCCCCCTACGCGTAATGTTCCCTATTAAGTAAATTCGACCAAGTTTCGTGCCAGTCTTAAGGCGGTTACACACGCAACTTTTTGAAGCGATACATACGCGATAAAGTTGACTATGATGGGTGATATGTAGCTACTGTCGCGATATAGTCGCGTGTTCCTGTAACGCCCCTTTGTTGCAGAAAGTAATTAGGTCGAAGTAACTCTTGTTATAAATAGGCTCGGTTTATAAAGCTCCGTTACGCCAAATATGATTGTGTAATATTTTAGTAAGTACCTAACATTTCACAAAGACTTGTAATACAAACGGAAGTCTATTATACAATTTAAAAAAAAAAACAGTAGATTTGAGAATCTCCATTTTTTTGAAGTGGGTTAAAAATGAGTTGAAAAGTGGCTTCCGCTTGTTCACGCGCTGCGAGCCTTAAAATGGACCCTAGGTTTAACGGATCCTTATGAAACCGGGCCAAAGTTAGTTCCAGTCAGTATTACAACTGGTTGGCTAAGGGTGGTATTCCACTTGTCCAATTTGCATTGCATCTCACTCAGTCTTTGAGCAACTTTTATTTGTCATACAAATTGTATGGTTAATTTTGGTTACAAAATGGAACATTTTTAACTTATACTCGGTGACGTCACTAACGATGCATCTCTTCTCGCGAAAATGCCCAAATACCTACACATTGGACGAAGATCATGGACTAGTAGAATACCACTCTGAGGTATGGTTAAGATGATATAAGCTGTCGGGTTAGCACTTGAAAGCTTATATTGTGAACAATGGGCTGTGTCCTATTGTGTAAGCCCACAGCAAATACTTCGGCCAGATAAAATTAAGCAAGTAACAATAAAACTCATACAAATAGCTACCATCTCCTCTAAGGTATCATAACACTTTCGATAATGACACTTGGACATTGAAAGCCGCAGTCAGGCAAATCAACCACGTTTTAGTGCGTCCACAAAGATTGTTATTAACAAAATGACTTTCTTAATGGGTTAAGCTATAGCAATTTCAACCTTGTGACTTAGAGGTGATGGTAGCTATTTGTATGAGTATTATTGTTACTTGCTTAATTCCATCTGTTCGGAGGATTTGCGGTGGGCTTATACAATAGGAAACAGCCCATTGTTCACAAGATAAGCTTTCTAGTGCTAAACGGACAGCTTATATCATCTTAACTATATTTAATATGCTGCTTCCTTTCGTCCTTTCAAATCGTTTACTAAAGTATTGTTTAATTAGGTTATTGGAGATGTGCAATTTATAATAAAATATCTAAAGTGGTGTATGAATTTACAAGACAATATAAAGTGTAGAGTCCACAGTAAAATTGTTCCGTGAAAAATGTAAGTTTCCGTTCTCAGGAGTGCCGGTATACAATACAAATCAATAGTTTATTGTTATTAGTGTGTAGAAAACGACCAAAAAATGATTTTAACGATGAAAAAAAGTGAGTGATGTTTTAATTATGATTGATCTCGCTTTGGCAGAAAATAAGCCTTTTTAGGGATCCATACCTCAAAAGGAAAAAATCCTTGTAGGGTTCCCCTTGTAGGATCACTTTGTTATCCGTCTGTCTGTGTATCAAGCCCCTTTATCACGGAAACGCGGAGGGTATCGAGTTGAAATTAAAACCATGTCTACTAGGCCCTTGAAGCTGTGTCATGTCTAGAAAAAATCGTTTTCTCGGTATTTTCACCCGAGCTGAGCTCGGTCGCCCAGGGACAATATATATATGTGTAATCACGTTCTTGAAAACGGCTCTAAAGATTTTAATGAATTTTGGAATATGGGGGCTTACGGGGGCGACAAAGCTATCTATCTAGGTCTCATGTCCGGAGCATATCGGTTTCTCCGTATTTTCTCTATATTCAGTCGAGCAGAGCTCGCTCGCCCGAGGTTTATCATTACAGAAAATAAACCTTGGGCGCTCTCTAAATAAGGCTCTCAAAGAACGTTATGAAATCAAACTAGTTACTCTATTCACTGTATGATTTTACTTACGACTATAGCATCTGCTAAGTGGCTGGATCCTCGATCCTTTCTTAGTGGATTCCCTGATTCCGGATGCGTGTAGTTAGACCCGGATTTGTCACAATATTATATTCTCTGCCTTAACATGCGCATAGAAAGTTCAACTCATTTGTGTGCTGTATGTGTGTGTTTATACTGTCGCTGAGTGGGCGCCATTATTTTTCTAGACCAAATTTATTTGTCATGGTGGTAAACAAAGCGATTGTTTTTCATTGTTAATTGATGAACAAAGCGATTGTCTTTCATTGTTAAGTGTAACCGCTATATATATTTTTAAACGGAAGCTTCTTGTCTAAGGAACAGTGGTTCGGAGGAGACATTAAAAAGTATTTCTTATTAAAAGTCAAAAGGCATTTTATTCGAGATAGATTCTTACAAAATATTTTTCGAAAGTTTTTCTTATAAAATAGCAGTCATCCGGAGATGAAGTCAATACTTTACAATCATTTATACTTAGGTGTTATGGGGACCATATGTGGTAGTATACCAAGTATTCGATTAATTCATAGTACGCTCTACTCCTACTTAATATTTGTTTTACAATGGTCATAAACTTATTCTCTGGAATACTTGTAATGGCACTGGCTAACAACAATAACTTAGAAATGTTAACCATTTTGTGTTTAAAACACCTAACCAATAGAGTCACTATTCGAGTAAAGTATTTATTAAACATGGCATTTCGCTGCGTTTGTGGCTCGAAGCTAAACAATTGCTTCGTTCAACCGAGGGGATCCGGTCTAGAAAAATGATTCGTAATATAACTATGACTCCCGTCACTGCCATAGAAGTTAAACCGGCATAGTTACAAGCAAGCACTCATATAGCCGTAAAGATGTGTTGGACTATCTATACATACATACATACATTCACGCCTTTATCCCTAAAGGGGGTAGGCAGAGCACATGAAACTTATGTTCCAGCGCCACTTTTAGCATAAAAGTGGGTATAAAAGATCGACACAATGTGATATTGCAGTGACAGGTTGCTAGCCCATCGCCCACAACACACTTTAACCCTGCTCCCTTAGTCGACTTTTACAACACCCACGGGAAGAAAGGGGGTGGTGAAATTCCAACCCGACACCACACGGGGGATATTTATATAATGCCGGGACTATCTATAATAACATTTAAAGTGAATCCAACAGTCATAATTCATGTTCAACATAATAATGGGTCTCGATGTGGTGCAATATCTCTGCAATTTTAGATGTATATAGTATAAATGTTGAATGATTTTAAACTTTATTAATCAATGTAACATTAAGAATGTTTGCAAATCTTTTGTATTGTTTTTTTTAAGAAAACTTTTAAATATACTTTGGTATTGTTTTATTCGTTTTCGGATGTTTTAGGGAAAAGAGGAAATGCCAGCATTTGAGGTTTTTATTTATACTGGAATAATTAAAATTTTAAACAATATTCGTTATACTATTACTGAAATAATTAAAATTTTAAACAATATTCGTTATATCTCATAGTTAACTGTACTCAGTATGGTGTAAGAAATGATTGAGAGCCGATTACAGCAGGGGATTTTGGACAGTCAATAATGGAACTTATTATATCTTTAAAGTCGCAATTTCTTTGACTATGCTGGCTTGCATTCCTAGCCGGTACTGTAATTGCAACTATAACTTCATAATACGTTTTTTATGACCCCATTGAGTGTCCCACTCCTGGGTGCGTCTTACGCCCAATTGCTGAGGAATGCATCCAGGTCGTCCCGCCATTTTCGTCCAGGTCGGCCCGTCTGCTTCGGGCGGTATGTGGCCCCTCAAGTTCTATTATACTGTTTAAAATCCCCTGCACATCTATCACAAGACGCCGCGCGAGCCCTCTATTTTTCTCGCACTATACGTCACTTTCTAACAAGAGAGAGACGGATAGTGCGAGAAAAATTGAGAGACCTGGCGCGCCGCCTTGTGATAGCCGTGATGCTGTGACGATTTGCCTAACAAATAGGCTGCCGTAGAAACGTTCGCAAGCACTGTTCTTTAGCGTGTTTATGCACTGTTCATAGATTTCGATAGACTGCACATTCCACGTTGATTAGCAGCATGTAAGCTTAGACGTAGAAGGTATTATTATAGCTAACCCATTCGCCGACACAGAAAAAATGCGAGGTGGCACTCCCACGCCACGCAAGTTTAAAGTCCATTATTTTGGACTTCGTATGACGTCGGTGACGAACTTGAGGTGAAGTCAGTGGCGGCGAATGGGATAAAACAGATTGGAGACTACATTAGAGTATATCCACTATATACATAATATTCTAAATGCGAATGTGTGGTTGTTTAGATGTTTGTTACTCAATCACGCTTAAACGGCTCAACCGATTTGCATGAAATTTTGCACGAAGATTAAAATATATAGAAAATAAAATATATGATAGTTTTGTCCCCGTAGAAGAAGGTACGGGCGGAAATTAGTAAAGAATATAAATGATAGATGTTTTCATTCAAACAGTTTTTAGTGTCTTGATTTTGATGGCTGAACCAGATGGCATTGTTATGCCTTTTAAGATGTGGTTTTCCTACCCGGCAAAGGAGTATGTCATTTTGGGAATATCTGGGCGGTGGCTTCTAATTTGCCTACCGTACAATGGATTCCCGACCAGCGCACGTCAGAAGCCCTTTCAGATTCTGTATCTTCGGCTCCCTGCCAGTACTACTTAGTGCTGCTCGGCGGTATAGTGACGTCACAATCTGCGAGCTAAATGACAATCGTTTCATGGTGCGTTTGGCAGAAAAGGGACAGAACTGGAACAGGGGGTGTTCGATCTTAAAACTTTGGACACTTATATCTTTGTGATTATTGAACCTATTGCATCGTTTTTTTTCTCCATATCCACCAAATTTATAATCCTTTTTCCAGAAAATACAGCATTATTAATTATTTTATTTAGTGTATAATTATTTGCGGTTTCATATTGATGTTTTGTGTTCCAAACCCACAACCTGTCATGGATTGTCACTTCAATCATTAAGTACCATCGAACCAACTGAATCATGACCCACCATAGAACCTTGCTACAATTAATGAACATACGGACGATCATATGACGTTAATATGTCAGTAAATTGTAACAAGGTTCCATGGTTGGTCAGCATTCAATTTTGTCGATAGTACATAACATTTTGTCTGATTAGAGTAAAGCCCCGTTTACACAGTGGTTATTATCACGCGGACACACTCAATATTGAAGCAGTTTTACGACCGGGTAGCCTAGTGGGTAGTGACGCTGCCTACGAAGCTGAAGGTACTGGGTTCGAATCCCGGTAAGGGCAAATATTTATGTGATGAGCATGAATATTTGTTTCTGAGTCATGGATATTTTCTATATATTTTAAGTATTTATATCTATTATATATATCGTCCTCTAGTATCCATAACACAAGCCTTACTGAGCTTACTATGGGACTAGGTCGATTTGTGTAAGATTGTCCCGTTAAAAAAAAAAGTTTTACGAAAATCTAAAGTATTTTTGAATTCAGCGATATTATTGACAACCCAATATTGTAATAATAATCACCATGTAAAAAGTGTCATACACTTTTTCAGCGTACATTCGCCATCAGAGCAGTAGCGATACAAACGATCAGTATTGATTGAGTATTCCTGTTGTCTAAATATCCTCAAATCAATAAAAGGCTGGCAATGGCTCCTCTGGATTCACAAGCGTCGATAGGCTACGATGTCTGCTTTTGTCAGGCTATATGTCATCATGGAAACTAGATTGAATTTAAAAATACGACAGAAATATATGTCATTTCTTGAGGGTCTTTTGAAGTATCTTAAAGTTTGACAGGTCTTAATTATATTGATCTAGAGATAGAGTCAAGTATCAGATATGTATGTCAGTAACTACCTACATATAAGCACTTTCTTGTGGGATATATGAATGCTGGTGATTTGACGACACGACTTTTTTGTAGTGATTTGTAGTTATTTAGTATTAGCCACAGTTATAATACAATTTCCAGTCTAGCTTTGATCACTAGTCGACATTTTGAACCAAACAATACCTTGGTTTACTCACGAAACTCACTGCTAGAATTAAACCGAAAGTTGCTGTCTTATTCTATGCGCATTCTAAAATACTTCTGCAAGAATAAGACGGAAATATTCACTCACTAATCATGTTTGTTTGATGCTTAAAATCAATACCTTTGTTACTGGTGTTCTTTCTGTCTCGCGCTTATGTACTTGTTAGAAAGAGACACGGTGACTAACAGAACCGTGCTATTTGTCTCCGTTATCTCTTTTACACTGGCATTTTCTTAGTCACTGTGAAAGCGATAGCATTATGAACTCGGTCGTTTGTATACTGAGGCTACAACGAAGTAATTGCTCTACATTATGTTTTTGAATGCAAAAGGCCCAAGGGATAAAATGTTATAATATTTACCTACCAATAATGTAATGGTTGTGTGCTTATCATTTAGGATTTAAATGGAGAGTTTAAATTATAATTAAGTGTGCTCAAGTACAAGAAAATAAATATTTCAAAAAGTGACTTTACTATCCAAGCTCAAAGATTCAAAATCTAATAAATAAATAAGTGTTTTAGAAAATATCGACCAGCAAAATGAATTTCAATTATAACTAAGTGTTATTTTACTGTTTTTTTCTTTTACTTGTGTAGGTACTCGTCTTTTAAAACTTCTTTCTGACTTAACACAAAATTGAGTTATATTTTTTTTATATTTTATTAGTAATGCCTCATTATAAAAAGTTTTTTTTACAAAAAAATTTACCAAATTATAATTTTTACCCACATTTTGTTGTTTATTTTATTTTCATTGCAGTCATATACCCAGGAATGGCGCGAACGAATCGTGAACAAATATACTTCATTGTTCACTCAGTGTAGAAATAGTTGTTCTTGATAACCAAGTTTCCAGCAGGCCACTGGTACGGGGAATTACTGAAGTAAGCAAAGTAGCTGAGAGCATTTACACAGTTGCTCACATTTACACATTAAAATTTACCGACAATGTTACCATCTAAAGGCACACCTAGCAATTTATCACAACTTACTGTAATTAGAATGAAAGGTATGTATACGTTGCTGCCCCATTCCAGCTACATCAAGTTGATGTGACAATTTGCTAGGTGTTTAATGGACGTAGTTATATATAGTCGGTTCAACATTCCAAAGCAAGACTGTCTTAATGTCACCCCAAGGAACGGATAAGTGAATGTTTCAGCTACTTTGCTACACGCTGGCTGGTCAAGCTTATATTTCTTTATGCTAGAACTGTAGAGATAGTTGTTCTTACTCTATACGTTAATTGAGGGAATGTGGTAGTGACGTAACGAATATATTCAGCTTTCAAAACGCTAAATGCAACCCTGTCTTCCATAATGACAATAATGTTTCTGTAGTTGTAAGAGAAATATCAATTTTAACTCAAGTGTATCGTCATATCCATAGAAATAAATGCTTTGAGTGATAAGATGTTTCATTGGTAGAACAAAACAGAACCTTACGATTCGTGCTTATAATCTCAATAACCTAAGGACAGGCACCAATGTTCATATTTGTACTGAACGAACGCCTAAAATATCTGCATAAGTCTACTAATACAGTACAGTGCAGCGTCCTGTAGTTATTTTTAAATATTTACAGCCTCCTTTCAGAAAAATTGCTTTGAAATACTTAAAACTACAGTAACTACTTAACCGTAAAGTGTAAGTGAGACAGGGGTATATATGAGGATATAACGAAAACTATAATCTGATGTTTATGTGCTTTATTGGACTTTTTACACTTCTAAAACTACAGAACTGTGACTCTACTAGTCAAGGTTTTCGTTGGACCAAAATGCTCCTGAACTGAATTAACGAATAACTCTAAAATTATAATAAAAATACAATTTATATTAATAATAATTTCATGACGTTTTCATAAAAGAATATTTAAATATCTAAATTCATATACAAATAATCTCTCTTACATAACTTTAGGTAGGAACAAGCAATCAGATGTTACGACAAAGATACATTTTCATAAGAAACACCCTCTATAAACACTTCTAAGTTTTAACTCAGATGAGAGACCTAATTTAAAATTAGGAAGCGTTAGTAGAAGGGATGACATGTCTTAAGTAGTTGTTCTTAAGGTCGCTTTTTCAATGAATTACACATCAGCACCAGAATAACTACAACCTGAGAATGTTTAAGACACCATCGAGCTTGATCCATCATAAGATTGTATGGAATTTTGAATGTATTTCTACAAAACCTTACGATCGATATCGCTAAGATATATAAACCTATCCCAGATTCGATAGTTTAAAAGAGCGTGATTACAAGAGTCTAATTCAATTACTCTTTACAGTACGTAAGCGCGTTCAGGTGCTAGGGCGGTTTTTCGCTACATACGGATATAAACCTGCTACGAACTGAAAGTTGAACGGGTTAAGGCTCTTGTCCCCTTGTACTGACCTCAAGTTGTTCCTACCTCAAACTAAAGACGAAACAGTAATTCGAAATGGAAAAACATAATGTTTATCACAATGTTATGGACACTTAGTTCCCCCAGTAGATTCACTATTCAAATATACATAGAGTTACATTTTAAATAAGCAAACTTCTTTAAATTCCAAAAAAGCAGTTGGTATCAAAGCTACTCAGTACGGCAGAGGAAATTCGTTGATACATAATGAGAAGAGAAAAGTTTTCCACATAGAACGTATAATTTATTTGCCTATATTCTCAATCGCAGTTTGAAGTACGTCAAGAAAGACACATAGAATAAACTGCGAGACATGGTCGAAATGAAAAGCTGTTCCAGAAAAGTAAAAACCACTCTGTATCATCCATCAGCATAGTCTATTTATACGACTTTAAGGGATGTCATGTCATAGACAAAGATACGATAAGATAGTAAGATCGTGTATCGCTATATATTCGCGAGACCACAATATACGCACGACTTTGTATCGATTGCGCAACCAGGCGATTTTACACAATGTATCAAGTTCTGCCAATCTTTTGCATGTGGTCAAAGTTCGAGTGCCTAGCGGATGTTTTAATGGATCCCAGTAGCCGGGGAAGTACTTTTCTCCCTTCATTATGTTTAACGAAGCCCCAGCGAAGGCACTACAACAATGCGAACCGCGTGCTCGTTTGAACGACCTTCCACACACGCAGAACATTGCCCAAGATTAATATTGCAAACACAAATAGATTTATACAAATATGTACTTATTTCTCCATAACGTAATTAGAATTATTTTTCAGTCGATGAATTTTCGTCATTCAAACTAAAAGACATGGCAGAACTGTCATGCCAAAATCGTGAGAACTTAATAACTTAAAATACGTTTTAAATATAAAATGTATGAGAACAATATCCTGCGTGAATGGAATGTCGACACATCTAGATATATTACAGTTTATGATAAAATTAATACAATTTATTAGCACACTAGAGTAAGAATTAATATTAGATCGTACGCTACTTCACTCACACAGCGACGAGTGTTACGATTTTCATACAGTATATTTAATGAGAGTTGCGAAATCCAATTGCGTATTTTACTGATAAGTAGAGAGAGAACAAACACTAATAATTTGTCAGAAATTAATGACACCGGTTTTTAGAACACCTTGTGAGTCATTTGAGTTTGCGCACATGCCGTTCGGTCTACACAATGGACCAGCCATCATTGTAGAAACGGCGTACCATATTCAAATAGAATATCATGATAATTGATTTAAAAATAAAATAAAGCACCGGCCTTTTCCTATCAATGTTCGAAAATTACGAATGCTATTATGTTTTCTTTATATTCTTTTAGCCAACAACTGCGCAAAATGCCACAAAAAGCTTGCTGTCACTTTTATTTTTGTGAATCAGAATGTGACAGCAATCTTAACGGGAAATTTGTACTATTGCTGTTATAACTAGGTGTTAGTAAATCGTAACGCTCGTCCGCACACATCATTCGGTCGTCAGTTGCACAGTTACTCAATCTGAAGGATCGTTGTGATTGTGCGAAACAAATATTTTAATCTTCGGTATTTTAGTATTTGCGAACACATTTTACAACTTCATTGAAATAAATACATATATTTGAAATAAATAAATCTATTTGAAATAACCGCCAATCTAAAGTATAAACTTAAGCTTAAATAATAGGTATCAAAAGAAAACCTTTTGAAATATGTTTAGCACAAATTATTTCCTATTATACAGGAAATATTTTTGTCTAAATTGGCCATAGATAAAATTTACTCGTGGATCGCGTGAGTCCTTTTCGTTTAAGTGTGTCCAATATAAAACTGATACTTGCTTGGTATTTTCTGTCACGGCTCAGCCACCGTGCGAAACGTATGTGAGATAATAACTTTTGTATACACAGTAGTTTAGTATGCACCACTGTACAGGACTTTCCACACTATAAGTTGTTAAGACTAGTGTTGTGAGTAAGAGCTATGCTGAGTCTTAGAGACTCGAGCCGTCAGAGCTACCGCGAGTCTTTTCGGTACTCCATAAGGCTAGTGTTTGCTTTAATGTTTCCAGTTGTCAAAGCAAATTTTAGAATGTATGATTACTTAAGGCATCAACCGTGCCTAAGCACCCGCGTTACGTTTCTATCAATTCTTAAATCCACAATAGTTGTTTCGCACACACACAACACTCCATGAAGCCAGCGAGCGCAGATAGGCAGTGGTAGCAAGCTCAGGGAATCCAGCCGACGACGTAGCTGCGGCTGCGCGTGAACTGGGAGACGCGGCGGATGCGTCCACCTGCGGGTGGGGGGTCACAAAGTCAGGAAAAGCCATGTTTCCATCTGGAACCGTCCGTCCAGCTTGGGCATATGGTCCACTGTCACAAAACGAGACGGTGCAAAAACTAATTGAAGACAGTGAAGATACGGTTAGGCCTGGGCACACTAGCTTCGTAAACGTGTGCGTTCCGCTGCGATGTAAATCCTCACAATACACGGCACACCGCTTGCGGGACAAACACGTACACGTGTACGCATCTGGTGTGTTCAGGCTTTTAAAATCGCATGTTGAAGTTTACTTCTTGAGTAAATGGTAGTTGATTTTTTTTTCGATTTTTCACCTACCTTTCAACCGTTTGTTTAGTTAAAAACATTCTCATTGACCTTAATTGACCCATATATTGCAGTGGGATCTAACACTAAAACTTGATATATTATATTATATTTGTTGTTACAAATTAAATATGACTGTCAATTATTAATAATTTGAATATATAGGTGAATCATGGAAATTCAACGACTTTTCAAATTAGAAACTAGATGTTGTATATATCTAGTAATAAATGTGTATGGCGGCAATTTCTTGGCGATATTTGCCATAAACCAATACCTTCATCACTTCGGAGAATAATACAACTTATCTCTTGCCTAGTAAAACGAAAGAAAAACGATGAAACATTTGAAATATACTTACCTACTAAAATATAAGCCCTAATGGTAAAGTAAACCCGCAATACGTAACAAGACATCTATAGAACTTTTGATAATTGTAATAATCCTATTCTAAAAGTGTAGCCAGCCTATCAGTTAAAGTTGTTGGGGGAAACATATTTACAAAGGATCAGCAACCATGCAAATGCAAGATTTAGCGACAAAGCATGATGCAGGGACATCACGAAGGATGCAATATTTAAATAGGACATTCCAACGTATATACCAAGTCCGATAATAAATAAATTATATTGTGATAAATTAAGTTCAACTAGAAATATTTTAAACAAAAATGATGATCAATTTAGTTGTTACATGACGGTGTCTGACTTGCCTCGAAAAGTATGTTTGGAATAGATACAGGAAACTGTGTTTCAGTTTCAAAATGTATGAGTAGAGGGTATCCATTTAAGCGAACAGCAAATAAAAGCCTGATTTGAATAAAGAAAATGGTGTAGGTTAGAAAATGATTTTGAAGAAAATATTTTTTGATATTAAGCTAAATTTAAAGATCTTTATGATGATTCCTACTAATTGTCGTGTTTTAATTGTCACTAATTTTGATCGATCCCTTTAATCAATCCAATCTCATAGTCAAAATTTAAAGGTAGGTCAACTTCATAATTATACGATTTTATCGTACATCTCATCAGCACGGCTAACGCAAGAACGTGCGCAAACGGTCATGCGTGCAAGATTGGCTACTCATCTCTTTCTAAGTGTTCTAATTAAAGCATAGTCCTTGAATAATCAAGTTCTTGGTTTTAATAGATAAGTCACCGCGAGATTTTCTAAATTGTCTCTATGGAGTCAACCTGTTTTTTTCTTGAACTATGTGTACATTCCTGATATACTCACCAAAAAGGGTCGCTCAAGGCTCTAGTTGCTGGTCTTGCTCCGTCGCTGCTGGCGTACTGAAATGCATACACACCGACAAACATAAGGGGATTTATTTACAATAAACATACTGTTACTGACCTTCACTACAAAAAAATGCCCTTTAGAAACTTTGTACGGTGCGGAAAATATTATATATTTTTTAAAGAAAATAAAAACACTGAACTAGTGTAAATTGAAAACGAATAAATCATGATCTAAGCAAATACCGTTGTATTTTTGGGAATACGCAAAGGTTATGCTTTGAAAAAAAAACATCTTAAAAGTACATTTTTGAAAAAGTGATGTTTGTATACTCAAACTAAGACTTAAAGATTTTTTTTTAGAATGATATAAATCTCGTTACACTGAGACCTGTTCTTTACGAAAACTGTATTTCAATTTTGACGCAGTGAAAGTCAGTACCAGAAATCAGGTTCAATCGTATATAATTTCAACACATTTAGGATTTCGTAACAAACTCGAAGGAAATGCGGACAGTTAAACAATTTAAACATGCTTCTTGTAAATAGAGAGCGGTGTTTAGTATCACTGCATTCTGCATTCCGTTAGATCACACTCATGCTAAAAATGTTCGCTGCCAGTCCTTACCTTAGTAGAAAAAAAAGGGAGGACCTATATTTAATACACAGGTAAATTGTACTGCAAACTGACATAAGCACGCGGTGTATTTATGCGACGTGTCTTACGCTTCATTTTCTACTATGGTTTTATCTTCATCTTAACTAGTCAAATTAAACATTTTATGTATACGTTTGCCTCTTTCAGACGAAGATAGGACTGAAGGTAGCGAACTATAGTTAGTTAACGCTGTCTTTAAAACTCGAATCTTGTCCACGATCTCAGTGACTTTGAACCGGGTGGTTAACAGGCATACGGGACAATGTTGGACACATATCCTGTCTCAATGGAATCCCTCATCCTCGCCTACGAAGCGGAACTGTAGATTAGCAGAAGCTTTGCGCTGTAAAAAACCGTTATTTCCCGAAAAAACACTCGGCTTTACATTCGCGCAAAGTGAAGGGATTTTACCGATTTTTCAGGTCGTTTTTCTAAAAATTACTATTCGGTTCTACGCTCCCCTCTCGGCTAAAAATCAAATGTTAACGGTTAGAAAATAGAAAAACAATTCACGACATTAGTTGCGAATTATAATCAGTGGATCATTTGGAAATATAGAATTTGAAAGATATATCTTTATGTTGAAGATTATTTATAGAAAAGGTATATAGAGTAAAACATGTTAAATAGGAAATATGCGACTCTTATGCATAAGTGGCATATTTCTGTAATTTTTTTAATTGGTGCAGCTTTAACAATAGAAAAATCTCTTTTAATGGGACTTCGTGTTGTACAGCTAGTTTATACTAATATAATAAAGGGGTAAAGTTCGTGTGTTTGTTTGCAGCCTTGTGAAGGTGTAAGTGTGTATGTGGGGAGTAATATCAGAAACTACTTATCCAATTTCAAGAATTCTTTCATTTGTATATAAAATGGAACTTCGGAAATTTTGTTTTTCAATTGTGAGTAGGTAGGTACTTATGTTTATAGCTTTGGTAAACTCTGCAGTCTGAAATACTTAAAGTATTTAACATGTAAAGCGTTGTCCAATGTAGATAAGGAAACTGCAGAAATGCAGTTTGGCGTAAATTTTGCCGTAATTATACTGAATAACCCTTGTTTTGGTACAATAAAAAAAATGTTTGGAGTGAGTGGCATAAGCCACATACAGACCAAGTTTAATATTTAAGCATGCAAGGGTTTAAGTTTACTTTTTACTGAACATATTTCAACTCAATCCTGATATTATTACGAATTAAGTGAAAATGAATTCATCCAATGGGGTTGGCCGGGCGAAGGTATTTGCAGATGGTGCCAGCATAGGTTTTACCTGTCAGTCCTGCCAAAACTGTCAAATTCTTGTGTTTTTTTCGGAATTACCTTCTTTAGAATCAAGCCGTTTAAGCCAAATCCCAAAGAAAAAGGCTAGTGATTAGGTAAAACCTATGATGGCGCCATGGCGCGATGGGGCCAACTCCATTAATAAACTACGCGCGACTAGCTGTACAAAACAATTTAGATCCTATAACTGTCTCGACACAGTCCCATTTTGTTTGTATAAAACTGCACCGTGAGTAAGTGTCACTCAAATAAGCTGTACCGTAAGCGAAGTCTGTTATTGGCCGCCGTGCAAACAGTGTGCGGACGGACCTGACCTGATACTTCTATTGACTACGCGCCCCTTTTTGCAGTTGGTTAAAGAATCTGAACTGCAGTCGCAGCGTTAGATCTTTCCGTACTGGAATGGAAACATACTGTGACTATACGTGTATGTGTGGGGAGATGTGTAGAGGTACACGGGGGCACGCGTGTGTTGTAACGCGTGTGACGCGTGTACTCACGAGTGGGGATTGGGGTTAAAGTCTGGCCGGGACGCCTTGACGAATGTCTCCGCTCCATTCGGTTCCAGATCGATGGGTATAGTTCTCTCTGAAGTGTCGATTGGTGGCGGTTTCGCTTCGGCCGTGACGGAGCCTTGTACTGTGTCCGTGAGGAGCTTGGAGTCGGTGGGGGTGGGGGCCTCAGCGCTGGGGGGCGTCATGTGGAAGAAGCTGGAGGCCACGCCCACCCCGGGCGGCGGCCCGCGCGGCAAGCGGAGGCTTAGGGACGCGCTCGCGCGCTTTAGTAACCGGCAATCTGAACGAATATCGCTTTTTTGATATTGGTCGATGCGAAGCGCATGCTATGGTCGCCGCTACTCACACTAAGGATGGGGCGTGTTGTGGTTTTTAGTCGATTTTTAGAGACACGATTACGCTGAGTAACGTCTTTTTATACAATATTTAACTTTCTTTTTTGCCCTTTCCATTCTACGGACTCGGCCTTCGATGGTTCCTTTTACGGCACAAAAAAGATAAAGCATTCGTGACATGAATATAAACGTCATCACGCGAAAAAAGTAACTACTTAATAAATACGTCCGCTAACAAAAGACCAGCGGATATCAAAAACAAAAGCGTCCTTAGTACCACAGCTTCTAATCGTCTCTATCACTCAAATCTTCTGCGACCAAAGAGTGAAAGAGACAGAATTCGTTACTCATCGTAATCTAGCTCGCATCGCTACTCGAAGGTTAATGCTATGGGGTGAAAACTGTACTACCGCCGTCGCCAGATCGCCCGCTCGCGACCGCCATCTGTACAAGTGCTCTATTAATGTATGCCAGTCTAGTATAGCAAGACCCAAGTAATAAGGCTGAGTTAAGCAAAAATAGCCCCTCGATCAACTACTTAAGCGCCTTGACGCGCGCCATATTAATTGTGTCGACCAGTAATAGCTTCTTTGTCTCACTGACAGTAACCCAAGATATACGAATATCGGTTTTACCAAAATGTGTATATTTGCCATCAAAGACGGTGACACAACCTAATGAACATCCTAACACAACTTAATTACAAAGTCATAAAGCGTTTTCGGATATATTAACCACCCTTGCGTGAAAATATATGTATTAGATTGCGATTGTATAACTATAATCACTATTTTAATTGTATACAGGGTGAAATTGAATACGTGAATCAAAATGTTGGGTAAGTAATACGAGGTATAACAACTTATCATATAACGGTCATAATATATACGCTCACTGTGTATAAGTTTGTTTAGTATAACGTTCATTGCACATAACGAACGAAAGGTATAATGTCAAAATATATAATTTCGTAAAGTATAACGTACTTTAGATATAATATCAATTGATATATCGATTAAAGCATATAATATTCATAACAGCTAAGGTTTATAATAAATATTATTCAATTTATCTAACATCAAACAGTATAATGCGCGTATAGTAGGTATAATGGTATAATCGCCTTCAGTAATTTAATGTCCTGTAGGTAAGTATTAATTATTATTAAAACAACGTTGTGGGTTGGGGTATAAACGTAATATGATTTAGTGGTCATCTTCTTCGTGTATAAAAGTATTGGTATTGTTGTTATAGCTAACGTTCATTATATCTTGTGAACGTTATTAATATGAAATTATACATATTGTTGTTATATCTCGTATGACGCACCCCAAAATGTTAATTCATGATTTTGAGCACCTTTTAATATGGAGCAAAAACAACTATTTCATACACTTTTCTCATTTCAGACACGAAAATGTATGAACAGAAGTTTTTTCTTGTACAATACAAAGTTAGTAGTAGGTAGTAAAAGTTGCTCAAAATCATGGATAGATTCACATTTTGATTCACGAATTTAATTTCACCCTGTATACAATTGAAATAGTGATTGTAGTTATTTAATTACACCCAGTATTAAGATGATATTTTGGTCGCGCAACCTATTGAATTTAACTTTTGTATATGGCGTTCCCAATCCCTTTACTGTGATGATCGGCTACATTGATCTGCCTTCGAGACATTACTATTAAGATATGTATAAACTCTTTTTAGAAGCAATGCAGATATTTTGCCTGTATACATATTTTCCCATATTCAACCGTTATTTTTGAAGCTCTTACTAAGCATATGTTTCAGTTGCATGGTTTGTATTTAAGATGCGTTGTTTATTCACAATGTATGCTTCATGACCAGCTCGGAAGCCATGATTGTGATCACAAGGTGATAGTCACTCGATCATGATACAGAACATGAAAACAATTGATGAAGAAAGAAAAACATATCACGTTCATATTTCACATAGTTGAAGCGTCTTCGAAGAGTCAAGTAAAATGTTTTACTGTGTTCAGTACGACCAAAACTAAAAATGTCTGTAAAACAAACGCAGGCAAAAAGGACTATATCCTCGAAGAATAAGGTTGTTTTTAGCTTGCGTTCTTTGGACAGAATATACATTTTCGGTCCTACCGCACTTGAAAATAATAATAACTCTTCTAACACGCCTTTATAACTCTGCGTACATTTCTTCTTCTGCTGCTATAATAGACATAAACGATCGTCAAATTATACACATTGCTACCATTTTTGTAGGATCCTCAGTATAAGATAACTCTACGATCCTACATCTTGGAAAATATAACTCTTTTGGCCATTTACTTTTCAGTATAGATCTTGAATTCAATGTTTTCCATTCTGGACTTGTTTAGATTGTAGTACAATCTGTTACATATCACAAAGTTAAAACCTCAGACCAAGAAAATATACAGACAGAGCGTTGCGAACAGTCTAGTGAAGCCAACCGGTTTTCAACCAAGCCCCAAAAGTTTAGCACACGCTAAACAAATAAAATCGCACAAAACTCGAAATAAATGATCTTGACAGCATTGCGACACGTGCTGAAGAGTTTTGTGCAATTTTGTTTGTATATGTGTGCGTGAGCGTGTGCTAAACTTGAAGTAGCTTGGTTTTGTTTGTATGTGGTTTGGCTTCACTTGACTGTTCGTAACGCTCCGTCTGTCTTTTTTTCTTGGTTTGAGGTTAAAACTTGACCAGAATGTGACTAAGGAACTTTGCCTCGCTGTTTCTAATGTATAACCACAAATTATGATGGTCTCGAGTCTGAGATACTTTGCGAAACAATAACATATCATGATGTGTCATATCGATTGGAACCATTAATCAATAGTAAACTTGCCATTAAATGTCAAATTTACTATTGGCCGATGCCGCAGGCCGCGTCAGTGTGATTCAGGCCTAAAGGGTAATTACCCAGAAGATGTCAGCCACGTTATGACAAGGTTATATCACGGGGAATTCTCCCAAAGTGTACCAGAGCCACTACCTACAAATTGTGAAAGTCATAGTATCCAGGCTATGCTTATTCTAAACCAATCGCAGCTATTCTTCACTTTTATAGCAACTTATTGTTACTGTATCTAAATGCGGTTTCCAAGCAAAAGGTCCCGCTTTCTCAGTGTCAATAAGGACGAATTTTAAGTGCGCCTCTATGGTAATAGCGCCTTATTGCCGCCGCCAAAGTGGGACCTGGTGTTTGGAAACGACAAATTATGAATTAAACTTGCCACGGGATTCAGACGATGCGAAATGTCACGTAGGTGTTAGTATTTGTTCCCCCACTTAAGAGTCCACAGTAAGCTTGGCCGAATTTCACCTTCCCATACAAACGTAGTTACGCTCTCATTTTTAAACTACGGGTTGGATTGTGACGAAACTTTGCATGTACAATGACATGAGGTATATCTATGTCTGTAATTAATTTATGTTGTTCCAGTTTATAGAACAAACGAAAAACAGCAAAAACAAGTTTTGTATGAAAAACTTAAATTCGCTGTATTTTTTTTATTATGGTATCTGAAGCTACATAAACTAATTACAGACATAGATATACCTAATTTCATTGAACATGCAAAGTTTCGTTACAATCCAACACGTAGCTTTAAAATGAGAGCGTAACTACGTTTGTATGGAGAATCGCGCTTACTGCGGACTCTTAATTCGTGAATTTTAGTTCATGCCATACGCTGAGAAGTTCAATCAGTCCAATAATAAATAATTAATTCTACCTGACAAATTAGCTGTCAGTTAAAATATGAGACTAAAGATGATACTTATGACATCGCTAAGCCTTTCGTGTGGCAGTTAGTATTTTATTTTTTCTGCATTACTTATCTTTACTATTGCTTTTTCGCGTTATGGCCGAAATGTATCACTTTTTTCCGAGCGAGTCCACTCCACTTTCTGAATACTACTTACTTTCAAAATACGTGGAATGTATAGGTACAATACTACAAAGTCCAATAAAAAAATGGATTCCCTGCGATATGGATATATTTTATATTTCTTATAATCCATATCCATATCCATACTAATAATATTATAAATGCGAAAGTGTGTCTGTCTGTCTGTCTGTCGGTTACCTCTTCACGCTTAAACTAGTTTCAGTCCCGGGGAAGGACATAGGATAGTTTTTATACCCGAAATCATCCCCTAAGGGGGTGAAATGGGGGGGGGGTGAAAGTTTGTATAGAACTGCTATATAAACGAGTTCCACGCGGACGAAGTCGCGGGCAGAAGCTAGTATTTCTTATAAAATATAATAAATTAAAAAAATGGAGGAAATACTTCGCATCGTCTGAAACCCCCAGTCAAAGGAGTAGCATGTATAGAACTCACTTCGGTCGATATTCCGCTGCAGATGTGAGGCGACACGGTGGCGCGCGTCGCTGTATTCCAAGTGGAGCCCGAGCCGAAGGAGAGTGGGGTTCTGTTCGACCAGCTGCGTTATTTCCATCTCGATCTTGTTGCCCAGCACTGCCGATCGCTGTAATGAAACATATTAACAAATTAATAACTATCAACCATCAAAACTCCCTTTGGGCGACCCAGCTACATTTATTTTTAAAGTTAAAATGCTGTAAGGATATTGGAAAATAAAGAAGTTAAGATAAGCAAAGGGCAAAGAGTGGGAGGTTGACAAATATTAAAGCAAAAATATCTCGGAATATCAGAAAACGAATTATTAAAACCTACATCTGGAGCATAGCGCTGTACAGTCATCTGCCGAAACAAAGCCGGCAAAAATATCTGACACGTCTTATGGACATAGAGTCGTGTCAGATATTTATGCGTGCTATGTTGTAGCAGATCTTATTGCTGGTGACTGTACAGAAGCGAGACGTGGACAAGTGGAGAGTCTCTCTATCACGCTGGTTAAGAACCCAGCGTGATAGAGAGAGACTGAACGCATTTGAAATGGGGGTAGGAGAAGGATGGAAGGGATTTAGTTGGACAGAAAGAAGAACAAACGAAGAGGTTGTAAATTTGATAGTAGAAAGAAGATGTCTACTAAAAACGAAACAGAAGGGGAAATATGTTGGGGCACCTGAAACGACATGACAACTACATAAAAACTATAATTGAAGGAAAGATAGAAGGAATGAGAGGCAGGGGAAGACCAAGACGTGCGTTTATGGACCAAGCTAAAGTTGATGTAATGTCGTATCAGAACAAAACAGTGGCAGAGAATAGAACAGAGTGGCAATTACTCCACCGACAAGAGCCCGGCTCTTAAGTTTATGATGATGATGATGCACAAAAGTGTGCTAGAATGTTCAGTGATACAGTGGGGTGTTGTCGAATTAATTTGTAGGAAGTGAGCTAGAATTCTCAATTATGAATATTATGATACTGAGATGTTGCCGAATTAATTTGTTAGTGTAACTGTTCTTAATAAAAAAAATTGGCAGGACATACAGCGGCTAGTGTGATTAATGTGCCAAATGTCGACATGATAGTGAATGCTCTGCCAATGTTTCTGAATATAAAAGCAAGGATCGAAGAAATCGTGTATCATTGGCATTTCTATAGGGTTATTGTCCGTAGTGTAACAATGTTTATTACGATTTTGCTACCACTGTCTATATTTTTGATAATCGAGCCATCGATTAGTGAGGAGAAAAATGTTACATTAACGCCGTCACTGCGAGATTGTTTTCCGCCGCGTCCAGTTCAATGAGAAGAGCGACCATGCTTACCTCATGACGCTTTAAAAGTCACATTGTACCAGACTTTTATAGACATCCCTGATCTTTTTCTGATAAATCTTGTCGCGCCTTTCTATGGCGCTTAGTCTAGTAGCTATGGCAGGACGTTGGTTGTCTCACACAAATTAATAGCGTCGTCTCTTCAAATCCTAGTGTCTTAAGGGGCTCCCGTCCAAAATCAACAAAATTTAGTAGTTTTCATTTCGACACTCGTCCTCGGTTTATTGAAGCTAGCTTTCCAGGTGCAGATATGGGAAAGAGTGATTCCTGTTTAACATTTTTGATATTGAATAACTTGAAAAATGTTAATACAGAATTAATTATCCATTTTTAAAGAAGGGTCTGTAAAAATACAAAACCCGACACCTCTTCCTCATTAAAACTTTTATACACCCGTAACTCATACCTTCTCATACATACTGAAATGACCTATAATTTTGATCTGCGTTTTTATATTCTTACATAAAGTTGTGGCCAGAAAACCAGTTTTTGGCCTAAAATTGTTTAACTTTGATGCCAAATATCTCGAAAGCAATGAACTTTGAATTAAATATGGGATACTATATTGCTTGAAGCCGTTGTTGTTAATATAATAAGCTACAGAAAACATTAGAAAACTAAGGGATTCAGATCGAAGGTCATTGGCGTATGGGAGCCCCTTAACCTCGTTTGATGCTCTACACCCTGAACCTTTCTAACGCTAAAGTCTAGGATCTTCCACGGAACCTTGGTTTAGTCGCTCTAGACGCTCTAGCAAGCAGCAGTGTATTCTTAAAGCCAAGTGTCCTCACCTCATTTGATGCTCCACACCCTGAGCCTTTCTAATGCTTTAGTCTAGGATCTTCCTCAGAACCTTGGTTTTCACGCTCTAGACGCTCTAGCAAGCACTTTCCTTCCCGATTCTACGTGCAGATGGCTTAAATAGCCTAAAACTAAATTGTCAAATTTTTGGACATAATTTGGGCGGCAGATTAAAAACGACATGTTTAGAATAGCATTTTGGCAGCTATGCTAAGTTGAATAGACCGTCTAAAATAAGAAACGTCAGATTCAAATTAGCGCTGTCATTTGATTATGACAGCTGCTCATAGAAAGAGTGTTTTAGGGATACCTAAATAAAATTAGGAAGTTTAGCCACTGTAGAATCGGGTCCAGTGTCTCCTTAAATAGCCCAAGCACTTTATTTCCATTAGTATGGCAAAAATGGAAATTTGGAAATAATTAATAACAGCAGCTTTTTTGTGTGTAACTGATATATTATCATTTTAGTAATTACGTAGACTCAAAATCCACCAAAATATTAGTCTTAAAAAAACGATATTTAACCAATTCCTAAAAAAAGAGGAAAAATATTAACAGATATTTTAATTTTTGTTTTGGTTAATTTACAGGAGATCTTCAAGAATAATAAATAAATCACACAAAAAACATAATGGATGTGTCATTTATTTTTATATATTAACTTCCCGATGGAAATGTTGGTGGATTCTTGGATCTTAAAATAACATTTGAAAATTAAACAAACAAAAAAAAAACGCTGTTATAAATTAATGTTTGAAAAAAACGTAATTTTCCTGGGGTATACGCCTAGTGCCTCACCTGGTTGGAGGCCCTGAACTCCTCCACGACGTTGTTGGTGAGCAGCGCCCTCACCAGCTGCACGACGCCGCCGGGGCTGATGAAGTTGGTCTCCACGTTCACGACGCGCAGGCTCGTGTTGGCCTCCAGCGCAGCGGCCAGGAGGCCGGCGGCGCGGTCCGTGAGGCCTACGTTCACTAGGTTCAGGACCTCGAGGTGAGTGTTGCTTTTGAGGCTTTCGAAGAGCCTGTCGAATTTCTCGTCGCTTATGTTCTGGGGAAGAAAGTTAATGTTTGAATGGACTTCTAACGTCATTAAGGTAGCATACCGCACGGTACGAATCGAATCCATACGCGATCTTGAATGCGAGCGAGAAATATAGTGATAATCACTGTGGATGAAACGTATGTCACGAGGGCATAATATCTCTTCACAATTTCTCGCATGCTAATGTAAAAGAGCAGCTTAGAATGATCTTGGTCGGCAGTTTCGTGCACAGGTTATGTAGTATCATACGTACTTATGATAGGACAGAATTTACAGATAGATGGATAAAACACATATTTGGCTTAGTCGTCACAAGTAATCTGATGCTAATGACAAATATTTACATGGAATATGTATCATAATAATAGGGGTGAACAATTGCGTAACTGTATCTTATTACCTTAATATTATTCCAATTGAGATCAGTGAGCTTCTGGTCGTTTTCCTTCACACTCTTGATGGTGGTCTCGGGGTCCGTGTCGTTCGGGGGGTCCATCGGGTATACCTACAACCAAACATTATATTTAAATAAATAGTTAATAATTGGGGACCATTTTACACAAATTTACCTAGTCCCAAACTAAGCAAAGCTTGTACTATGGGTACCAGACGGCGATAAACATACTTAGGTACATAGATAAATAAAAACTTAAATACATAGAAAACATCCAAGATGTTAAGTTAAGTTAATAATAAAAAAAATAGTGTTACACTGCACACTAATTTTTATTTTTTAAAGTCGTAGGACGTAATTGTTCGCATACCGAGTTTTCAATGCTGATTTCTGCACAAATAGGCCGTAAAAAAATATTACAATCATTTTATACATTCTAAAAAGAGCTTGCATGGAGATTGAACTTTGTTTCGTAACTCGTGAACTATAGAAACTTTATTTACAGTACATATGGTGCTACTTTCCCGCACTAGTGCGAAAAAGAGCACTTTTCGTGCATATGTCGAAACTTTAAAGAGCCTTTTCAGTAAAACGTTGTACGATACACGTGCGAATAGGTAATTCGCAACTCGTGTCGATTTAAAACACTCCCTTCGGTCGTGTTTTAATTTATCACCACTCACCAATTTCCTATTTTCGGCACTTGTATCGTAAATAACTATTTATTATTTCGACGAGAAGTGCAAATTTACGTTATATTGGTGTCGCAATGTGTCAAAAGACTAGTCCCAAATCTCGTAGACTGTAAGAGACGTACAAAAGTGATAACACAATAAACGTCATTTTACTCCGTTGAATAAATGAACAGACTCTAGTGTCCCAGCACCGTATTCGTTACGTGTAACCTGAAGGTACACTGAATATCGTCCTTATGTCGTACGTTATTATTAGTGGCCTAAGAACACTGAATATCGTCCTTATTTCGTACCTTATTCTTAGTGGCCTAAGGCACACTGAAAATCGTCCTTATGTCGTACCTTACTCTTAGTGGCCTAAGGCACACTGAAAATCGTCCTTATGTCGTACCTTATTTTTAGTGGCCTTGGTGATCCCATCCCAGCCCATTCCAATGGGCTGGCCCTTGTTGAGCAGCGAAGCGTGGTACTGGTCTTGGTTCATCATCGAGTGGAAGCCGAGGATGGCTGGAAGCAAGCAAACATTCACATGAGCATGTATATGTAGAGATTGAAATTCAAACGTTCTGTAACACCTTTCACCGGTGGAATCCCATTAAAGGCATTGATTGATTGTACTGAATAGGCTTGTGCCGCACAATGCCGCACACCGGTGGAATCCCGCCTTACTTGTGGCGTGTTTTTGCGGCAATACAACATTTCACGAAAGCGCGACATTAGCCATAGATCACCTGTATCGATACTGTATCGCGTTTTTGTCGCGTATTGTGTTAGCGCTGCAAGAAGTCACCTCATGTAACCGCTCTAATGCAAGAGTCAAAGGAGAGAGTTGATAAAAATAAATATTGAAATCTGGTTTTCAGTCCAGTAACTTTCTAAATCCCCAGCTTGCGTCAAATTCAGTATTTCAGATTTTTTGCAGACTTGTTTATGACGGCCCAATGAATAATCTTGTGTTGTGACCTCGAGCGCCAAACGCAACTTTGTCAAAAATCAAAATTACTGCCAAAGTTCTTATTACAATTCTAAAGGACTAGTTTTTGATAGCACCTTCTCGAGTTTTTAAAGTAGACTAAATTTGCTACAATATGGGACTATGTTGTATCTGTAGACCCAATGGTTTCCGAAATAACGCCTTTCACAGTTTATAATTTTTCGAACATTGCATACTCACTCCATCGGCACTTTGATTGTCTAATACTATTGCTGCCCGGATTGACAAACGAAACTCTATAGAAATGGTTTACAGGGTGTTTTATCATTCATGTTACTTGCTAGCTCTTTCTCCGTTAAATAGGCCAAATAGAACGCCATTTTTGATAAAATTGTGTGCGAGTAGACATAATTGAATTGATTGATCTTCACAAAAGTCTTTGAAATTGAAAGAAACGTACGTATTTTGCCGATTGCACCGTTCTACATATAACATGCCTACTATTACACTCCTGGCTTATTCACTCCGTTTTTCGTCCTATTTAAAAAACGACATTGAACGCTCCGGTACGTCGATAAACCTAAAAAATAGCAGTATTCAACCAAAATAAGCAATCTGTCACCCAGGCCATAAAAATACCCCGCGCAGTGCCAACTAGGCAATAAAAGAATATAGAATATTCTCGAAAGTGGGAAAACTTGAGTTATATCTAACAAACAAACAACTATAAAGCGAAATAAGTTGATAAGGTCACAAGTTCAACAGACGTTTAATGAAAAATGTATCTTAATACGATAAGCACAATGTTGACAATTAGAAACCGCGAATTGGTGTCTAATGTTTTTTAAACGGGTGAGTTTGGTGTAAAGACAAGACGACATTAGATTCGGTATGCCGCTGGACAGTTGCCAGGGTTATAAAGTCCGCCTTTTTGCAATTATATTAGACATTTTTTGTTGCGGAGGGATCAAGATCACGGCATTGCCACTGTTGGTTAGCACAATTCGTAATTGGGACTAGCATTGGGGAAATAATAATGGGTATAATAAAAATTAATAATTGGTTTCTGTCAAAATTCAGTTTTGATAAAAGCTTTTATTGCCGATTGTGCAGTCAGAACCAAGGTAACCGATATAACCCACCGAATAGCTAAACTTAAGTGGCAGTGGGCGGGGCACATAGCACGTAGAACAGATGGCCGTTGGGGCGGAAAGGTTCTCGAGTGCCGTGCCGCAAGGTGGCCTGATGGGTATTCCTTCGTTTTCCCGAATTTCATTTGCCATAACTGTTATTTACCATAATATTCATAAGACAGAATTGTTATTTTCCATAATATCATATGCCATAATATCATTTGCCAGAAACTTTATCTATCTATCTTCAATGGCTCACCGACCCAAAGTGGGTCTTGGCCTCCAGAAACTTTATAATCCATAATATTCATATGCAATAAAATAATTTGCCATACCTTTCAAAAGCCATACTATATGTAAAATAACAAATTACTGTGTGAAATGGGTGATAATATGAAAAATAGCTACCAAAACCCGAATCAGCGCACCCCACGTCCACGTGGTCTTATCTATCTTACGAGTGTACCTATTATAAAAGCCTATGGAGACAAGCTCGCGAAGGAGGGCCTGAGTTGAACGGCGACCTCCCGAGCGGAGCGTAAGTCGCGTGCGCACGTGAAACGAAGGGCCGACGAAGCGAGTTTCTGGCGGGAGCCCGGGCAGAGGGCAGGAGTACGACTCGGATAGCGGATAGGTTAGAAGACTTGGTTATATTTTTTTATAAAAGCGGGGAATTAAACATCTTTGGAGAAAAGTATTTCAAGTAAAAGATGCTTATTTTGACGTGTTCTGTACGTAACGTAAAATAGGTGTTTATAATGACATATAAGCGTCAGAACCGAACATTCGTAATATTTGAACGGCTCGCAGAACGGTAGTTTCTTATGGAAATTGAATATTCTGTCAAGTAAAATTATTGCATATAAAATTATGGCATAAGGTTTATGGCATATGAATGATTTGGGCATACAACATTATGGAAAATAATAACATGTCAAATGAATATTATGGAAAATTAAACGTTATGGTATATAAAATTCGGGCAAATAAAATTCGTTGAATTACGTTGGCCGTTGGGGCGGAAAGGTTCTCGAGTGGCGACCACGTAATGGCAGACACGGTGGACTGATGACCTGGTAAAGGTTGCGGGAGTCCGCTGGATGCGGGTGGCGGAGGGCCGGTCACTTTTTCACTCTTTGGGGGATGCCTATGTCGGGCAGTGGACGTCTTTCGGCTGATATGATGTACAGTCAGCGTCATATAGTAAGTAGCAGACGAGGTAGCCAAATATGTCGGTACACGTGTTTATTACTGTAAGAATAAGGGTGTGTTACGAAATATTTGGCTACTCTGGCAGCTACTAACTATATGACGCTGACTGTACTTTTTGCAGTTATCGACTATCGGTTTTATCTTGTGTACTGCAGGAGTCCTATGGCCACCTTTCGTCTCTATCAATGGACCAGCGTTAATGAATCTTAAAGCCCGCATCACACTGGCGCGGCCTGGCGCGGCGGTCAATAGTAAAATTGTCATTACCTGTCAAAATTTCCTATTGACTTGACCGCTGACCTGCGCGAGTGTGATTCAAGCCTTAGATTATAAAATCTCGTGACATTAGCTATTGTGAGACGTATGCGTTATGCGTTATTATGGGTGAATCTACTTTTTTCTGTCAGTAACTAAAACTTTACTTTTAAGCATATTAGAAGTATATAGAAGATGTTGTAACATGTCTCCTGGCTAACAGTACTGAATAACAACATGAAATAGTTGATTGACCTTCATAATGCCGGCATGTAAGTATAACCAAAATGGAGTAATTCGCACCGGATTATCGGCTGTATTTTTTAATTTAAATATTGTTTTATTAGTATTTTTTTTCAACATGAATAATTACCCCTACCCCTTTCACATTGAAAACTTAGTGTCCTAAATTTTAATAATGTACCCCATTTAATAATGTACATTCACAGTATACTTACATACCAACATTATGAACTGGGAATCAGCGGTTGACCCTGTTATTTGAATACACAAGGAAATTATTTACATAGCTGTTTGGTGTTTAGGAAGATTTGGTTGCCGCTTAGCTTATTGTGATCATCTTCATTGTGAAGACCACAATGGGTCCAAAGGTCATCTGTGCAATCAAAGCGTTGTTCGGTTTATTATAGGCTCTGGGTATTCTAATAGGCTCAGATTATAGGCTCTGGGTTCTTTATTATAGGTTTCGGGCCAGCCATTCGATTGAAGAACGAATGGCTGGCCCGAAACTAAAATGAAGCCCGAATGATCGATAAAAAACGGCCATGTCCATGGTTGTAGTGATGCCGATTAGGTCAGAAAAATGGGAAAAAAGGTCAAACATTGTGCGGGTGGACTTTGTCATATTAAGGGTTAGTTAGGATTTCTGTCCGTTTATTTAAAAGTTGGAGATGCATTTAAACCGACCGTAGGATGCCGACGTTTGCCGATAGCTGGCAAACCCTGCTCACTAAAATAAGTACCCTAAGTAATATGTATTGTTAGTAGGTAGCAACGTGTCTATATAAGTGTCGTGATGGCTAACTTAACTTAACTTTAACTTATTAAGCACAGTTTTAAATTTAGTCCTAACATTGTAGGCGCCTTGGTACTTTACTGTAAGCGTATAAATGTAATGTGTAAGAAATAAATAAATAAACACATACCGCGAGGGGATCCAGCGGCCCTACCGCGAAACGAAAATGAATTACGTTCGTGTATCTCCCTCTCTGTTGCACTTGATAGTTCGAGCGACAGAGAGGGAGGTAATCGAATAAAGTTCGCGGAAGCCTCTCAGAGCTGGTGTGGCAAACTAACCGCGGCAAACGCCTTACACTAGCGTCTAATGGTGAATCGAATATTTACCAGCGGTTTGCGCAGCAGTGCTTTCATATATTTCTCAAGTGTTAACCTAGCAGGTGTCAAATATATGAAAACTCTGGTGTATACACACCCTAAAATCCCAAAGAGTAAAGCTAGTAAAGAAATCACAGGATGGCTTTCAGCATTTGACAGCGGTTGTATGTCGCGCAAAAGCTAGACTGACCGAACCGTCTTCATTAGTTATTTCAGTAAACGGCTCGAGTTTGAAACAATACGGGTGTAGACTCGAAAATTATTATTACTCCAAATGAAAAAAGACAAAAAAATATGCCTAGTGACGAAAATCCCATTCATATATCTCAAAAAATTACGAAGCTACAACCGTTTTAATATTGCTTGTTAGAGAGAGAAAATGCTCGCAGCTAGTGACGTTACAAACTGCGAGGCTGCCGCAGAGCGCGTCGCGCGCGTCGACGTCGGCGCCGAGCACGATGGGTCACTAACTGCGCGCGTCAATCGTTTCATATGAAGTTGCGTTTTGCGAAAAAGGGACAAAACATCTTACATCTTACATCTTAAAACTTTGGACACTTATAACTCCGTGATTATTTAACCTCATGCGTTGACTTTTAAATACGACATTATTGATTTAATTTAGTGTCTACAGACAATAGGGTGTCTGTAGACATGTTTATCAAAGAACTTCGTCAATGTCACGCGTACAATGTTAACCGTTCAACACTTACCAGCCAAATCAATGATCTCCTCCTGCGACGCGGTGCCTAACGCCTGCTCGTATTCATCGCCGAGGTCGATAGAGATCTGCTCGTCCGCCTCCCGCGTCCGCTCGGGCGGTGGCGGCGGGATCCACTGGAACACACAAGTTAAGGGGATGCCTTGATTTGAGTCGTACACGCCCCCTAAACAGAGACACGCTGATGCCTTCCGCCCATGAGAAAAAGAGACTTAACACTCTTCGGGAATCGCTGTTTTGGAAAAATTTCGATAAATACCTAACTTTGTAAAGTTTTATTAAAATTTCATAAAGTGTGATTTTAGATGAGATAAAATACTATAGTATTAACTTGATTGTGTCGTAAAATAATGTATCGTTTGAGTAGGCTGAGTAAAAAAAGGAAAATACAGACCCAACTTTTTTTCTATCGAGTAAATTCTAAGCAATCATGTATCGATAAAATCAGATGAACAATCATGTAGTCAAGAATCATATATCTGAAAATCAGACCTTATTGTTTCTTACTCTAGTCAAAACGGCGTTTCAAAGCACGCGATAATTTCCAATGCACCGCCTTAAGTTTAAGGGCGGGTTGCACCGACTTACGATTACAGACCGATCAACGTTAAATATGGCGCTGACAGCTGTCAGTCCATAGAAACTTGTCAAACGTTCCATGCATTCAGATTTTAACGTACACCGCTTACGATTACAGACGGTTTGGTGCAACTCACCCTAAATGAAACTATTACCTTTTTGGAATCGGTCATGATCTTGAACGGAAGCGCCATACGTGTGAGCAAGAGATGAGAACGCAGTTTCTCGCTCCCACCCATGTTTCACCGCTGCCGCAATAAGCCATGGCTTAGTTCTTCAGTCGAAAGGTTAGATAAGGCCGCTGCCAGTATTTTAACACATTCACTGCCAAGAATCGCTACGCGCTACGCTCGTAGCCGATCCTGCGGTTTTCCTAGTACCTATGTAGCGGAACGCGACTACGGCGTAGGCGCCCGCTAGGCGGGTTCCTGGCAGTGAACGTGTTTGTCTCTGCAAGTGGGCCCTTATCCAAATCTATTATGCTACAACAGGAGCGTCGACTCTATAGAAGAATCGCGATCGATTTTTTAAATCATCGTCGTGAAAAGGAGGGGGGTTGGGGGGAGGCAATGTCCTACTAACAATACCAGCCAGAAACGAAATGCACTTATTTGGGGCTAGCTTTCATTCGCGTTTTGTCTGGAGTGTGTTAAGTGTGATGATACTTTGACAAAAATCTTACTACGTCGCCTCACTAATAATAAAAATCGCATACGTATGGACTTTATAATCCCCTACAAGCGATAACACGAATCATAATTCATAACCCAGAAAATACTAAATGGTTAACACTATTATCGTCCTATCGCTACAAACACAAATGGACAAAGAAAAACCAGCCAAGTGCGAGTCAGACTCGCGCACGAAGGGTTCCGTACCATTATCTATAAAAAGCCCCCTTAAATATTTATTTTATTCTGTTTTTTAAATATTTGATGTTATAGTGGCAACAGAAATACATCTATGAAACATTCAACTGTCTAACTATCACGGACAGCCTGTTAACAGACAGACAGACGGACGTACAGCGGAGTCTTAGTAATAGGGTCCCGTTTTACCCTTTGGGTACGGAACCCTCAAGAGTGTATAACAGTTTGACACGTTCTTATTGCTAAATTACACCATCAAGGTAATTGCGTAGGGGTATTTCAAAAACAGTTGATATAAGTTGTAAAGCGCGTTGCAAAATTTACAATTTACCTGCCGCTCACAATTAACACGTGCCAAAAAGTTTACATTGTTGTGGTTGACGTTGTCCTTTTATAGAGATAACACGAAAACTACACAACCATTGTGAACTTGCTTCAACGTTCTTCAGCAAAACTATGCAGGTCTTTCGCGTCCGTTGGTTAAAACATTCACTGCCAGGGCCGCTTTAGCTTCCCACTACTAATCCTCAGTCGACTTAACAATACTCACCTTCCCTACTCTACTACTCTCCTACTACTCCAGCGACATAGGGCTTGACCTCGGGCCGGTCCGGGGTCTCGAGGGCTTGGTTGTTGATGTGTTCTATCAGTTTTTTTCCAGTTCAGGGGGCCGGTGGGGTGCTCACAGTTGTTTTAATGGTGTGTACACACCAAGCCAACGAACGGCTATGTATCACACTCTAACAAATAGCTGTCACGTAAATGCTTCGCGTTCGTTGGTCGTTCGTTTGCTCAGTGTGTACCCACTATGACACGAGACTCACCTTCTTCCCTCTGACGACTCCAGCGACAAAAGGCTTGACCTCGGGCCGGTCTGGGGGTCCCGAGGGCCGGTTTGTTGATGTGTTCTATCAGCTTCCGATTCAAGGGGCCCATGGGGTCCCTACGTTTTAACACGAGACTCACCTTCTTCCCTCTGACGACTCCAGCGACAAAAGGCTTGACCTCGGGCCGGTCTGGGGGTCCCGAGGGCCGGTTTGTTGATGTGTTCTATCAGCTTCCGATTCAAGGGGCCCATGGGGTCCCTACGTTTTAACACGAGACTCACCTTCTTCCCTCTGACGACTCCAGCGACAAAAGCCTAGACCTCGGGCCGGTCTGGGGGTCTCGAGGGCCGGTTTGTTGATGTGTTCTATCAGCTTCCGATTCAAGGAGCCCATGGGGTCCCTACGTTTTAACACGAGACTCACCTTCTTCCCTCTGACGACTCCAGCGACAAAAGGCTTGACCTCGGGCCGGTCGGGGGTCTCGAGGGCTTGTTTGTTGATGTGTTCTATCAGCTTCTTGCGGTTCAGGGGGCCCGTCGCATCCTTCTCACAGTCGTAGTTGTTACGCTGAGACGGGGGGAGGAAGTTGTCCTGGAAAGAGTGGGAATGTCTTGTTAAAACTTAGTTGTTTACAACGTTGATATTGCACATGGCCCTACACGTCTGGGGGGAAAGTCAAGCGTCTCTGACTTACCCCTCTCTTGGCGCGGGTGTCCGGGCGTAGTTAGTCGGCGTCGTGGTTAGAAATGTCCATCCCATGACGTCCCCTACCTCCGACTTGTGCGGAGGCCGACGGGAGGAGAGATCCCTACATAACCCCCCACTATAGCCTACCCCGGGCCGGGGGTATGTGCCCCCTTGGACTCGATTCGATGAGTCCGAGGGGGGATAAACACATTTCTCAACGACAAAAGAAAAAGGTTTGAGAGGGTCGCCTCTACGTGGATCATATGTACGGTCAGCTCTAAAAATATGTATACGCTAAATTATACGTCGCACGTTACTGTAGGTACTTATTCGAAACAGAACGGTTAACGTAAACGTATTTCGACGGGCAGACGGTGACCGAGCATCTACAATGTAAAACTGACATCCAATTGTACTTCATTTAGATTAATGGAATCGATCACATGTTTCGAGCTGACCTTTGGCTCGCGTGACAAATACCACGACATTGTAGTTTTTTTTTTAAACCACTATATAGTATATGGTCAACCATTAACGTACTTTATTTGATGCCTGCATAAACTCACGCCCCTATTCCCGAAAGATCTAAGCAGAAAGAAATTGATTTTTTAAGAATTGTCTTTGATCCCTTCTGTTATTTAGTTGAGCTCATAACATAAGTATAGCTGAACCATTGAACATATTGTCACTTTCACCCTTTTGACGACTTCGTTTGGCAGTTTAAACATGACGTTAAGGCAACGCGGTACAAAGGTGTTTAGCCTCTTGTGAGTAAGATATACGCCGTATACCGTGTACGCAGTAGCAAAACATTATCACGCCTATTGAGTCGAGGATCATTATGTAAAGTGTGTCGGCCGATTAACTAGGAACATATTGCCTGCAGGTATAAACATTATGCTAATGCTCCAACCTAGGTATTAAAGCGACACACTTAACTCATGACTTGCTTTTGCCTGCAAATTGGTCCGGGTAGAACTCGTTAGTCGCAATCAATCTAAGTTCCACGCCCCATATACTTTTATAGAGGAAGATTTCCGGGTAAAAAAGTATTCTGTCCTTCTTCGGGTCTCCGGATAGACTTTAGCAAAACCTAAATTAGTTCAATTGTTTGAACTTGAAGAGGCAACATACAAACAGACAGGCAGAGAGAGTATGATTAACATCGCAATTCACGAAATTTTGTGTAGGTACGTGACGTGTATCACGTAAAAACGGATTTTAAAGAAACTGTCCAGTAATATAATCTCTACATATAATAATCGTGAAAGTTCGTTGAGGTTGTCAGTGAGACATAATAAGTAGAGCTTGAAGGAAGTTGTATTTATACAACATACATTAAAAACTTCGATAGCGCGATGCAGAACTTCACCAATTTCCACGCATTTAGAAGGTCATTCTCCAGATTTTTGTCGGCGTCTCAACTCCAACAAACCATATTAGACGTATAAAAAAGTTTGATAGAGTTACGGTGACCCACAGGCCAAATTTAAGAATATTTGGATAA
The DNA here is from genome assembly GCA_945867215.1 of Epinotia demarniana. Taxonomy (NCBI): domain Eukaryota; kingdom Metazoa; phylum Arthropoda; class Insecta; order Lepidoptera; family Tortricidae; genus Epinotia; species Epinotia demarniana. The sequence continues at coordinate 23,672,772 of OX244267.1, read as the reverse complement.
AGTAATCTTTACTTTGCGCACCAGAGTCATCTATCTGTTTGTCTGTTTCTGTCCGGGTATCACGGGAAAACTGTCGAATGGATTAATATACAACTTTCACTTAAACGTTCAATGGATCTTCGGCCAGGTAATATTATAAAGGCTATAAAAATTATAAAGATAAGGGTGGAAAGGGGTTAAAAAATGGGGTTGAATTCAGTAAACGTATGTTTTTGTATATAAATAGTTTTTTTTAATGCAGAGTAAATACTCACAAGTTTATTTTATTCTGTCAAATCATCTGTCAAATCACAAAATTATGTGTCAAAAGTCCCCAAAACGTTATTACTCAAAATGCCCTCCAGAAAGAGATCGAACCTGACACGAATTTCTAGAGAGGCCGCCAGAAAACGAGTGGCAAGATCTCAGGAGTCCGAAGAAGCTTCCCGGGCTTCTAGATTCCTTGAAAACAGTGAAGACATGGAAGCACGTCTCGGCCACGATCGTGAACGCCATTCGTTGTCGCGAGCTTCCGAAGACTATTACGGAACGTGAAACAAGATTAACAGCGAATTCTCGGGCTTCTGAAACATTTACGAGTACACAACAAGAAGACCGCTTCACCTCTCAGAGAAGTCGCACCTCAGAGCTCAGTCACCCTATGTATCTTTTTCTAAATCTCTAATTATTACAAATGTTTTTATGGACCAATTCGCGCATGTTTATTTCTCGGTAATCCATACTAATATTATAAATGGGAAAGTGTATGTGTTTGTTTGTTTGTCCGTCTTTCACGGAGCGACGAATTGACGTGATTTTTTAAGTGGAGATAGTTGAAGGGATGGAGAGTGACATAGGATAGTTTTATCCCTGAAATCATCCCCTTTGGGGGTGAAATGGGGGGGGGGGGGAGTTTATATCGAGCTGCGATATACAACGTGTCCCAAAACTCAACGATAAGCCGGCACCAGAGGATGGAGCTGCTTATGATTAGTCGAGAAAAAATAAGGGGACACGTGCAAGGTTGTGGTAGGTAGCTCCTGCGGACGCGAGTAACAGTTGTCCCCCCTTTGTCAAGTGAGTGGGCAACTCGACTGTTAGAAGTTCTTAAGCCGCCCGAAAGCCTCTAATTCGGCTTAACGATTACTGTCATAGACAGCAGCCGGGATCAATTGCTTAGCATGCAAGCACGGAAGCGCTCATTTATATCAACCACTCAAACATCATCAGGCGGTCACCCATCCAAATACTGACCGCTGCCATCTTTGCTTAACCTGCGTTATCGTTTCCGACTCGCAGGCGCCGGCTGTGAGCGGAGCGTTCACTCAGGGCTTACACTTAGAGTCTGTCAGGCGAGTCGTATCCCTCATTCACGCAAAAACGGCTTAACGGATTAAAATTGATTTTGGTATATATATATATATATATATATATATATATATATGTGTATATAATAGTCTATAACCTGGATTAACATACGAGTATATAATACTTTTTATTCCGGGAATCATCGTCTAAGGTGGCAAAAGTTTGTAAGGAGCTACGATATAGGTACAACTTAGAAAGGTTGAAAAACCCCCGACATTTTCATTATAAAGTCCAATATCTCAAAAACGGCTAAACAGATTTTCATGAAACGGGGCTAAAAACACTCGGGATAAAATTATCTATGACACATAAGAAACTGCATTCAAATCGGTCCATCCGTTAGGGAGCTACGCTACCACAGACACACACACACGTGAACTTATAACCCCCCTCTTTTTGCGTCGGGGGTTAAAAAGAGTTCCACGCGGACGAAGTCGCGGGCAGAAGCTAGTATAAAATATAACATATAGGCTATATGAATAAAATATACTCGACGACATTGTGTACGAACTCGCAGGCAGAAGCTACTTTATTATATTAGTACGGAATAGATAATCCTTTTCGCATTGGCATGTATCAAATTGTCAGCAAAGTTGTTATTAGTAACTAAATACCACTTGTTTATCGCAGATACGGTAAGTAGGTGTGGGCAGATAAAACTGATAAGTAGCTTGCCTTTCGGTTCATTAGTATGACCTTGTTTCGTGAGCCATACTGTGGTCTTACTTATATTGATATGATCGGCCGGCTCGGAACACGATGCCGTTTATCATTCGTATCACTTGCACTAACTAATTTGTAAGTGACGAATTATTTGAACAGGAAATAAAGGATAATATGGCCAGGTGGCCATGTTATTTCAACGAACACACAAACACAAAACGATATTTAACCGCAGCGTAAGGACGGATTTGTATTCAGGCGGGGCGGGCACCGCGTATGGCGTTCCCTAGCGTACATGCACGTCTACGGTTTACAACGCGTGGAAGTGCAGCTACATTTCTATAGAACGTGACGCTTAAGTAGCGTGCCATGGAACGCCGAAGAACCGCAGATGAGGGGGAGAAACACCTGAAGATCGAAGTTCGTATATCTCCATATCTACTGCACGAATACCGCAAGTGCGATAGAGATGGAAATATTGGGATACCGATCTTAGATTTTTAGATCTTAGATTATAGCCCAGAATCAGCAGTGCGCATTTAAGTCGCCGTAGGTTCAGCGAAGTTAAGCGAACAGAGTTTTTGAAACAATATAATGCGTCTGTTTATAATAACATGGTTATAAAAAATACTAATAGTAATCTTGAGGCTTATCTGCAGGGAGATCAGTGTTTCGAAACCTGCTTAAGCAATTTTCGCTCGACAGAAAAAAATCACGAACTTAGGTCTAAAAGGGTCTAAAATACACTTAAAATATTCGTAACAAATTATGCAAAAAAGCTAAAAATATTAAAGTGGCTTCTAAAAATCGGCAATATCATGTTTGAGGGAAATCAGTGATTACTTTTTTATATATTTAAACGGCCAAAAATTCAAATTATAAAATATGATATCCGCGCTTCCGAGCACGCACTTCCATGTCGCTCACGCTTATGCTCAGTGAGAGGGAGAGAAGACCATGAACCTACGGCGCCTTAATTACAATTTATCTCACAATGACATAATTTTGTAACTCAGTATGCAGGCATCCTCCTAGCCTTTTCCCGGTTCCCGGGGTCAGCTTTGGCACCTAGTCCCAAGATTTGGCGTAGACACATGAGCGTACCTACGGTGGGGAAAATGGGGCCTTTGCCAGACCCTGCTCTGTGACGAAGCTAAGAAATTTATGGCAAAATTAAATAACCAAAAGAGAACTTTAAAAAATAACTTCATGCTGGGTTGCCGTTGCGTAGGCAAGTTTTTCGAAAGCGACTGCCATCAGACCTTTCCGCGAGGAAAAACTAGACCTTGCTGCGTTTAGACCGGTTTCCTCGCGATGTTTCCTTTCACCGAAGAGCAAATTTCAATTTGCAATTTCATTCAAATTATATTTTTAACCCCCGACGCAAAGAGAGGGGTGTTATAATTATAACGTGTCTGTGTATCTGTCTGTGGTATCGTAGCTCCCAAACGGATGGACCGATATGAATGCGTTTTTTTTGGGGTCATATATATTTTTTCCCCGAGTGTTCATGTTTCATGAATATGTTCAGCCGTTTTTGAGATATTGGACTTTGAAATGAAAAAGTCGGGGGTTTTTCAACTTTACTAAGTTGTAGTTATGTACATACTTAAATAAGTTTTTTGATTTATAAAACCCAGTGGTACAGTCACCGATATACAGCCAAGGTAGCCAAATATTTCGGTACACGTCTTTATTACTGTAAGAATAAGGGTGTATATAACGAAATATTTGGGTACTCTGGCTGCTACCTGTGCTGCTAATACTAACTATATGACGCTGACTGTACCAGCCGAGGTTCGAACCCGCGACCTGCAGATTTAAATTCGCGTGCCTTGCCTACGGGTCGGCTACAGTTTCCTTCGAATATATACTAAATAATATTTCGAATGTACATACGTGTTTTAAAGTAGTCAGTCAGTATACAGGACGATCGTAATGTAATAGTTGTGCAATGCCATTGTGGAAACCCTCCAATTACAATAACGATGAGAAATTATTTAAATTGCGCCTGAGGTCGGAGCGAGGCCCCTTCTAATTGTCGAAACGTGCTAAGCAATTGAATGTTATTTCAAAAATAATTGAAATCTGTAGTTGAACATGTTTTGAAAAACTTACTTTAAAAAATGTTGATAATTAATATAACAACAGCTTGGCCTTCCATTTTGTCATGTTTTATGTCCTACTAGCTTCCGCCCGCGACTTCGTCTGCGTAGACCGGGATAAAGACCATCCTAAATTTGAATCCCGGCTTTAAACAATCTTCGTGCAAAATTTCATTCAAATCGTTTGAGCCGTTTGAGAATGATTGAGTAACAAACATCCAAACTTTCGCACTTATAATATTAGAAGGATAAAGCAATACATAAATTCTAGTTAAAGCAATGGGTATTGAGGGCGCGATAAACACTCCAATAATAGAAAACGTCCAAGTCCAAACAATAAAATTATTCGTGCTCATCGCTCAAATAAAATAAATAAATACATTTTAGGGGACAATCTTACACAAATCAAACCGAGCAAAGCTTGTACTATGGGTACTAGACGACGATAAACATACTCATAAATAGATAAATAATTGCTTAAATACATAGAAAACATCCATGACTCAGGAACAAATATTCGTGCTCATCACTCTAATAAATGCCCTTTCCGGGATTCGAACCCAAACCAACGGCGTCATAGTTCTTCGGCCTTGGTTTTGGGAAATACACTTTGGACATAAGCTATATATTTTGTAATCCGCAGGTGGAGCCGCGGGGCAGATAGTATAAGCAATAACTTTGCGTTCATTATAATAACAATTGCTGAACAATTATGCATATTCGTTACAAAGTAGATAACAAGTTTAAACATAAAATAAGGACAATGTCCTCGTTTCCAAGCCACTCTATCTAATATGTAAATAAATTAGTCACACTTGAAAGCACAAATGCAAAGGGAACTAGTCAAAAGTGTTTTATTTCTTATGCAAACGCCTAATTAGTAGAGCGGGGAAATGTTGCTATTGCTACTGCTTTAAATACATGCTTGTACCCTGCAATTGCCAGCTGTTAAACAGAGATAATTTCCTTTTTATCAAAGAACTAATGTACAAAATTTCCGTGAGTGTCCAAACCCGTCTGACATTTCGCTTCTCGCGCCGCCTAAGTGTAAGGCCTGAGTGGACGCCCCGCTCAGAGCGGGGCGTGCAGCGTCCATATAAAACAGATGCAATTTATATGGACGCTCGACAGCGGGGCGTCCACTTAGGCCTTACACTAACGCCTCACTATCTATCTATAAAACGGTCTTTGCGCGCATTGACATATTGACAACCCTGACACTGACATATCATAGTACTAGCGACTACCTGCCCCGGCTTCGCACGGGTACTATAATGTACATATAAACCTTCCTCTTGAATCACTCTATCTATTAAAAAACCCGCTTCAAAATCCGTTGCGTAGTTTTAAAGATCTAAGCATACATAGGGACAGACAGCGGGAAGCGACTTTGTTTTATAATATGTGATTCAGAGATGCGCCGAATACGGGTTTCAGCGAATACCTACAAGCATTCGGGCGAATATTCGGTTCAGCAAAAGCTGGAAATATTCTACTACTGAGCCGAATAATTTGGCTAAATAACGATAATTCAAAATATACAGAATCCATGCATACTAATGTTATAAATGCTAAAGCGTGTCTGTCGGTCCGTTACCTCTTCACGCTTAAACTGCTGAACCGATTTAGATGAAATTTGGTATTGAGATAGTTGGACTCCCGGGGAAGGGCGTAGGATAGTTTTTATCCCGGAAATCATCCCCTAAAGGGATTAACTGGGGGGTGAAAGTTCGTATGGAGCTACGATATAAAACGAGTTCCACGCGGACGGAGTCACGGGCTGAAGCTAGTATCGAATAATTTCCGAACATTCGGCGCATCTCTAATGCCGGGTTTAGCGGGGGTACCGGTTATGTAAATACGGCGTTATAGTAGGTATTTATGTTGACATTGTTAACCATCTCTTGGTCTGAGGCAGACAAGGAAACAGATAGTATTTTACTTGTTTGTAAACAGAAGTGACTTGGTTGGATTTATTAGTAAATATTGTACATAGTTAACTAGCTTGTATACCTAAGCGGTATTAGAAGTTGTAGTACCCATGAACTCACGAATTAATATTTCCATATAAATGGGAAGTGTGTGTTTGTTTGTCCGTCTTTCACGGCAAAACGGAGCGATGAATTGACGTGATTTTTAAGTGGAGATAGTTGAAGGAAAGGAGAGTGACATATAGGATAGTTTTTATACCCGAAATCATCCCCTAAGGGGGTGAAATGGGGGGGTAAACGTTTGTATGGAGCTGCGATATAAACGAGTTCCACGCGGACGGAGTCGCGGGCAGAAGCTAGTAGTTTATAAAACTAGTGCCAACGACAAATCTTGCGATTAGGTGCCTGAGCTCAGGCTCCTTTCGGACACAACTGTGAATAACGCCAAGAGAATGATTGTACATTACACCCATTTAATTCTAAAGTACAGTCATACCCTACAATTACCAGACATCATACATTTCTTAATGACATGATTGGCAGTTTTCTTTACCTTTCGCCAATCATTTTGTGATGCCGGTCCATATTAAATCGGTGTTTTGCTGGTTGGTTATTAACAATTTAACATCATATTGTAGTGACCCACTTTGTGAAGGTGCTGGCTTCGAATACGAATATTTGTGTGATGAGCGTGTATATTTGTTTCCTGCCTTTATTTTTAACCACCTATGAGCCACCCTGATTCTAGATTAAAAGAGTTAAACAACAATGGAAAAAATTGTTGCTACGAGTGGGATCCATGATAGCTCAGCTGGCAAGAGCAGTGCACGGAATGCAATGGTCGCGGGTTAAATTAAAATCCCGCTTGAGGCAATTGATGCTTAAATTGTTCATCTTGATTGAAAACATTTTTGGGTTCCTGACTATGATTTCCATTTGAACTTTCACAGTTGACAGTAGTTTTAGCTGTGTACACAATTTTTTATTTTCACTATAATTTAACAAGCAGAGACAAGACTTAGCCAATTTACAGGCATATATAGTCATATGAGTAACAAAGACAACACAATCAAGGTTATGGGTACAATAAACTGAAAATGGACTGACATCATCCATTAGAGTTAATTAACTTTTACAGCCAATTCATGTATGTACACTTGGAACCTTGTCTCCACAAAACGCAGTTTTATACAGGGCTTTTTACTCAAAATAGTGTTTTATTGGTTTTAACTGTAACAGGGTGCTAAAGGGTCCTAAAGTTCCAAATCTTTATGCTCGATCACTATTAATCATGGAAAATTGAGATTTATATCCATGTATTAAGATTCTTTTTGCAAGAACTGTATGAAATATAAATGAAATAACATACGAGATTGGGATAATTATCTGTCTGAAGCGAACTCAATTAGCACTGATGATTTGGCAATATCATTGTTATTTTTAGTTCTTTACTTTCTTTGAAGTATTTCAAACAAGTTATTTGTTCACAAATCTTAAACATTTATAAATCAAGATCAAACCGGAACGAAAATCAGTTTTTATAGAATACTTGTCTAGTAAAATTTTATAAAAACTTATTTTCCTTTATGTTATATGTAAATGTATTATTTTTAGTCACAACATTCCTGTAGAGGATTTAATACCTTCAGGATACAAATAGCACCTATATTTTATATTTTTCCTTACTTACAGAAATGAATACTTGTGTATAGAAATTAATGCGGAACAAATGTTACATTACTTAAAACAAAATTAAATGTAACATATTATTAAATGTTACATTTAATGTAACGGAAAGGTAATTCCAGGTGTGTCATTATCAAAATTCCCATAGACTTGGGTAGAATATTGCTATTTATAAATTTACTGGAAAACCAATTGCTCAGTTATTTTGAAAAGTATGTATCTTAAGTAAAGAATTTTAGAAAGAATTACAACCAAAGGATTGGACATCGGTGGTGGCGTGTAAGAATTATCACTAGACAACCCCAAGCAAAAAAGGACTGTTTTTTAATGATTTACGAGTTTGGTAATATATAGCAAGAAATTTTTGAGCAAGCCAATGGGAATCACTTTCTATGGGGTAATCACTTTCTATGGGCGCTCCACCACTTTTAGACATATACTTTTAACTGCTTACTATGGATAGGAGGATACATATAGTTCCCAGGAAACAAGTACATCTGCCAGAATGATTCCCTAAGCATCCTTATTGACAGCCAACCTTTTGGTGGCATTTCCCCTACTTTAGCGTATAGGCCAAATAGACCAACAAAACGTACAAATTTACCTCCGTACCAATTGACTACTTGGCTTGGGCAGCTTGAGATGTTGAACAGTATATCTAATAAGATTTTAATAGAAGGTACTCACATCTGGATCAACCTCCTTGGCGAGCATGGTCAACTCCTCCTGCGACAACTTTGCGAGCAGCTCATCGACATCAACTTCGTCGTACTGAGACAGCTCGCGGCCAAACAGCTTCGCCGGCGTCGTCATGGTTGTCGTCTTCGTCGATGACGATTTCTGCACCAAAAACACCACAATTAACACCGCGCACTGTTTACTCAACCGCCACCGGACTAATATTTACTTTATTACGCAAGAAAACAATTATGAAACTAAACTACAAGGTAAAACATCGATTTTGACACTACCACACCCACGAGTTATGAACGGAATGAAACATATGCACTAACTTTATAGTCTTTAAACATGCTGAATACTGTGTATTGAATATAATTTCATATCCTTACATTTAAAAATTGTAAATAATAGTTTCTAATAACAGTAGAGTGCAGAAGACTGTCGGAACAAGCACCTTCGTCGAGTGACAAATAATGACTAACTTGAAAGAACGAGCAAGACGATAAGTTGCAATAGTGTGGGAAAGAGACAACGCATTACTTGAGTGCGAGGGGGGTTAGAGATGTGAATGTAGCGGGTTATCGGTACCGGTTTTTATCAGACAGTGTCCATAATGGTCACTGCATTGTTATTTTTGTTGGGTAAAACAATAGGAGTATTATTTTATCACGCTTAACATGACATGTTACGAGTTGTTGTAATCCGTTACGGAACCGATAAATATTATAACTTATGGTATCACTGCGTTACACAGTATTACCTATTTTTTTAGTAATATTCTTTGGCGATATATTCATGGAGATAAGTAACGGCTGCAGGTATAAATTATGTTACATTATGTAGTGCGTTGCTTAGTTTTAAGTAAAATGGTTAAGTCTCAATTTATACACGACTACCCATCGAAAGGTAGGGCTGAGCTGTAGGCTACTATCGGGGTCCACAGGTGGTGGATAGTGGAATAGCCATCAGATATGATGGTTAGCTGCGAATATATAAAATAAGCAGTCCCCAACCACACAGCGGCGGAACCAACAGGATGTAGCGGGATAACCGGTGGGGCGGTTATCTCATCAAAAAGTTACAATATCTAAAGACGGTTCTGTGATATGGCGAGTAAATGCCGCCATTAAATAAGCATTCCCTTGGTGTTAGGCAGCAGTGGCACCAGTACTGGCAGGGGGCCGAAGATGGGATGTCTGGATGGGCCCTTGACTAGATATTAGGAGGCGAATACCCTTCGGTTCCTGAACTGCGGTGTGAAAGGCAAGGGGGAAACCATCACACTATTCCTCCCTATTATGGAGCAATTTATGGAGATGTACAACAACGAAAATATGGTTCTTGACAACGGGCTTCCACGATGTAGCATGCCGTGGCGGTCCGAGTCCGGCAGGGTCAGGAGCAAGGCTGACTCGGTCGTCATCCTGCGAAATCCTTGTAAAATTGGGACGTGGAATGTGAGAACGATGTTACCTTCGGGGAAATTAGAAGAAGTCAAAATAGAGATGGGAAGACTAGGAATAGACATATTGGGTTTATGTGAGACGAGATGGGAAAGTACTGGAGACTATTGGTCGGATGACTATCGAATAATACATACAGGAGAACAACGGGGTATCAACGGGACGGCGATAGTTTTAAACAAGAAATGGGGCAATTTAGTGGAAAATACAATTCATTTCAACGACCGGATAACAGTTGTAAAAATTAAATCCCAGCCCAACGATATCATTATTGTACAAGTCTATATGCCTACTGGTAGCTACTCTGATGATGAAATTGAAGATATGTACAACAACTTGGACACAGTCTTAGATGCAGTACAGGACAAGGATAATTTGATAGTGATGGGTGATTTCAATGCTGTGGTAGGAGAAGGAAGAGAGGAAAATATTGCAGGGAATTTCGGATTGGGAAAAAGAAATAAAAGAGGTGATCGACTAGTGCAGTTCTGTAAAGAAAACAATCTATTCATTAGCAACACAATGTTTCAACAGCCAAAACGGAGATTATACACCTGGAAAATGCCTGGCGATATTGGTAGATATCAAATAGATTACATTATATGTAAAAATAAACATAGAACTCTTATTCAGAATTGCAAAACATTGCCTGGAGCAGACTTGAATACGGACCATAATTTACTATGCAGCTCACACAGTTTTGGAATGAAAAGAAATAAAAGAAAGAACAAGCCAAAGTCCATAGATCTCACTAAGATTAAGGATATAAATAGTAACGGTAAAGTGCAATATAGTAACAAATTAGGTGATAAATTAGTGCAATATAAGAATAATAAAATTGACGTTATTGATGAACATAGCTTAGAAATAAGGTGGAATAATATACGTGATGTAATGATAGATACTGCAGAACAATGCCTAGGAAAGGAAAAGATAGTACCTCGAAAGGCATGGATTAGTTCTGATATAATAGACTTGATGATAGAAAGACGAGAATTTAAACATAAAAATAGTATCGAAAGTGTGAATAAGTATAAGCAGTTGACAAATAGAATAACCACATTGTGTAGAGAAGCCAGGGAAGAAGAAATAGTTAAAACATGCGATAGCATAGAATCCTTAATTAAGAAGGGGAATATGAATCAAGCTTACCATATCATCCGTCAATTAGGAAAAAAGAGTCAGACAAAAAGTGCTGCTATCCTAGATGAACAGGGTAACATTTTGCTAGATAGCAAGGATGTTGCAGATCGGTGGCAAAGATATTTGGAGAAGTTATATGACGGTGAAGGCTTAGCTAGCAACGACATAGAAAAGGTAGAATTAGTGGAAGTAGATGATGCTGGTCCAGAAATAATCAGAAGTGAATTTGAAAAAGCCCTTTCTAGTTTACAAACTGGAAAAGCTGCTGGTAATGACAAGATTTACGTAGAGTTCATAAAATACGCAAACTGTGATATACTTAAAGATGAAATTTATGAATTAGTTACTAAAATGTATAATATCGGTCACGTCCCTACTGATTTTTACACTTCTAAAATAGTTACTTTACCTAAAAAGGCGAACACTTTAAAATGTGAAGAACACAGAACACTAAGTTTAATATCACAAGCCAGTAAAATATTACTCAAAATTATACAGAATAGAATTAGACCGCTAACTGAAAACTATCTAGGACCTGACCAATATGGATTCAGACAAAACAAAGGGACGAGAGAAGCAATATTAGCCTTAAGAATGATTACTGACAGAAGAATGGATTTAGACCAGGACACACACATAGCATTTATAGACTTAGAAAAAGCATTTGACAAAATTAATTGGAAAAATATGATGTCAATCTTGAAGGAAGCTGGATTAGATTATAGAGACCGAAGAATTATTTTTGAACTCTACAGAAATCAAAGAACTTTAATTGAAATAGGAGAAGAAGCTAGAAAGGCGAAGATACGGCAAGGAGTTCGGCAGGGTTGTCCACTTTCGCCTCTTATCTTTAATGTGTTCATAGAGTGTGCCATTAGAAAATTAATAGAGTCCAGAAAAGGGGGGGTTCATTTCAATGGGAAAAAAATTCAATTTATTCGTTTTGCTGATGACATTGCGGCTTTTGCAGAGTCATAAAATCAGTTAGAAGAATTAGTTACAGATATGAATGCAATTTTTGAAGATTTTGGACTTAAAATAAACATTAATAAAACAAAAATGCTAGTAACCTCAAAAAGGCACTCAAATTATAGACCAATCACTTTAAATAACAGGACAATAGAGCAAGTCGACAAATTTAAATATCTGGGAAGCATAATCACTAATAACTCCAGATGTACACCAGACATTATCGCGAGGATAGCCATGGCGAAGCAGGCTTTCAATGCCAAGAAGAGCCTGCTCAAAGCCAGAATAGCAGGCCATATTCGGAAGAGGCTTATAAAAGTGTACATCTGGAGCATAGCGTTGTATGGAAGCGAAACGTGGACAATGACACAGCGTGACAGAGAACGATTGGAGGCCTTCGAAATGTGGTGCTGGAGGCGAATGGAGAGGATTAGTTGGAAGGATAAGAAGACGAATGAGGAGGTGCTTGAGAGAGTGAAAGAGAAAAGAACGTTGTTGAAGACCATTGAGAACAGGAGAGGCAGGATGTTGGGCCACTTGTTACGACACGATGATTTTATGAAAACCATAGTAGAAGGGAAGATAGAGGGAAAGAGGAAGAGAGGGAGACCAAGAAGATCTTTTATGGACCAAATAAAAGAAAAAGTAAACGGCGCGTCGTATCAAGAGGTCAAAACAATAGCTGAGAACAGAGAGGAATGGAAATTGCTCCACCGACAAGATTTTGAATCTTAAATATAATGAATGAATGACCCATCGAAAATAATTGGTATGATTTCACCTTATTTATACGCCAATTCAGTATAACGTGTCAGAGGCTTATGATAAAAAGTATTACGTGTTGGATATTCTGTGAGTGAATGCATAATTTAAAAAATAAAAACGACGAGGTCCATACAAAAGTTTATCTGGCTAATCCTCATAAATACCTGCCTCTCAGCTCAAACCGAGAAAAAAGGTTTTTTTTTTCTTTGAAAAATACGTAAATAAGTTTATCATTATGCCTACACTTGACTTATCATAGTTATTATTATTGTATTTCGTCAAATTGAATTTGGTATAACGGCTATGAGTAATAAGAATAAATATTATTTTATACCTATTATACTTGTAAGTAATTGCCTAGTTACTTACCAAAACTAATATTTATATATGTACCTATGTATGTAACTTTCTCTCTTTGTTACCTAGTTTATTTTAAAATTAGGTTAGGTTAGGTTAAGTTAAGTATATTTGTATTCATTTCATGTAAATATTGTGTAAGTATTGTATTTTATTTATTAAACTAACGAGATTAATAAATAAAATAATAATTTGAGGTAGGTATATTTAAATCCTAGTTGTTTCGGGAGAGGAGAAGTTAAATATACCTACCTACTTAGCTTATAATGAGGTATTGGTTACTTACAGGTTGACACATGTAAAAAGAACCCTGGCGGCCATACATTTTATATGGCCGCCAGGGCTCTTTTTGCGTGTGTCGACCTATAGCTTACACTGAGGTGCTACCGCGAAACGAAAACGAACTTCGTTCGTGTATCTCCATCTTTGTCGCGCTTGCATATTCGAGCGACGGAGAGAGAGATACACGTACGAAGTTCGTTTTCGTTTCGCGGTAGTAGTAGGTACTGGTTCTAATTAGTGGAACATTAAAATTTCCATACATTATTTATTATTAGGTATTGAGCTCATAAGTTTCATTTCCTTCCTGTGGTCTGTCATTATCAAACGTTGTTGTTGTTGTTATTCTCGGGCTGTATTTCAAGTAAATACCTATTGGTCTGTCTGACTTCCGAATACCTAACGCTTATTGTAAAGAATCTAGGGTTCATATTGTACTACTTGAGATTCCGTACCCAAATAATATATTATTAACGGCCGTCGTGTCGGCCATTGTTAAAGTTCCTCCGACTGTCTCGTTCGTCCGTCCGTCTGGGCTGTTTATCTTTAGAACCATTATTAGCAGACACTTGAAAGTTTTATAGATTACTATATTTATGATTATATGATTAAGCTAGCTTTAATTTAAACCGTAACTATTAATAAACTTTATTTCATTAAAAGGATCAAATCAACTCAACAAACACTATTAGTTTATTTTTTTGTAACTTAAAAAAGAACCGACAAAAATGTTTTTTATTTCGTACGTAGGTAAGTACTTTCTTTTCATAGTTACTGGCAGAAACTGGTTTTCCTTTAGCTACCGAACACATTATGAGACTGGTAGCAGCATGTATATAGCATAACACTTTGCGATCAAACATGGTCATAATGAAAGGATTCGAATTACGATAGATCAACGGCACTATGATGAATACGAATAAGAGCGAGGTCATGACATTTCGTCTCCAACACGGTATTAATAAAGCGATTACGCAATGCCGCTCCAACCGCGCCTAACGCCTTGCTGCTATTGAACTCAACATTTTACATACACAAAAACCCACACCTATAATTTCATAAAGAAAATAGTGATATACATATTGCTAAAGCAAGTAACCTATCACAGGTAGGTAGGTATACCTTTTCTTAAATATTATAGTTGCCTCCTTACAGTTTCGAAGTACCTGGCCTGCCTCTTGGCTTAGGTCATTAGGGGAGACCATTAATAAAATTGTATGATATAACGATACAATGTTATCTACAAAACTGTTATCCATCATGTAATGAAATGGAGTAATTATGGTGATATGTTAGTATTAAAGCTATCTAAAATAAAATGTTGCTAAAGTGTACCTACAGTAATAATTAATAATTGAGCAAGGCGAATGATAACTACAGAACAATCAATCATTGTGTACTTAATTATTAAAATAAATGTGCGATTACAGAAGAAGCTATTTTTTCATATCTAAATTAGGTTATAGATTCGTGATTCCCAGCGATTGAGATGGACTATCATGGAAAGACGGATGGATGCGGGTCATCTTGAAATAGGTAATATGGAATATAAGAAATTCTCAAAACAGCAAATATTAAAACAGAAACAGTCGATAGGTAGGCTATGAGAGGAAGTAGGTAGATAATAATAATAATAATAAACCCGCGGGGGCAGCTTGTGGCGAGCTGACGGTGAGTGGCGACACCGCGGACCCCTAACCTCCAGAGGGCCCGATTAATCTGGCCCTCGCCTCTGTGCTTGCCTTAACCGGCCGGCCAGAGTGGAGTCGCAAGAGCGGAACCTATGCTCCAGGTTGGAAGTGTAAAATGTCATAACGCCGGTGGCCCTTGAACGGATTACCGGGATCTGGCGCGCCGCAGACTCACCTCTCGACAACCTCACAGCCGCTCAGACGTGTTGCTCCATTGTCGCACTGTGCGTGCGACTGTTTGTGGGGCCCACTTAACGAGTTGGCAAGTCACCGCCTGCCTTTTCACAATTTTGAGACTTATTGTCACGGCAGGTGTCCGCTAGTCTCCTCCCATAACCCATTTTCCAGACCACCCACCATTCAACCCAATAACCCATGACCTTAGCTTCCATCGCAGCACAGTGTTGCACTGCAATAGTCTTTGCACCTGGCGGGGACCATCACCGGGTGTATCATGTTGTGCGCTCGGAAATGGTATCCGCCATGTGTATCCCTTTCCGCTTTAGATTATTTTTGTTTTAAAGGGCCTCTGCGCTGTTGGCTTCGGCCCCACGCATGCCTTCCAAAAGTCCGGGACCCCATGGTCCCGAGATATGGAAAGAACATACAATAATAATAATAATAATAGACATTTATTCAACAGGTTTGCATACACTATACTTGATCGTTTAAGAAAACAATTTGATAGACAATTGAAATTTGAATTGGATAGATGACCCTAGAACTAGAAAGATGGGAAAGTATACTAGCTGGTATAAGGTCACCATGTCACCGAGGATGTTGACAACTGGTAAATTATTAGTATTACAGGGACTAGAATCATTTCGCCGGTTAGCGACCACCTAATTTCATGTGCCGGTTGTCGACCACATATATAGCTGAGTTGGTGAACTGAAAGGATATTTTCTCGGTTTTTAGTAGATTTCTATTCTAAAACAACAACAAAATGCACGTACAACTAACTGTCTCAATAGGGCCTGTAGATTTGATGTTATCTTCGATAGAAAAAACCATCTCCTTCAGGTGGTCGCTAACCGAAGGTGGTCGTGTAACCAGTGTACAGTAATGACCCTACAGAAACCTGCAGTTCATTAATTCTATCATATTTGTCTATATGTATAACTAACAGATTTCGTGACTAGGACAAACATTTAATGAGATATTGCCCAACTCAACTATGAATAACCTTTGGTTACTTGTGCCTTATTATGACAGACTGGGACAATAAGTCACCAGCGAAGGTGCATTTGTTTTAAGGTCGTGATAGTCACGTTTGTTCGCTTGTTAGCTACAGTATATTCCTAATTATGTCATGGTGCTCACGAGTATATCGAACTGAGAAAATTATCTACTTACATATAATATGTCGGTGAAGGAAAAACATCGTGAGGAAACCTGCATACATCTGCGAAGAAATTCAAAGGTGTATGTGAAGTTCCCAATCCGCACTGGGCCAGCGTGGGGACTACTGCCCGTTCCCTCTCATACATGAGAGGAGCCCTGTGCCCAGCAGTGGGACGTATAGTCGTATATAGGCTGATGATGTGATGTGTGTGTGTGATATAATATGTATTTTTAATGGAGGAATTTAATACCCTGTGATTCAGTTCATGTAAATGATCCCCGTAACCCACTACTTGTTTTAAACCTTTTTTTTAGCTTTTGCTGTACATAATTTTCTTCAAGTATTGCGCACACTTCGGTTCGGGGAAACTTCCATCTACTTACATCCAGACAGATCTGTTAGCGACAAAATATGAAGTTTAGATTAAAGCCACTATAAGAAAAGGTCTGAAGGTTGGAGCCACATTACGTATTGCAACATTTGCAACCAAAGATTGCAACTAGGTACGGAAAAGCGTTAATAATTTCACTGTGAAGAACAAAAGACAATTACTTTGTTGTAAGAAATAAACGCTTCACGAGCAAACCATTACGAACAATGAGCCATCTTTCGTTACGAGCAGTCATTGATACCACGAGAACAATTATAATCAATGTCTTAATTAAGTTTGAGAAGTTTCACAAAGACAATCGGTACCAGAAGCCGTCTAGAAAGCTTTTATTAACCTATTTTTTCATCTTAAGAGAAGAATTTCAAAATTTGCAATCGAACACTAAAATGACAAGCTTCTTTTGAATGTCCTGAGCAATGTTTTCTGTTACTTACCTATTTCTCGGTTCTACAAAAGCCCATTAGCTATGCCACTTTACGTTAGTTAGTAACTATCTTTTTACAATTCGACCTGCCTATAACTTTCTCTTTGTGGAAACGGGAGCAAAATCGGTTTTTTCTTAGATTGCGTCGAGCGATAGCTATAAAACTCAAAAATCAAATAGTGGGTTTACCAAATAATTAAATTTAACCATCAATAGATCACTAGTTCGAAAGCAGAAATAGAAAAAATAGAAACCCATTTACATTAGGCCAATGTGCTCAAATTCGCTAATCCAATAAACAGCACTTTCTCGTTCACGCTTGCATAAGCCCCTAAATATAAGATTTCCACACTATTGAGTTAATTTGTTGGCAAGGGGATATGTTCGCTGCATCAGTTACCTACTGGCGTCAATTAAATTAATTTTACTATTAATTGTAGCTCGTTTAAATTCAGTGACATGGCATATTGCAGCATGCCGACCCGTTAGCCTAGTGGGTAGTGACGCTGCCTACGAAGCTGAAGGTCCTGGGTTCGAATCCCGGTAAGGGCAAATGTTTGTGTGATGAGCATGAATATTTGTTTCTGAGTCATGGATGTTTTCTACGTATTTCTATCTATTATATATATCGTCGTCTAGTACCCATAACACAAGCCTTATTGAGCTTACTATTCCCATAGTATAGCTCGATTTGTGTAAGATTGTCCCCTTATATTTATTTATTATATTTATTTATATTAAATTTATTGGTTGGTCCTTGTACCCACAAAAGATCACTTACTTTAACATCGTTCAATATGACTACCTAACATTATAATTTATAATGCTTATGATTTTGAATCCATTCATAGATTTTGTTTGTCTTTGTTCATGTAATTATTAGGTACGTTTGCCACGACTAAACTAATTTTGCCAATCGGCTGTCGTTCCGCTCTACATAACAATACGGAAGAAGTGATCGAATGATTGATCCGAATCGATAAACGTTTTGTTTCTCTTGACCACGCGACTACGCCGGGCGAGCTGGCGGGACGCCAACCCACTATAATTGGTGGTCGCGGCAGAGACACGCGGTATTCTTAGCTGCCCACTCGGCCACTGGCCTTCCTACCAACAAATGTGATTCCGGCAAATAAATAAATAAATTGTAATGGTCTTGACCTAGTCACTGGTCGCTAGGGATGTACCACTCAACGCATGCTGCCGATTCGCGAAATGGGTTAAAAAGGTGAATGACCTCTTTGCGTGAAATAATGTTACTGGCATGAAATGAAGCAAATCTCTAAGAAAAACATGTTTACCTGACATCACGTGACATTTTCCGCAACAATGAAACCGTACTAATATTATGGTGCCTTAAAAATGGGTTTTGATTTGGGCCCACCGCTGCAAGTGTCTCCTTTTATCAGGGGAGCTAGGTTTGCGTTACTCATAGCTGGATTTTTCTACGGTGTCAGCAAGCAAATACTGTACAATAGTATGGAAAGGTCGCACCTGGCAGAAGAAGCAAAGAGAAAAATAATTCGTGACAAGGAGTTAGCCAGAGAAAAGGAAATAATTGCTAAGCAAGAACGCGAAAATGTTAAATGGGTTGAACAAGGGATGAAGTACTAATTAACTATGCTGAATAAAATGTCGGTACTGTAAATTTTATTATGGTAAAATAAATACTTTAACGCACTCCTTACTTTATTGCGATGTAATTTAACCAAATCTATTGTCTGCTACTTACCAATACTACCATGTTACGATAAATTTTCTAAACGTATAATAAATCTCTATTCTGCATTCATATTTGAATTCCATCGCTCTACACGCATGTGAAAGTGTGAAAACTTGGAGCTTTTCACCACTACGTATTAGCAAATAACTCTCATACACCATTGTTACACGACTTAACACAAACATGTTTGCTTAAAGCCAAGTTGTTTGTGCATTCACATGGGATCTTGCTTAGGCGTGAGAGCCGCATACGCATATCACTTTCTATAGTTTCTTGATGCAGAAATCCTCAGCAATTCGTGCAAATGGGGCCTCTATTTACCGGTTATCGTCGCGATTTTGCCGGTTATTAAGGCAAGCTTCATAAAAGCAGGGCAGGGGTGCGCGAATTTAGATTTATTTCTTAATTGAATTATCTAGTAGGTACGTCTATCATGGGACGGCCGCGACATACTCTAGATTTTTCTCGCACTATACCTCCTTGTTCTAAGTGTTCTAATAAGAGAGAGATGGATAGTGCGAGAAAAATCGTGAGCTCGCGAGCCGTCGCGTGATAGCCGTGCTGGACAGGTAAAGACCGTAGTTGCGTTTTGATGAAATTTAAAGGGACAGCACATTTTATTTAGTAGAGGTATTTTAAATTTTAAGAATAAGGGGGATAGTGTGTACGTTAACGTAACTTACGTTTTACATGTTCGAAGTTTGCGTAAATATACCTACGAAATACATCATTCATCAAGTCGGAACTGTGTGCAGTGAGACTATCTAGTTCCTTATCCAATATCTGATTCGCTGTTGTTATTCATGCAATAAGTAGAATCGAAAAATATTTTCTTATAGCAGTACTTAACGCTACTAACGAAATTATAAATGTAAGGATTTTTTTTAATTTAATGCTCCGAGCCGGATCCGGCTGATTAGAATCTATTGGCACGTGAAATATTTTTTGAAATAGGATTAGCGGTTCCGGAGCTTACCCAAAAGTCAAAACATACAAACTTACAAGGCTACAATTCTCACAGACACATCCTGTTCAAAATATTATAGTATAGGCCCTGGGCGACCAAGCTCTGCTCGGGTTAAAATACAGAAAATACGGAAAAAAGATTTTTCCCAGCCCCATGCCAGATCGATTTCTCGCCTCCGTAAACCCCCCATATTACAAATTTTATCGAAATCGTTGAGCCGTTTTCGAGAACGTGAATACAAATATTGCTCGTGCACAAATACATTAAGCGTCAAAAAGTTCATATTAGATTAAATTAAATTAATTCGTTTAATAGGATATCTAAGAAGATTCATCTACTGCTGGAATTTGCATGGTAGCGACCAAAAATACTGATACAATAAATATACTTTTTATACTCGTCGACCTTAATGTTTGAATTAAGACATCGTACACCAAACTTAAATCACATACTTTTTATTATGGAGCTCCCAACTCAACATTTCATTGCTGTTGAGACAACTGAAATGAAATTGACCAATCACGTGGCGCCTTTACTGTACTGTAATGTATTTGACCAATAGGACGCCGTCATAAGAAAGTCAAAAGGTAAATAGACATCAACGCACAAAAAAGAAAAAGCCGTTGGTTGCACTTCGTTTTCAATAGATACCAAGTTTGTTTAATCAGTTCAATTGACTCGTACAAAAAGTATTGTATACAATAGTTATATAATTAGCTTTTTAAGTCTCGTACCTTAAGGCGCCGTAGGTTCATGGTCTTCTCTCCCTCTCACTGAGCTTAAGCGTGAGCGAGATGGAAGTGCGTGCTCGGAAGCGCGGAAATCATGTTTTTTGATTCTATTTTTTTTGGCGTTTAAATAAATAAAAAAGTAAACACTGATTTCTCTCAAACATGATATTGCCGATTTTTAGAAGCCATTTAAATATTTTTAGCTTTTGTACATAAATTGTAAGAAATATTTTAAGTGTATTTTAGACCCTTTTAGACCTATGTTCGTGATTTTTTTCTATTGAGCGAAAATTGCTTAATCATGTTTCTAAACACTGATTTCCCTGCAGAAAAGCCTCAAGATTACTATTCGTATTTTTTTAAAACCATATTATTATAAACAGATGCATTATATTGTTTCAAAAACTCTGTTCGCTTAACTTCGCTGAACCTACGGGGCCTTAATTAGGCCACTCAGCAAGCTTCGTGGCCTAAGCGTGGTACTCGACTGAAAAAGCATACAATAGTTATATAATTAGCTTTTTAAGTCTCGTACCTTAAGGCGCCGTAGGTTCATGGTCTTCTCTCCCTCTCACTGAGCTTAAGCGTGAGCGAGATGGAAGTGCGTGCTCGGAAGCGCGGAAATCATGTTTTTTGATTCTATTTTTTTTGGCGTTTAAATAAATAAAAAAGTAAACACTGATTTCTCTCAAACATGATATTGCCGATTTTTAGAAGCCATTTAAATATTTTTAGCTTTTGTACATAAATTGTAAGAAATATTTTAAGTGTATTTTAGACCCTTTTAGACCTATGTTCGTGATTTTTTTCTATTGAGCGAAAATTGCTTAATCATGTTTCTAAACACTGATTTCCCTGCAGAAAAGCCTCAAGATTACTATTCGTATTTTTTTAAAACCATATTATTATAAACAGATGCATTATATTGTTTCAAAAACTCTGTTCGCTTAACTTCGCTGAACCTACGGGGCCTTAATTAGGCCACTCAGCAAGCTTCGTGGCCTAAGCGTGGTACTCGACTGAAAAAGCATACATTATATAACGATTGCATAAAATACTATTACGTACTTTGAGTACTGTGTCTGGGCCTTATATGCCTGAAATAAATGTTTTTTTAACTCATATTATGAAGAGATGAGTTTATGGTGAGTTTATGAAATCTTGTACCACAGATTAAAGAAAAAGGCAGATAGGCTCTAATAAATTGAACGCCCGATCCCTTCTTACTTTTGCACTAAAAATGAGTAAGAAAGGGATTGAACTATATTATCTGCTGTCTTCATACGTCATTGCCTCTGCTTTCTCGCTCGCACGACGTATCTCGCTCGCTCGAGATTTAGTGCAGCGAAATATATATATTTTTTCAAGTTATCGACATCGATATTTACTGTTCATATAAGTACTCTTATTCGTAATCTGCGGCATTAGTAAATACATTATATCTCCACACTATACAATTTGTCATTAACGGTATTAACCTCATTAAAAACCAAAACCATTAACCCGTAACTACCTAAGTCCTGTTTCTGAGACAACTACTAACGTGAGGTTTAGATGGCACCTTGATTCGGACTTTGAACAAATCATCATCATCATCATCATATCAGCCGAAAGACGTCCACTGCTGGGCATACGCCTCCCCCAAAGAGTGCCAAAGTGACCGATCCCGCGCCACCCGCATCCAGCGGACGCCCGTAACCTTTACCAGGTCATCAGTCCACCTTGTCGGGGGCCTACCCACGCTGCGCCTTCCGGTACGTGTTCGCCACTCGAGAACCTTTCCGCCCCAACGGCCATCGGTTCTACGTGCTATGTGCCCCGCCCACTGCCACTTAAGTTTAGCGATCCGGAGGGCTATATCAGTTACCTTGGTTCTGCTGCGGATAGTCTCATTTCTGATGCGATCACGCAGAGAAACTCCCAACATGGCCCTCTCCATTGCCCTTTGGGTGACTTTGAGCCTTCTTATGAGGCCCATAGTAAGCGACCACGTTTCAGTGCCATATGTCATCACTGGCAACACACACTGGTCAAAGACTTTCGTCTTGAGACACTGCGGAATATTGGACGAAAAGATTTGCCGTAGCTTCCCGAACGCTGCCCAGCCGAGTCGGATTCGACGACGATTGACCTCTTTCTCTAAGTTGGACCTACCTAACTGGATCGTCTGTCCTAGGTATACATAATCGTCTACAACTTCGAGCGTAAAGTGTCCGATTGTAATGGGAGTTGGTACTACATGGGCATTTGACATGATCTTCGTCTTATCCATGTTCATTCTTAGACCAACTCGCTCGGATGCTTTACTGAGGTCATCGAGCATCGTACTCGAGCATCGTAAATCGAGCTAAGTCCTCCATGGTCTCACCCAAGATTACTATATATATATATATATATATATATATATATATTACTATATCTTTGAACAAATATTAAAATGCAATTAAGTAGAATTTAACAACTATAGTAATAATCTCTGTAGTTTTAGCCATCTATTAAAATAAACAAAACAAAAATGAATGTGGTAGGTATACGGAAGTAGCTAAATAAACCTCCAGCTCACTCACATCTGTATTTCCAGTCTCTGTCTGTCTCTCAAACTTACCAAATGCGTCCTCTACATAAATAATTCATTTATCATAGATACATATTTACCCAAATATAAAATTGTATACAATCACAATGATGTAATATAAAAATCATTGTACAATCACATTTCATGTGAGTATGTGAGTGTGTTTTATTTTTAAAGCAGCTGCAAAAGGTCCATTGATGCGATCTGTTTGGGAGGACCGGGACCGGTTTGACAAAGATTTCTCTCGCTTCGCTTCCGATTTAGCGAGTGACAACAGTGAAACGTACGTTGGAAGCATTAATTACATGTCCCGTTCAGATTTGTACTTTGTGACCATTATACTTTTTATAGAGACAAAAGCTATTGATTTTATTAATTTCCCGCGCGGACAGGTTTCTTTTCTGTTTCTCTTCGATTCCAGTTCTAGCTTAGCTGGTCGCGCTGGAGGCACTGGAATTTAATTTGGATATTTAGAATTGGCATGTGCTCCGCCTACCCGCTTTGAAAATACAGGTGTGAAATTATACAATTGTTAGATCTGGGTCATACACAGACCTGATTAGATAAAAAATCCTCTAGTTCCGGAAAGGACCTGAAGCCTTTTTTTAAAAAACGACGGTAGTCTTAAACAAGCATATGAACTGCCTGATGGTGGCAGCCGCCTATGGAGGCTTTGTCAAGCATTGTCACTTGTTTTAAGCTCACCACTACGCTCTCTCACAAATGTATCTTGACACCTCGATTCATAGTAACAAAGGGCCTGTTTACGCATTGATTTGTCATTAGTGCTAGTCCATACAAAAGATCGCACTTGTATGAACTGACCCTGATTACTAATCAAAGTATAAACAGTGCAAAAGCGTAGTTTAGAGGTCTAGTTTCTTTAGGCGTGACGGGTGGGGTGAGACGCATGAGCGCGTAAAGAAAAATAACCCAGTAGGGCTGCCACAAATATTAGTGTGATGACCATCCATTGCCGTTCTCTAAAGAACCTCCCGTTCCGAATCTGCCTTACCCTGTACGCCTGAACATTAAATGTCAAGCCAATTTCTCATAATTCTCTGCCTGAACTAAACTGCGAGAACGTGTTAATTGATACAGTTATTACATTGTGCGTGGCTGCGATTCTCACTCTTTTCCTCTCGCCACTGTCCAAGATAAATTGATCCCAACACCGTTAATAACTACGCGTATCCAGAGGTCAGATTGAAACTGGTACCTATCTGATGGGATTAGTCGGCAACAGTGGTGAAGACCACTTTTGCGTTAATAACACCATGCTCTAATTACGGGTGAAATAAACGGCGTTGCGTGTTGTTTTAATAAAAAAGTCAGTGGTATCATTTTATAGGACGTGACTACATATGCTCGTGTTCGTATTACCATTATTTATCTGTGTCATCGTCCGGTGCTGTGGTGTGACACAATAGGACAAGCATATAGAAGCCATGCTTGAACTTGATATGATATTAGAGCCTAAGTTTGTGTTTGGATGTACAAATGGTACTTAATCTACGAATACACAAACATTCCATAGAGTCATTTGTACGAAATCCATTTTCTGGTTAGGTGCTAAATCAAAATTTTGACGCAGATGATTTTTATAGAATATATACACCGTGGGCGTTAATAGCCCGAAAGATTTTAACCACGCATTGCTTAAGTCATTAGGAGCAAAAAATGTTATGTTTCACCACCAGTCCGTGTGCCGGCTTAGTTTTGAAGATATTATCAATTTTCATGTAATTTTTTTATTTTGATTACTAACGTGCATTTAGCTCTTTTGATTGCGACGGTGCTACCGATGTTGGCCAGTTTCGCGTCGCTATTGACAGATATATCAAAGTGTCAGCTACCACTCACTAAATTTAGCCTTTTTTCAAAAAAAAATTATTACCGTTTTATTAAAAGTGATAATCTCCATAGAGAAGCGAAAGTTATCCAGGTTTTATTTACAAAAACCGACAAAACAAGCATATTTTTTTTTGCTGAATTTTTGTTGGGGTTCACATTTTTTTTTTTACTCCTAATGACCTCAGGAATGCGTGGTTAAAATCTTTCGGGTTATTAACGCCCACGGAGTATTCTGGTGACCTGGTAAAACTCGTTGGGAGTCCGCTGGATGCGGGTGGCGATGGCGCAGGGCCGATCTCTTTGGCACCTTTGGGCACACAACAGTTAATAGAATTACCTACTTTGGCCTAACAGCAGTGTGGACGCCTTTCGGCTGATAGATATATGATGATGATTATAAGATTTATAAGGTAAGGTTAGGCTAACAATTTATGTACCAAATCAATAAATCCTAAGGCGGAAAATGGCGAAAACTAGGTAGGTAATTACACTTTTCAGAAATATGAAAAGGGAAAATTTCCTTTCAGACAAATGGTTCTGAATTATAGTGTGATTAGATTAGTGTAAAACTGATCATACAATTAGTTTCGAGTTAAATGTTCACCATTTTTTTTTTGTTTTTATAAGTTGGTCAATTCAAACCAGCGTAAACTCAGTTAACCCTAAAGTGGGTGTGGCTGAGATAATGGCGTTGTCTGCAAACTGGTCCCACGCAACGGGAAACCCACCTCGTCACACCACTTACGTGTAAACCTCATTCGACCATGAGTTACTGTAACCTAACAGTTTGGAACTCATGGACTTGGACGCAATGGCTTTGTGGAAACTGCCTGTAAAGCCGTAGCATGAGAGCTTGGCGAGGAGGAGCGAATGATCAATCATCTCGAAGGCGCGCGACAGGTCGCAGCGGTGTTCTGCGTCGTTCCTGGGAAATCGAAAACAGCGCACCTATGTCCTCAATACGGGGTCGGATCTGGAACCGATTGGTGACTGCGCCGTGCCCCAGGGATCTGTTATGGGAAATAACCTGTTTCTGATTTTAGTAAGGTAACGGCGCCTATTACCGTGGTACGCGAGGTACTTTTCAAATGATTCTAAAAAATGATGGGTATGAAAGCTCCTTAACGTCCTAGTTTATTTTTTTTATTGAAGAGTGTTTATTTAACTTTCAGAGTCGTAACTTTTTGAACCAATTTTAGTTTATTATATTTGATAAAATAATTAATGAAACCACGAAAGGAGAATCTTCTATTACCGTGGTAATGGATGGGTTGTGATTCTATTACCGCGAAATTAGCTTTTATTACCGAGGGTACAAAAAGCAGCAATTTTCTACCATCGGTAATAGTAACCTGATACACAATTCGGCACCCAATATCGAGGGTTAAAATAATATTCATGACTTTGGTTCCGTACTATATAAAAATAAAGAAAACATAAAACACACTTAAATCAACAAAATGGTGTCCACTGGTTATAAGAATAACTACTACTTGCATACATAGCAGGTAAAGACTACCTTTTATTAAATCACAGTTACATTACATTATACTATGGATTCGGTATTTTGTATTCAAAGACGAAATAAATAAAATACGGGGTATTATAAAAAACCTAATAAGTTCAATACTGATCATACTAACAGGCTAAATGACTCGAAAACAATATTTTGCGTTTTGTGAAGGTAAGTAACACCTTCATCTATACTTATGTGTCGTTTCCGAGTTGTTTGAATGTTTAAGGACTTTATTTAATTTACAAATTTTGCTGGGATATGTTATTATCTCCGTTCACCACACATCTTAATAATACGAACCAGAGAAATCAATTTCATCAAATGAAATTGTACGAACGGAACCCTAGATGTGATTTATTTTAAGAGAAAACTAAAATGACACTCGGTAATAGATACTTCTTTTTAACCTATTACCGACCCAAACAAATATTGAATGGGAAAAATCCCATAGTTACTATTACCGATTGTTGTGGGATCTTACCATCGGTAATAGACTTAATTTGGAATTTTGTAAAATCTAATTCCGATCCATAAAAACTTAAGGATAAAATAGTATTTTCATTACAAATCAAACATGCATATTACAAGCTTGATATAAAACCAAAATCACATAACGGGTAAGTAAATATAGTTAATTATTACAATATTTAAACGACATGACAAAATAAGGGATTCCATAGAAACTGCAGATTCAGTACTAAAGTTTTGGTTAAAAATTAAGGGTTTGTTGGATACTTTCCATACCACGGAAATAGTTCTTTAATAGCGTCAATAGATCAAGATTCGAATAGCTGTAAGAGATTTTATAATCGATGACATATAAAAAAGATAAAGCACAAAGAAGCAAATCGCCGACTTAACTATTACCGTGGTATGCCACGGTATTAGTTTCCCCAACTAAAAATGGCGTCTATCACCGCTGTATTTTATATTCCATTTTAAATGAATTTCCAGGCCAAAAAATATATAACGAGTACGCAAAAGTTGTGCAGAAAACTATACATAACCATTTAAAATCCATAGCATTTGTTCAATTGTCATAGGTATTGCGTGAAATAATAAATAAGATTCGGGTATACTTACCAGTGACGCCATGCGTTTGTATGACACAACCTCTTCCTACGCCGCCGTCGCAGAAACTGACGGATTGCGTGCTTGTTATTTCATTCACACACATTTGCGTAAACAGGACCGTTAGTCAACTAAATTAGGCTTCATTTGTGTAAAGTATGTTTTATTGTAAATCGAACGGTTTGCTTTTAAAATGCGTATTTGAAAATGCCACGGTAATGGTAGCCGAATTTGATACCCCCGGTAATAGGCGCCGTTACCTTAAATGATATTACGACTGCCTGTAACGAGCCGGAGTATGTGATCTTCGCCGATGATACGTGCATCATAGTCAGTGCTGATGATGTGGCAACCTTGAAATCTAAGCTACACCTTGTCACGTTGCATATGTCTGAGTGGTTCTCTGCAAATGGCATGCTACTAAATGTAGAAAAGACGAACATTATACATTTTAGTCTAAAAATAAAACATAGCCCACTAAACATAACCACCAACAACACCATTGTACCTCAGGTAGAAGCAACTAGGTACCTAGGTTTCGTAATTGACTCAGGGTTGACATGGTCATCACACATTGACTATGTATGCGACAAGTTGTCCGCCGCGTGCTATGCACTGTCTCGACTCGCACCTACTTTGTCTCCCAGTAACTTGAGGAAAGCTTACTTCGGTTACTTTCACTCAATTCTAATTCAAGGGGTAGATCTGTGGGCAATGTCTGCCAACCGTGACAGAGTCTTCAGAATTCAAAAGCGAGCCTTGCGAATCATCGACCGTAAACCAGTAGACCATCCCGCGAGAGACATATTTAGACACCATAACATCCTAACGTTACCAAGTGTATACATATTAACTGCTTGTTCACACATACGATGCAACCTACATAACTATAAAACCTACGGTCAACCCACCCAAAGGCCTACGCGCAGGCGGCACCTGCTGGACCCCCGCGCCGGCGCCTGGCTAAGGCTCGCGCGGCACTCAGCGTTGCCGGGATCCATATATATAACTGTGTGCCCGAACACATTAAAACAGCTGAGAGTGATGCCTTATTTACAAAGAAACTAAAGGCATTGCTTACTGACCTTGCGTGCTACAATGTAAATGAGTTTCTCCAAAAAGATCATTGACCCTAACACAGGCCAAATCTTTTTTTAATATGATTATATTCTGACTTGTAAATGAGATGTACATTTATCAATAAATAATCTGAAATCTGAAATCTGGACTGAAGAAAAAGAATGTAAAGTAGACGCCCTATTAGAGTTCGACGTTGCCCTTAGTGTACCAATATAATAGCCATGATGACACATTTTGAATAACTGTTCTATAATGTTTAGAAACAATTATGTACAACGAATAAGATTTTTCAAGAGAATATAACAGTTAAGTAGGAAAAAATGCATTTTACTTTTTAAATTTCAAATTCGCGCTAAAACGCTTGTCAGTGTCATGGCGTCCCGAGTGACGTCACGTTTGTATAAACAGAACGCAGACCTTTGATATTTGCTACCTAGATCGCTCAATTGCTCATTGAATGAACATAAATTAAAAAGTTTACAAGTCTTGCGCGGCCGTGCGAGCGAGACAGCGGGACAATGACGTATGAAGATCTGACAGATAACATGGTTCTATCCCTGTCTTACTATTCGTTCAATACGTAAGTTTTTTCTGTAATCTGTGGCAATGGCCGTTATTGCGATTGGTGTTTAACATATCATGGCGGGCGTCCGTATTTTTCGGTTTAATTTTATCAAAATAAATAATAATCTCTTACGTAATAAAAAAATATGAGCAATTTTCGAATTCTATGATTAAAATTTCAATAAGAAAATACCATATTTTAGTGATTTTCAATTACTGTCATCATGCCTATTGCAAAATTGACAAGAATTAGTGCGACACTCCATATGCTAGTGATAATAAAGTCAATAACAACCAACATTCATTTATCTATTCAGTTGAATTGTTCTATAGAAATTCCATTTAATTTCACTGCGCTTCAACGAAAATACTATTAAATTTACGATAGGGTTATGATTGATGACAATGATGATGCCAGAATGTCTGACGCGATGATAGCAAAAACGGACTATTTCATTATACATATATCCGATGTTTTGTATTTTTTTAAATTTTGTATCAGAGGAGAGTAAATAAGAATCCTATTCAGTAAGCTAAATCGGTCTATTCCACTCTGCTTATTAAATTTGAATCGATTTTCGTGCCCGCTCGCTATGCACACGCGTGCAGCACACAGCACACGTCAAAAATACATTTATAATAATTGATTCTAAATGAACACGTTTTGCGTATTATACACTGTAAATTAGGTCATAAATATCTGTAAGTATGTATATACTGTTAGCTGCAGAGAAACGTGACGCCAGCATACAAAACTTCAATAATGTCTGAGCAACATTAACAAAAAAGTGGATATTTATTAATCATTTGTCGGGACACACATATCGGGCTCAACTTTACTGCACTGTCAAATGGAACAATAAAAACACTTCATGTTACGTATCGTTTTAACCGTTTGCGTACAAAATGCCCGAAACGAATCGATTACATCGGTTCCGCGTTACGTCACTAATCGATTTTATTATCGAACGGACTCGATTAGTGTTTGGAAGCATTAATTAGGTTTTTATTACATCTCGGTTGAGGCAGGTT
The DNA here is from genome assembly GCA_945867215.1 of Epinotia demarniana. Classification (NCBI taxonomy): domain Eukaryota; kingdom Metazoa; phylum Arthropoda; class Insecta; order Lepidoptera; family Tortricidae; genus Epinotia; species Epinotia demarniana. The sequence goes on along the minus strand of OX244267.1, from coordinate 23,642,419 downwards.
TTGTAGGTCGACTTTGATTTGTAGATTTACGGAAGTTTGGAGATTCAGAGAGAAAAATAACTTACTATAGGGTCATTCAGGGGGTTACGCGACCACCTTCGGTTAGCGACCACCTGAAGGAGAGGGTTTTTTCTATTGAAGATAACATCAATTCTACAGACTCTATTGAGACAATTAGTTGTACATGCATTTTATTATAGTTTTAGAATAGAAATCTACTAAAAAACCGAGAAAATATGCTTTCAGTTCACCAACTCGGCTAAGTGGTCGCCAACCGGCACATGAAATTAGGTGGTCGCTAACCGCCGAAATGACCCTACCTACTTATAGCGGCGAATCTTTATATTCTTGATCCCTATGACAGCTGTCATGTCGGTAGCAATTTTACGTTTTAAAATTGTATGGAGATGACAAATGTATTTACTTAACTGATAAAAGGCAGGTCTTTCGTCGGGGATGCGTTCATAGCCCGCGAGCTAGAAGTATTTTTAACCGACTTCAAAAAAAAAGGAGGAGGTTCTCAATTCGCCTGTATTTTTTTTTAAAATTATTTTCAATGTTTGTTACCTCAGAACTCCGTCATTGAATTGATGAGCCGATACGAAAATTTTTTTTTGTTCGTACCTATGTATATACTTCCAGGTGGGTCCCATTTTTTTCAAAATTCAGTTAGATGATGATCCATGAGGAATTGAGGGGACTCCTCAATTTTATTAGGCACGCGTGTAGATTTTGGTATTTTCTGTTATAACTCCTGTATTTACATCCGGAATCATCATAGGTGGCGAGGAATTGATGATGTCCACAGATGACTTATCGAATTCCTCAATTATGTACTTAAAAGTGCAAAAGTAGGTACCTACGTCACAGGTTCTGATAAGATTCCGTTGAAATAGGAACTAATGAAGTGCCATTGGTGATGATCTTGGGGAATCGATGGGAGTCCTCAAATATTATCGGCCCACATACAGCGATTCGGTTCTTTTCTATAGTACTCAACGCATTTGCTATCGGAAATCAGTTCATGTGGTAAATTGTAAAGAAAAATAGGAAATGTTCTCATGGCTTGGCGGAGTGCTAAATTGAAGTCGGTTAAAACTTTGTTTTTAAAGTAAATTATTTGTCAGGCACTTACCCCCGGGCGATAACTTGTGAAAAGGTTAATAATGTTGTTAAAGCAGATTAACGCCTGCTATAAATAAAGTGCATGGCAAAGTATCGCGATGACCAGCTGACGGGTTTTCCACCACTGTACAGTCTATATTGGATTAATATCAATATCATTTGACGACAAATTAAAATGAATGGCAATTTGTTTCTTGTTTTGGTACGTGTTTGAGTGGCTGATGCTGCTTGTGAGCCCACCGACGGAGCCGCAGCTGACGTCCACGGGGCTTCATGATACAACATTCTTATTTAACGTTCTCACATGTTGTCGCACGGGGGTTGACTGGTCACGAAAATCTGTTGCTAACTCGCGGCCTATCAGCGGTGGACGCTTGAGCTTCTGATTGCATTATTGACGACTGACCACGGTAGTTTGGTAGGTACAACGTCGCCTTATAAGCAAACTTGACATTTGCAAAATCATATGAACTAAGGTGGAAGTCATTTTTCAAAAGAAGATAAGATGATAAAAGCTAAACTTCTCAGTGTCAAAACTGGCATAGTATACTTGGCACTTTAAATGGAGTGCTAAATTCTGCATAATTTTAATTTGAATTTGTATTTGTGTGCTAAATTCTGCATAATTTTAATTTTAATTTGTATTTGTGTGTTATCTTCTTGTACTTATGAGTTTATGTGACGCTTGAAATAAATGTTTTAATTTTTCAATTTTTTAATCGTAATTCATAGCAAAGACTGGTATAATTTATATCTAAAACTACCACGTTATCCACGTTAATCATTTCACCCCGATCACCCAGGGGAATTAGCGGCAGTTATTTTATATTCAACTAGGAAAAAAATATAATATGTATTCGGTTATGGCTGTAGGGTCGCAGTTCACCAAAAAACTTACTCGTTTTTTCTCCTGGGGGATCAGGGGCTTAACGTGGACAATATTGGCTGGGCACCCTGCGAACCTCATAACCAGGTGACTCATAATTTGTGACCATCCCGACGACATACGTACGACGATGTTTTCGTCAAACCCTTTTACAAAGTCTTCACGCGTCTCTTTTGCCAATACAAAGAGACTATGGAGATTTTAATTTTTGATGCCCACTATGTTCGTGTCCGTAGATACAGTATTACAAAAATTCAAAGTCTACGATGAAAACGAAGCTTATGATAGAAAATGTACTGTTGAGAACTTGAGAGTGACTCTTAACACTTAGTGACTTAGATTTATCTCAAGCTATCAAGACAGCGAACTATGGTTGCGTCGGCCGAATTTGTACGAAAGTTATCCTTTCATTTTAAGTTGGTCGACTAAGTATTACTCGGTAAATGCCTAGTTAGCCGTGATAGTTTTCCTTTTAAATTCATTATATGTACTACTGCCACGATTTTTTCCACATTCACACATGACTCGAACAAAAATTTGGGCTTTAAAGCCAATATCTCGCAAAGGAATTACTAATTTGAAAATCAGTTTTCAGAAACCAATAATATTTTTGAATATCCAAAGATTCCCACACTATGGGTGTAACGAGAAAAAAAAATTAAATCTCCACTAAGTGTAGGGGAGGTACCCAAAAAAATTTTTTTTTTCAAAATTTTATTGTACTGTTTGGTCGGCGTGATTGATTTATATACCCAAGCCGAATTACAGTTTTCTAATAGTAGTAATGGTTACTGAGCTAAGCCGAAGACGAAGCTAGGACGGACAGACGGACGGACAGACGGACGGACGGACGTCCAGACGGACATAGCGAAACTATAAGGGTTCCTTGTTGACTACGGAACCCTAATAATAGGTCGGTCGGACGGTCAGTGGTATAAAAATAAAGCTCCCAATTTATCACGTGGCGTTGATTAGGAAAGAGCTTTTTCTCTGAAACTCCCCATTGTGAATAAGTAATTAAGTTTTCCGAATGAAGCAAAAGCGACGTCCAAACGTCGACAAAGTAAAATGACCATTCTGTATTTATATAGAATCTTACTACAATGCATATGGTGGGTGTTTCCTGTAACAGGAGCAATAAATTAAAAGGACACTTCCTTAGAGCATCTGTAGTAACCCCTTGTGTCCAATTTTTATTTTATTTAATTTCGTAGTAATGTTTATCTAAAGTCATGATGACCCTCAAGTAAAATGTATCTTGGCACCACGAGATCATAGCACAGCAGTCAATGCAGATTTTGAGGTAACATCATGTACCGAGTCATAATATTTTTTGCATTTTTGTTTTTAAAAGATATTTTTGTGATTTATTAATATTTTTTTATCTTTTCAGTGTTTTTTAAATAAAAAATACACGTACTTTAAAGAAAAAAAAATGATTTTTTATTTTCAATTAAAATTACCTGGAAATAAGTGCTCACACGCCCAATAGTCTACCGTATAATTTATTGCTCCTGTTACAAGAAACATCCTGTATAGTGCACGGATGGTCAGTTAGCTGTCTTGTAGATATAGTACCTACAAGTGTTTAAGTATATTTGCTCTACGGAAATAAACTAAGAATGATAATATATTTCATTGTTTACATTATCTGAGTCACAGCGCAAACTGCCGTGTATTTAGTCTCAACCTTGTGTTTTATTTTTAAACGCATAGTTTCATTTCATTTCCCAAAATGTAGCTATCTCGCGCTCAGCATTAGACTCTATTTTAAGCCCAAGACGCTTATTAAAAACGTTGTAAGTGTATCGTGCACTTCTACTTTCAACTTTATTTTATAACGTTTAAGGTTCGGATTTGTTTTTTTATTGGTTTAAAATATTTTAAGACTCATTTTATTGGCTTCTGGGTTCTTATATTCATGTAAGGTTTCGTTTTCGTTGCTGTTTGGTAATCCAATTTTCATCAGGGATTTCTTTACTATGGAATGTACTTATTCTTTTAATGTTTGTGGAAATGTAGTTAGACCGTATTGAATAACAACAAAACACAAATTCTTATTGAATGTTTCTTGTCTTCCGTACCAGAACTAGGCCAACGGTATACTGTCATCACTCGGTTTGTGCGTCTCATGTAGGCAGTTTTCCACACACATAAACAGCTGTAATTGGGTTTATATATAGCAATTGATCCGCTTAACTTAAGTGGCAGTGGGCGGGGCACATAGCACGTAGAACCGATGGCCGTTGGGGCGGAAAGGTTTTCGAGTCGCGACCACGTACCGGATGGCGCGGCGTGGGTAGGCCCCTCACAAGGGGTAAAGGTTGCTGGAGTCCGCTGGATGCGGGTGGCGCAGGACCGGTCACTTTGGCACTCTTTGGAGGAGGCCTATGTCAAGCAGTGGACGTCTTTCGGCTGATAAGATGATGATGATGATAGCAATTGATGGCTTAATAGTTACACAAATGAAGCCAAAAAGGCGAATGCCTTTTATTTAGGAAGCAGGTTTTGGCTTCATAACAAGCCAAGATTTTAATTAAAACTCTAATCAAATATGTAGTTGAGGACATCAATTACATTTAGAACATTGTAACCATCTGAAATAGCAGACGCACCATTGTAAACACTCTTGACTGACCGTTCATAGACCTTACCACCACGGGATAAGGTCTAAAATTGGATACTCCATCGTGTCTTCGTAAGAACTGCGCTTAGAACTATTAGCCGCTATTCTCGGCACTACAAGCTTGTAGTTTAGCGTAGGCCCAATGTATTTGCATTTTTGTACGCAATTAGCACTTTCGGCGGCTGTCATCGGTCCGTCTGGCGTCGGACGAAGTGATGACAGTTTTCAGGGAAAGCTTTAGATAGGTAGCTATATGATACAATCATACCGAGCAAATACTTAATTAATTGTCAAAATCTGTCAAGAAATGAATGGCATGTGAGATGTAATGATGTAGGACATAAGAAAAGCGGTGGCGATCCATGTGAGGCATTATTTGGTATTTTGTACATTGTGACTGGTAACATTATTTAGTTTTTATTGTACCGATTACTTGGCAAATCGAACAGAGCTTCCCCGGCGCACTTTTATTCTTTCACGCCTACGTAAGTCTGAACCTGAACACACACATAGTTAATAGAGTCGAGAGTGACAAACCACTTTCTTAGCTTACTCTAGATAAATCCCAAGTATGGTTATCTTTGTATATGGGCAACTTTCGACGCGGGGCCCGGACCGCCGCACGCGTCGTCTGTCCTTAGACTCGGCCTAAACCCGTATTCATACTTATCTGACGTGTCGTGAGTCGTAATGTCACGCTACGCGAAAAAATGCACACTCATCTGATGCGCTTTGATGGATGACGCTCTTGTTGTGCCACGAGTCAGAGGGCATCACGTCAGATAAGTCGTCCAGATAATGAACCAGGGATCAATGGGATGACGTCAGGGCCTGATTTACCCACAGGCTAATAAGGCCGGGCGCAAGGACCAAGCAAGGGAGCGGCGGGGGCGCGGCACTGAGCTGAGACTTACTTACATTTCATAGTTAGCCTAGGGCGGTCAGAGGCTCTAGTATAAGTTTTACCGAAACAAAACGTTACGACCGCGTTCACGTTTAGCTGTCAAATCCCATACAAAGTGAGGGTAAAACGCAAACGCGATCGTAAAGTTTTGTTTCCGTAAAACTTATACTAGAGCCTCAGAACTCTAAATCAGGCTATGGATGACGTAAACCGAGGTGTGAATACCCTAGTAATCTAGGTTCTTATTCGGAACGCGCTAATGCGCTTCACCTCACCCGTCACGGCTAACGAAACTAGACCTCTACCTACGCTTAGTTACTACGAATCGCGGTGTCAAGATATATTTGGAGCAGAGCGTTGACGTGAGCTTAAACGAGTAACAGTAGCGAGGCTGGTGGATATTCACCCTTGTGTGGAGTTCCAATAGGAAGAAATGCGAGAGCGAGGCTAGCAATGCTATATTGGTGGATTTTTTTCACCTCGAACAGCTCTAGTGGATTCACCCTAAGGGCGAACGACCGTCGACCCCGACTCGAATAGGTACATGACCAAACTATACTTAGCCGTCGAAAGTCGTGAATTCGATGTCTACAAAGCAACACGCATTTGGCTCGATCGGTAAACTCCGCTTTGTTTACAAACAGAATATCAACAGGAGTTTGAACGACGGTATTGCTACATGATATTAATAGTTATAGAGGTTGGGCACAGCGGAATGTCATGAATACCTCCTAATATTTGGAGCAGGACGACTGGGAAAGTATGTCCACCTGACAGAAAACCGCAGCGATGTTATTACACAGCCTAGCAGCCTAGCACATGAAATTAGTGACTTGCGCTGTAGGTATATACGTGGTTCTATGTTCTGGTGGTGAGTGACGTCGCTACAACAACCATGGATACACTGTGCAAGATACCATGATATTTAAATCTGTAGCTGTCCCTCAAATCAACAACGAGCCGGCAACGCACTTCGGACTCCTCGTAAGCGTCATTAGGCAACGGTGGGATTACCAGGCAGAGGCCATCTTATTTGTCCGTGAGGATAGATTTAATTAGTTTACTCGTATCTTAATAGTTATTACGAAATGCACGGTTAAAATGACACAAGACACAAGTAGGGTCATTTCGCCGGTTAGCGACAACCTAATTTCATGTGCCGGTTGGCGACCACTTAGCTGAGTTGGTGAACTAAAAGGATATTTTCTCGGTTTTTAGGGTTCCGTACCCAAAGGGTAAAAACGAAGGGTAAGACTTCGCTGTCCGTCTGTCGGTCTGTCACCAGGCTGTAACTCAAGAACCGTGATAGCTAGACAGTTAAAATTTTCACCGATTATGTATTTCTATTGCCGCTACAACAACAAATAATAAAAACAAAATAAATTAAATATTTAAGGGGGGCTCCCATACAACGAACTTTTTTTTAAAATGTTTTTATAGATAATGGTACGGAACCCTTCGTGCGCGAGTCCGACTCGCACTTGGCCGGTTTTTTAGTACATTTCTATTCTAAAACAACAAAAAAATGCATGTACAACTAATTGTCTCAATAGGGTCTGTAGAATTGATGTTATCTTAATAGAAAAAGCCTTCTCCTTCAGGTGGTCGCTAACCGAAGGTGGTCGCGTAACCAGCGTAATGACCCCACCTAAATGGTAAATTCGGTTATGCAAGTTAAGTCTACCATTTCACTGTCGCCTTGTCACGTCTGTTTCGAAACTCTTTTCATAATTTCTAGAGCATAGCTAAGTCTTGCATTGTTAATCTAACGAAAACGAAATAGGCTCGTGCTTTTAAGTACTAGTTACTACTTCCTCTCTAGGTAAGAGGTGCTATGACTTGTGCCCCGTTTGACGAAGCTATAAGGTGCTTCTTTTTTTTGACTAAGCGGGCAATAAATGCCAAATGGCCAGTCCTTACTGGCCAATTGCTGAGGTCGGCAAAAAGCTTGAAGCAAATAGCTAATAGGTGTACTGTCGTTATACTAGAATGCGGCGAGCACAACACAACGCTCACTAGAATGTTCGCTAAAACGCTCCTTATGTTTGCTATGTGTCTGTACAAGTTATTTTCAAGGTACCATATTTTAAAGAAAATAAATAATAATAATTATTATTATATTATTAAGTGAATGCTCATGCTCATGTTTTTTAAACCCACGACCCGTTATACTACGAACGATTCTAAATATGTATAGATCTGATACTACTATTTGTAATTTTCTAAATGCTTTCTTCTCTAGTTCTTTTTCACCGCAAGCACAATGACACAATAACCCCATCATTATGTGTGTAATGACCAATGATTGTCGATCGGCCGGGAAAGTGTGAAACTCATGGGAACTAAGTGAAAACAGCCACAGAACTAAAGTATAGTCAGCTTCATATGAGGTTAACTTAAGAATGTTGCCGTTACTTAAATATGACACCATAAAATTGTCACCATCCGTTACTTTATAATCTTTTATTATAGTTATTATGCACTAACGTAACCTTATGTTTTATAACCTTACACTAACAGTTTTTATCATTTTAAAGTGAGAATTACATCACATTGTGTAGCATCACTTTGTGTGTATCCAAGTATCCATTATTATAAATGCGAAAGCGTGTCTATCTATCTGTCTGTTATCTCTTCACGCTTAAACCGCTGACCGATTTAGGTGAAATTTGAGTACCGGGGAAGGACATAAGGGGGTGAATTGGGCTCATTTGTCGATGGCATGCCGCATTTCAATGTGTCTTGGCCGCACGCTGTCAAACGCAACATTGAAATGCGAAATATGTAGGTAACTCAGTTACTGCCCCGTGTGTCATATTCTGGCTAATCTGGCTATGATGATAGAAATAAAATGATTTAAATTGATCGACTTTTTATATGTAAATGTAACGTATTGAATATTGATATGTTACGGAATTACCGAATAACAGCGGATCACGTAATTCCAAAATTCAATATTTACATTTTTAAATAAACCTAAATCCTTCCAAATTTTTGGTATTACAGATTGGAATACACTAAGTAAGTATACCTAATTTAGTGGACATATCAAGTACCTACAAAGTTTGGGGCTTCACGTAACTCTGTAGGTACATAATCATATCGCTATGTGCGCGAGCTTGGGAGCTCTTGATGTCACTCAGAGACTATGCCATACTACTTTGTCAATTGTAAATGTTGACCTTGAGCACGATCCGCGTTATTAGAATAAACAAACAAATGATCAGAATTTTAGAATGAAAGGAAGAAATATATTTTATTTTGTTGTTGTTGTCACATGTGTTTTTACTATTGAAATGCACCAAAATGGTTTTCAGGGCACCGAGATTTGTACGCTATAAAAAGCTGATAAGTCGTGATTAACCATTATTGTTCACTAGCTCTCAACATAAAACATCCTATAAAGCTCTATAATGATATTTAAATCATGAATTGTCAAACGGCCATAAAAGTCAAGCTTGTAAACGCAGAAGCGTTGATGTTCTTTTGTTTTGCATTGACATTACGTTGTTGTGGGAGCAGACAAGACAAAGATTCACGAATGTCTCTCATACATAAGTATGTGTCTTTGTACGGTGAATTCTAAAATATATGCACAATAACAGACCTTATTCCCTAGGCATAAGTCCTAAAGCATTTAAAGACGTGATTGCACATAAAATTAAACAAAGCATACAAAGGGCCTTAATAAAACGACGGATTTGGCATCTCGTTTCGGAGAACGGGATTTATGCAGCTGTTTGTTAACAAGGCGGAAGTTTCAAGTGCCGTGTTGCATACAAAATCTAATGCGTAAGCGCACGATGCGTGCGTAAAAGGTCCTCTATTCGTCGAGATTTCCGTGTGGCGATACTGGCGATTTTATTGCTGCGGTTCTGTTTGTTATAATATTTTACGCACGAAATGGTCTCTCTAGAATCTAGAGTCTAGATCTTAAAATTTAGGCCGCGTTTACTCGTACCTATTGAAATGTGAAATGAAAAAAAAAACCTGGCCAAATGTGAGTCGGACTCGCTCACGAAGGGTTCCGTAACGTCATCTATGTATAAAAACCTTAAAAAAACACGTTTGTTGTATGGGAGCACCCTTAAATATATTACTCTATTCAGTTTTTTAGTATATCTGTGAAAATGTCAGCTGTCTACCTATCACGGCGCATAAGATACAGCCTGTTAACAGACGGACAAACTGACAGACGGACGGACAGCGGAGTCTTAGTAAAAGGGTCGCGTTTTAGTCCTTGGGTACGGAACCCAAAAAAAATTGACGTTTTTTTCTTAGCGTATTGCAATGCACCGGAGAAACACCGCCAGAATCTTATTTTCATTCCCACCAATAAGCGACTTTGAGAACGTTAATAATCTTGTTTCTGTTATTTTAATATGCAACTTTTTTGTTCTATTTATTGGTGAAGTTTATAAAAAGAAAGTGACACTTAATATCATGTACCGAAACCTACGCCGACTTAAGATCCATGGGACTTATCTTGCATATATTTTTGCACTTGACTGTACCTATGTGTTTTTCTTTTATTAATCGTCGTGCGACTCGTGCGCCTGCGGCCGTCTGTTTACAAATAGCAGCAAATAAAGTACAAAATGTAAGCTTGTTGCGCGTGAGTCACTTTACAGTGGTTTCCACGACGCTTTTAGAACTAACTCGGCGAATTCACATTCCGAATCGTATGTATTTTGTCTTTTCGCTCCCTTTTTCAGCCAAAAGCGGACGCTACACGTCCGTGCTCGGTGGACGGCTCGAGCGGCACGGAGTTATAAGATAGAACGAGACAGGGATATAATTTTGCAGGACGCCGTGCTTCCGGAACGTATCTACACGGGCCGAAATCACGCTTTGTCGAAAATTTTGTCGTTCTCAATCTCAACTCAAGCAACAGGCGCTTCGGCGATATCAATAAGGACTATTTCTTATTGCGTCCTTATGGAAATAGCACCTTATTGCCAGCAAAAACATGACCTCTTGCTTAAAGCACGATTAGGGTTCTAATGTCTAAAGTTGAGCTGACCTGATAGTCCGAAAACAAGTGTATTTGAAACCTAACAAACATCCAAACATCTAAACATCTATTGTAAAATTAGTAGGAAACAGCAAAAAAAATCAACCATATTTATTTAATTAATTTATGGTGTCTATATAGCTTACGCTCCAATGGTTAGTTGTTTGCAGTTAACACTGTAAAATAACCTTAGGTTTCGCAAGGAAATGGCACCGTGCTTTATCTTCACAGCACGCGGTTACGGTCCCATTGTCTCTGAACAAAAGACCATTCTGCTGAGGTAGCATTCACGGAGATAGATGCCGAGTACATCTTACAAGTGATGAAACGGTGTCCCTAATAGGCCGTAAGTTATACGTCGTGACTTGTAGGCTTTCGACGCACCTGGGGACCGTGTCAAAATGGCGGGTAGGTACGTATTTTCTACCAATAGAATTGAATACGAGTGGTCAATACCACTCGTTTTTCAATTTTCTATCGCTCTTTCAAAATGGCATTTCATAATTTTTGTCAGCCTTCGAGTGAAAATGCCGAGCGCTCGAAAGTCAAAAATCGGTCCCCTGGGGATTGCAGTTGGACAATTTTTGATTTTTTCCTTTGATTTAAAATTTATAATTTTCGTTAGCAGCGTTACTGCTTAAAACAAAATTATTTTTCGAAGGTTTTGAAAAATTTAAATTAACAGGGATATAACCTACAAGGTTGCTACCACATCGACTGTTTAATGAATCGGTTAAGCCCCTCACAGACTGCGTTGGCAGTCCCTAGTAAACTTGACATTAACTGTCACGCCAGTGTTTCAGGCCTATTTAGTTGAGGACTCCAAAAATACATTTACATACCTTTCTATTCTATCAGCATGTCTTTGGCCGCGACTGTGAAAGCAATAAACGCATTGAATTGGAATAGGTTTCGTATTTTTCACACGCAACCTCTGAAACGTTCGGTTCGCGCATGGAAGTTAGCGCGCGGAATTCAAAATCGGTTCCAATAAAATACGTTCATAACAGGTTAAAGAATATACATGTCACACATACCACCGATCAAACGCGAACTTATACCTGCAAGGGATGTCTTCCAGCTAACCTTTTAGCAATGGAGAGGAAGGTAGGTAGAATGAGATAGGCAAACTTATAAACTTATATATTTCTGTGTGTGTACAAAAACACACAGAGAAAATAAAAACAAAACCTAATAGGTAAAAAAAACATGCCCATACATATATAAATATACAATGGCACAAAATGTTATGTCCATTGCCTCCCGATTCTCACGCACATCAGCCATGACTATCAACACCTCACGACTCACGAGCGACCATTTGCCTAATGTATGGACGTTCGTGCATGGGTTAGATAAGGCCATTTCTTCATTACCACGATTTCTACCGGACTTAATTGATTTGCGAATGGATATATCTAGGTACTCTTAATTGCTTTTTATGCAGGTTATATATTTTAATTAACTCATGTTAACAGCCCTCCAAAATAGATACGTATATGTAGGTTTATGGGTAGGATATACCGTACAGACCCCCTAGCACACTAAGTTTTATGTCGGACATAAAGCATTCGTCCCATTCTGGCAAATATGCGAGTGCAGGAGGGACAAATACTTTATGTCCGACATAAAACTTAGTGTGCTAGGGGTCAGGTCTATTTAAGTATTATGATTTTTCTCAAAAATAGCTAGTATGAAATGTTTCTATATCATTTGTAAAGATAGTAAGTATCCGAAAGTGACTCATCCTGGAAGTTAACTGTCCAGGAAGTTAGTATGTAAATCCCATTACATATTATAATAATATCGGCAAAGTGAATTTAGAATTTTTGTTTATACCTATGTTACGTGGTGTCATGGTGTGTTATCATCTTATCATGTCTTGGTACCTGTTTATAATTGTCCAACAATACACTTTTAACTTATGTATGTACATTTTGTTGTATTTTTGAAAAAAAAACCACTACTTATGCATGCTTCAACCACAAGTGGTTATCAATGCGTTTAGTTATTAAATTCGTGCAGTCGTTTTTTTTCTTTGGATCAATGATTGCAGGCTTTATGAATAGTTAAACCTACTTCTGCCTCAAGAAACAGCTAATACCTTTCCATATACAGGTAGGGATTATAGATATGAAAGATATGCAAGCGTGCATCAAGTTACCATACAAGGCATCTAGACTGATTGGATGAGCAAGCCTTCGCCTAAGGTCGATGACCCGAGCAAAAAAACTCGCAATTACTTACTGGTCAAGCAATAGCCATATCATGTGCAGTAGGTACCTAGTAAAGAATGTATTAATTTTAAACTGTATGCATCAAGATTAATAAGAAAACAATTGAATCTAGGGAAATCATTAAGTTTTTTTTAATGATGTATAAATAAAATTAAGTATTTAATTTTTATTTGGGAGAAGACGCTTTGGAAGAAGAGAATGCTGGTCTTACTACTTAGTAAGTAAGTGATAGTATCATTAATTAAGTAATAGACCAAATTTCAGTGCAGATTAGGGGATTCGGGGCTTCGAAGCGAATAAGAAGCCGAGGATGCAATTGAGATTAACACTAAGAAGACAGAGAGAGACAGGATATTAGTACAAAATTATAAAGGAAAATTTCCGTTTTTTTTACAAATAATAAAGTCCCGCCATTTGGTCGTGCAGAGGATGTGGGGGAGCATATAATTTTATTATTTCCGAGGCATTTCACCTACGTGAAGCATGAAGAATAGCAAACAAACAAATTTGACGCGGTGCGTGTGCCAAGAAGGCTTGAAGCAAATTAACATCTCACGCGTGATAAAATCTGTAGTGATGTGACATTGACGGTTTTTGATCGTTATCGGTAAATACGTTGGCGTCGTCCACGCTAGAATGTAGGAAGTGTACGCTTGAATGTCGTACATTAAAATTATGATTTTGTTTGTCGTTTTTAAAGTGTTTTAATGATTGTTGTCGTGTTGGCTAACGATGTTTTTTGTCAGTACATTTGGGACATGTTTAGTGAATAATATGTTCGAAATAGTGAAACGAAACTAAAATTCGAATTCACGTTATTCAACGCATAAAAATTCCTACTTTCAGCAGAATTCCCATCGGATACCGTTTTTTCCCTGCAAACATTTGGCAACAGAGGTAAATTTATATCAAAACACGATCCGCCAAGTTTTTTTTAAAGATATTTTTAAACATCAGAGAGTTTATTCAGAAGTTGACGGGCCATGTTCGCCTTCACCTTGGGAGCTGGTTCATATCAGCATTGCATAATGACGCCCGTGACACGCTCGACGCTGGAACTGTCCAAAATAAACACCTCAACAATGATACGGGTATATTTCTAACGCCAACACGCGCAATTCGCAGAATGTGTTTAAAGTCTAGACGGTTTTGCAAGGGTTCGTATTTCTCAATTGATGATGGTGAATGCACGAAATGAAAGCGGTAAATCCTATACGTTTTCTAGAACTTTTAAATATTAGGTTTCCCTGATACTCTGGCAAATAGAGCGATATTTAAAGCCCACTTACTTAGGTTTAATTTTATTCCGATTGTAACCGAATGGATAAGTCAGCAATTAATCTCAGTCGCATTGAATTATTTCGTTTTATTTAATGTGCCGGTCGCTCGACCGTATCGCTCGTTAATATGTGGAAGCGAAAATATACCATTGGCGAGATCAAGGCCTCAAGGGAGTAAATTTGTCTTTTCAAAACGACTACAGATGTAACCCATATTCAACTACCTGTATTTTTCTAAATTCAATCCTACTCTTTTGGTAATAAAGTCCCCGTTCGAGTTGGAAAACTGATGGTATTTTCACAATAGGCCCTCAGTGGGACTTACTTGTGGAACAGTCCTCTTTGTCTTCTTCGTAGTGGTGGTGGTAACTGTTTCCACAGTTTCCGTCGTTTCTTCCACCTCTCCGTCGCCCCCGGGGCTGTTCCAAGAGCCGAAGAATTCCGTCATGTTTATATATTAATTCACCCACACCACTAAGCTCACAGCCTTTTTGATACATCAATTGCACAAATCACTTTTCACACACGGCACATTTCTACTTAAAACAAAAGAATAAATGTCCCGTTGGAAGTGCTAGTTGTATAAGGTAAGCACTTAGTATGCTGGTGATATTTTGTAAAGATTAAATCTGGTCGGCCGCACGGCGGATACGGCCAGAGCTGTTCCTATACAAAATCCTACTGGAAAACTGAAATAACCGCGGCGAACAAAAAGCACCAGCCAAAACATTTCACGTGCAAGATTATTATTAGTTGGACGGTCTAGCCGAGAGCGCTAAGAGCGACCTTTAACATAAATTTCACAGGATTATTTCCTTATTATTCACATTTTGTATTCATTATAATTGTCTCAAGTACTTTCTTTGTAATCCTGCGCGCGTTTGAAAAGATTATCGTGACATAAATAGTCTGCGTAATGGGTTCGCTGTCACCTCAGCCGGTCTTGTTAAATCCATTGTATGCCTGTTCCGTTTATGAAATACCAATAAATGTCTGTACCGTTTAAACAGTTTTCTCCTCTTATGACAGCGTTTTGCACGATGCGAATGCGAATTGGCTCAAATTCAGAACTCGCAATTTTATGATTGCTTCATTAACAACACGCATTTTAGCTGCAGTAAAACTTCGTGTTTGTTTTATTTTCGTTTTTATATCTGTTCTGTTAATTTAATATGTTGAGATCTGTCTATCTATGTATGTATAATTTTATTGTTGTTTTGCAAGTCACCTATAACCTCTGTAGGTGCCTTAAAGTAGTTCACGTCATTCAACAAAACAATATTTTGTCTATTATAGCAAGCACGATGTATGTAGGTGATCTTTTGGCATATTGACTTTGGTAGAAAACATCCAATTAAATTTTTCATTACTTTGGTTTACAATTTGACATACGTTGTGAAAGTAGGGACGAATAAGACGCAGTTTTCTTGTCTCTAAATCCTTATAGAGTTGATGAAAGGATATTCGCACTTCTCTCTATTAAGTTCACGGATGGTATAAGCTGGCATTCTAGATATAATGGAATAGGAATGGAAAGAACAAGAAATAGATATTATGCCTTCATTAAAACTATATTGTATGCCACCATCCAAGAGCAGCGTCGGCGTTAGTTGCTGACAGCTCCCCCACTTAATATAAATACCCGCTCTTACACTGCGCGATAAATCCGACGCGAGATTACGAACCGATTTGCTATTTTAACAGCTTATCGATAAGGCACACTATCGAACGGGCACAACACTACCCGTTCCCGGTAGTGAGCGAGAAGAAAATCGTGTAAACATGAGGTTTAATAAAATGTATTCGCATATTTTTAGGTTATCCCGCCATATTTTTAGGATATTGCTGAGTAATCTTTATAGGTATTCGAGCGGAATTTTTCTTGAATAGTCTTGTAAATAAACAAAACCGACAGATGGCGGTAGGAAGTGGGTCGCGATGTGGAAGGTGAGGGGGTCAACCAACTTTGAGAATCGTATGGACGAGTGAACTCAACGGTATGTTCCCTAGCTTGCTTGATGAACGCTTGGTTGATGTCGGTGCAATTAGCATTTACTTATCATCGCCGTTTTCAAATCTATTATTAAATATACTACTGAGATACCCATTTGAGACGTCTGATCTAACTCTACAAGTACCAACATACTTAATTCCAAAAGTAACTACTTGATAATTTCCGCCACACACACACACATAGATTTTACACAGGTATATAGTCACGTCAGACTAGACGAAATAACAAGTACGACCGTTTGATTAAATTTTCTCATAGCTTGTATATATAATCGATCGTCTACCTACTCTTAATACCTACATTTATAAGCTAACTAAGGCACCTACTTTTCGTAGGGTTTTTACCAAATTTTTTGACACTTAAATAACGGATTCCTAAATAGGAGTTAACACTCCTACTGTGCAGCGATCTAATATCCGCTATAATGAGAGCGCCGAAGAAAAACTAACAAAAGATCTTTTCACAGCTTCACTTTCACTTCTAACAAGAAATAATTCGTTTCCTTTTGTTTGATTCCAAATTGCCTATCTTACATGCTCGAAATGTTTTATATTTGTTTATCTTATCATTGAATCTATTAAAAAAAACGGCCCTTTACTAATAGTGTTCGAATATAGAATCGCGCAGCGCCATCTAGTTCAAATGTGAAAAATCACGCCAAGAAATAGGGTTGGATTCTGGACCCCCCTATCTTTGATTTATCTATGGTAGTAATACATACATTTGATATGTTAAAGGTAACCTTGTTCTGATCTCTCCTTGTATTAATCTGACAACGTTAATTAAATTAGTATCAATTAAATTATGTAGTGATGTTAATCGAATTGGCATAGACAATTAGATTCCATTAAAAACATTCATGTAAAAAACAGACAAGGTCTCGAAACTCTTCCACCGTAAAAAGTTGTGATATATTTCATAGAGCCAAGTCTCAGGCATTCTTATTCATCTTTATTTGCTTGCTAAATAAAATTCTCACAACTTTACTGCATTTATGATTTTTTTAATACCTATGCAAAACTATGTAATATGTATAAACTATGTCAGTGAGTTACAAAATTATGTAACTTTGACTAAATAATTATAATTCTTAAACTACTCGATCAAATTGAATGAAATTTGAAATATACCGTGTTTGTACAATGCCTGCTTGGTTACTGAAAATTCAGGCTTCTAGTTTTATCCACAAGGAAGTTATAGGGGGAAAATAGCCTAAACTGCTCCGAGAAAAGGCCGCTGTTTTGCTCGACTTGGCAGATAATTTGAATCGTATCAAATAGTAAGAGGTAAAAGTGCTAATATTATGCTAACTTAACGATTCCGCTTGCTATAGTGTGTTACCTCATCTATATATACCTACTATTTCCGGTAACACCACTATACTTATTTATCGAGGTGAATCTTTATCTATTCGTGATGACAGCTGTCAATCTCCGTACGATTATAACCTCAAAACGTAAAGTTGCAAGCTTCAATGAAACAAAGCTTCCATGTCTGCATATTATAAAAGAAAAAAAAAGAAAAGGCAGATACTTAATCTCATTTTAATCATTACAGGATATGTCGACATTATTTATGTTATTAAAAGATACCGTATGGAAAGCTTTACAAGTGTTTTCGAAGAAGGTGCTAATTATGAGTATTTACGACTTGTTTTTGTTTATATCTCACCGTGACCTTCGTGTTTTGTGTTTCTCCGATCCGGATACATAAATCCCATTTTCATGTACGCAAAAGTCCTGTCCTGGTCCAACTTACCTGTAAAAAAAAATATGTTACTTTAAAAAAAGTTTGGAGTGTATTTAAGTAAGGTAAACTCACGTTCAGTTTAATATTATAGACCTATTGTACTGTATCACAAAAAAAAATTCAACTTGTCAATGTCTTGTCAAGTGTGGTCAAGTGAAGTAAAATTAAACAGATTTCCCCACGACTTCCCTTAATGTGGCGGTTTTGCAAAGAGTAAAGTAATTATAAGGAGCGGTTTTGTTGACTACAGATTTTATAAAAAAAAATGTATTTTCATTAGAAGTAGTAGTCTCTCAGAGTAAAGTATCGAGTGTGTATTCTAAGATATACACAATAGAATGACGAAAGTGGACGTCAGCGCAGCCTTTTCCGGTGTGTAGTAGTTGGCGCTGCAGCAGGCAATGTCGCTCGAGGGTGCAGGTGAAGGTGGAGCCTGGGTTAGAGACCGAAGTGGGCACACAGGACGGTCACATAGACCATGAGGCGGAGGAGTGCGAGAGCAAAGCAAGTGCCCTAACAATCCACATAGAACATGAAGTAAGGAGGAGCCCGGGGCGAGCGCAGGCGCGTATGGTGTGAGCGAGGCGGCCGCGCGGGCCGGCCTGTACCCGGACCACTCGGTGAAGAAGAAGCTTGTGGTGGGCCCCGAAGAGCTGCATCGGCCCAAAAGGGTCTTCTTACATCGAGGTTGGTTGATTATCTTTTTGTGGTAATTAAACTACTCCACGGCCTCATAAGAAGGCTCAAGGTCACCCAAAGGGCAATGGAAAGGGCTATGTTGGGAATTTCACTGTGCGATGGTATCAGAAATGAGGCTATCCGCAGCAGAACCAAGGTAACCAATATAGCCCTCCGAATTGCTAAACTTAAGTGGCAGTGGGCAGGGCACATAGCACGTAGAACCGGTGGCCATTGGGGCGGCAAGTTTCTCAAGTGGCGACCACGTACCGGAAAGTGCAGCATGGGTAGGCCCTCCACAAGGTGGACTAATGACCTGGTAAGCGCGTGGCCCAGGACCTCCAGCATTGTGGCACTCTTTGGGGGAGGCTTATGTCCAGCAGTGGACGTCTTTCGGCTCGTTACACGTAATAATACCTAACATAACGATAGCGCCCACAATTATATTTCACACGTTCTAGCGGCTCTAAAAATAGAGTACAGCATCACATTCCTTTGCATTTTATCTAATACTAGCTGACCCCACGATCCATACAAACAAGTTATTCTGCTCTTCGGCGCAAAGACTAATCCAACAAATCAAACCACATCAAAATCGGTCCAGCCGTTCTTGAGTTTAAAAATAGTGTAACTAATACCACTTTGTTTCATATAGATTGTATTGTCACCAAGTTTACATAAGTATGCCAAATTTCAGCTCAACCGGCTAGTGGATGAATTTATTTTTGAAGGATATTATACCATAGGAACAGTCTGCCTTAGTCAAACAAAACCTTTAATTTTACTTGCTACTCTCTAGGCATTTAAATAAAGTTTAAAAACTAACAAGCCTTCTTCTAATTAGATTTTTTTCCTAGAAAAACAATTAACGAATTCTAGTAAACAAGTCCTATTATTCAGAGGAAAGCAGTATTTCTCGGACACTATAGAATCTCTTTGATTTCGCTTGACGGACACAATGACACTGTTCTTTAATGACTTCTTTTAATAGATTCGGACACTTGTCCGTTATGTCATATTAACGAAAAGAACATAAATTTCAACGTTACTGCTGGCGTAAATCATTCAACGTATACTAAGTCTACCGTTCTACGAATGGGTTTCTAAATTATATAATAGACTAGCTTCCCGCGCGGCTTGGCTCGCATATTGCTAAAACGCAGACAAACCCGCAGGATAAAACATAGCCTATGTCCATATAGAAAGTTAGTTGTAAGTTAAACAGGTGAAATGATTTTTGCGTTTTGGTTCCGGAGGTTACACCTTAATTACATACCAACTTATACAAAGCTACAATCTCACAGACTACTTATGTATTCTTTACATATAATACGAGTATAAGTACAGACTAAGCCGCGATTTTATATGTAAGGATGCGGAAGATTTGTTGCTTGTAATTATAAAAGAAAACTTTTATTAATGCTGATGCTTGATGATTTTAGCTATTTAATATTGTTATTATTGATATTTAGGTAAATAAAAATGTTTTACAAAGTAGAATCTCTATTAAAAATAATTTCAAATGAAGTCTCTGCTACCGCTCTAGGTACTTATACTCACTAATTAGTTAATGCTACGTTCTCCGTAACTGTCGCATAAATACTTTTTAAGATGAATTGAAGTCAATGATGTATTCAAGTCAAAATGTATGTGACGTGGATGTACTTATCAATACCTAAATAAAAAGATGTACCATTCCCATTCCCGGGAAGTACTGCTACTGGCAAGTATAAGTATCAGAGGGACGAACGCTCGATGTCAAAACCGCGATCATGCTAACTTTTTTCATCATCATCACCATAATATCAGCCGAAAGACGTTCACTAAGAGAAAAAATACACTTAGAGAAAATCGCCAATTTAATTAATCATAAACAGTGGTACACAACAGGTGGTCGTGTCCCCTGGGTACTAAATAGTGACAAACCTTAAGGGGCTACCCGAGGTTTCCATCGATTTTTGACAAGTTTTGAATCGTATCTCCTACTTTTGCACTACAGATAGAAGTATAAATCAAACGGTTATCGGTTCTTCAATCTTTTATCTCCATTCTGGTCTGCCGGATTTAGAAACAAATGAATACTTAATTTTGTATGATCTTTTTAAACATTGTCTAAAATAACACTAATTTTGTATCTCTATTGACGTGAAAGATCTAACACATACGAAATCTACATATTTGGGTTCGTCTGTGACGTCCCTAAAAACTGGTCTAGGGTTTTCTTTCTAAACCAATTAACACAAAAGTTATGGCTAAAAGCCGGTTTTTTGGCCTAAAATTGTTCATCTTTGATGCCAAATATCTCGAAAACAATGAACTTTGAAGTAAATATGGGATACTATATTGCTTTAAGCCGTTGTTGTTAACATAATAAGCTACAAAAAACCTAAGAAAACTAAGAGATTCAGATCGAAGGTACGATCCCATACGCCAATTCTGGGAGCCCCTTGAAGGCCAAAATAATGTATTCCGTGCGATGAAATAAATCGCTAAAAAGCTTCTTCCAGACACCCTAAACAAGAACGTAGCAGAATTAAGTATAAAGATTTTTCACGCTACCTCAATAGCTATATGTGACGAAAATCGCCCACAGCGCTTTGACATTTCTAGTGGCTCTGTGCGCTGTAGAAATCGCCAGCCTGTCTTTTTTTCGAAAATGCGGCTTGGCAAAAAAAAGCAATACATTAAACGATTTTCGACCTAAGCTGAAGCTTCTAATGAAATTTATTTGCTTCGCTCCCTCGTTTGATAAAGAGGTAACATTTGTAGATTTGTATGAGATAATTATAGAGTAAGTAGCCGGAACTAACCATCCAAATAAGCAAATGTTTTTTCACTAGTAAATTAATAGAATGGATCTCCGGGATGTGCATAGGTTAATACGACTTCTCTTGCGTACTTTGCTACATGCAGGCACAACTGTGCAAGCAACTAGTGCATAGTTCATAATTAATATAAACAACTCGGCTCCAAATACAGTCGATTAACTGACGAAATGCTTCCGGCATGCGTAACGTGAAACGCGGTTAATATTCAATTATTCATACGGTCTCACTGTAACGTTGCCATTGCATAACGTTATGCAAAACGCGTTATTTTTAGCCGGGTCACGGGCGAGCAGGTGAATGGGGCCGTCAATGACAGGTGATATGCACTTCCTATGTTTACGTTTGTGTATTTAGTAAATACTATGGCTACGCTCTAAATAACTAACTCGCCGGGCAGATTAGGGAAAAGCAGGTGGGATTCGTATACTTATACTACCCTGAATTTGGTTAAATAATTTTTAATCGTATTGAGTTGTATCTCAGACCGAGAAAAAAGATCTTTATTTCTTTGTCAGAGTTTGAGAGCTGTAAAAAGCAAAAAGAATAGTACAGCTGGCGGGGGAACACCCAAATACTCCGAAATATTTAATTCCGAATTTGCTAATTCCGATTTTGAAAACTCCGAATTTCCTAATTCCTAAGACTTATAATTACGATTACTAAAAAACACGAATTTCGTTTTACCGAATTTCATAATGTCGATAGTTTGTTTTTCCGATTTTTATAACTCCGAACAATTAAAAGCGCGAAGTGTCATTGGCCCGAAAAACAGTACTCCGATTATAATATTTCCGAAATTTCATTACTAATTCGGAAATCTGATATTCGGGATAATGAACTTCGTGTAGTCAATAATCGGAATTTTATTTCTTAGGAATTATGAAATTCGGATTTTTGAAACTACACGGGGAATAAAAAATCCGAAAATTACGATTCTTATTTCCCGTAGAGAAGAGGGTTCTGCCTTTTCTGCGAAGCCCCCCGCAGTTAAAAAAAAACAACAAATAGTCGTAACAATGGTATTATTAGTAGGTTAGGTTAGGGCGGTAGGTTTAAGCGGGGTGACGTCGACCCGCTGGCGGTTAGGTTGCATTATTGCATTAATTCTGCCTTTATACGCCCTAAATTCTAATTTTTTATTATCTTCTTATTCTTAATCTTCTTTTTATTATATATAATGTGTTATACACAATTTGCTCACAATATTCTGTATAGGAATTGCTTGTCATTCGTTTTCCATCTACCCATCTTCCTATAAATAGTTAACTTGTTCCTTATGAATGATGTCGATTAATTGTGTGTGTATTCATGTGATTTGCTATTCAGTTTCTCCACTGCAGGCGTTTAAAATGCGGATCTTAGGTACTTAATTCGTGTGTGTTAGCTGCGGTGGTGATCATAGACGTTGGGGGTTATTTTAATGATTAATTTGATAGTTATTCGTAACAGGAATTCGTATTTCTGAGTTTTCGGATTTTTGTTTATTCGGGTTTATAATTGGTCGGTGTAATGATATTCGGATTTTTGAAAATCGGTATTTAATAATAACGGATTTTTGATATTTCGGGTTATTATTCCGTCGGACTTCTTGTTATTCGGGGTATTGAAATTCGGAATTTTGATAATCGGAGTTGTAACCGTTAGACCTTTTGAAATTTCGGATTTATGAAGAATCGGAATACTTATATTAGGAGTTTTAAAACATTCGGAATTATGAAAATTGGTATTATAAAATTCGTGATTTCGACTATCGGAATTTGGTTTTTCGAATTTATGTAGTGTACCCCAGCTTGCGGTCTGCCAGCTACCGGAGCCTTATTTTTGATTGGACTGTAGGTAAAATCCGCATAAACGGCGTGACGGCGTCTAGCAAGATAGGTTTTATCCACGTTTCACATGACGTTTCAGTAAGTTTTCACAGTAAAACGTGACAATAGACGATAGCTAGACTGTTGTATATTAATATCCGATGAAAACATTATTTATATGCACGTAAGTCTTAACCATTTCGTTCGGGATGACGAGTTAAATTAAATCGTCTTGTGCGATGGGCTCTCAGATCCGGTAGCGAGTATAATCGTTTTAATCGTTCGGGTCTGGAAAACTGGGTAGATTTTGTGTATGACTTTGCCGGAACGAAAGGGTTAAATATTGACCAGAGGAAAGACGAATTTTGCTTTATAAACACTGTACCATGTATGACCCATTTTTATCTTGAAATAAATGAATCTAAATCTTAACATAGAGAGAAGATTATAAGGTTCATAGAAGTTTTTAGACCTCTCTCTTATTTGTTGGTCGGTACAACGTGACATCGGTATTTCTGATATTGGTAAGCTGGCAAAACCGGACAACATATCAAGGCAGCTAGAAGCAGGTACACGGACAGCAAGTGTAGAATAAAATGCTGACAGTAAAAGCTCCATTTAATTTAACACTAGTCAGCTTATGAATGACTTTGTCCTTGTCTTCACAGCAGTACCAGTGGTGGGCGGGTGACTCATAATATCTTCAGCACGACACAAGCAATTTAAATGTGTGTGTGTGAGAATAAATGGGTGTTTGACTATGATAATAGGAACGTTGTCTGAAGAATGAAGTTTGTAGAGAAATACGAACAAGTGACTTATTTTATGTGGTCAAACATAGTCCAATTTTATTGATTTTATCGAATTTAAAAATGTTTAAAATAGTGAAAATATAGGTGTGATGTTTTCCAAGTATATACTCGTAATACGTGATGTCAAAGCGGACCCTGGGCTCCTTTACGGGAACAACCGGGAATAACGCTAGGAGAATGATGAAATGTTACTCGTATTATTACGTGAGTTTTGTTTATGTAATGCAAGAGTAGATTTTATTTACTGTTGTTAACTAGAGTAGGTATATCTGTAAAAACTGACCCCACTTGACGAAAACAAATGATCGATTTATTAGAACATAAGAAACTATTTTTAAACCTGATTTGTGATTTGAGACTAATGTACTCGTTATATCTTCAACTGTTTGCAATGGTGCCATCTAGTAGTAATGTCAATGAACTTTTATAGCAACTCTATTCGTAGGTGTCTAAAGCTGACGAAAGATGGCTCTAGTATTAATCAAGCTCTAAATTAATATTATAGTTTGTAATTGTACCAAATGGTAAAAACATGGCAGTGGCAAACAAGCGTACGGCCTGCCTAATGCAAAGCGATACCGGATCTTAGGGGTGCTTGCGACTTTTTTATGGCTGCACGGCTATCATGGGACGGCGCGCGAGCTCTCTCGATTTATTTCGCAGTATCCGTCTCTTTCTTATTAGAACAAGAGATAAAGTGCGAGGAAAAGCGAGACTATGTCGCGGCCGTCGCATGATAGAAGTGCTGGGGGGCTAGCACAACTGACGCCGCGCCGCGACGCGAGTCGAGTAGGATCTACCGTCCTTGTTCTAATTTGCACGGTGCGAGTGTGACAGGGGACGCTCAGTCGCGCGACAAGCGGCTTGTCAGCAATTTGTGCTAGACGTACTGGAGATAAATTCATGTCCCCTATGAGCTTATTTTAAAACTAGCTTCCTCCCGCGATTTCGTCTGCATGGACCTGGGATAAAAACTATTCTATATTTTAATCCAGACTATGATCTTCGTGCAAAAGTTTAATCAGAAATCGTAAGTTATAATTAGCAGTTAAAATATTTTTTGTATGAGAAGTTAGATTGAAAGTCTTTCTCTATGAAACCACCGCTGCCAACGTCATATTTAACGATAGCCGGTCAGGAATGTGTCGTAAATACAACCCTGCCGTACGAGATTCCATTCGCTGCCAAAAAAATGCTGATTGTCCATTATAGGATCCAAAACTGATAGAGTAAATTCTGAACGCAAGCAAAAAACAACTTTGCGCTAGAACTATGACGTAGTTTTTTGCTGGCGTTTTGACAGAATTTACTCTAACGGTTTCGGCCGTAGGCCGTATCAACACTTTCAGTAGCTGGAACCCGCTATGTGGGCATTCTGCCCGTGGGCGCCTGCCTCTACATACGGCTACGAAATTGTTGGCAGAGAATGAGTTAAGTCATATTAATATGATGTTTATGATAATGATCATGATAGAACACCCCGGTTGTCCCGCGGTTTGCTGTCATTCATCAACCACGAATAGACTGTCCATGCACAGCGCGACCACGGTGCGCGTGCGCGTAAATTATACTCGTCAGCTGTGTACGCGTATGACGCGCGTGTTTATGCGCAACACGTAGGGTTGCCAATAGGACTTGTTCGCTACAGGTTTATAGCAGTGGATATAGTTTGCGTCATTATTCTGAGTAGAGTATGCTGGGAGAGGGATCCCTTATTAAATTCGTTGTTTTTTTTAAATTGTAAAGTTTGTATTACATATTAACGAATGTATTTTTTTTTCTAGTTCAGAGCGGCTACTGGCGAACGCAAATTTCATTTGTTTGTGTATGTTTTTGTCTATCGCCTTTGCATATTCGCGCGACAGAGACAGAGATAGGGTTGGACGGGCAGATGAAGTTTGCGCTTCGTAGAATCCGCTCAGGCATGTTAAAAATAGGATGCTAAACAGGAGACTGATCGAAACAAAAAAAAACCGGACAAATGCGCGTCGGACTCACCCACTGAGGGTTCCGTAACACTTTACAAATGAATAGTTTTCAGATTTTCCCATATACTTGTCGTAAAAGACGATATTACATGCCAAATTTCATAGTTCTAGGTCAACGGAAAGTACCTACCATATAAATTTGGATTCCCTTGAGAATGTCGCAATACTCGTACATGTTTTTAGCATCATAAACGGCCGTATCTTTTTCACAGCTTTTAGACTTGAGTATACGGTTTTAATTTCAACTCGATACTTTCAAGCGTTCCCGAGATAAGGGGTCCTAACAGACAGACGGAGAAGAAAGTGATCCTATAATCCAATATAGGATTCCGTTTTTTCCTTTTGAGGTACGGAACCCTAAAAATGGGAGGATTTGGAGTAGATATCCAACAGTGTAACCAAATTTCAGAAATATAGAGAACCACGACCAGGTCAGAAGAACCGCACTCGACCGAGCCTGTATGACGAGATATGTAACTGTGATCGAAACAAAATACTTCAAAATAACGTTTAAAAAGCAATGGATTAGCATGTTACGATTACAACTGACGACATCTAAGCAGCCAGGATTGATTTGATTTGAATTTTAGTTTTTTTTTTGGTTTTGTAGACGTATGATCTGTGAAGACTTGTTTATGGTTAGTGTCGTTGACACTTCCCCTTCCTGCGCTGTGCTTTTGTTATTGTAGAAAAAAGACAATGGCGAACGGTCGTAATAAAAGATACTAAGATAGCAGAGCTTTTCATTAATCAACTTTACCAAGTTCTCACAGGTTATGGGCTAACAACGCCTTACTAGCTAGTTGTAGGGAAAGTATTAAAATACATTGGAGACCGTGCGCGTTGTCATTATAAAAATGGCGACTACGCCGGCAATTTTTCCACAGCTAAAGGCCGAATCATTCGGCAACTGGTATTTCAGGTTGATGTGCTTATTGGAGGAGAGAGGACTAAAGGAAATTACTGAAGCCGAAAAAGTGGAGACAACCTCAAAAAGCCAGGATGCAAGGGCAAGGAGTTTGATTGTTCAATGCTTGACGGACAAGCATCTGAACTTGATAAAAGATTGTACATCGGCAAATGGTATGCTAAAGGTGCTGAAAGCAACCTTTCAGAGGAAAAGCGTCATTTCGAAAATAACCCTGAGGAGAAAATTGCTCACGTTAAAGCATATTATTGCGAATTTCTTATCAGCCGAGTATAGGTGCTATGCGCATACGGTCCCAAAAATGAAAAATTATATGTCATAGATGAGAGGAGGCCTGTGCCCAGCAGTGGGACGTATATAGGCTGATGATGATGATGATGATATGTCATAGGCATAGATTTGACAGTTATACGCGGGATGAGAACGAAGGTAATAGCCTAGAATTAGTATTACAAAGTAGTGCATTATGGATAATTAGGTGTGTATTTATCAAATAATTATTAATCTATATGAGTATTAAAATACATACAACACCAGCATAAAAGTTATTTTAATTTGTACCACGGCGCATTTAATGGATATTGAAACAAATTGGTTGTGATTACTAAGTAAGCTTCCAACCATATTATTGTCTTTACACATGCGCAATACGAGCAAAAACAATATTTTCATACATTTTATTATTGTTTTGACATGCGACAGCCCTACTTTAATATAGGTTAATGCAGACAGCGACATCTATCCTGCGGATTACGAACTACGTTTCCGTCGGGTTATATCGAACTAATACGCAACTATGTTTTCGCCGCCCACAACTATCCATTCACAACACTGCTGCAATGACATTTGGGTTCAAAATTGATTGAGATTGCAGTTCAAGCGATTTATTAAGCGTGCGTTATGATAGGTATTTTTAGCGGGTTTTGACGTGTTGCAACTTTTAAACGGCCAAATTAGCACCAATACACGGCTCGATTGAGTTCGCAACTAACGGGATGTTGGGCTGCATTCAGTGACTCATAAACTCAAAACATGATGGATTTAGTACAAGAACTATATTACCTACAGTTTACTCATTGAAATGTAAATAGGTTTCTCAAATATGTTTTCTTTCAACATGACCAAGCCAGCGGAGACGGTGAGCTTTTGTTTCTCCAATAATATTGGGAGTAGCCACAAGGCTTTATCATGTTGAAAGTTGAAAGGATGGAGGAAGATCGGGGTGCCAAACGGGCATATTTGGGACATCCAGTAGGGCGGCGACCCGTCGGACGCCCCAGGTATCGCTGGAACGACGTCGTCTAAATAGACCAGCGCGACCTTAAAGCCATGAACTTTCCAGTTGGAAGGAGATGGCACAGGATCGGGTCAAGTGGCAACAAATCGTGTCGGAGGCCAAGACCCACTTTGGGTCGGTGAGCCATTGAAGATGGATAGAAATATGTTTCAGCACACTAAGCGGATCAACTGAATGGTATGTTTAATCATACGAACGCGGCGCGGGTAGCTCGTTCATGCGTTGGACAATCAGCATCATGACGCGTGAGATTAATAATATAGACAGATATAATACAGTATACAGTATATCAACCACCTTATATGTATAACCTATGCAGTATATGAAGCTACAACACGCGTATAATATGATTAAATCGCTTTTGCATGGACACATAAATGAAATATAAGTACCCACCTTGATATTTACATATTCCAATGTCACATATTATATATTTTTGGCAACTGCTTAGATCGAAGTAAGCAACATCCTCAATTAATTGCCGCAACTTGGTCCTTTGAGCCGGATAATTGCAGTTGTGGGTAACTGCAAGCTTAGAACATTGCAGTTCCATCGACTACGCAGTTAGTTGCCCAGTTATGGACTTTATTGCAACCAAGGTAAGGTCTATAAATGCCCAATTTAATACCTGCAAAAGCCGTGACGAGGTAAACGAAGGTAGCTGGTGCGTTATTGACTACCTATATATGATTGTTTGTCTGATTTATCCGAAACATAACTGCTTTAAATTTCCTCGCTGGAAAAAAATCTGAAGTTGGGTCATATCCCATTTTTACCCCAGTCTTCTCAAACAATACCTACATGAATCGATACATACTGGTTTAAATGGAGGTATTTTACCTCATCTAAAATCTCACTTAAAGAAATTAATATTCCTCAGGTATTTATCGAAATTTGTCCAAAATGATCATCCCCGAAGAGTAAAGTAAAGTAAAATTTTATTAACAGAAAGATTCAGTACAAAAAATGCAAAGTTGGTGACGCCACACTAGGCTAGGCTTGTATCGTGGAAGTCAAACGTAAACCAAACACATAGAACTGACCGAATGAAGTGTGTTACATTTTTTGTTCTCTTGTGCGGAAGCTATAAGCGTCTCTTTCATGGAAGTGCGGTATATGTACTCGCAACAATTCAAATTAATGTCTAGATCATAGCAGATTGTACAATATTCGGTGTTTGGGTGCCCTCCACCACGGGCAAGTGGAGGATTTTACAATTTTAACCGAAGACGCGCAAGGTTACTTGAAAACTGTAAATCTTTGAAGTAGAGAAGCATTATTAGCCATACGATAAATTATTATACGTACCAAATTACTGGGCAAAATCCATTTAATGCCCTTGCATCACACCGGCCAATATCATGTCACATAAAATTCAATGTGAAATATTGTCAGAAGCACTTAATATGAATAATTAAGAGTGACTTCGACCTGTAATCATTATAAATCATCAATTTATCTGTTCACATGGTAATTAGCCAATAACTGGCCACCCTTCAATAACTGCCCCCCTCATATTGAAAATAAACACTATTCCCTTACAAACAGAAATCAACTTAGTATAACGTGGCCAGTTATTGAAGGGTGGCCAGTAATTAACAGTTTTATAGGTGAATAGAGTTTATGTTTAGTATGAGGTGGCCATTTATTGGTGACTTACTCTGTGTATGGAGAGAAATAATAATATACATTTGCCGTACGTCAAGTGTGGTCCAACAGACTACCATGTAGGATTGCGCTGATTTACATGTATGTAAATTCATAGTAATATACGTACAGTGTAACATACAGTGCTATGCTTACACCCCCATTCATATATGAGCCATCCCTGTATGTGCAATTTCCGCTACAGAGCGGAAAATCGATGCTACGCGCTACGGCGTAGCACTTAGCGTTGCGTGGCCTCGAATGGGTTAACCCATTCGAGGCCAAGAATCGCTATGCGCTACGCTCGTAGCCAATGACGACACATATGCGTCAGACCGCCGTAGTCGCTTTACGCTACATACGAGGAAAACCACGGGATCGACTACGAGCGTAGCGCGTAGCGATTCTTGGCCCTGAATGGGTTAATCCATTCGTCGCCAATGACAACATATGTATGGACTTAAAATTGCTGGCCAAACAGTCAAAACAGCCGTTATAGTTAAATTATTATCATACTAGCATTCCTTTTCAATCCCTCCTGAGTTGGCATAGCATTTGCAATCTTCAAATGTCACACTTCCACGGGTCTCTGCACTCGCATACCTTCGGCCTATCTATTAACTAGACATTAATCTTGACTGTGACATGTCTATTATTTGACCTCCAAATTCGTAATCGGAGATGCGTTTGAATAAGCTTGTAACTAACAGTCCGAGGGGTTTTTAACAGATAGATAGATATAATTTATTGTCAAAACTGTGTACTAAAACTGTGTAACTGTGTGCTGTGTACTACTGTGTGTGTGTAATAGATGTATTAAATTAAATGAAGATGGTATTTATCCGACGGAGGCAAGGGTTGGGTAGGTTTGGGATTCTTAGATTCATACATAATAGATACATGAACCTGCAGTTCGATCATGTAAATTTTTATATGTAAAAATTATTATTGTATCTACCTAAGGCCCGTTCAAAACGTTAAGTGATTGATTACCCCTCTACCCTATACCCAAAAGGTTTGGGCGGAAAAAAAAACTAAAGACAGATGAAATTTAAGTTCCAGTGCCACTTCCAGCACACGAGAGGTTTAACGATGTGAAACGTGATAGTACAGTGATAGGTTTGTAGCTCATTGCCCACGACACAATTCAACCCTATTCCTATACTAGCATGACACGTACGGGAAGAGATGAGATGGTTTTTGTAATATATTGCCTCTACACAATCACTGCCAAGGCTACGCTCGTAGCCGATCCCATGGTTTTATTCATGTAGCGGGAAGCGACTACGGCGTAGGCGCCGTAAGTGAAAGTGTTAATAAAACTTCGCCTCCGCTGTGAAGTTGCGCTAAGTAGACAGTAAATAAGATAACCATACCAATAAGGCTGTATTTTCTCGAAAAAGGATTAATAATGTTAAATGGAGAAAAGAGCAATGCAATTTTGATTCTGCCATGAATCGCTACGCGCTATTTGGTTCTAAATTCTGATTTGCCATACGATAAATAAATAAATGGGTTCCTGGCCGTGAATGTGTTAAATAATCACAAAGACACAAAAGTTTTAATTATATTCTGTCGGTTGATATATTTGTGTTCTTTTGCTTTTAATTTGGTTTTTTCTATTTGTTATTGTGTTCTGACATTTGTTGACATTGTCTTAATATTATATATTTTATTTTTCTCTGTTTTTGACGATCGTGATAAAAAATCTTATTTTTTGACATGTATGCAAATCTGTAATGTATTTTTTTATCATGAAATAAATAATCTAATCTAATCTGTCCCTTTTTCGCACAACGCACATTCAAATGAAACGATTGTCATTTACTATATATGACGCTCACAGATCGTGACGTTACGATCTGCGAGCGTTCTCTCTCTTCGTAATTCTTGTAGTCTGTAGCTACGGTG
This sequence comes from Epinotia demarniana, assembly GCA_945867215.1. Taxonomy (NCBI): domain Eukaryota; kingdom Metazoa; phylum Arthropoda; class Insecta; order Lepidoptera; family Tortricidae; genus Epinotia; species Epinotia demarniana. The sequence goes on along the minus strand of OX244267.1, from coordinate 23,610,687 downwards.
TAGCTGTGAAGTCCCCAATCCGCACTGGGCCAGCGTGGGGACTACTGCCCGTTCCCTCTCATACATGAGAGGAGGCCTGTGCCCAGCAGTGGGACGTATATAGGCTGATGATGTGATGTGTGTGTGTGTAGCTACGGTATTAGCCTAGTGGTTCAGGTATACGGCTGTCAAGCGGCAGTCGTGGGTTCAAATCCCGGCGTAAATATTCCATACATAAGTTCCGCAAAACTCATTGGTACGAACCAATGAGTTTTGCTGAACTTATGTATGGAATATTTACCGTTAGCTTTCCGGTGAAGGAAAACATCGTGAGGAAACCGGTCTAATCCCAATTAGGTCCAGTTTTCCCTCTGGGTTGGAAGGTCAGATGGCAGTCGCTTTCGTAAAACGAGAACCTGCCTTATCCGAATCTTGGGGGTTAGATGTCAAAGCTGACCCGCGGGTTCCATTCGGGGCACAACCGGGATAACGCAAGGAGGATGATGAGCTTCGTAATTCTTTGAGATATCTGAATGGGATTATCGTCACTAGGCATATTTTTTTGCCTTCTTTCTTTTGAAGTAATAATACTAGTAAACATTTCGAGTCTACACCCGTTTTAAACAGTGGTCCCCCAACACACATAAACTATGTTTATCTACGCACACATCATTAATGCTCTAAAATGCGTTCATAAACCGTAGGAAATGACCAGCATTACTAGAAGCGATTTTACTATGAGAACTTTCTTGTCTGTGGTAGTAGGTAAGATCTAAATATGGATAAATTTGTATCGTTATGAGTTTAAATTTGGAACAGCTGTCAAAACTCAAGTGGGTCTCTATTCTAGTATCCATAGATATTAAAACAGTTATCGATACGAAACGTCAATTCAGTACGTTTTTTAATACAAACCGTACGACATTTGATCTCGAGTGATATGAGTATAGGGAATTCATCGGATATCATCCGTTTGTCTATGATTTAAAAAAAAAACCATTCGTCATGACGGATGATCGAATTGGCGCCATTGCTGTTGTCATTTTATTGTTGGTTTTTTGACTACTTACTACTACTTTTTTACTTACTTTTATTGTTACTTACTACTACTTATGACATGTGTGTAGATAAAGTAGTGTATGCAACTGTACATAATTAGGCCTTAAAACACTCGTGTGATCCTATTATGTAAACCTACATAAAACCACACTCGTATTTTAAGGCCTCTCATTATGGATCAGTCGCATAAACTACTATTATTAATAACTTCCCTTCTATTAATACACTGCGACAGGTGCAGTAATGTACTACTTATGCCGCATACTAGTGTTGTTTATTACAATATAGTCGGTAGTTATAGTATGATTAATAACATACTAATAACTTTTAACAGACGATAAAGGCGGGGACTTAACACGTTCAATGTCGACTTGATTGTAGTGCTACGGTCGTAGTACCTTCTGGATTAGGCGCAGAATACACGAGGCGGAGTTGCGCGTTCACGCGTTTCCAAATTTTACTATAACGGTGTATGTAAAACACGACCCCTCCACATGGCATACGTGCCCACGACATTGCCGTCAGCGCGGCGCGCTAACTACGAGGCGGAGCGCGCTTGCAAACTTTACATGAAATGATGTATACATGTAAAACGTACCACTTCTTTACTTTACACGGCGCCGCTGCTACGCGTTACCGAAATGCCTCGTGTGTACGCACCTTAAGGCGCCGTAGGTTCAGCGAAATTAAGCGAACAGAGTTTTTGAAACAATATAATGCGTCTGTTTATAAAAATATGGTTTCAAAAAAATACGAATAGTAATCTTGAGGCTTTTCTGCAGGGAAATCAGTGTTTAGAAACATGATTAAGCAATTTTCGCTCGATAGAAAAAAATCACGAACATTGGTCTAAAAGATTCTAAAATACACTTAAAACATGTTTAACAAATTATGCACAAAAGCTTAAAATATTAAAATGGCGTCTAAAAATCGGCAATATCATGTTTGAGAGAAATCAGTGATCACATTTTTATTTATTTGAACAGCCAGAAAATTAAAATTATAAAATATGATATCCCCGCTTCCGAGCACGCCCTTCCATCTCGCTCACGCTTATGCTCAATGAGAGGGAGAGAAGACCATGAACCTACGGCGCCTTAAGCTACTTTCCTTTATTTCACGATGAAATTCGAATCAGTTTTTGAACACCGAATGTCATTTAGGCTGCTCACAGACGTTCCGCTGTGCCCTAAGTCTCTATAAACTAGATATACACGGCTAGCAAAAGACCGTGCGCGAGCTGTATCGCGTGAGACAGACTATCCGTCTCTTTCTGATTAGAAAAAGTGTTTTTTTTTTTAAATAGTGCAACATTGCCAGTTTTAGAGAGGCATTCTAAAATAATTCCTTTGTTTGTATCTATTATCGTATGTACCTATTCTGATAAAACGAGCGGCATGCCAAGGTCCATCCACACGGAAGCACTCGCGCCAACTCCGTGCCATCTATTTTATTAGGGCTTGTACACATACGTCTATGTCGCGCGATATATTTGATATTTTGATAGATATTTGACGACCGCTTTAGCCTAGTTGGTAGTGACGCTGCCTACGAAGCAAGAGGTCCTGGGTTCGAATCCCGGTAAGGGCATTTATTTGTGTGATAAGCACGAATATTTGTTCCTGAGTCATGGATGTTTTCTATGTATTTAAGTATTTATTTATCTATATAAGTATGTTTCTCGTCGTCTAGCACCCATAGTACAAGCTTTGCTTAGTTTGGGGCTAGGTCGATTCGTGTAAGATTCTCCGCAAATATTTATTATTATTATTATTTATTATGACTGACATTATTTATTCGTGCTTTAAGTGACAATGGAAGCACCATTCCGCTTCCGTTGAGAGGGAAGCTTGTAATTAGTGATACAAGTAAAATAATCCATTCTAATATTATAAATGCGAAAGTGTATGTGTGTGTTTGATTGTTTGTCCGTCTTTCACGGCAAAACGGAGCGCCGAATTGACGTGATTTTTTAAGTGGAGATAGTTGAAGGGATGGAGAGTGACCTAGAATAGTTTTTTAATCCCGAAATCATCCCCTAAGGGGGTGAAATGGGCGGTAAAAGTTTGTATGGAGCTGCGATATAAACGAGTTCCACGCGGACGGAGTCGCGGGCAGAAGCTAGTATTATATACATATTGTGTAGGTACCTATGTGTCTGTGTGAAAGAGTCTAAAAAAGGGCTCCATTATTATTACATCCTAAAAGCGAGCGTAGGCAGATGTTTTCGTGACGTGTGACCGGCGGGGTAAGCCGCATTAGCGCGTACCGAATAACACCCTAGGGCTCACCAGTTTCTGACCACTTTTCTCTTCTATCTGAGTTACGTCTATTCCTGATTACCTATATGTTTCGCGCTACGCTACGTTAGACAGGTAAGGCAGAGCGGAATGTCATCTCGCTCACCCTTAGAGCATCTCGTCAGTTGGGTTGTAGTGATTAGCCCCTTATTCATAAAACTTAAAATGCCTCCGTTAAGTAAAATGTGCTCTGTCCCTTTCTGACGAACACAAATGTCAACGTGACAACGAGTTTTAACGCCGTTTTAGTTAAAATAGGCTTGTAGAATATGAATTAGGGTCGCCGGGGCTGTTATTCTCTACACGTTCAATGCGTCTCTCACTCCACCCGTCACGCCTAACGAAACTAAACCTCTATACGCTTATTCATTCCTCATACGCTTAGTTACTAACCCCCTTATTCATAAAACCTAACATGCATCTGCTAAATAAAATATGCTTTGTCCCTTTCTTCAGCACACAAATGTAAAAGTGACAGATAAGGACAGACGAATATTAACGCCATTTTAGTTAAAATGGGCTTGTAGAACGTTTATGAATACGGCCGTAAGAATAGTGTCAAGTCAAGATATATTTGTATAAGTATTGAGGTGAGCTTAAAACCAGTTACAGAATATCGGGACAGAGCTCCAGTTGAGAGTGCCGGGCCTACATTTGTATGAAGCTGTCGCGACCATGAATCCTCAATCAATATACAAGGTGTTTTTGGCAATTTCCGTTAAGGGAGCATAGGTTAGATCAAATAAAGTTAATTTCTCCAAGACATTAGTATCTTAACTCTTACTGTTATCAAGATATTGAATATTTTAATTTAATCAGATTTGCAGATTTAACCAGTGTAAAGGCTCTTAACTGTGTGGTGTCATCATAGTTTTTAAAATGTTGTAAGGTTCCTATACACTACAATAAGGTTTACCAAGTGAGTTCGTTCGATATTAGGCAAAAACTGCGTCGGAAGTACATTTTTTTTACTTAATTTGTCTTCTTGGACCTTCTGGTCTTGAACCCTTGCACAATAAGACAATAACTGTTAATGCTACATTAAATTATTTTTTTACAAAAATAAAATCCCGGGAACACCGTGTAGGGTCCGCAACGCACTTCAGTCATACTCTCGATTATTTCGCACTCTTGTTCTAAGTTTTGCAATAAGAGAAAGCCGGATAGTGCGAGAGGAATCGAGAGATCTCGCGCGCCGTCGCGTGATAGCCGTGCTGGAGTCGTAAGCATCTATAGGCTACGGCGTGAGGCCGCATGCTTGTTTCACAGAACCATTGATGTCTCTAATAGCAGGGTTTGCCGCGGTCATTCACTGACCACTGTTCTCTTTTATCTGTTACCGTCTATTCCTGGCTATCAGTTGCATAAGAACGCGGTATTAATGATAGTTATGGCCCACCCACTGTCGCGGCGTGTCATTTATGACTGTTGCAACACTGAGGTGCGGTGCGGATAAATTGAGTTCGATCTTACTAATATTATAAACTAGTGGTAGTGAGCTAGAACCTGCCAACCCTATTTTTCAATATCCTTATTAAAGGACAATGGGCATTTTGGTACCCGGTCCAATAGAGATGAGAGTGGTGTCATTGGATAGGTATTTTCAAGACAAAAAAAGTTATTATGAAGGTTAGATCGCTGTATTTTCGGAGATATTCGAGTTCGAACCTTCTATGAGCTTGTTCATTACAGAACCGGCGAGGCGCCTCATGCTATGCCCGGAATTCAATATATGGAGTTAAAATAAAGACTCAATTTCTATATTAAGACTATTTGTAATAACCACGCTACACTTGAGTGAAAACCGCATCAAAATTGAGTAGCCAATAAAAAACTACATAATTGGCGAACGGCATATCAATAATAAAATTATCATTAAATGTGTACTAAATAACAAGAAAAATAAAAATCGAATTAGATTATAATTAAAAACGAAAGCATAAAGCCTGCATCACACTGGCGCGGCCTGGCCGCGGCGGACAATAGTAAAATCGATATTAGCTGTCAAATGTTGTCCGCCACCGCAGGCCGCGCCAGTGTGATGTAGGCCTAAAAAAGGGAAGTTATAAAAAGGACACTGCCTCTAGGAGGTCAGACTGCGGCATGGATCCCATTACGCTGGCAGCATTACCTCTCTGAATCGCAATGGAAATTCGTTGCGAGAGGTAAGCGCCAGCTCTGGGGTCTCTAGTTGCTTGGACCAGCCGCGAAGACAGGGCCTTGAAGATTAGGGCAATTTTAGTGACTTTCGGAGCTATTATCTTCGAATATATACAGCGGCTTGCAATTTACACCAATAATCGAAATTTCATAAAATACACCTTTTGAGTAAAATGCTTGTGACATACAGACAGACGGACGTGACGAAACAATAATGGTTCCTTTTTGGCATTTTTGGTTAAGGAACCCTAAAAATGTCTAATATCATTCCCAAAACATCTCGGAACGCATAGACGGCCAAAAAAAGTGACATGATTAACTATGTGATGCAACTGATGCATAACTAGGCATCATATAATCATGTCCCTTATTTTTTTACCTTCCATAGTGCAAGTACTACATTAATCTGCCGTAAGTATTTTGTGCAAACTTTTTAAACCCGATCGGCAATGACCGCGTAAATCTAGATCCAACCGCATGTAGGCCGCACGTAAAACTGAAATGAAATGACCTGGGATTGCGTTCACTGACACTCGTCCACTTATTATTAGGTATTTGATTTTATGATGCAATTGAAACCGGCTCATCAAAAACCTAATAAAATTTTCAGATTGGTGAAATGTAATTTTTTCAAAAGTTATGATTGACTTCCTCTACAAATTAATTAATTAATTTGTTTATTTATTTTAGGAGAACTAACAGCTATATAACTTAATAATAACATGAATATAAACCAAAAAGCTAATTAGTTCCCTCAGAAGGCTTCGGAATTTTCTTCCCATTCCACCCAAAATTGCGCTTGCTCAGACACTACTTCTCCCTATATTAGATTACGCTGTTATTTCCTACCTCGATCTCACTGAAGATCAACTTAATAAGCTTGAGCGCATTCAAAACGTCTGCATACGGTTCATATTTGGATTACGCAAGTATGACCATGTCTCTTATTTTCGCTCTCAGCTTAAGTGGCTACCTATTCGTTATCGTCGTAACGCTCATGTCCTGACCCTTCTATATAATGTTCTGTTTCATCCCGCTACACCCCGCTACCTCAAAGAACGATTTAAGTTCGTTAAGTCGGCCAGGTCATCCCAAAATCTTCTTCTCACTGTTCCGTCATCCTCTTCAAAATTCTATAATTGCTCGTTTACATTCAAAGCCATTCGACTCTGGAATTCTCTGCCCGTGGATTTGAGGCGTGTTAAATCAGTCGCTTCTTTCAAAGCTCACCTTAAGGAGCACTATCTGTCTCTGCCATAATTCCTCATAGATACTATTTTTTTTTTTTTTTTATTCCGTCTCTATGGTTAACAATATATGTATAAGTATTTATGTAGGCATTTATGTATATTTATTGTATGCTTCATGTGTGTATGTTTATTATTATTATTGATGTAATTGTGTATGTTGGAAGTTCGTTTACTTCCAATTTTGCCACCTACCTATTATGTAATTTTTTGTTGCTATTTCTCCGCTACCTAAAGGTTGTCTGGAAGAGATCGCTCTTTAGCGATAAGACCGCCTGTTGTCAACATCTATTTTTTAATAAGTTATTATGTTTATTTGATTCATGTTTTGAGGTGTGCAATAAAGAGTATGTGTATTGTATTGTATTGTACCGGATCTCACAGAATCACAATTCCTTCAGTAGCGAAAGTCGGCGATATATCATTACTATCTTAGTACATTTTTACAATATCCTTTTTTTGCTTACTGGATTAATCGATCTATTTAAGATCCTAATTTAAAAAGCCATGGTGGACTTTCGGCATATTATACTGCTCTGTGCTAATGTACTCGTAAAATCTCTTCTCTTGTTTGCAATGCTGCCATCTTCTGTGCTTTAGGGTGTAATAAGCTCTTTTTACACCCTAAAGTCTAGTACCGCTTTTAATATCTAGACAAGTAATAAAATAAACTAGATATGTAATTAGCGTGCCGTTCCGTTCCACATCCAATTCACATCCATCACATTCGACAGCCGATCATCGCGGAAGCGTATAACCGAACGTATCGTCGCGAAAATGGAACGCAGCGGATATAATTAAAACTAGACGGACATATCGCGGGCGGGATAAACGTGAATTCGGTCAGCGATCGCGGATCGTCGTGCTAGTTGGATGAGCTGGGGAACTGTGTCTGAACCTAAGCAAAACCGTGAACGTCAGAAATAGGTTTTCAGAGTCTACCCTCCGTGACCTGTCGTTTGAGGTTGTACTCTTGTATGCATGGAGTCCAGCCCAACTAGCACGATACATTTTATCGTCACGTTTTACGACGTAAAAGTACTGAAACGTCACGTAAAATATGACGATAAAACCCAAGTAGAAAGATTTTTTTCGATTTTTATCGTCATGTTTAACGAGACGCTTCGATACATTTTCGCCGTATGACGTGCCGATAAAAGCTATCGTGCTAGCAGGGCAGGAACGATAAATCATTTATCGAAATGTGCATTGCACCTCAGGTATATCTCCAACCAGCTTACACTACTCAATCTACTCAACCGATTTCAATAATTCTTTCTCCAGTGTATAGAATGTACCTTCCCCTAATTCCACTTGCGGTCTTTCTAATACGCGGGCGTAGTAATATAGCGAGATACCTTGTGGGCGGAATTAACACTAGAATCTATTTCAGATATGTTCTAGTACACAACAAGTACCCTAAGACATTACAGGTTCTTTGAACTCTTAATAAACTTCACTCAATGTCAACGATGCCGTTCGGAGAAATTTTATTTGTAATGAAAATAGTCTCAATGTGTCTTTAAATGTATAAACAGCACGTCGTCTAGTGTGAGAACAATAGAAATTATGTTGTAACAGACGGACCGAGTCGAACTATAGGGTTTCCAGTTTTGCCTCTTATTTGGTACGGAAACCGACCAATGAACCAGAGAAAGGCGTTTTCAATAAAAGGTACTAATACCTATCTAGTACCTTATTAGTTTTAAGCAAAATTCGGAAAGTTTGGTTTAGATCATGAGCACTCTTGATTCTGATAAACAAAAAAGATTTTTACTTATCGGATAGGTATATAAACACATAACTAAAGCGGAAAAATACAAAAAAAAAATGCTATTGGTAAAAGGTGAAAATCTAGTCCTTTCATCGAAAGCGCCCAAGCAAATTTAAGTAAATAAACGGTGGCAAACAATACTGTCTGCCTCCGTATTATGTTGGTTTCCCACTGTGGTATAAAACGAAAACACTTGGTAATGTACGCACCGCTATTATTCTTGATTGGTTTTTTTATAGTACATTATTGCCGGCGCGGAAAGAAAGGGGTTGCCTGACGGGGTGAGTCAGGCAACCCCGGTTTTTGCCAAAGTAAAAATAGTGCTTTTCTCAAAGATGTGAGGAAATAATACAAATACATTACAAAAAACATATTGTGTATACCGATACCATTTCATTTTCCTCTAACCATAAACAATGCTACGGAGCGATTTTTTTTTCTCTTATCACCATAAAAACCGCGCCAGTCGCGGGTGATTTTCTTTGGCTGAACGTGATTTCTCCTTAGTCTTCTCGATTTAGTATGGCGCTATCAGGATTTAAAAAAGTTTAACGCAGCGCGAAATAATAAATGATTGGCTCCATAAATAATAATAGTAGATTATACACCAAGGGGATAAAGCACTGTTTTATGTCACGGGAGCGAATTGAATCCCGAACGTAACGAAGGACTCATAATTTAATTCCGCGTAGCGAGGGAGTTATAAGTTAATTCCTGAGCGAAGCGAGGGAATTAAGACTGAGTCCTGAGTGCAGTGAGGGGTTCAACCGCCCAAGACTAAAACAGTCTTATCCTCGAGGTGTATACTCTACTTTTCACACCTTATGCGAGACAAAAAAACAGGCTCAGTAGATAAATAATGTTTATTTAGCAAATTAAAAGTACATAGTAACATTAGACACGTTAGTCCAATTATGGAAAGATAAGGTAATGTTTTTATTTGGTACGTTTATTGAGGTTGAGTTGTCTAATTTGATAAACTCAGGAGTCAAAACACTTTCATCACTCGACATTTTCAATATTATTTTTGAAATTAAATCTTCTATAGGCACCTACAAGAACTCGATTTGTTCGTCACGCGTGAACAAATGAAGGCGCGCGACGTTCCAAATTCGAAAGCACAAGCCGTGGTCCTAGATTCGAAATTCGAATTTCGAACACCGCGCTCCTCCGGACCGGGGTTCACACGGAGGCAAACTTCATTTATTTTGTCAAATCAAGTAGGCCATGGCCTAGGACAAATTGTGTTTAGCAAAATTAAACTTTATGCATATAGTAATAAGAATTATGAAAAGTGAAATCATATTATTAACCAGCGGGTTATAATGAAATTCAGTACAACATTATAACCCGGCTAATACCAAGGGATTTAATGTCTTGCTTTCGGTAGGGTTTACATGACCTATAATTCGGCATTGTCGAGCATGTGGTGTGAAAATACTTGTACGTACCTAGGGATATGAAATACTGCGGTCTTGATTATCAGATTATCAGGTTCTTTATTAATCGTCTCTTTGATTGTGACACGTGGCAAAACACAGCTTTCTGTATTTTCTCTCAGATTGATTTAGCAAAAGTGTGACCTTCGAGCTCTTCGAAGACATATTTGTTTATAACGAATTTGTCTGTCGCTTGCGCATCGATGAAAAATGGCGCGCGGCTGCGTTTCCAGCGCGTAAATAATTTCGTGCCAATGTTCTCACAGCGCCCTCTCACACACATCATACGGGAGAAAGCGAGAGGTAGCTAATATTGCGCGAAATATGGCGAGTACTGCGCGAAATAAGCTGACAAGGTAGAACGATGACCAGAGGGGTAAAAACTTAAGGTTTCGAACGAACGTTAGGACAATTCAACTGTTATTCCATACAAAAATTTACATTTAGAGCTAACTGACGCACGTACGTTACGTGATCGACTAGCTGTTGAGGTCGCGGGAGTTCGCTGGATGCGGGTGGCGCAGGAGCTGTCATTGTGGCACTCTTTGGGGTAAGCCTATGTCCAGCAGTCGACGTCTTTCGGCTGATATGATGATGACGAAACTGATAATGGCTGCCCTATATATCGTTTATCGACAGAGTGATATCAGCGCTCTCTATTGCTGCTAGCAAAGATTATTGAGAAGTCTATCTATTAAGCCGGATTAACATTTGTCACGGATATCAAGAGACGACGCACGAGCTCTCTCGATTTTGCTCGCACTATCCGTCTCTCTCTTATTAGAACACTTGGAACAAGAGGTATAGTGCGAGAATCTAGAGTATGTTGCGGCCGTCTCATGATAGACGTGCAGAACGGCATCAGAGAAATGTGAACCATATTAAATGTATGAAACCGATACAGCTCTGATTCGTCACAACACAACACGACAGTCAAATGTGAATCCAGCTTTAGTCTTTTCTCAATAATCTTTGCAGCTAGGAAGAGGTGACTAAGGTACATAAGTATTATCTAACCCTGCTTCAATATTTATAGAAAAGCTTGGGAACGCATAACCAAGCTGGTCACTTAATAAACATTGTGAGAACTGACGACCACGATCACTTCGTCAAGAATTAACCAGTTAAGAAGAGGGTGATGTGCTGCTTTAAATGTATGTAACTACTTTTTTGGTCACATTAACAGTTTAGAACAATATAAATGTCACACGAACTTATTCCTATTGATCTCATTTACGTCCTTTTGCGCGTCAAATGTCTCCGCATTACTTCGCAGATCGAACTATAGTATCCGCAAAACCAAGTGGCGAGTCAAGCAATGAAAGTCAGTACTATTGTTGCACGGCCCGCTCCATAAGGCAGTACAGGTGCGAAAGAGATAGCATGATCCAATGATTTATGACCTGACTCGCCGCTTCGTTTTCCGGATACTGTAGTCCCATAGTAAGCTCATTAAGGCCTATATGTTACGGGTAGGTACTAGACGACGATACATTTAATAGATACAAATACTCAAATACACAGAAAATATCTGAGACTCGGAAACAAATAGGTATTCACATTCATGCTCATCACTTTAATAATTGCCCTTACAGGAATAAAAACCCAGGACCGTCAGGTAATAGGGTATAGAGATTATGTTGTCAATACACCATTTCGAAGTCATAATTGGGTGTTGCAGTAGTAGTACAGATCACACCACATGTGCATGCAATTTCTCAATACAACTCGTTTGACAGTTGGATCAGCAGCGCAACATGCCTCCAGACGATAGCAATTAGTCAGCTTCTGATAAATTGGGGCTGACAAATCATGACATGTATACACCCCATTATTGTTATTACACACTAGACTAAATCGCACGTTAATGCCTTTTTGAATTAAATATCGTAGTATCGATCATAATTTTCAAGACAATGCTCCGTAGTTTACGAAATGAGACGTTCCAAATAGTTCCAATAGTCTCGCTACGCACCTACGTGCGCACGCAAATAGCACGCCAATGCACAATGTCGAGGTGATCACGCATTGTCTGTGGCATTTCATCTTCAATGCGTCGTGTTTTCTTTACTATAAATAATAATAAATATTAAAATAAAAAAAAATAAAAAATAAAATAAAATAAAATGCATTTATTTCGGACAATTAAAAAATCCATATCTTGTTAGTAACAATTTGGTACTTAAATAAATATATTAGTTCTATGCCTACAACTTAAATGATGAGAGGACCAGTGCTTAACTAAATTGCTGTCCCATCTATCGGCTACGACTGTCAGGAGACTGTGGCGGCTGCCGCGAACCCTACAGAGCGTCGCGGCGCAGCGCTTGCGCAGCGTCGCATGAAACCCGTCTACATGCGCGTCCGCAAACATGCCCGACGCGCTGCAGTACCACGGCAGTCGCAACAGCACCCTGAACGCGTCATTATATTGTACACGCAAGGCATTCATGGCACGTTGCGTGTACTTCGACCACAAACTGCCGGTGTACAGCGATGTACAGTACGCACGAAACAGGGTTATTTTGACATTTTACATTTTGACAGGGAATATTAGGGGACAATCTTACACAAATCGACTTAGTCTCAAACTAAGCAAAGCTTGTACTATGGGTACTAGAGGACGATAAACATACTTATATAGATAGATAAATACTTAGATACATAGAAAACATCCACGACTCTGCAACAAATATTTGTGCTCACACGCTTTCCGCGATTCGAACCCAGGACAGGCGCGGGACACTCCGTGATTTACGTTCATCGCTACAAGTACATGCCAGTGCCGCAACGTTGTACGTACTTGAAGCGATGAACGTCGACGTCGTTCACGACGACGTCAGAGGGCCATAAATCTTAATGTTTTGGCTGAGACGATGAAAAAAACGCCTTTTGTAAAGATCAAAGGAGTGTCCCGTCTGTAATTGTACTATATATTATCTATTCTGTGCCCAGGACCTCTTGCTGCGTAGGCAGGGTCACTACCACTAGGCTAAAGCGATCGCCTTCAGCACTTGCTGGTTGCGCCGGTGTGGATGCTAGCTAAGTCTCGAACATCACTTGATGTATTCGAAATTCAACTTTATAACTCTCTTCCAATGAATTGAAGAAACTCTTCGACTGACGTCATTTTCAGAGGCAAACGCCATTTGCATTTATTTCGGACAATTAAAAAATCCATATCTTGTTAGTAACAATTTGGTACTTAAATAAATATATTAGTTCTATGCCTACAACTTAAATGATGAGAGGACCAGTGCTTAACTAAATTGCTGTCCCATCTATCGGCTACGACTGTCAGGAGACTGTGGCGGCTGCCGCGAACCCTACAGAGCGTCGCGGCGCAGCGCTTGCGCAGCGTCGCATGAAACCCGTCTACATGCGCGTCCGCAAACATGCCCGACGCGCTGCAGTACCACGGCAGTCGCAACAGCACCCTGAACGCGTCATTATATTGTACACGCAAGGCATTCATGGCACGTTGCGTGTACTTCGACCACAAACTGCCGGTGTACAGCGATGTACAGTACGCACGAAACAGGGTTATTTTGACATTTTACATTTTGACAGGGAATATTAGGGGACAATCTTACACAAATCGACTTAGTCTCAAACTAAGCAAAGCTTGTACTATGGGTACTAGAGGACGATAAACATACTTATATAGATAGATAAATACTTAGATACATAGAAAACATCCACGACTCTGCAACAAATATTTGTGCTCACACGCTTTCCGCGATTCGAACCCAGGACAGGCGCGGGACACTCCGTGATTTACGTTCATCGCTACAAGTACATGCCAGTGCCGCAACGTTGTACGTACTTGAAGCGATGAACGTCGACGTCGTTCACGACGACGTCAGAGGGCCATAAATCTTAATGTTTTGGCTGAGACGATGAAAAAAACGCCTTTTGTAAAGATCAAAGGAGTGTCCCGTCTGTAATTGTACTATATATTATCTATTCTGTGCCCAGGACCTCTTGCTGCGTAGGCAGGGTCACTACCACTAGGCTAAAGCGATCGCCTTCAGCACTTGCTGGTTGCGCCGGTGTGGATGCTAGCTAAGTCTCGAACATCACTTGATGTATTCGAAATTCAACTTTATAACTCTCTTCCAATGAATTGAAGAAACTCTTCGACTGACGTCATTTTCAGAGGCAAACGCCATTGACGAATTTCATGAAACTTATTTGACCCACTCATAACTAATAACCCTTAATTAGACTGATTAAGAAATATTGTGTCATCATCCTCCTAGCGTTATTCCTAGTAGAGCCGATTGAGTAAAGGTTTAACTGATTATTTATTTACAGATTTTTCCAATATTTTGGACTTTTTGCAGATATTTAACGCACGTCATTTGTTTTCTTTGGAATCATCCAAGATGTCTACTCTAATTGCCTAACGGATGTAGAATTTTCGTTTTCGACGTTTGCTATTCAAACTTGGTCAAAAATTTTAATAATGCTGTTTAATATTCTCTAAAGTTTTTATACCGGGTGGAAAGGCACGACGATCCCTTCCGCAAAAGGGGGATTGTTTAGACTGAGTACAGTATTTCCTCCAAAGAAACTAGGCTCATATTCATAACCGTTTTGAAGTTATAGGCAGTTAACTTTTAATGCAAAATACTGCAAGTGACCACCCTCATTAGGGTCAGTAATATTTTAACAATTACACAAGAGTCAGTGACCTTTATCAATACGTATAAACGATAATTAGTACGTATAGTAATAGTAGGGTTGTCACAGAAGAACATTAATTAATTTTATTATTTTTAATAATTGATCGTAAAAAAAAATCTAAACAGTATGTATTGAACACAGTAAATTATTATGTAGAACGAAAATAAACTGCATTTGTTTTTTTCAATATACCCGATACAATTTATAACAATAATAATACCCGATCGTATTGCTAAATGGTATAAACTTTCAAAAACAATTTGTCTCCCATAGAAATATTATAATTAGTTCAAGTCGTCTATTTTTACAGTTTCAGGTCGCATATATAGGTGCGTAGCGGTCGTTGACTCCGGTGCTTAACGAATGACTAACACTGTTTCCTCAAGTCTGAACAAAAGTTATTAATATACGTAAAACGTTAATTCAATTTGATGTCTACATTGAAACAGCATTAAAATTATTATTGGAGGCAATGATCGTGAGTTTCATTTTGGTAACAAAAAACTTTGAATTACAGAGAAATGAGATACATTTGTGAGATCGTCAGGTGAAATGGCTTTAGACAGTGAGAAGCTTACATTTTCTAAGCTGTACAAAAACGAACTTAATATACCAGATATAATATGATTTTGGAATTCTTGCCTGGCTTGTACGCTTGTAGAAGAAAGCCTTTAATTTAAAGCGTTCCGAGTACAAATCATCAACCTTAGAGTAATCGTACTTACGTATAGGCAGCGTAACAAACCAATGGGAGATTTTGACCAATAAGTAAAGTAAGTTTATAATAATATGGCATCTGCGAAGAAATTCAAAGGTGTATGTGAAGTCCCCAATCCGCACTGGGCCAGCGTGGGGACTACTGCCCATTCCCTCTCATACATGAGAGGAGGCCTGTGCCCAGCAGTGGGACGTATATAGGCTGATGATATATATAAGTCTAATTTATCTCTCCCATGGTAGTCGCAATATCTACGCCAATTCTTGAGATTAAACAGCAACATGCTAAACCTGGGCATCCATGTAGCAGCTGAAAAGGAACGTTAAGTTTGGGAAGATTTGTGTCATTGCCCAAACAAAACGTTGACCTCTACAGCCAAAACTATACTAATGACTCGACCGAGACGTCATTGTACTTACATATTTATTATTTTTTTATGTGCAGACAATAAAAAGGGGATGCAATGCACTCATGAAGTTTGCGTAATTATTTTTAGCAGTTTAATGTGACAACAGACTCAGTGATGTAACTTGACCGTGGGTATTAACTGTACCATACCTACTGTTTAAACTGATATCACATACCTTCAGGTACTATTAATTCTGTGTCTCATTTAAGCATCGCTATCGTTGAAACACTAACAATACCTAAGTATTTTTCTTGTTCCATACGTCTATAAATTTTACATTTTAATTATTTTCCTAATTAAAGTTCAGTACCTACAAATCTTTTATTTTATCTTATCACAACAAGAGAGGAAATAATTTCACACTGTTGACTTCATTGTGTACAAAGTGTTTGAGAAACGCTAATTACGTTCACAACATCACTAATGCAGCTGTTTTCGAACATTTACCGGCTTTTTGGAGCTCAACGTCCAATTCACAATTAGCCGTAATCATTTCGACGGTCTTACCACAATACAGTCGACGACATAGAGATGTACCTAAACGTCTTTCGCCGTATTACGAAAGAGTACATAGTGCCATTTCTAGGCTTACTGTCACTGGCAATATTGACAGTTGACGGTCGATGCTAGAAAGTCCAATGGTCTTGGTCGCGGACGGGATAGGAATCAGTCACTTAATAGGGCAGGAGTCCTATCGTCTTATAGGCTGTTTTGAACGTTTGTACATAGTCGACTAACTGCCTAAAGCAATGTTTGAACTGTGCCAAAATGGCCGCGATCGGCCGGGGTGTTCCCGCCGTCAATTAGCCGAAATCGCACTTTGGCAACGCTCCCGCGCAGTTGTTGGGTTCTGCGCGTTATTCGAATCGGAACGCCCGCCTTATAAGGCTCTGTTGCACATGGGATTTTTGTTTACCGTTTTTTTTTCTTTTTGGTTATAACATAATACTTAGTGTAGGTTTTTATTTTAAAGTGTTGTTAATCGCTGATAAAAATAATGACAAAAACTGGACTTTCTTGCATTTGAGTATTTGGTATTTATAGTTCCCGGTGACGAGTTAAGCTGGCCGTATGATTATTTGTCACCGTCGTATTGAAAATAAATTAACCAGAGTTCTGGAATTGGATTAATATTGAATTGAAGAATACAAAACGGATCCGACAGAAGTGTTAGTTACGAAATAAGTACGTGTATCTACATTTTGTACGTCCAAAGACGAGGCACCCTTCAGACGAATGGCGATTTGTAAATGCCAATTAGTTCTTGATTTATCGTCGTCAAGGTTATCATATGTTTCCGGAGATGCAAACCACAGACCGTCCATCTTCGTTTTCGCGCTTAATGCCTGAAGGTAATGTACAGTATGCACCCTTTTCTTATGTACATTACCTTGTCCGCCTTACGTCATTGGACACGATTGCAGGCTTCCCTGGCGATCTTGAATGTCGTGTCTAAAGATCCACTTTGGATCATTGCGCCAGTGCAGTAAATAAACGACTTTTTTGAACGGATTCACGCTGTACCCAGTACCCAGACTGGAAATCGGTAGTTTAAATTGCTAATATACTAGTTTTAAAACTAGGCCTTAATAAGGTTACATATGCGGGTTACGTTACACCAAGACTTCGGTTAGCCAACTGCGTCAATTTAGTGATTATTGCATTCCTAGTGGTACAGGTAACGATATATTTTCATCGATTATTCCTGGCGGACCGGAGAAAATTGGCCTGGGCCAGTATTCGACTTACAAAATGTCACGTGTGCCTATCATGTCTCTAGAAGAATCAGGAGACACGATGGGGCCAACCAGAGGCGGATTATCCACATATGCGAACTGTCTAGTTTTCCTATATGGACTCACGTTCCTAGGGGCGCGGGGTTCCAAAGGGGCGCTGCAGGGCTAGAGGGGCGCCGAAGAGTTGTTTTCCCAGGGCGCTCTCAACATTAAAGCCGCCTCTGAGGCCTACTGTAGAAGATATTGAGTATTTTTTATATCTTAACACATGTAAGAAGCTACTTAAAAAGTACTAGGTACCTAACCATTCTAGTCTAGGTGAATAAGTGTAGGTAAGTAATTGTAGTCAATAAATGCAATTTGATAAAACTAACTTAAGGAACGCGGGATGAACCGCGCGATTACGCCAACTATTGCCTAAACCTACAAGATTTTAAATAAGTACTGGCTCTATATGTACAGTAACTGATCCTAAGAATATGTATTAAATAAATTTAAAAAAATGCCATATATTTTGTAGCGTTACGCTCGAAACCAATAATATATGGAATAAACCGTTTGTAAAAGAAAGCGCCTACGAGCAAAGCGTTCTTGGCACTGAAAGTGTTAATATTATGTGAGAACCAACATAAATTAATTGGGTCATTTATTTAATCCGTCGGCAACCCTAACGTTAACTGCATCGTATTGTTTATGACGCAAATGTCACAGCTAACATCAACATTAAGGGAGTAGACCTTCTGTACCTTGAGTACAATTACATAGTTTATTACGTTCTAATACGCTCTATGTGGTAGTGGTAGATACTCTAAAGATTAGTGTAAACCCGTTTAAACGCCTGCTATTGCGTCGATACACTAAATATAACCAGCAAAGGTTCAATAAATCGAGATGCACGTATTACCTACGTTTATTAGCTATATCTGTACCGCTCCAGTTGTTTACTGTGTGTAAATAGAAGACATAAACCGTGTACAGGTCGACACACGTAAAAAGAGCCCTGGCGGCCATATAAAAAGTATGGCCGCCAGGGTTCTTTTTACATGAGCCGACCTGTACATTGGTACAAGTCCCCAGCTAACACTTGTAGGTGATTTCGAACCTTGTTGGATAGGGAATAAAATCTACTTTTGCGTAATTAATTTTAGCAAGTTCAAACAGCATCATTATCGTCGTCAGCCTGCACGGCTGTCACAAGACGGCGCGCGGGCTCTTTCGATTTTTCTCGCACTATAACCTTTCTTTCTGAATTTTCTAATAAGAGAGAGACGGATATTGCGAGAAAAATCGAGAGAGCTCGCGCGCCGTCTTTTGATAGCCGTCCTCATACGTCCCAATGTTCGGCAGAGGCCTCCTCTCATGGATACTAGAAAATATACAGGCCTGTTATTCTTTACGCGCTCATGCGTCTCACCCGTCACGCCTAATGAAACTAGACATCTGCCTACGCTTAGCTACTACGAATGGCGGGGTCAAGATATATTTGTGGTTGAGCGTTAAGGTGAACTTAAAACATGTTAGAGAATAGGGCAGTAGTTCCGAAACACGTTGGCCTGATGCGGGCTGGACACATCACATGTACACCTTTAAATTTCCTCGCGTAAAGGAAGTAAGTTCACTCACTATATTTCCTAGACTGATCCCCCAGGGGAAAAGGTGGTTAGGTAGGTTAGGTGAACCGCGACCCTACAGCGCGCGAGCCGACCGAGCAAAGCGAGCGTGACGCGGCAGCGTCCGGTGAAGCGCCATAACCGAACATTATAATTTTTTCCTAGTTGAGTATAAATTAATTGCCGCTAGGATCCCCTGGGTGGGCGGGTCAGGTGATTAACATGCATAACGTAGAATTTTAGGTACCTACATAAAAATGTCATAAACATCTATCAAACTAAATACACAAAAAAAGGATGAAAAGCCGAGTTTACAATTAAATTTCAATATGGGTATGTCAATTCATAAATTTAACAAACTTGATCAGGATTGAGTTAAGGGTCGCCAGCGCCGCTATTCTGTATCTTGTTTTAAACTCACCTCAACGCTCATTCACAAATACATCTTGACGCGGCGATCGTAGTAACAAAGCGTGGGTGTAGAGGTCTAGTTGTGTTAGGCGTGACGTGTGAAGAGTGGCTCATGAGCGCGTAAAGAATCTCTCAGAGGATTTAGTCTCAGACCAAGAAAATATACAGACGGAGCGTTACGAACAGCCTAGTGAAGCCAACCGGTTTTCAACCAAGCCCCATAAGTTTAGCACACGCTTAACAAATTAAATCGCACAAAACTCGAAATAAATGATATTGACAGCATTGCGACACGTGCTGAAGAGTTTTGTGCAATTTTGTTTGTATATGTGTGCGTGAGCGTGTGCTAAACTTGAAGTAGCTTGGTTTTGTTTGTATGTGGTTTGGCTTCACTTTCGTCTGTCTTTTTTTCTTGGTCTGAGTCTCTAGTATAAGTTATACCGGAACAAAACTTTACGATCGCGTTTGCGTTTTACCCTCAATTTGTATGGGATTTGACAGCTAAGCGCGAACGCGGTCGTAACGTTTTGTTTCGGTAAAACTTATATTAGAGCCTCAGGACGCTCGACTCTCCACAAAAACATTGTTTGGTTCTCATTTTATAACGACTTGCTAGAATATTATGTAACTTTGTATAAATGGGATCGGCCATATCGCAGTCGGAAACTAGACAGTGTTAACCCATTCACCGCCGCGCTACGCTCGTAGCACTGCTACGCCGTAGTCAGTAACAATCTAAACTCCATATGTAGCGAAAAGAGCATGATGTAGCGCTATGACGCAAGTGTGATACTGATACTGATTATGACAAATAAAATAATAATGTGACCACAGTGAAAATAAAGTACTTTGTGCACGTTCGGTAATAATTCTCACGGTTCAAATATTATCAATCGAACTCTAAACGGTAAGCTCTGTATAAATACATTGTTTTTCATTAGCAACAGATAAACCTTACGAAAGTATCTATAAACTATCTATAAAGTATCTATAAATTCGTAAAAACTAACAATAAGCATTGTTTGACTGTGACGTCACAAGCAAGTATAATCCCTACAAATTCCATAATAACGGAGCGTTTTTGATGTTTCATAAAAAAAGAAGTAGATTTAACTTTTGTCAAATACCGTAGTCAGTCATATGAAATGATGTAATTAATATCATTTACATATATAGCTCTCTAAGCATTCTAATCCCGCTTGAATTGCTAATTGCTCCAATTAATCATTTCGTGCCAGAAATGCCTACTAACAGTGCAAGTGCCTAGAGAAATTTCTTTCAATCAACATTCGTGCCTTTAATGAGAGCGGTAAAATACCTTTGATACCAATTATTGCGATACAGGAATTATCGGAGCGGCCAAAGTGCTCACAAATATTTGAACAAGTCTCTTGTGTGTCTCAAGTGTTCAGATGTTTGTGAGCACTTTGGCCGCTCCGATATATCTGATGGCGACTGTACAATCGGAGTGGGTATTTTTTTCATAAAGCAAACTATTAATTTTAACGTTATTGCACGAAACGGGATATATGCAGATTTACAAGTAGGTACAGCCAATGGAACAAATGGGTATTTAAAAAAAATCAAATATGATTTACCGTGCGTGTTTTTGTTAAAGATTCCTTAACCTACATTTTGTAATTATAGTTTCTCCATGTTTTTCGTTGAAGATTCTGTAACGAATGTTTTTTCAACTGTTCGTACAACATGGCTGACGTCAATTAAGCGTAAGCATTCTGTGGGCAATCAAAATTAACACCGCAACGTCGTCGATCGATATTTTTTAACTGCGATAAAAATTACGTCATGTAAGATGGAATTCACTTCACTTACTCCATGAACGAAGAGGTTTTAAGGATGGTAGATGAGAAAAGATGTTTGCTAGGATGTATTAGAAATAGGAGAGGCAAGATGGTGGGCCACCTGATACGGCACGACAGTTTCTTTGTAAACATCCTGGAAGGTAAAATTGAAGGCAAGAGAGGCAGAGGAAGGCCTAGGATAACATATTTTAGCCAAGTAAAAGTTGAAGCTGATGTCGAGTCATATGAGGAAGCCAAGAGACTGGCAATGGATAGAGAAAAGTGGCGGTTACTCCACCGACAAGAGCACGGCTCTTAAGTAATGATGATGATGACTCCATGAACGTCAAATCAGCATAAATGCCTTGATAGTAGAGATACGAGTATGACGTTTTAGAGGAATAGGAATAAGTGACGTCTGGATTTTCTATGGTTAAAAGCGGTGACAGACGCGCCTGTTTACAACGCTATAAACGCGATACAAACGTAGGAGTATAGGTATAGGTACCCCAGGAAAAATACGTTTTTTTTTCAAACATTCATTTATAACAGCGTTTTTTTTGTTTGTTTAATTTTCAAATGTTATTCTAAGATGCCTTATCCAAGAATCCACCAAAGTTTCAATCGGGAAGTAAATATATAAAAGTAAATGACTTCCATTATGTTTTTGTGTGATTTATTTATTATTCTTGAAGAGCTCCTGTAAATTAACCAAAACAAAAATTATTAATATTCTTCCTCTTTTTTCAGGAATTGGTAAAATATCGATTTTTTTATGACTAATGTTTTGGTGGATTTTGAGTCTACGTAATTACTAAAATGATAATACATCAGTTACACACAAAAAGCTGCTGTTATAAATTATTTAGAAATCTCATTTTTTTCCATAATAATGAAAATAAAGTGCTTTGGCTAAAGGTTATCAGAAGACGGCGCGCGAGCTGTCTCGCGGCGACATACACTATTCGTATCTCAAGAGGGTATCCTAGCAGCATTTTTCCATACAAACGTATTCCCCTATTTCCTTCCTGGTTTATCCCTCTAGAGGACTCGTTTTTTTTTATAAAATCTAGGTCTACTGTATGTATGCCCCTGTCATTTACTTTTTCCCAAAAAATAATTACCAAAACAGATACGAATTTTCGAAAACCTAAAAAACACCCCATTTTTACTGTCATATTTAGATGACTACCAGACAAATATGAAAAGATTTTACGTTAAAATAAAATAATAGAAACATAGATCTGCTCTTCCTCTAAATTTCGACACCAAACATAATTGAATCGGCGCAGGTTTGGCGGAGAAAACAGGGGAATACAAAGCATCGATCTGGTCAAGATTTTGTAGTGAAAATCGGTCTGAGCTGCAGTTGTCCCTATCGCACATTACGGGGAAAGATCAAGGGCGCAACGCGACGGCAATAGTTTGTACAAATACCTATTTCTCAATTTTGTCGCAGACCGACTACGCTCTTAAGAACAAGCCATTATGCAGGTGGTTTTAACAAGTAATCTATAGCTGGTGCTGCGCGGCAGTCGCACATTCATAAAACTCATTTGTATCGATTCAAAAAGTCGACGTGTACAATCGCACCAAAAAGCATTTAAAATATAAAAAGAATGAAGTTTTTAAACTTTTATACTTACTCTTACTAATGCAGACTGTATTCATATGTTGCAGAAATGTTACAAGTATTAGCCTAATTCATCAATGAGCAATATATGTATAGCAGCTGTATGTTATGAGGCCTTGTGGACTAAATAAACCGCGGGTTATATGTACAGTTAGCGAAATGTTTACACAGTAGATTGAATAATTCAGTAGATCAACTCATAACCATCATCATTTTCAGGCTGTAATCGCTGTCTATTAGGCCTCTCTTCGATACTCGTCCGTAACTCAACTAAAGTATCTGACATTTGGTCTAACTTATCTTTATAATTACCGCTAAACCATACAAATTAATCATTATAATTGGGTGCTTTAATATGATAGAGTTGTGTGCAAATCCTTCTGCCTTCAGTCTGTCCTTCTGTCCGTGCGGAACGTAGCTTTTGTTGCTGACTAAGCTTCATCTAAACTATAGAAAGTTCTCCGTTTCAGATCAAAAATTATTTCGTATATCCAGATGTCCCGCTGCACCCTATCCGCATTTCTATCGGTTGAGAAATGCCGTGAAATTTTATGAGCAAGTTCGATATATATTTTTTTTGTTGATTCACTTTTTGGAAAATTTATAAGAAAAACTGTCTCGCGAGCTCTACACCTCACAGAGCCACAAGTATAATAAAGAGTTAAACGTTAAATTCTTAACGGGTCGGCAACGCGCATGTAACACCCCTGGAGTTGCAAGCGTCCATAGGCTACGGTAACCACTTACCATCAGGTGGGCCGTAAGGTTGTTTGCCACCGACGTGGCATAAAAAAACGTTGTCAGGCTGTAGCTTTGTGAGTTTGTATGTAGTGCGATTATGGTGATCACCAGACTCCGTATCATGGTCGGCCTTATCACGCGATAAGTGACAGGATAGAGCATCCGTCACTGGCTGACATCGTTCGACAGAACGAGACGACGCTCCTATCTTGTCACTTATCGCGTGATAAGGCCGACCATGAAACGGGGTCTGAACTACGTACTTATCCGATAAAAAAAAATCAGCAGCACAAAATAGATCTCGCTATGGACATGGCTATATTTTATCACGCGCTGCGTTGTTTGCAATTCGCGGGCGGATACGCGCGGCTAGCTAGTTTTATATAGTTGAGTTACCGCTAATCTCGTTAAGCTGTTCTGCAATGAACGAGACTTAGAGTAGAAGTGTATTTGTAGATCGAGTGCCCGGTTTAAAACATCGCGCAGCGCACACGCGTACTGAGCTTTCTGGGAAACGACCAGGGTATAAATCTTTGTAATTTAACGTTGGTCTTGAGTTCGTGAATGCACGCTTAATAACTTTGAAATTTAATGGACGACAGACATTTTGCAGACACTAAGATACAATAGCATCGTCAGAACAGTAGAGCATATACACAAACATCCCAGAGCTCCTTATGACATCGAAGATCGAGTTATATAGTATGTGTCTCTATCACACCCGCCCTTTTCAAGCGATAAAGACGGAGATACACTTATCTCCGTCTTTATGGCTACTTTAACCTTATTTATCTTCGAGTATTCACAAACCAGTATTCTTCGTGATTCACTGACTCAAGAACAGAGATTCTGAAATTAAACGATCAATGTGGGAAATTGAAAAATTATTCGTTACTAGCGGACCCACGGTAGCTCAGTTGGATAAGAGCAATTAATGGACGGTTCCAACGGGTTCAAATCCCGCTCGAGGCGAATATTTTTAAAATTTTCCACTTTGATCGAAATTTTGAATCGTTAGCGGACATTTGTGCTTAGGTAGTAAACATTTAGATGTTTATATTTATTTATCACACAAAGATATTTTACCTTACGTAACAAGGCATCAAAGTTTTCACAAACCATATTTGCGCCACCGTCCAATCCCGTAAACCACTAAGTAATACGGTACATTTCCTTTTGTTTTAACACGCGCATCGTAAGAAGCATCCATATATCATACTAAATTTGGATATGCAGTGCAAGTCCCCGCTCGCACACATATGCATGCCATGAATCAAGATCGTAAATGAATGTCATAGGCTGACGCCATTAATGTACGTCTTGGACGCCATTCCACTACTTTCAATGACAACCGAGACAGGGTGTCGCGAGAATGAGAGAGACATATAAGTACTTGATTCACAAAATGTGCCGCGTGTAGTTACCCTACGTTACATAAAATAAATAAATAAATAAATATTTGGGGACAATCTGACACAAATCGACCTAGCCCCAAACTAAGCAAAGCTTGTACTATGGGTACTAGACGAAGATAAACTTACTTATATAGATAAATAAATACTTAAATACATAGAAAACATCCATGACTCAGGAACAAATATTCATGCTCATCATACAAATAAATGCCCTTACCGGGATTCGAACCCGGGACCTCTTGCTTCGAAGGCAGGGTCACTACCAACTAGGCTAAAGCGGTCGTCAATCAGGACATAATGTCAATCAGGTTCCAGCCCAGGGATTCTCTGATTTTGGCCATGTTTAGTCACCATTAGAGAAACTAAACTTGTTTCAATTTGTCCCCAGTACCTATAAGTACTTACATTAATATGTGGAGACCAATCTTCATCAACAAGCTTCATCATCATCAAATTTGTTATTGCTAATTAACACATTACCAAGAACGACATTTGACCTTAATTACCGAGTTTTACAACTCGCCTGGGTGTAGGTTGCATCTCTAAAATTGTAATCAATCATTCTTTCGGCTGATGTTTAGAAATACAGTGTCATTCGACCACCCACTGAGCAACCAAACTCCCAATGTCAATGAACCCTGGCTTTCCTTAGATTTATGTTGTTTTCATTTGAAACATTGCAATTTAATGTTGTTGTACCTTATTGTCTTCATTAGAAATTTTGTAATTTAATTATATCGTATTAGTACCAATAGTACCTTACGCATTTGATTGAATATAATAGATAGGTAACTCATACCTAAGTCAAGAACTCCGTGTAGGTATACTCGTACATAACTTTAGAAAAAGATTATTTCAGATAAATACAGGATTGTATTAGACTAAATAGTAATACGAGTAGAGTAGAGTTTATTGCAAGATTACTGCATAGGTTACTAATACGAGGGTTAACCTCATATATCTACTCCAGTTTGGTAGAATTGTTTGAGGGTTTGAGGTAAAATATTTTATGAATGTGATCCACCCTAGCTGTCTACAATCGATGCATAATTATGTACACGTTTTACACTTTTCGAAATAATTGCGTAACCTCGCATCATATTGGACTAACAGTTACCAAAGCATGTTATTTTTTCAGGCGTAATGAACATTTCACATGTTCATTCTACAGCCAGCAGAAAAAGACACAATCAACCAAGCCAAGCCAAGTGCAAAATTATCAACACACAACTTTAATATCAAGAGGTTGAGTGTTTTACTTTACATAGCTACTTCAGCGCTGCCTATCGAAGTATTTTATTTAACGAAAGTAAAAACCGAATGTCACCGAGCAACTAACTACATAATAAGCGGTACAGACACACATTAATGCACACATTCGTATTGTGGATAAACATCGTAATGTAGCAGATAAACTAGGATGGGAGCCAAGACGAAAATATGCCCGTCGCGTTTTTCCTCCGCAGCGCTCACGACCGGACCGACAAACACATTGTTAGATCACCAAAAATATGAAGTTTATTTCAATTTATTCCCTTTTTGAGGGCTGCTATGGACTACTCTTACTTCATTAAACACTTGCATCTCAACATCCTTACCTAGTGTATCGATAATAATAGATGAACTGTTTCGTAATGTGTTTTGGTTTGTATAGGTTAAGTAGTTGTCACGCAAGACTGATTTAATGCTTCTTTGGACTGAAAAGTCTAATAAATGCAGTCTTAGATAGCGTAAAAACAAGATTTTTTCACTCATACATAATAGTTTAGATTCAACGAGTTTGTTCATGTTGTTCATGCGTCTGTCACTGCCAGACATTGGGCGCAACGTTTGCGTATTTGCTCCGATGATTTCTCTAATTAATTCCAACTAATACTGCAATTGATTACCATTTTGATTAGTTGATTACGCATTCATAGGCGAAAAGTGACTGTTTCTTATTGGAGTAACTCGTAGTATCACAATTATACCAAGATTGTTAGTGAACGTTCATAGAACGTAATGTATTTTAGTGATATTTAAACCTAACGTGTTTTACGTCATCAGTTGAAGAGTATTTGAAATGCTGTTGTATTTTAAACGAACTTGTGACGTTATTAATCGTATTTATGACAGACTGTTGTTTGGGAGTGCTTCGAAGATTGATTGTGACATTTGTCCTTAGGTCCGCCCTATATGACTGATGGGACACATCAGTCACATCACACATCATTTGTCTGATCGGAATGTATTAGTCTTCTAGTATTGGCGGTTGAATTTACTGCGTATGCTGAACGCTTCAGAAGGAAACAAAGCTAGTTTTGTTATAAACTACCAATAAAATATAGTCGCATTGCGAATCGATAATAAAACAAAGATACATTTGATCTTCTAATGACAGAAGAGGTCGCATGTCGCATGCCGGCTCGAAAATTCTTCAGAAATTAAAGACTTCTTTAAAGAGTTTCAAATTTATTGAGAGTTGTTGTTTTGTTACGAGTACCTATCTACGCTTAGGCTAGTGTAGTGTAAAGTGTACCTATGTGTCGAGAAGATCATTGTGAAGAGTTGTTGTGCCTCGGCAAGGTCACGGAAGCACGGGGCGGGTCGTTGCACAAGTCAAGGTGGAAACGGAAAATTTCATTCAACTGTTCTATTTAAAACACCACAAATCATAGCGCATCGCGCACTTCCTTCACTGACGTACGGACCTTCGCATATCATAGTACCGGCACATGGAACAAGACAGTTCCAGGAATAAGCCGGAAACCGGAATAGAGGGACAACGGCAGACGTTTCGTTTCCGCGTCGGTGCGCGTGTTCACCGGCGGGCGCCGAATGGTAACATAAAACGTTTGGAACCTCACCTCCTCTATCTTGAGGCTAGTGCGGACCACCTTGCGGGTGACAGCGCTCTCGTACGTTTCTTCAATTGTCTCCGCCATGGTTGCGATGCACGGGCGCTGCGGGCGACGCGCGCGAGTG
Source organism: Epinotia demarniana (assembly GCA_945867215.1). Lineage (NCBI taxonomy): Eukaryota > Metazoa > Arthropoda > Insecta > Lepidoptera > Tortricidae > Epinotia > Epinotia demarniana. The sequence goes on along the minus strand of OX244267.1, from coordinate 23,582,601 downwards.
TAGCGGCGGTACTGACGGGCGCGCGTTATTTTAGGCATTGGCCAGAGCCAGCTGCTAGTCTACAGCTTTCAGGCGCCACAGTATTTGCGGACGGGGTTCCAGCGGCTCGTTTACCGTGCCTTGGCCCGTTTGTCGTGGGTCCTGGGCTTGGGACGAGAGATACAGCCTACACAACTACCTGCCAACCTAACCACATGGACTGGTTGTATGAGGCACGAGAATCCACTGCCATGGCAGCGGCGGTCTGAGGCAACGATACCCAGTAGAATTTATTGAAGTGCTAATGCAGAACAAAAGAACACCCCATTAACACATGGTGTTAGTGTGACGTAAGGATGAGAATTGAGAGTCGCGAAAGTGAACTATATTCCCATGACTCCTGCCAAAGCTAGCGCGGTCGCGTTTATATCGGACATAAAACATTCATCCCGCTCGCACTCTCATGGGACGAATGCTATATGTCCAACATAAACGCGTTCATGCTAGATAGTGTCTGGGCAGCATCTAGCATAGTGTCTGTATTGTTGTAGCAAGCACTTACTGCCGCCTATGGATGCCAAGCATAAAATGGATAGATGCCAAAGCATCCATGAGAACGCACGCTTCCTCAGAAGCTTAGTTTGACAGCTGAATGAGGTTTACGATCGAATCGATTTGTGACTAATGCAGCATCTGCTGATAAAAATAAAATAAATCAGTTTGAATGCGTGATGGCGGGAAATTATCGTGGGTGAGTTCTAGTGACGAATGGTGTTGGCTGTTGGCACTGTTAGTGCTCGCCTAGTTTTAGTAGTTTCACCGCATATTCTAGGTAGTTGGTGGCAAATACAAATACAAATTATTTATTCTGCAAATAGGCCACAAGGGCACTTTTACATGTCAAACAGTAATTTACAATGAAAATAATAATCTTACAATAAAAGATTAGTCATCTAACACAATAATAATTTAAAATTTGCAGATTAAGGACCGATATAACAACACACTAAATGTCACAAAGTTAATGAAAACAAAACAAAATATGACCATTACATTCGATAAGCAAAAGGTCTGTGCATTAACAGAAAGTTAATGGTAATATTAATTCAGTATTCCAGAGATATATAAGGTCTCTGAGCGTCCAAATACAATTAATAATTATTCAAATGTTCGTAGAGATGTATACGGTATCTAAGCGTCAAAAGAAAACAATAAAAAAAGGAGCATTAATTTAATATTGTCAGTAATGTACCGGGTAAAACGTGTCAAGATCAGAATGATGTCTCTCGTCAATACGATAATAATAAAATAACACTAGTATTTAAGTTGTTAGGTACTATGCCCTTGCTGGCTTTACGGTAGATTCATTTTGTTTAATACTAGCAGCCAGCGCGGCATTCCCTCCGTGTTACAAAGAAAGCAGTTTATATTTACATCAATCTTTTAATAACTGTAATACATCGAAATGCCCATACTATTTCATAGGAGGGACCTGATGCTGTTTTTACTGGGAGATACATTGCCATAAATCAAATTGTTAAATTAGTTTTTTTTTCTGTGATCGTATAAACAATTGTTTCTTACAACCAGCACTATTATTTTCCACAGTAAAACGAACTCTGATTTTTAAACAGATTTGCCCGGGTTCGATTCCCAACCGTGTAGCTATGAGGATTTTTATAAATCATTGAATGCAGCTTTAATTTTTTCTAAAATCGGGTTCGGGAATCTCTAAGAACAGACTGTGGCGTTTTGCCTAGAAGCAAAACTCCTTGGTTATTATTTATTTTCTAGCAGCTACATACGAGCTGCAATTGTTTTTATATACAGTTTGACAAGTTGTCACGGAAGGAATTGTTTTGAACATATTATGTTAAGTTAACCGTGGAAGTAAATACAATCCTATTTGGTGAAACCTTCGTTTGATTCCACCCCTCCGGCCAGAACACGATAAACACGGGAGTGATGAAAATCACCTCCCAAAAAACCATGTCTTATAGTTTCAGATTTTCGTCTTGAGAAGTACGATAGATTGAAATATATTTCAACATCTCGTTTTAATCGAAACTAATCATTTGGTACGATGTATAAAAGCTTTAGTAGGTAAGGTAAACGTACGAGTGCTCGACGCTGTACTAGTATATGACATTAACCCATATTGCTTTGATATAGAATGAATTACCCGTGTGGTGTCGGATTAGATACCCGTGTGGTGTCGGGTTAGAATTTCACCACCCCCTTTTTTCCCGTGGGTGTCGTAAAAGTCGACTAAGGGACCAGGATTGAAGTGTGTTGGGGGCGATGGGCTAGCAACCTATCACTGCAATATCACATTTAGTCGATCTTTTATACCCACATTTATGCTAAAAGTGGCGCTGGAACATACGTTTCATGTGCTCTGCCGACCCCTTTTGGGAATAAAGGCGTGAATGTATGTATGTATGTAGAATGCCCATGTCATATACTAGTACTGCGTTGTAGACATGAGTAGTTCGCGAATGAGTGATTCAAATGAAGTACTTCACTTGGTGTCACTCTTTCGTTCACTAGTTCAGTTCGGATTCATATACTTCAATACTTCAGTATATCATTTAGAAAATTGGTAGTTAATTCTGCCTATTTGATCATTGAATATGATCCGATTCGATGACATGAGTGATTTAATGTTATTTAATTTTGAATACGGCAAGTAACTCAATAGTTCATTGAAAGATACGCGTACGACTGATATGATATACTCAATCTAATCCATCTATCTATATCAACTGATGTAGGATGCACCTCTAGAGCTACTGAACTAAATTGAACTAGTGAACTAAAAGAGTGATATACTTCACAGTGAGCGAAAGATGCATATCAATCTTTTCTTTTTAGTGACACATTTTGCGCATGACTACTGCGTTGAGCACTCGGACGTTTACCTTATGCGCGGTACAGAAACTGATGATCCTCAAGACGCTTACAATGGATGCCAAATGTGTCATTATGGAACCTGCCGGTCTAGATTCCACGTCAAAAATTAGAAAAAAAACATAATATTATGACCAAGGGCTGTTATTAGCCCTGCCCTAACGATTCCACAGTCACCCTCTGTTAGCTAGTTTCGTCTCGGCACAGCGCCATCTACGGGGGTTTTCCGATAACGCACGTTGTAAGGCTAATCTGGGAAAAGCTTTTCAGTAACCGACCGCCGTTTGCTACGGATGATTCCATATACGTCTAGTCCCATACTAAGCCAAGCTTGTACTATGGGTATAGTACAAGCTTGGCTTAGTTTGAGACAAGGTCGATTTGTGTAAGTTTGTACCCCCCTAATATATATATTGGCCTTGCATGATTTACTGTCATTCAGCACAACTCAAAACTATTGGTCGAATCTAAATGTCAATTAGAAAAGTCTCGACCCCTCCAGGGTGTATTGGCCCAGTTGTTAAAATGACCAAGGGGTCTAGATGTCCAGATGCCATAAACACCACAGGGCAATTAGTCCCGAGTGTTAAATTGACCAGCACTTCATAATGTCCAGAAGCCAGAATGACCACTGGTCAATTTACCCCATGTGTTGATTTGTCCGAGAGGTCATGATGGCCAGGCCAGATGCCATTAAAGATCAATGGTCAATTTGGCCCAAATGTTAAATTGTCCAATGCATCATAGAGTCCAGATGCCATGAAGACCACTGGTCGAATTGGCCCGTTAGATACAAGTGTTAAAATCTCCTAGAAATCATAATGTCCAGAAGCAATAAAAATCACCTGAGCCCGATCACCCAGGGGAACCTAGCGGCAATTATTTTATATTCAACTAGGAAAATATGATAATATTCAGTTATGGCGCTTCGCCGGACGCTGCCGCGTCACGCTCGCTTCGCTCGCTCGGCTCGCGCGCTGTAGGGTCGCAGTTCACCTAACACTCCTCCTCGCTTCGCTCGTCGTCGTACCTACACCGACCTGCCAGAGTCTACGAAAAATGTAAAATAAAAAATTAAAAAATAATTAATTTTGTTTTTTTTTTGCCCTGATCGACTAAGATAGAACTTCAGATTCAGATTCAGATTCAGATTGATTTATTGGTAAAAATGTTTTTACAGGTCAGCAGGTCAAATATTAAACACAATTTCAAATATACATTTGATACATACAACCTATGTTACTTAGGTTGACATAAAATTAGTCAGCAAATGATGTATAGAATAACAATTAAAAATTAAATAGCAATTACAATGATTCATTAGAACAATTAAGGACAATAATCATAACATAAGAAAATAATTAATTAGTATTTGCAGCGTAAAACACTATGTCAGGTGGGTCCCTGCAGAAACTCATCAACACTGTAGCATGCTTGCTGTTCAATGAACGCTTTCAATTTTTTGTTGAATACAGTATCACTCTCAACTGACTTTAATTCAAGTGGGATCTTATTATAAATCTTAGGCCCTATGACACTCAGCGACTTTCGGAGCTTGGCAAGTCGTTTTACTGGAGCGATCAGCATACCTCAGGTTGCCTACGACTCACAGCTCTTCTAACTTTCTATTCATCTTTCTATTCTAACTTAGTTATAGAATGAAAAGATAATATTATTTTTCCAAAGATTGTTGTCTGGCTGATTAATTGAAACGTGTGGACCAAGAGCCTGCGATTGCCAGACCCTCGCTAAACTATACCTAAAGGTTAAACTTTTTTATTAATGCCTCCAATACAAGAGAGAACCTTTACAAATTTTAAACGGTGGCTTTCCGAGATAACAGGTAGTAAATGTGTTAATTTAGTACAATTTTCGTCATTCTCTTTTGGCCATTCGGAATTTTGGTAACCGTACGTACCTACGTTCCACCTATTAGACTTCTTGCAAATTCGACACTTCGGCAATTAAACGTTTTGGCAACTGGACATGATATTCGCTAGACATTATAACAATTAGGCGATTCGGCAATTCGGAATTTTGTCAACTGGAGGTTATGTTCACTGGACTTTTTAGCAGTAGGATATTTCGGCAATCGGGCGTTTTTTCATTTGGTTGTTCTGACCATTAGATATTTTGGCTACTTGGTATTGTGTCCTAGGACGTTTTGGCATTCGGACGATCCAACATTTGGACATATTGACACTTGGGCCAATACACCCCGGAGGGGACAAAAAAAATACATAGAAAGGTATTAGACTCATTTAAATTTTACCAAATACACTTTTGATGGTATTACTTTAGTTCCAATTTCAAAATGGTCATTTCGTGTTGACGATTTTCCTTGAATAGGTTAATGTCCCTTCACATATGAGGGAAAATCGTTCGTTGCGCTGTGAGGCATGTTTTCATGTTCAGATAGTCCGGTTCTCGGCACTGAATGTGTAGCCGATCCCGTGGCTTTCCTCGCATGTAGTAGTAAGCTGCTACGGCGTAGGCACCCGTTAGGCGGGTTCCTGGCAGTGAAAGTATTAAGGAATCTACTAGAGATCCCTCGCAAAAATTACAATACAGCAAGTCCCTAGTCGTACAGTTTATATTTATTAACCACTACTATTACACATTGTGACTTATTGAATACGTAGCAAAATGGTTAAAAAGTTTACGTTGACCAAATGTTAGCTAGTTCGGTTCGGCCTAAGCAAAGCGCCATCTCTTTTTCCGGTAAGCAGCTGTCTATAGAAAACACAATCAGTGCCAAGAAGCCATTTCATTCGAGCGTAATAGCGCGTAGTCGTTCTCGTGGTTTTCCTCGTATGTAGCGGAAAGCGCCTACGGCGTAGGCACCCCAAAGTCGGGTTTTCGGCTCTGAATGTGTTAATTTACAATTTACATAGGTAGCAGAACTGGAGAGAAACTTACTATGTGGATGTTGTGTAAATAAAAGACACAGTTGATCGCTGACTATTCACACTGCTTTAACACTTTCGCAACCAAGAACCCTAGTAGTGATTCCTCACAATAATTACAAGAATGCCAGGTAGAATACCAAGTTATACACCGTTACCACCTAAATGGACATGCATTGAAGATGTAGGTAGCAAAATGTTTACCTAGTCTACGTCGACCAAAGTTTAGCTAGTTCGGACTGGATAAAGCGCCATCTTTCGGGATATTCCGATAACTCAGCTGTCTGTTCACATTGGGGTCGTTCATAAATTACGTCATTTCAAAATAGGGGGGGGGGGGGGGTTGGGGGTTCTCAAGATGACGATGTCAATGACTTGTGAGAAGATTAAGAATGTATCATGAAGCCCCGTGGACATCAGTTATCAAAAAAAAAAAAAAAAAACAAAAAATTCAAAATTATTTATTTCATAATAACTTATTTTAACAAGGTCTCGGAACCCTCCTTTTAAGTTAAAAACTTGTGTCAGGAGGTATTCGCTCTTTCATACAATTTTTTTTTAAAGTAAGTTAAAAATAAAACTAAAATTACTTAATCACTTAATCATAGAGCATAAATATAAACATACTCAAGGGCAATGCGAAATTGTGTGCGAGTTAGTAGTCAAGTTCCAATTACCAATTGTTCTATTTTCATTGCTCCTGAGCATAGGTAAGTTACATAGGTCTGTTGGAACAGGTCTTTCATGGGGATTGTAGTAGCCTTAATAGAAAAATACACATATATAAACATACACATATACATACATACATACATATATACATATACATACATATAAACAAATACACATACACATACACATGCATGCACACAGGGGCATACCCACAAATGCAGACATACATATGCATTGTACATATTGTAGGTAGTTGTAGTAGCAAAGCTATGATGAAGCTGAACTACTGTAAGAGTAACTCAGTTTCATCATAGGTTCTCCCTTTTAGCCAAGTTGTGACAATTGTTTTACACTCACCATAACTTTTGGTGTAGATATTAGTCAATCTGTGTACCTTGTTATACAAATTAATAGATTGTGCATAAAATTGTCTTCGAGCAAACTTGGTCCTAATTTTAGTAGGTTGCTTAATTACCATGTAAACAGTACGTTTTTTTAGTATAGTGGCGTCAATTTTTAAGTTTTTGTGCAACTTAAGAATACTATTTAGAATATATAGTTGTCGCACAGAGAGTACATTAGCATCCCGGTAGACATCAACAGTCCTGTCTTATGGTTTTACCTAGAAGAACTTTGAGAATAGATCGTTGAGCTCGTTCTAGAGTGATGAGTTTATTTTTGTGAGTACCTCCCCATACTGGTAGGCAATAGAGTATAATTGATTGCACAAGGGTTTTATAAATATAGATCAAAAGCTCTTTATCACTTATGTGTCTTAGGTATTTGAATAACCAAATCAGTTTCCTGATTCGATTTGCGGTAGTTTCATTCTGTTGATTCCAAGAAAGCAGTTGATCTATATGGACCCCCAGGTATTTAGTGGAAGTAACATGATTGAGACTTGAACAAGTGCAGTTGTTAGTGAGGTGGTTTCCACAGCAGTGGGCAGTTAAAGTAAATTTTTGTCTGTCGGGTTGCGAGCTATTTAAAATAGAGAACGTTATATAATTGGTCTTATTTATATTTAATGTGAGCAAGTTTGTCTGTAACCATTTTATAACTTTGGATAGTCCAGCTTCAGCACAAGCGTACACATCCTCCCAGCTGTCTCCATGAAATAGCAGCGCGGTATCATCTGCGTACGAGATCACTAACCCATTGTCCAGTTGCATGTCGGTAAGATCATTGATATAAGTCAGGAATAGGGTAGGGCCCAAGACACTTCCCTGGGGAACGCCAAATTGGGTGGAGTGTTCGTCTGTGCTGTAGACATCATCTTTTAATTTAACGCGTTGCGTCCTGTCATACAGATAGCTAGAGATAAGATTTAAGAAATTCCCACGAACTCCCATTATTTCCAGTTTACGAATAAGAATGGGGACAGAGACGGTATCGAATGCCTTTTTTAGGTCAAGAAATATACATAAAGTTTTTTTCTTGCTCTCTATATGCTTAGTGATTGATTTTGTTAATTCTAGCACTGCTTCTTCCGTATTTTTCCCTTTCCGGAAACCAAATTATCGGTGCGATAAAAGATCATAATTATTTAGATACTTAATTAATCTATGTTTTATCATTTTCTCCATGAAATCGAGGAAAGGACTGATATGGGCCTATAGTTGTTGACATCCGCTCTGTCCCCATCCTTGTATACAGGGTGGATAATAGCGCGCTTAAGGGCGTCAGGGAAAATTCCCTGCGAGAAACACAATGATGTCAGATGTCCAAGAATGGGAATTAATTCCGTTTTAGCCAATTTTAGAAATGTAGCCGGGATATTGTCCCAGCCTGAAGCAGATTTAGTTTTCAGATTAAGTACTATGGCTTCAATTTCTGCTAGATCTGGCTCTATTATACCAATTGAAGATACACGTGTATGCAAGGAATTCCAGTAGGATGTATAATCAGAATGTTCAGTTGTTACTGGCGATATTTTCTCTGCTAGGGATTGTCCAATATATGCAAAGTGCTTATTGACGAAATTAGCTGAATCGCTTGGGGACTGCAATAGGTTTAAAAGTTCTTTATTTTTACATTTAGGTTTTTTAAGTTAGTGATGTTTTTTATTGTATTCCATAATCTTTTGTTGTTATTTTTGGCCTTATTTAGGAGTTCACGTTCATATTTTTGTTTCAATTTCTTGATTAGGTTGTTACAGTAGTTCCTGTATCGACGGTAAGTTATCTTTAGAACTTCGTTTGTAGGGTCGCGTCTCAATTGCATTTGTAGTTTATTTCGATGCTTGATACATTTTAGTACGCCTAAGGTTATCCAGGGCTTTAAGGTTCGTTTACTGCATGGAATTTTAACTATTTTAGAACTGGATACAATAGAATCTTGTAGGTAACATAGTAATTTATTTGTTATTATGTTGGGGTCATTCATTGTTAACAACTCACCGAGGTCATTTTTCTTAAGAAAGTTAAGCGCATTTATATAGTCTGTGACAGTTTTAGTAGCAAGATATGGCGTAGTTTTTGATTTAGAGTATATATTAACCAATGTCATGTGGTGATCAGTTATGGTTGTATCAAGTATCACTGTTTTAGAAAAGTATAAATTGGGGTTTAAATTGGTAATGACGTGATCTAAACAACTGTTTATTCGGGTGTTAAGTCTATGACTTGGTAGAAGCCCATGTGATGCCAGCATATTAAGATAGTTCGTAGTTGAGTTGTTCACAGCCAGGATATTTATGTTTATATCTCCCGTAATGATAACATTACTGCCTAATTGACTATTCTGTAGATGCGTGTCTAGAGAAGTCACAAAGTTGCTGGTATTCGGTATTGATGGGGACCGATAGATGCATAGAATATTAAAACATGATATCGAAACTTGTAGGCAAGACGCTTCTGGTAACATAACCTCATTCACCTGGTGAGGGATTAAGTTTCGTATATATACTACGACTCCGTCGTTTTGGGTAGTTTGTTTTGTAGTACTATAGCATGAGTAGATAAGTTTTATAGGCAAAGGTCTGTCATAATTTAATCGACACTCGGTGAGAACTATAACATCCAAATCTTGTTGGAATAAGGCGAGATTAATATCCAAGTCATCCATGTTTTTATAAATACTTCTAATATTTTGTGTTATAATGGAATACGCAGGTTTCCTTTTGGGTAAACGGGAGGGTAAGTCTGTAATACTGCAGGAAAAGCTATATTCGTTGTCTAGGTCATCCAGCTCATTTACAATATCAGCTTGAAACATAAAATAACGAAAAAGTGCCTAGGTTATTCACAATGTTGTTTATGGGGGGTGATCGAACTGAGTTGTAGGGGTACAGTATTCTATTTAGTGCTATAGTTTGGTAATAACATCTGATTTGGTAGTAAAACAATGATTTTAGGTATTTATTTCTTGTTATGGATTTGGTTTGCTTGTTGTTGTTTATTTGTAAGAGTATATCTAATATAGGTGAGTACTTACAATAGCCGACGATAATAACGTACACAATCGAGGAGTAAACGACAGAACAGGTAACTATCATAAACAGAGATTCATTTGCTTTTTTAGAATCCGGCGAATAATACATAATACACATATTTATGGCGCAATATAGTCATTCATTACATAACCTTTGAACTAGCGGTTCGTTATTAATCCATATTACCGGCGAGTTGTCTGATTTGCGCACGTACACTCGGCCGTAGGAGGACCAGCAATATTTAAATCCCTTTGATTTCTTAAGGTCTCTCGCCAGAAAATAAAGCCTAGAGGCTTTCTGCGTCAGCCGTTCGGCGATGTATATAGGTGTATCACGGCTTCTTTCCAGGCCGAGGTGGGTTGCTTGAAGCGTTTTGCTCTTATTGTTGGTATTAAACGATTTGGCCGTTTTAAGCATCTTGTCCTTGACCATTGTTGACTTGAACTCGACAATAATAGACTTTTTATCTGTTTTGCTCTTAACACTAAAGATATCGCAGATGTCCGAGCCAGATACTTGCACGGCCAAATTAGTAGATAGGGTATTTACCATGTCAACCAGAGATTCTTGGGATACTTTCTCGCCTAGGGGAACATTTCTTATTTCGATCATTTTGTTAGTATTAATTCTTAAACTGTCTTCTAGTCTCTCCTCCAATAATATCATGTGGTCATTTTTAGTTTTCAATTCATCTTCTAGTGCCTTGATTTTTGCTTTAAGTTCGCTATTCTCCTCAGCGGGAAAGGTTATGGAGGCTTCAATTTTGGCATCAATCAGTTCATCCAATATTATGACGAAAAAATCGTCAGCTGGCTGTACAGTGGTCGAAAACCCGTCAGCTGGTCGCACGAAAATGTTAAACTATATTCCTACTATAAACGCGTGGTTAAAGCGACGGCGCGATACTTTGCCATGCGCTTTATACCAGGCGTTAATCTGCGTAAAAGTGCATACCAAAGTATCGCGCGGTCGCTTTAACCGCGCGTTTATAGAAGTAATACATTGGTCTCGAAAATCTGTTGCTAGCTTTTTTTTATGTTATAGGAGGCAAACGAGCAGACGGATCACCTGATGGTAAGCGATTACCGCCGCCCATGGACACCTGCAACACCAGAGGTGTTGTGAGTGCGTTGCCGGCCTTTAAGAGTCCGCAGTAAGCTCGATTCTCCATACAAACGTAGTTACGCTCTCATTTTAAAAGTACGTGTTGGATTGTAACAAAATTTTGCATATACAATGACATGAGGTATATCTATGTCTGTAATTAGTTTTTGAAGCTTCAGATACCATAGTAAACAGAATACAGCGAATTTAAGTTTTTCATACAAAACTTATTTTTGCTGTATTTCATTTGTTTTATAAACTGGAACCATATTAACTAATTACAGACATAGATATACCTCATGTCCTTGTATATGCAAAGTTTTGTCACAATCCAACACCTAGTTTTAAAATGAGAGCGTAACTACGTTTGTATGGGAAGGTGAAATTCGGTCGAGCTTACTGCGAATAGAGCTCTGGGAACCTTAGCTTGCGGGCTAACTGTGTTCACGGTAACTCATTTGCAGTCGCTAAGTACTAACTGTTTGCAGTCGGGTTTATACTTTCGTAGCAAGAGACTTCACCATGACAATGTTTGGAGTAATATGACTCAACATATCGTATTTGGAAAATCGTTATTTTATATTCTTGTTATTCCTTTATGTTGTAACTTTGTAACCTTGTTATAACTTTATGACAAATAATCCAATTTTGGTACAAGCTTTAATTGCCAACTGTACTTTTCTGTATACCGTCATCAACTACTCGTTGAGAAGATTCTAACGAGCCCAAACTCAGCGGGGTTACGTCTGTTAAGTACTGAATTCCCGTGACGACCTTGTCTCAATCATACCTAAAGCTAATCTTATACTATAATATTGAATTGGCATCCAAACTATACTTATACCCAAAATTTCAGTTCAATCGGTTAATACTTTCGCAACCGGACTAAAATGGAACAATACACCAGAAGCCAACAGAACTCGCCAGGCGTGTAGGTTCATACTAGGTACTGCTCGCCTAGCGGGCTGAGCCGGCATCTGAGCAAGCATTACGAGTGCCTACTATTCTAGGTTGCGAACGTGTTAACTGGTTCAAAATTCCGTTCCAAGATTTTTCCGACACTAAGAAACTAACAAACGAACAGGTCAACATAAATATATACTTGTAAAAAAAAAACAAGGTTTTTGACCGATTCATACAAGAGCCGGTACAACTTCCCTATAAAACTCTCCTACTCTTTAGGGTTCCGCGCCTCAAAACGACAAAGAAACCCTCATAGGATCACTTTGCGTCCTGTCTATTAAGACCCTTTTTCTCAGGAACGTGTGGAGGTGTCAAGTTAAAATTAATATCAAAGACTCAGGTGTGCAATATTCTCAGGTATATTATAACCAAAATATAATTAAAGAGGTAATAAAGGCTGAGTATACACCAGCGCGGTGAGAGGTCGCGAAACGTTGTACGAGGAAAAAATACGAGTAGAAAGACATGCATGGCGAGAGAATGAATGATGAGAGAGTCAATGGTGGATACACGTCCTAACAGTGGGATAATAAAAACCAAAATGTAACATAGATACATGTTTAAAACTTTATTCAGCGTACGCAAACATGCAACAATACTCCTGCAATGTATTCACAATAAATAGAACACTATCCTAACACTAAATGTATATTATATATACCGAGAAACATTTTTACAGATATCCGTTGATGTATCACTAGTAGCGCTTCTGTCCGCTGTTCTAATACTTAGCATATTTTCTTCTTAGATTTAGTCCACATTCCTGTAAACAAAAGAAAATTGCGTTACAAACTTCATACTGAAATTTTGCTTTTTTTAACAAATTCACTGCCAGGAATCGACGCGCTACGCTGGTAGCCGATCCCGTGGTTCGGAAAGCGGCTTAGGCACCCGCTAGGCGGGACCCTGGCAATGAAGGTGTTAATGCTGGCTATTCCACCTGCGACCATTGGCAAGAGTAACAATAACAGTGGAAAGAAGTGATGCTGAGAAGGAGAGAAGAACAGAATTGTAGATATTCTATCTCCATGGAGTATTTTAGGGGAGAATTTCGTCTCGGCATTTTATTGTATAATTAATTATAATTAGGATTAGGTAATGAGGATCTGTAGCTCACTGTCACTCTTGTTTTAAGTCACTGTGTATTATTTAAGCTGATGATCTTATATAAATATGTCGAATTGTGATGGCGGCGCCACCAGTTGGCAACGATGTTTATAATTTTAAAGTGGGTAATCTTATGTAAACAATCGGTTGTTGTTTGATCGCTGTCAACTGGTAGTGACTCCATTTGACAGTTAACGTAATTCATTCGATTTTATTTGCTGGTAACACCCTACTGGTAAATTGTGATTTAAATGGCAATGTTATGTTTAGAGTTAAGTTGGCCAACCTGTAGACTAATGTCCGGTGGTTCTTTATTCTGATTGGCTGTCGATTGTTATTTTATGTTGCTACACTGGAAACGCAAGCGTTGGGCTAATATCTTGACGCTGATTGGTTAAACAACTTTGTCCCTCGCTTGGACATGGCTCTTGGCGGGAATCGGTATCTAGCTGGCGGGAATAAACCGCCATTGCGGGACATTCTGTATTGAGCGCTTGTACGAATTAGACGTTCTCGCCAAGAGACTTGTCGGTTTCCGATGTAGTGCATACCTAGGTACCCTAGTATAATGTTAAGGTCTATGGCAAATAAATAGCTTACCGTTAATAGTTGTGTGAATCCGATTCGATATTTAGTTTAGTGTTACTATTAACTATCTTTTAACTATGTGAATGCGAATAAAGCATAAGTGGTATATCTCGTCTGATTTTTATTTGCAAACGTGATAGGAAGTCCGTCGCCATGCCCGATATCCCAGAAGAAGCCCAATTACCCGCTCCGGTCAACCTTTCTCCAACATCAGAAGCAGGATGTAATCAGTGCCCACAGGATGTGAATAAGAACGTGCACATGTGTGAAATGCTCATGGAGCAGCAAAAAAAAATGGCTTTATTGGAGGCAATCACACCATCACCTGAGTGACGTAGATTGATTTCTGGTACGACCGAAAGAAAATGAATTACGTACAGGCCACAGCAAGGATGATGACTTCGCTTATGTCGAGATGATCTGGGCGGTCTACTGAACAACTACGTTGTCCAATTTAAATGACGTGATCATAAATCCGGTGAGGTCAAACCATTTTTATTGTTTTTGCTATGTTGATACAAGATTTGACGTATTTTCCGTTAACAATAGTGTTTTTCCTACGTTCTCCTTAAAAGTTGTCGTGTTTACAAAATTGTGGTACATAAGTATAGGTAGTCATTTCATTTTGATAGCTTTGTGAAAATCTAACTACCTACTTTCGTATTAACTTTTAGAACAGTGTTAAAATTTCATTAATTTCATTGTTTTGCTTAACAACTTTGTGGCAATTGGTTAAAGTACCTTGATACCGTATCGGGGTTGAAAATATTTGCTACGCGTTTGAAATTAATGTTTCAGTGTGACATGGCGTACACCTATAAGCAGTACTCCTGACTGCAAACGTCTCGTCCAGTAGCGTGGATCATTGAAGTTTCGAGACCGTGCAGCATCGGCGGTTCTCGCACGTCGGACTATCAGAGGACACGTGCTGTGCTGAAGCTAGCTAGGACACTACTGACAACGACTGTATTGAAGCAACATAAATAAAAGGACGGTATTCGTTCCGATTGATTTCATGCAAAATTAGAGCCAACAAACGATAATTAGTGTTTCAATCATTATTGATGAGATTTGTATTGCTTTTTTATGTTGTAGACCACGGCATTGGTGTAATTTTCTGAATAATACATCAACTTTAATTTCAAATTGAATTCAAGACAAATTAGTTTACTTGAAGAATAGCTTGATGTAAACGTCGTCATGGTCTGTAGGTATGATAAAACTGATACCACACAAATTGCCATTTACAGAATGAAATGCGGTACTTCGTCGCAGTGGAGATTTCGTGCTTTTCGTGGTGAACTCGGCGAGCAGGCGGGCGGCATTGGCAGTGACGAAATAACAGAAGACCCTCTCTCCTTACCGTGTGCGTCGTGGCAACGCACCATGGCCTACAGTTAATCCGGTGAGCAGTTCACATTTCATCGGAGTTTTTATGCAGTTCTCACGTGCTATAAAATCTTTTTTTTGTCGAAATTATATGGGTTTGGAGTAATCATTTAATGATAGAGTGAACTTGATCATATTGTAACTGGCATTCTAAATTGAAACTGTAGAGTTACTTACTACTTTAATCTTGTCATCTCTTATGATTTATTTGAGACATCTGCTGCTACTGTCATAAACATGCAGAATAGCAAACCCAAGGGCAATGAGAGAGCAGGCTTTCCGAAATATGGTGGAAAGTGCGGATTATAATCAAAGGAGGTTCGATAGTAATAAAGCTTAGATTCAAAGTTTCTAAGTAGGTGATTATGTTTTGATCAAGAACGAGGAAAGCAACCAATTAAAATTGGACCCAAAGTTTCTAACCTTTTTATGAAGTTATTGAAGTATTAGATGGAGATAGGCATTATCTAAAATGACTTGACAGCTAAAAGAACATACAAATACCCTCATGATAGAGTCAGGAAAATGCCTGAGCAGCAGGTTCCTCCTGAACTTGATTTGGCCGACAATGACTTTGAAAGCCCCTCTGTTTCAGACTAAGTTCAGATTCACACTTGAGTCTTTTGGTGCTTTCGATGGACTGAAGGCACGCCCGATGGACTGGGCATTACATGTCTGATGTTGTGCTTTCGATGGACTGAGAGCACGCCCGACGGACTGGGCACGATCTAGTAACTGCGTCAGAGGTGCCGGAGCATGTAAGAGGTGCACGTTGACTGCTTTTTATTATGCGGTATGCTCTTTGCGAGGAGTAGCACTTACGCGGCTGAGATGGTTAACTTCTGACGAGTTATTAGTTCTAGCGAGCGCCGAAGGACTGGTGTGAGTCTGTGTAGTGTGATTTAGATTGACTGTATGGTCTGATTTTTCAATGTAATGACTTTGGAATGTAATTCACACTGTGTGTGTGAATGTACTTGTCTAAGCTTAAGTTTTGTGTCAGGTTAGCCGAGCGATATACTCTCAGATTATTTTATTGTTCACAGATAGCGCACCCGAGGACGGGTGATGGTCATGATGGCCGTGTCGAATTGTGATGGCGGCGCCACCAGTTGGCAACGATGTTTATAATTTTAAAGTGGGTAATCTTATGTAAACAATCGGTTGTTGTTTGATCGCTGTCAACTGGTAGTGACTCCATTTGACAGTTAACGTAATTCATTCGATTTTATTTGCTGGTAACACCCTACTGGTAAATTGTGATTTAAATGGCAATGTTATGTTTAGAGTTAAGTTGGCCAACCTGTAGACTAATGTCCGGTGGTTCTTTATTCTGATTGGCTGTCGATTGTTATTTTATGTTGCTACACTGGAAACGCAAGCGTTGGGCTAATATCTTGACGCTGATTGGTTAAACAACTTTGTCCCTCGCTTGGACATGGCTCTTGGCGGGAATCGGTATCTAGCTGGCGGGAATAAACCGCCATTGCGGGACATTCTGTATTGAGCGCTTGTACGAATTAGACGTTCTCGCCAAGAGACTTGTCGGTTTCCGATGTAGTGCATACCTAGGTACCCTAGTATAATGTTAAGGTCTATGGCAAATAAATAGCTTACCGTTAATAGTTGTGTGAATCCGATTCGATATTTAGTTTAGTGTTACTATTAACTATCTTTTAACTATGTGAATGCGAATAAAGCATAAGTGGTATATCTCGTCTGATTTTTATTTGCAAACGTGATAGGAAGTCCGTCGCCATGCCCGAAATCCCAGAAGAAGCCCAATTACCCGCTCCGGTCAACCTTTCTCCAACAAATAAATAAACCTTCCGCAGTGGTCCACGTCTTGTAGCCAGTTGTCAGGATATGTCAGTATACTGACAAGCTCACACCGGTGGACATGTTGTACTCACACGACGCGCATGGTGTTGGTGAACATGTGAGTATACTGACTGCCTCACACCGGTGTACATGTTGTACTCACACGACGCGCATGGTGTTGGTGAACATGTGAGTATACTGACTGCCTCACACCGGTGTACATGTTGTACTCACACGACGCGCATGGTGTTGGTGAACATGTGAGTATACTGACTGCCTCACACCGGTGTACATGTTGTACTCACACGACGCGCATGGTGTTGGTGAACATGTGAGTATACTGACTGCCTCACACCGGTGTACATGTTGTACTCACACGACGCGCATGGTGTTGGTGAAACATGTGAGTATACTGACTGCCTCACACCGGTGTACACTAGACAGCATAAGTGCATGGTCAACTGACAAACTGTTTCCTTTGACGCGCTCGCTAACGCCATCTATGTGCACGACGTGTAATATCATTATAGATGTAAATGTATACCTCAGAGGATCAGCAAGGTTTCACTAGATGGCGTTGTTAACAAAAATGGAAACAAAAAGTCTGTCTTCGTTTTGGATATAATTATTTTCTTGGGTTATTATTTTTCCTATATTATATTGTCAAGTAATCTTGCCAACGCATTATCGATCGATAATGGCGGTATTATGACGCAATTTGGAATGTGTATTCTATTTATGTGCTACCTTTGTGCATTTATTTTTCTTGCGATGTTTCCGATTCACTACCAGTGAATATCCAAACAATTCCAAAAACACATCTTTCCCAACATATTTTTGGTTGGGTTCGGGATTTGAACCCACGACTCTCAAGCTAGGAGTCGACCTAGTTACTTGCCTTGTTAGCCACTCGACCATCGGATCAATTGACTAGGCAGTTGAAATTTATCATAAGTTTAATTTGCTGCTCAGATATTAATCCATTACTACTACGATTAATATAATAATCGATGAGGGTAGACGAATGAATCAAAACTACCATACTTATTCGTTTTTATCACAAAGATGTTACGTGTTCGTTCGTAGGACTACTCAGCTTTGTTATTCATATTTTTTTCTGGATAACATGAATATTAAAACTAGTTTTCGACGTAATATTGATCTAGTTAAAAGGTCGCAAATATTTGCGATATGTAACGAAGCTACAAGCTACAGAAACTGATCTAAACGTAAGTAGTTATTTTACACGTTTGTGATATAATTATTTAGTAACTACTACTGAACTATCATACATTTTTCTGATGATTTATTTTCAAATAATATCGTTACAGCTAAAAAAAGGTTGAGCAAAAGGAAACGTCTCTGCTAAACCGACAAAGAACGGCCACCAGCCATTGACAATGGACTATAAAGAAAATGATTTTGAATCGACAAGTCATTACGTCGATTTATTGCACAAGTGAGGAGTTCGTCGTGTCTCCATAACGAGAAGGGTTTATAATTATCATGGGCATGCTGTTAAACCCATACTTACAGAGAAGCACATAATACAGCAAATTGTCGCAATTTGGACACTGGACAACTGGATTTTTGTCATGTTTAGTGATGAGAAGTGAGAAGTGTTTAAATCTATTCATAAGGACATATGAGTTCACGTTCAGTGATCACGTAGTGCCTAACGCGGAATCTGGTGGTATATCTAACTGTGAACATGTAGGGTTTGAAGAAAGACAGACCGGGTTATATATAAACAAATGACAAAAGTAAAATATGAGTAGAATATTGTTTTCATCGTGCTTTTTTATCCCTGTAGACACTATTAGTAATAGATGTGTTACGTTAAGGAAAATTATCATAATAGAATATAATCATTTTGTCAATTAACGAGATCGAGTGAGATAGATAACCGTAGAAGCCTACTATTATAATCTATGAAATACTAGTATCAATAATAAAAGCCTTAGTGAACTGTAAGATTGTTTCGTATTTTTTTATTATTTTAAATGGCGGGTTTAATTACTTATTTCAAATCTCACTTAAATAGAAAATGCCAATAAACACCAGAATGCGTTCGCCTGATATATATGTTATCATAACCCGGTCTGAAATTATTAATAAAATTGACAATAGGTATTATTTTTATTGAGGTAAAGCTTCAATCTTTTTCCGATTTTCGGAAATGAAACTTAAGCTATAACCTCGATAACATGTTAAAAAGTGGATAATTCACTAATACTACTACTGAATAAATATAATTTTAAAATGAAAAGTTCTTTGAGTTATTTAATTGTATTTAATTACTGTTATTTATATTTAAAAAAAACTACTTTTGGCTGTGCAAAATAATGTAAAAAACAGAAATCATAAAAACACTAAAAAGGCAGTCGGCACCGTGTCATTTGCACTTAATAGGCTAATCCACAAGCCCATCCAATCTTGTTGTTGACACTGGTCAGTGGTTTATCACGGGTATATACATATTTCAACTGTGAAATATATACCTTTGATAAACGAGTAGGTAGGATGACAGTTCAGTCACACTCAAATACGGTTACAGTAGATTAAACCTTGCTAAACTTGTCAATTGTACTCGCATCGCAAGAAAATTTTTTGGTGATTACAGGAGTCAATTATTATCAGTGAATTAAGTTATATTCGTCTATATATCAATATTTTTGGCCAGCAGCGCCATCTAGTTTATTTTGTGCGCAACGCATGCAATCATATCAGCTGTAGATGTCAAACGGTGCAAGCAAAACTAGACCGTAAGGTGCCCATGCATTAATGCAGCCGATAGTACATGTTGTACTCACACGACGCGCATGGTGTTGGTGAACATGTGAGTATACTGACTGCCTCACACCGGTGTACATGTTGTACTCACACGACGCGCATGGTGTTGGTGAACATGTGAGTATACTGACTGCCTCACACCGGTGTACATGTTGTACTCACACGACGCGCATGGTGTTGGTGAACATGTGAGTATACTGACTGCCTCACACCGGTGTACATGTTGTACTCACACGACGCGCATGGTGTTGGTGAACATGTGAGTATACTGACTGCCTCACACCGGTGTACATGTTGTACTCACACGACGCGCATGGTGTTGGTGAAACATGTGAGTATACTGACTGCCTCACACCGGTGTACACTAGACAGCATAAGTGCATGGTCAACTGACAAACTGTTTCCTTTGACGCGCTCGCTAACGCCATCTATGTGCACGACGTGTAATATCATTATAGATGTAAATGTATACCTCAGAGGATCAGCAAGGTTTCACTAGATGGCGTTGTTAACAAAAATGGAAACAAAAAGTCTGTCTTCGTTTTGGATATAATTATTTTCTTGGGTTATTATTTTTCCTATATTATATTGTCAAGTAATCTTGCCAACGCATTATCGATCGATAATGGCGGTATTATGACGCAATTTGGAATGTGTATTCTATTTATGTGCTACCTTTGTGCATTTATTTTTCTTGCGATGTTTCCGATTCACTACCAGTGAATATCCAAACAATTCCAAAAACACATCTTTCCCAACATATTTTTGGTTGGGTGCGGGATTTGAACCCACGACTCTCAAGCTAGGAGTCGACCTAGTTACTTGCCTTGTTAGCCACTCGACCATCGGATCAATTGACTAGGCAGTTGAAATTTATCATAAGTTTAATTTGCTGCTCAGATATTAATCCATTACTACTACGATTAATATAATAATCGATGAGGGTAGACGAATGAATCAAAACTACCATACTTATTCGTTTTTATCACAAAGATGTTACGTGTTCGTTCGTAGGACTACTCAGCTTTGTTATTCATATTTTTTTCTGGATAACATGAATATTAAAACTAGTTTTCGACGTAATATTGATCTAGTTAAAAGGTACTAGACCGTAAGGTGTCCATGCATTAATGCAGCCGATAGTACATGTTGTACTCACACGACGCGCATGGTGTTGGTGAACATGTGAGTATAATGACTGCCTCACACCGGTGTACATGTTGTACTCACACGACGCGCATGGTGTTGGTGAACATGTGAGTATACTGACTGCCTCACACCGGTGTACATGTTGTACTCACACGACGCGCATGGTGTTGGTGAACATGTGAGTATACTGACTGCCTCACACCGGTGTACATGTTGTACTCACACGACGCGCATGGTGTTGGTGAACATGTGAGTATACTGACTGCCTCACACCGGTGTACATGTTGTACTCACACGACGCGCATGGTGTTGGTGAACATGTGAGTATACTGACTGCCTCACACCGGTGTACATGTTGTACTCACACGACGCGCATGGTGTTGGTGAAACATGTGACTATACTGACTGCCTCACACCGGTGTACATGTTGTACTCACACGACGCGCATGGTGTTGGTGAACATGTGAGTATACTGACTGCCTCACACCGGTGTACATGTTGTACTCACACGACGCGCATGGTGTTGGTGAACCCGGAGCCCTGCTTCCAGCCGGTGACGACCACGATGAGGTCCCCGGTGTTGATGAAGCCGCGCGCGCGCCCGAACTTGACGCCGCACTGGACGCGGTCGTCCACGTCTTGTAGCCAGTTGTCAGTATATGTCAGTATACTGACTGCCTCACACCGGTGTACATGTTGTACTCACACGACGCGCATGGTGTTGGTGAACCCGGAGCCCTGCTTCCAGCCGGTGACGACCACGATGAGGTCCCCGGTGTTGATGAAGCCGCGCGCGCGCCCGAACTTGACGCCGCACTGGACGCGGTCGTCCACGTCTTGTAGCCAGTTGTCAGTATATGTCAGTATACTGACTGCCTCACACCGGTGTACATGTTGTACTCACACGACGCGCATGGTGTTGGTGAACCCGGAGCCCTGCTTCCAGCCGGTGACGACCACGATGAGGTCCCCGGTGTTGATGAAGCCGCGCGCGCGCCCGAACTTGACGCCGCACTGGACGCGGTCGTCCACGTCTTGTAGCCAGTTGTCAGTATATGTCAGTATACTGACTGCCTCACACCGGTGTACATGTTGTACTCACACGACGCGCATGGTGTTGGTGAACCCGGAGCCCTGCTTCCAGCCGGTGACGACCACGATGAGGTCCCCGGTGTTGATGAAGCCGCGCGCGCGCCCGAACTTGACGCCGCACTGGACGCGGTCGTCCACGTCTTGTAGCCAGTTGTCAGTATATGTCAGTATACTGACTGCCTCACACCGGTGTACATGTTGTACTCACACGACGCGCATGGTGTTGGTGAACCCGGAGCCCTGCTTCCAGCCGGTGACGACCACGATGAGGTCCCCGGTGTTGATGAAGCCGCGCGCGCGCCCGAACTTGACGCCGCACTGGACGCGGTCGTCCACGTCTTGTAGCCAGTTGTCAGTATATGTCAGTATACTGACTGCCTCACACCGGTGTACATGTTGTACTCACACGACGCGCATGGTGTTGGTGAACCCGGAGCCCTGCTTCCAGCCGGTGACGACCACGATGAGGTCCCCGGTGTTGATGAAGCCGCGCGCGCGCCCGAACTTGACGCCGCACTGGACGCGGTCGTCCACGTCTTGTAGCCAGTTGTCAGTATATGTCAGTATACTGACTGCCTCACACCGGTGTACATGTTGTACTCACACGACGCGCATGGTGTTGGTGAACCCGGAGCCCTGCTTCCAGCCGGTGACGACCACGATGAGGTCCCCGGTGTTGATGAAGCCGCGCGCGCGCCCGAACTTGACGCCGCACTGGACGCGGTCGTCCACGTCTTGTAGCCAGTTGTCAGTATATGTCAGTATACTGACTGCCTCACACCGGTGTACATGTTGTACTCACACGACGCGCATGGTGTTGGTGAACCCGGAGCCCTGCTTCCAGCCGGTGACGACCACGATGAGGTCCCCGGTGTTGATGAAGCCGCGCGCGCGCCCGAACTTGACGCCGCACTGGACGCGGTCGTCCACGTCTTGTAGCCAGTTGTCAGTATATGTCAGTATACTGACTGCCTCACACCGGTGTACATGTTGTACTCACACGACGCGCATGGTGTTGGTGAACCCGGAGCCCTGCTTCCAGCCGGTGACGACCACGATGAGGTCCCCGGTGTTGATGAAGCCGCGCGCGCGCCCGAACTTGACGCCGCACTGGACGCGGTCGTCCACGTCTTGTAGCCAGTTGTCAGTATATGTCAGTATACTGACTGCCTCACACCGGTGTACATGTTGTACTCACACGACGCGCATGGTGTTGGTGAACCCGGAGCCCTGCTTCCAGCCGGTGACGACCACGATGAGGTCCCCGGTGTTGATGAAGCCGCGCGCGCGCCCGAACTTGACGCCGCACTGGACGCGGTCGTCCACGTCTTGTAGCCAGTTGTCAGTATATGTCAGTATACTGACTGCCTCACACCGGTGTACATGTTGTACTCACACGACGCGCATGGTGTTGGTGAACCCGGAGCCCTGCTTCCAGCCGGTGACGACCACGATGAGGTCCCCGGTGTTGATGAAGCCGCGCGCGCGCCCGAACTTGACGCCGCACTGGACGCGGTCGTCCACGTCTTGTAGCCAGTTGTCAGTATATGTCAGTATACTGACTGCCTCACACCGGTGTACATGTTGTACTCACACGACGCGCATGGTGTTGGTGAACCCGGAGCCCTGCTTCCAGCCGGTGACGACCACGATGAGGTCCCCGGTGTTGATGAAGCCGCGCGCGCGCCCGAACTTGACGCCGCACTGGACGCGGTCGTCCACGTCTTGTAGCCAGTTGTCAGTATATGTCAGTATACTGACTGCCTCACACCGGTGTACATGTTGTACTCACACGACGCGCATGGTGTTGGTGAACCCGGAGCCCTGCTTCCAGCCGGTGACGACCACGATGAGGTCCCCGGTGTTGATGAAGCCGCGCGCGCGCCCGAACTTGACGCCGCACTGGACGCGGTCGTCCACGTCTTGTAGCCAGTTGTCAGTATATGTCAGTATACTGACTGCCTCACACCGGTGTACATGTTGTACTCACACGACGCGCATGGTGTTGGTGAACCCGGAGCCCTGCTTCCAGCCGGTGACGACCACGATGAGGTCCCCGGTGTTGATGAAGCCGCGCGCGCGCCCGAACTTGACGCCGCACTGGACGCGGTCGTCCACGTCTTGTAGCCAGTTGTCAGTATATGTCAGTATACTGACTGCCTCACACCGGTGTACATGTTGTACTCACACGACGCGCATGGTGTTGGTGAACCCGGAGCCCTGCTTCCAGCCGGTGACGACCACGATGAGGTCCCCGGTGTTGATGAAGCCGCGCGCGCGCCCGAACTTGACGCCGCACTGGACGCGGTCGTCCACGTCTTGTAGCCAGTTGTCAGTATATGTCAGTATACTGACTGCCTCACACCGGTGTACATGTTGTACTCACACGACGCGCATGGTGTTGGTGAACCCGGAGCCCTGCTTCCAGCCGGTGACGACCACGATGAGGTCCCCGGTGTTGATGAAGCCGCGCGCGCGCCCGAACTTGACGCCGCACTGGACGCGGTCGTCCACGTCTTGTAGCCAGTTGTCAGTATATGTCAGTATACTGACTGCCTCACACCGGTGTACATGTTGTACTCACACGACGCGCATGGTGTTGGTGAACCCGGAGCCCTGCTTCCAGCCGGTGACGACCACGATGAGGTCCCCGGTGTTGATGAAGCCGCGCGCGCGCCCGAACTTGACGCCGCACTGGACGCGGTCGTCCACGTCTTGTAGCCAGTTGTCAGTATATGTCAGTATACTGACTGCCTCACACCGGTGTACATGTTGTACTCACACGACGCGCATGGTGTTGGTGAACCCGGAGCCCTGCTTCCAGCCGGTGACGACCACGATGAGGTCCCCGGTGTTGATGAAGCCGCGCGCGCGCCCGAACTTGACGCCGCACTGGACGCGGTCGTCCACGTCTTGTAGCCAGTTGTCAGTATATGTCAGTATACTGACTGCCTCACACCGGTGTACATGTTGTACTCACACGACGCGCATGGTGTTGGTGAACCCGGAGCCCTGCTTCCAGCCGGTGACGACCACGATGAGGTCCCCGGTGTTGATGAAGCCGCGCGCGCGCCCGAACTTGACGCCGCACTGGACGCGGTCGTCCACGTCTTGTAGCCAGTTGTCAGTATATGTCAGTATACTGACTGCCTCACACCGGTGTACATGTTGTACTCACACGACGCGCATGGTGTTGGTGAACCCGGAGCCCTGCTTCCAGCCGGTGACGACCACGATGAGGTCCCCGGTGTTGATGAAGCCGCGCGCGCGCCCGAACTTGACGCCGCACTGGACGCGGTCGTCCACGTCTTGTAGCCAGTTGTCAGTATATGTCAGTATACTGACTGCCTCACACCGGTGTACATGTTGTACTCACACGACGCGCATGGTGTTGGTGAACCCGGAGCCCTGCTTCCAGCCGGTGACGACCACGATGAGGTCCCCGGTGTTGATGAAGCCGCGCGCGCGCCCGAACTTGACGCCGCACTGGACGCGGTCGTCCACGTCTTGTAGCCAGTTGTCAGTATATGTCAGTATACTGACTGCCTCACACCGGTGTACATGTTGTACTCACACGACGCGCATGGTGTTGGTGAACCCGGAGCCCTGCTTCCAGCCGGTGACGACCACGATGAGGTCCCCGGTGTTGATGAAGCCGCGCGCGCGCCCGAACTTGACGCCGCACTGGACGCGGTCGTCCACGTCTTGTAGCCAGTTGTCAGTATATGTCAGTATACTGACTGCCTCACACCGGTGTACATGTTGTACTCACACGACGCGCATGGTGTTGGTGAACCCGGAGCCCTGCTTCCAGCCGGTGACGACCACGATGAGGTCCCCGGTGTTGATGAAGCCGCGCGCGCGCCCGAACTTGACGCCGCACTGGACGCGGTCGTCCACGTCTTGTAGCCAGTTGTCAGTATATGTCAGTATACTGACTGCCTCACACCGGTGTACATGTTGTACTCACACGACGCGCATGGTGTTGGTGAACCCGGAGCCCTGCTTCCAGCCGGTGACGACCACGATGAGGTCCCCGGTGTTGATGAAGCCGCGCGCGCGCCCGAACTTGACGCCGCACTGGACGCGGTCGTCCACGTCTTGTAGCCAGTTGTCAGTATATGTCAGTATACTGACTGCCTCACACCGGTGTACATGTTGTACTCACACGACGCGCATGGTGTTGGTGAACCCGGAGCCCTGCTTCCAGCCGGTGACGACCACGATGAGGTCCCCGGTGTTGATGAAGCCGCGCGCGCGCCCGAACTTGACGCCGCACTGGACGCGGTCGTCCACGTCTTGTAGCCAGTTGTCAGTATATGTCAGTATACTGACTGCCTCACACCGGTGTACATGTTGTACTCACACGACGCGCATGGTGTTGGTGAACCCGGAGCCCTGCTTCCAGCCGGTGACGACCACGATGAGGTCCCCGGTGTTGATGAAGCCGCGCGCGCGCCCGAACTTGACGCCGCACTGGACGCGGTCGTCCACGTCTTGTAGCCAGTTGTCAGTATATGTCAGTATACTGACTGCCTCACACCGGTGTACATGTTGTACTCACACGACGCGCATGGTGTTGGTGAACCCGGAGCCCTGCTTCCAGCCGGTGACGACCACGATGAGGTCCCCGGTGTTGATGAAGCCGCGCGCGCGCCCGAACTTGACGCCGCACTGGACGCGGTCGTCCACGTCTTGTAGCCAGTTGCTGGCGGCGGGCGCTGGAAGTAGACAACTCCATTTTTGGTACACTCTGTATGCATGAAAGTTATATGTATATGTGTATAGATTTTTTTTATGATAGTGACCTTGGTAGACGATGGGCAGCACGCCGCGGTAGAGGTGCGCCTGGCGCGCGGTCTGCGCCTGGCGCGTGACGGCGATGATGGGGCACCGCGGGCGGTACTTGCTGAGCAGGTGCGCGGAGCGGCCCGACGTGGTGATCACGACGATGGCGGAGGCGAGCGACTTGGTGGACGCCTCCACGGCCGCGATGGCCACCGAGTGCGCGGGGTCGATGGGGGCCGACACCTGGCACATACACAAATATCTCATTTCATTCGCCAGGCGGGTAGCCCCATAGTGGCGCAATAAAAAAATCGGTCAGTAGGGAAAAGTCTGAAACTATGTAGGTAGTTAAAGCAATGACGCGTAATTTAATGTCGGAGAGGCAACCGGATGGCTCGCGGTATTTGAGCTCCCGAAGTGTTGTGGAACCGCCCTGTGCAACCCGAACTGACCCAACTGTGACTGGTTCGGAAATGGGATAAAAAAAATTCGCGAGGCAACAACGCGGTAGCCTGAAAGTGTGTACGCTGTTTGTATAATGAAATTTATATGCCATCCCTCTTAGTGCGACCGGAGCAGAGTAAGAAGCGAAGAAAAAATAATAAAAAAAATTGGCAGGCAACCGCTTGAAAATTGGGTTGTTCTTCATCACATACAATTCAGAAAATAATGTTGGTGGACTACAACTTAGGAAAAATGCACTTAAAATCATTGAAACCGAATGGCATTTGTTTTTTGAGTCTTGTATGATGTGATAAATGATATGCACAAATGCCATCCCTATCCCATGAAATTTGATCCCGCTGTGGCCACCCTTACAAACGCGAAATTCGTCAAATTGGAATACGCGCAATAAAAGGTTTTACAATCAATTGCCAATGGACAATTTTCGCGTGGGAGGCACGGTGCGGAGTCTAGATTGCTGAACTATTCACCGGTATTTACGACTGCGACAATGCGCCACCCTATATACTAAATTATCCGACGAGTGCTGACAAGTACCGAATGAAATCGAACGTATGACCAATTTAATAAAAACCTCGATGCACTATACGTAAGGTACAATATGCAATGACAGGTGCTGTCCCGCTCATGGCGTCAGACAAGACGACGGCCGCCGGAGCAACTGGCGTCGCGCGCAAAATTTTGGCCAATGGGCGTTGAAGATTTTACCCGCGAAAACGCGCTTCCTTATGATTGGTTAAGGCACTGCGCAGTTATATCGTTGCAACTTATATGTGTGGTACTACTGTAAGCCGCGTCACTACTAGAGGCAGCCTCGGGCCGAGCGGCTGCCTCGCTCCGAGGCTGCGCAAGTGGAGACGCTGCCTCAACCTGAGGCGCGCCGCGACACGATGCAAATTCGGCGCCGCGAGCCATATTTTGTCGGTCTTTTTGCCGTGTTCAAAGGGGCCTCAGTCTGAGGCGTGCATTTGATGGAGACGGGTGTGTTGTCTCATGTGTTATTTTAAACTGGCTCGGAAGTCGCGGATCACAATGAGGCGGGTTGCCTCAGCTTGATCCGCAACGTGCCTCGGGCCTAAGCTTCAGGCCGAGCAGCCTCGACTTGAGGCTGCTTGCCTCAAGTTGCGGCTGCTCGGCATGAGGCTGCTCAAATGGATACGCGGCTTTAGACTTTAAATATCATTTCATTACGTATAAAACATTAATTGCGTCTACTTCACGTAATTTTTTTACATTTATTTTATTTACTGATGTCTTTTCTTCTACTACACAATTATCGATATCGATAAAGTAACGTCTCTACCATGCTGATAAGTGAGCGACATAGCTACAACGCGCGCAGACAAAGAACGGATCTGAAAATGGCGTCCGCTCGCATGCTATCTCGCTCACACCCTATCGCTCTCTATACTCACAGTTACAAGTGTGAGTATAGACTTATCACCAGAGCCCGGAGTTTTTACGGCAAAACAAAACACTATCGTAATCTAGCCAGTGGCAGAGACATTGTTTAATCGATAT
The DNA here is from genome assembly GCA_945867215.1 of Epinotia demarniana. Classification (NCBI taxonomy): domain Eukaryota; kingdom Metazoa; phylum Arthropoda; class Insecta; order Lepidoptera; family Tortricidae; genus Epinotia; species Epinotia demarniana. The sequence goes on along the minus strand of OX244267.1, from coordinate 23,553,921 downwards.
GGACAATGATATCAGCGCGCGTTATAGTATTAGTAACCTGCGCGACCAGTTCGGAGAAGAGCTGCTTGTGCCAGATGGCGGCCTCGGCCTCCTTGCTGATGTTGGCCATGGTGAGCACGCACTCGAGCGGGTAGTCGCCCTTGGCGGTCTCCCCGGACAGCATGACGCAGTCGGCCCCGTCCAGGATGGCGTTGGCCACGTCCGACGTCTCCGCCCGCGTGGGCCGCGGCTTCTTCACCATCGACTCCAGCATTTGGGTCGCGCAGATCACTGGCTTGCCCACCTGGAGCATACGGGTGTGCCCACGAAAATTATTATTACTACACAAGGAAGATCACCCGTGCGGTGTCGGGTTAAAATTTCACCACCCCATTTCAAAAGTCGACTAAAGGAGCAGGGTTAAAGTTTTGTGGGCGATGGGCTAGCAACCTATCGCTGCAATATCACGTTTTGTCGATCTTTTATACCCATATTTATGCTAAAAGTGGCGCTGGAACATACGTATCATGTGTTCTGCCTACCCCTTTTAGGGATAAAGGCGTGAATGTATGTATGTAAGAAAGAAGGCAAAATAATATGCCTAGTGACGAAAATCCTATTCAGATATCTCAAAGAGAGAGAAAACGCAGACAGTGTGTGACGTCACGTTATGCGAGGCTGCCGGGGGGCCGCGTCGATGGGGCGCGACACGTTGCCGTCTATAAGTGACGTCACAATCTTCAAGCGTCATCGTTTCATATGAAGTTTGCGTTTTGAGAAAAAGGGACAGAACATCCCCCTTCTTAAAGTTATGGACATTTATCTCCATTTAACTACTACCCCAGGAAAGTTACGTATTTCTCAAACATTAATTTAAAACAGCGTTTTTTTTGTTTGTTTAATTTTCAAATGTTATTCTAAGATGCCTTATCCAAGAATCCTACAAAATTTCCATTGGGAGGTAAATATATAAAAATAAATGACACATCCATTATGTTTTTTTGTGTGATTTATTTATTATTCTTGAAGAGCTACTGTAAATTAACCAAAACAAAAATTTAAATCCCATCAAAAACATAAATGTGAAAGGCTGCCAAGTTCGATACTATGGGAATGCTTCGCCTATAAAAGAAGTGAGATCTGAATAAGTACCAAGTTCCATAAAAATACCTCAAATCATAAATAGTTATAGGAATGCACACTTGATTTCCAGCAGTTTTTAAGGTACATTTTGAATAAGTATCACGTTACATAGAAATACCTAAAATTATATTAGTCAGAGAAACGCACACCGGTTTTTTTAGCAGTTTCCTGATAACATTTATTGTTTTCAGTACTTTTTAATGATGTAACTTGGCAAGTTTTAATAGAAAATTATATACTTGACACATTGCAGTCCAAAGGTGTCGATTCATTGCATTGAAAAGGTGTGGTGAATTATTACACAAAAATGAATTATTTCCAAATTTCCATTTTTTTCCATACTAATGAAAATAAAATGCTTGGTCTATACATTTTTAATCCTTTTTCGTGAAAATATGACATTATTCGTTATTTTATTTAGTGTCTACACCCCTATTCAGGATGTTAATATGGACAGGTGTTTTATTTGAACCAAGACTTACGGAATATAAGAAATGAACCTTTAGAGACTTCTAAAGACCTACAACGTTTTTAGATGAATGTACAAACTCCATGACACTCTTTAGTGTTACATTTTTGACGTTTCTTATCTAAAATATCTAAAAACTGAATGTAAAACTATTTTTAAAAACTCGCGAGTAAATTGTATACCAAAACTTACCCTATTGCACCTGGAAATCATGGTCTTTTGTGCGAGGAACACCTTTTCTGGGGGAATCTCGATACCCAGGTCACCGCGAGCAACCATGATACCATCAGAGGCCTGCAATCAAATAATATCACTAACATTTTTTGAAGTGAAAACTTCTTTAGCGGCGCTGTGCACTTTTTTGGAATGGTGAAAAATTGATAAACTCGCGACAGGTGTAGGAGCGTAGCATTTAGTGTTGCCAATTGCCGGAATCTTCGGTGGGGGCGGAGGCAAGGTGTGGAGGGGGGGGGGGGGTTCCTTTGCAAAAATTTAAATTATACAAGTTTTCACTGTCGCCGGCACTCCCGGAGTGCAACCAGGGTTTTTTTTATACAACGACGGTGGCAAACAAGCATACGGCCCTCATGATGGACACCGCAGCCTATAGACGCATGCAACTCCAAAGACATGGGCGTTGCCGACCCTTGATATCTTTGAGGATTCGCGCTGTTGACAGCTGAATGAACAAATGCCCTCGCTCAACACAACGCATCCTCGGGAGCTCTGGCAACCTTGCTCACCTCCAGGAACACAACACTACTACAGAGCAAGTAGTAGTGTTATTATGGCTGTGGTCTTCTGCAAGGCGGCATTTCTGAATGACAGTCCGACAGCTCGAAACGGAGACGTGACTGACGTCGTCGGCGATGGAGAGACGAGCTAGACTCCTTTTTAAAAGAGTGGCCAGAGACTGCTCAGAATCGGGAGCACTGGAAACAGTGGAGGGGAGGCCTTTGCCCAGCAGTGGGACACTACAGGTTCACAATAATAAATAATTAAAATAATAATTAAAATTCCACAGGTCCCAGTGGGAACTGGGAAGGATCATATTTCATGTTCTACTGAAACTTAAATGGATGATATACTAACAGCGATCGTCCATTCAAGACAGCTTTAGTGGTCGTGGCCACTATAGTGGTCGTTGTGTTAGAGTTGTAAGATATACACACTGTGATGATCTCGGATAGGGGAGCTCCGTTACGGAACGACGCTAAGATCATTCTAGACCACTATAGTAGTCGTGACCACTATAGTAGTCGTGACCACTATAGTATTCGTGACCACTATCGTGGTCGTGACCACTATTGTAAGATACACTTACAGTGATGATCTCGTCGAGGTTGACCATGCCCTGGTGGTTCTCGATCTTGGAGAAGATCTTGATGTTCCTGCCCTTCTCGCCCAGGATGCCCCGGATCTCGGAGAGCGCTGCTCCGTTACGGTACGACGCTAAGATCATTCTATACCACTTCAGTGGTCGTGGCCATTATAGTGGTCGTGACCACTATAGTAGTCGTGACCACTATAGTGGTCGTGGCGCTATAAAGTTGTAAGATACACTTATAGTGATGAGGTTGACCATACGCTAAGATCATTCTAGACCACTTAAGTGTCGTGACCACTATAGTAGTCGTGACCACTATAGTGGTCGTGGCGCTAAAGTTGCAAGATATACTCACAGTGATGATCTCGTCGAGGTTGACCATGCCCTGGTGGTTCTCGATCTTGGAGATGATCTTGATGTTCCTGCCCTTCTCGCCGAGGATGCCCCGGATCTCGGAGAGCGCTGCTCCGTTACGGATGAATGACGCGAAGATCATGTCCACCTGCACGTAAACACACACACGGTTCATTATCATCATATATTATTAAATTAAATATTAAGAGAATCTTACACAAATCGACCAAGTCCCATATTAAGCTAAATAAGTTTTGTGTTATGGTTACCAGACAACGATATATTTAGATAGAAAGCATCTATGACTCGGAATCATGCTCATCACACAAATATTTGCTCTTACCGGGATTCGAACCCAGGACCTTCAGCTTCGTAGGCAGCGTCCCTACCCACTAGGCTAACTGGTCGTCAAAACGGGTCCTCTTTTACGCTTGGGGTACGGAACCCTAAAAATCGATAAGATTACCCGTGAGGTCCGGGTAGACCACCCCCTTTCTTCCCGTGGGAGTGTCGTAAGAATCGTACTAGAGAACAGGGTAGAAGCGTGTTGTGGACGAGGGATTAGCAACCTACCTATCACGTTTCGTCGATGCTAAAGATGCACTGGAACATAAGTTTCATGTGCCCTGCCTACACCTTTTGGGAATCTAGGCGTGAATGTATGCATGTTTGATTATAGAACCTGCTCACAAAATCTCACGAGAATCTGTTGAAAAATGCGACCTGTACAGAATAGCTGGATATCCGGACAGCGGAACATACGAAAGCATTTTGCCCAAGATGAAACGGAGGTATACGGTCGCTTCGCTCGTTCAATTAGCCTTTAAATTCAGCTTAATAAGGTTCAAAATCAAATCGACAATAACAGGTGCGATCTTTCAACCATTCGACAATCAAGGTCATTGACACTATTTAGATAACGTACAGCTGACTTCCACTGCGTTACATAACACATCTATATCTATAATACGTAGTAACATATTAAGTATGTCGATATATCATATAGGTATAATTATCTAGATTGGCATGGTCATACACGTGACAGAGAAATGTTTGGCTAGTTAACGAGATGCGAAACGCGTGTCGCTCTGTTTATCAGTATTGTAGATTCTTATCTGATATTAGTGGAAATATTTTGAGTCAACAAACAATTCTGTAACGTGGACGAATTATACTATAACTTGGACAAGTAAAAAAAATACTTTAGGTTATAATACTTATAATATAACATACTGGAAATACTCTTTATTATAAATATAATATGTTTTACGTCACACCTGGCCATAATGCGAGTTTTACTGCACGCTGGGCGTACAGAAACTCTCGCATTGTGGCCAGTTAAAGACGTAAAATTTTGTACTCAACACGGGCGATAATTCGTAAAGCCCCAGAGCCCATATTTATGGCCCTCACCTTCGGTTCGGGCCACAAACACCTGCGATCTGGGGCATTCACGAATTCACCGCCCTAGTTACGTAATGTACTATTGTATCACTGCAAAAATTCGCAACCAGTGTGAAAACCTTTGACCTTTCGTCCGTCGGGGGTTTAAAACCATTTTACAAGCTTTTATTTAACTTGCGATGTATGTAACTATGTTTGTTCGGGTGGAATCTTGCAACTCAATTTTGAAGCAATCTTCAACAGATTGAGCAAAAATTTGAGTTTAAGTACAGTTTGGATGGCAATTGAATATCACCGTCCAGCTAAAACCATCGTGCTGATCTGACGATGGAGACAGAAGGTGGCCATGGGAATTCAGGAATTAACCGACGTAACCCCGTTGAGTTTGGGCTCGTTAGAATCTTCTCAACGAGGAGTTGATGAAGGCATGCAGAAAAATACAGTTGGCGATAAAATCGTGTCCCAAAAATGACATTTTTAACAGCAACTTAATTCCCTTACGGTGAACGGACTAGATTGGAACCTGGGACGCAACGATTTAAAAAGCTCGCAAAGACGATACATACAGCACAATTTTTTTCGGAACATCGCAAAGTTCAAGATTTTACAGTCCTCTTGAGTTCGACCATGCTGGTTACATAGTCCATGTAAAGTAAATTTTTGACAGCACATTATTTCCCATACTGTGAGCGGACTAGAGGTGAGGATTGGAACCTGGTCTAGGACTCAAAGATATAAAAAGCTCGCAAAGACGATACATACAACACGATTTTTTTCGGAACATCGCAAAGTTCAAGATTTGACAGTCCTCTGGAGTTCGACTATGCTGACTATAATAGTCCGTGTAAAGTATACTCACGCCCTGTTCAACGCCGAAGAGCAGATCAGACTTGTCCTTCTCAGAGACGGCAGGCAGGTCTACGGGTAGGCCGGGCAGGTTCACGCCCTTCCTGGAGCCCAGAGCGCCTGGAAAAAGGACGTTGTTAATGAAACTTTGGCTTTAGCAATCACTTCGATACTTTATATTTGCACTAGCGACCCGCCCCGGCTTCGCACGGGTACTATAAACCTTCCTCTTGAATCACTCTATCTATAAAAAAAAATCTGCGCATCAAAATCCGTTGCGCAGATTTAAAGATCTAAGCATAAATAGGGACAGACAGTGGGAAGCGACTTTGTTTTATACTATGTAGTGATGAAAGATATGGATCATGAGTAATGACTTGCGAAATGCTACGTTAACTTTTAGCAAAAACCCTACCTGGAAACATTTAACTTATTACAAAGATGTTCTAAATAAAAACTATAAAAAAAGTATGTAATTATCATCATTATATCAGCCGAAAGGCGTCCACTGCTGGACATAGGCCTTCCCAATTAGTGGTACAATTACCGGTACTGCGCCAGCCGTACAAGTGTACTAATGTACATCGTCCAGTACTTTATAGTCCCCTATCCCCAAGTAGAGGAAAGAAGTCCTTTGGTCCTATCTAATTTACAGTCGCCTGAATGAGAGGTTGTGAAACTCTGAGCAGTCTCGAGTGTACTAAACGAGGTTTACTAGGGGGCCACAGTCCTTTTAACCTTGTACCTACTCCAGGAAAAATACGGTTTTGAAAAGCATGAATCTTTGTTGATTCCATTTTAAAATATTATTGTGATGCTTGATTCAAGAATCCGACAAACTTTTCACCCGGAAGTAATTATGTAGATTTAAATGAAGCATGCATTGTTTTTTTTTTGTATTATTTATCTTGAATATTATAGAGCAAATAAAATGAACCAAAATAAAGAGAAAAAAAATATTTATTTTTTTTGTGACTTTTCAGAAGCTAGTTTATTTATAGTTTTTTTCATGTCTGTAATTTTGCCGGATTCTGTTGCTTGGTAACTATTTAATTGATAATACTCGTATATCCGATAAACAGAAAAAATAAGCTATAGTAATATTATTTCCAAAATTGTCTTTTTTTCCATACAAGCTGCCAGTTCGTTGACTATTGTTTCAACCCGCCCCAAAACAACTTACCCCCGTTCTCAATGCTGCAGACTAAACCATCAGCGGCCACAGACTGGCAAATTACTGAGATGAGACCATCGTCAATGAAGATACGGTTGCCAGGCTTCACAACGTTGGTAATGTTCTTGTAGTCGACGAACACGGCGGTCGCATTTCCCTTCTCTGCCAACGCGGGGTCAATGGACAGCTTTATAGTGTCGCCTTTCTTCAGCTCAACTTCGGCTGAGCCACCCTGGAACGTTAAAATATCGTTAAAAAACTACAACTTACAAACGTTGAAAAACCCCCGACATTTTCATTTCAAAGTCCAATACCTCAAAAATGGCTAAACAGATTTTCATGAAACATGGCTAACAATACTTGGGACAAAATTATCTTTGTCACAAAAAAAAACCGCATTCAAATCGGTCCATCCATTAGGGAGCTACGCTACCACAAACAGTTACACAGGTTCACAGACAGACACGTTAAACTTATAACACTCCTCTTTTTGCGTCGGGTGTTAAACACGAGTAATATGTAGACTTGATGTGAGGTTTTTGTAGTAGATCCCAATTGGAAAGATCAATTGCATCGAAAGTTCACAATGCTTTTATCGATTTGAATCTTCATAGAGCCTACGGAGCCAACTTTGTGGCCCTTTTGAACTATAGGCGGTCAACTATATGGATTTTATTGTATAGTTAATGGTTATCTATACTGTAAGAGTACCGTTTAGCTGTTCTGATATCACGGCAAGGATGAGTGAAATAGCCAGAGTAAACCAAGGTAAGCTAAGGTACCTATACCAAGTATCACGCTATCAACAACAGTTCTTCTCAGTTGGCAATCGTCACGACGTGGCCCTCGTGAACTATGCGCGTTCATTTATGGCCCATAAGAACTGTGTGTATCAATACTAACTCCTTCCAACAGTCCGGTCCTAATCTCAGGTCCCTTGGTGTCCAGAGCAATAGCAAGCGAGAACGGGAAGCCAAGCTTCGCGCTGTAGTTCTTCTCGGCCTGACGGCAGTTGGCGATGGTCTCGGCATGATACTCATGCGAGCCGTGCGAGAAGTTCATCCGGGCCACGTTCATGCCGGTCTCCATCATCTTCTCCAGCATGGCGACATCGCGGGAGACGGGTCCTGCGGGAACATGGGTGAAGGATTAGAACGGACCCTCTTCAACAGACCTGTTGGTTGGCCGCACAGGCAACCAGCACCATCAATTACGGCCGAAAGGCTGCTGGAATAGCACAAGTACCAAAAAATTAAAAATAGTCATAAGAATGAGTCACTTCTTTCAACCATTAATAAGTAGCACTCTTGAGGTGTGTTCGAAGAAAGTTTTGTGTAATGAAAGTCAGAAGTGAACAAAAGGCGTTCGATAATTTTACAGGGTATTTATATCCACTAAGACGACGCCCATTTCAAAACACAAACCAGTGTGACCGTAATGCAATGAGACACTCCTCACCGCTTTCTCGTGGATCGATCAATCTACACTGAGCCAACGTGGGATCCGTGGCCCATCCCCTCATCGTCCTCCTATCGTTATTCCCGGTTTTGCCCCTAAAGGAGTCCGCTTTAACACCTAATCCCAAGATTTGGCATAGACACTAGTTTTACGAAAGTGACTGCTATCTGATCTTCCAACCCAGCGGGGAAAACTAGACCTATAGGTTTCTTCACGATGTCTTCCTTCACTCATCATCCTCCTAGCGTTATTCCCGGTAATGCCCCTAAAGGAGCCCGGGGTCCGCTTTGACACCTAATCCCAAGATTTGGCATAGGCACTAGTTTTACGAAAGCGACTGCCATCTGACGATGTCTTCCTTCACTAACGGTAAATAATCCGTACATAAATTCCGAAATTCTCATCGGTACGAGCCCACGACCGCCGTTTGACAGCCGCATGCCTGAACCACTGGGCTACTGCAGCCCATCCCCTGTCGTCTATAAATTGATAATAGGTGCCAATAGTAGAAACCATCCATTTCACCTTCTATGTATGATAGTTAAGCGGCGATGTCATGAAATACGTCGGACAGCAAAGTTCCAGGATCATCATCATCATCATCATATCATCCGAAAGTCGTTCACTGCTGGACATAGGCCTCCCCCAAAGAGTGCTACAATGACCGGTCCCGCGCCACCCTTTACCAGGTCATCAGTCCACCTTGTGGGGGGCCTACCCACGCTTCGCCTTCCGGCACGTGGTCGCCACAATGTGCAGTTTAAGGATAATGCTGCCTAATCCTCCTTGTAGGACAGCATGAGTATGATGTCCTTACCGATAGTGCAGATGATGCCGGACAGGCGCACATAGGACGCCTTGGAGTCGATGTCGAGCGCGCAGATGTGCTGCAAGTGCGAGCCCGCGTCAGCCGCCGCCTGCTGCTGCCCAGGCTTGTCTCCTGACCCCGCCTGAAGCAAACACAACATACAAAATCCTATCTTCGGGTGTGCCTGCACGTCTATCGTGGGACGGCCGCGACATTCTCTCGATATTTCTCGCACTCTACCACTTGTTCTAAGTGTTCAAATCGAGAGAGCTCGCGCGCCGTCGCGTGTTATAACATTCGCTCATGTGAGCTGTTCCTAGTTTGCACAATTAACAGTGTTGAGGTTCTGGTTTTTGCGAGATTCAAGTGTGATTTTGAATTGAAATGAACACTTTAATTGTTTTTATTTAATTGAGATTTGGAGTCCCCTCCTTCGTGTGGACATAGCCTAATTTAATTTGGTCGCATTCATAAACCGTATAAACTGCGTCGCCTCTTGTATCAATTTGTGTGATAAAATCATTACTTAATTTTACAAAAGCTGTTTATTATTGACCATATCACGGCTATCACGCGACGGCGCGCGAGCTCTCTCGATTTTTCTCGCACTATCCGTCTCTCTCTTATTAGAACACTTAGCACAAGAGGTATAGTGCGAGAAAAATCGAGGGTATGTCGCGGTCGTCCCATGATAGACGTGCAGAGAGACGGCTAGTGCGGGAAAAATCGAGAGCTGGCGCACCGTCTTGTGGTAGCCGTGCAAAGACTTGTTTTTTTCACACCCGCGTGCCTACGTACATTGTGAACACTACGCGTACTTCTGCTAACAGTCGACACAACAGTGCAATGCCACATCGCAGCTCTACGACACTAGAACTGGCTGAATACTAGTGACTACTTATCAGAGTGTTATTCGACGCCTAGACCTAGAAAACGAGCTAAACCACAACCGCAGCCGGAAACGGGGTGGTAAACGATTTCGAATGAATAAGTATAACACATATGTTTTGCCTCCTATTCATATTATTTTAACATTTTTAGGATAGCCGGGAAACGGGGTATTGACCCTGCCTACGAACCTGACATTCCTAGGTTCGAATTCTTATAACACAAGCCGTATTGAGTTTAGATACTATGGGCCAGGGCGCATTGTATCCAAACTCTGAAGAGGTAATTTCCCCCATACGAACTTTGCACCCCTATTTAACACGCTTAGGGGTGGGTTTCTCAAAAAACCCTAAAATTACTTTTTTTTGTATTGTAATAAGGAGTCCATACACAAACTTTCAAGTCTCTCACTTAAAATTTTACTCCATCCCCATACAATTGTTCAACCCCCTTTTTAACCTCTTGAGGGTGGAATTTTCAAAAGTCCCTTCTTAGTGTGTACTAACGTTTTATTACCAATTGTGAAAAAAACTGCATTCTAGTTTCAACGGTTTGGGCTGGGCGTTGATTTAAGTGAGTGAGTCAGTCAGTCAGGCAGGACTTTTACGTTTATATGTTTATATACATAGACTACCGAGGGTGGAGTCCCTCCCTGGTACCTGTAATCCTACCGGACACACCCTTGCCTTGTCCCGTCCTAGAGGTACCTAGTTACCAACTACTAGTACTATATACATAGTGGTGGTGGGTACGGAATTATCGGTGCGCGTGTCTGGTTTCAAGAAAATTCACTACAACCAGATAAAGCCGATAAATATAGAATTGAGTATGTTCCTATCAAAATTATGACTCCATTTGATAATATCCGATTGACGGGCGACTTATTAGCGGCCTAGTTAGACAGGTATGTGCGATAGGAGAAACCCCATGTTATTAATGTACGATTGATAAAGAATTATCATGTATACTACTTTACATCGTTCAATAATAACTGATAAAAACATCTAGCCCAGCAGCAGCTCTCCTTTTATAAGCATAACTATTTTTTATGGCAGCGAAAGATATGTTGGTCATTTTTAACCCCCGAAGAAAAAAGAGAGGTGTTATATGTGTCTGTCTGTGTACCTGTGTATCTGTGTGTCTGTGTATCTGTCAATGGTATCTTAGCTCCCAAACGGATGGACCGATTTGAATGCGGTTTTTTTTCGTATCATATATAATTTTATCCAGAGTGTTCTTAGCCATGTTTAATCAAAATCTGTACCGCCGTTTTTGAGATATTGGGCTTTGAAGTGAAAATGTCGGGAGTTTTTCAACTTTTCTAAGTTGTAGATGTTTGTCACTCAATTGATTATAAGTAATAAAAAATCTGAGATTGCAGAAAAATCATTCATTAATTTGAAATTCATGCATAATATCCCATAAGCGCATTTTCCTGCTGTCCAATTGGAAGACATGTTTCCTGAAGTATTTATGTGCACATTGCAATAGTATAATAATGGGGCTAACTGAGTTGGCCTTGAGCACAATATGCACAGCTCACGGCTAATGGAAACCAGTTAAAACCTCTTCGCTTCCTATTTAGATGAATCTGTGGCCTGTTTAGTTGGATTACAGTGTCAATCACCTTTTGACTTAAGCTCATGAAGATTATCCACCAGCACTTGGACATACTCTCGATTTTTCTCGCACTATACCTCTTGTTCTTGTGTTCTAATAAGAGAGAGACGGATAGTGCGAGAAAAATCGAGAGAGAGAGCTCGCGCGCCGTCGCGTGATAGCCGTGCAGAGGTGTGCCAAGCTAGTTGTCAAATATACAAAAACACAGCTTTGGAACAACCGGTGTATGATCTAGAGTTGAATTTGTTTTAATTAAAAAAAACAGCCAATAAAAAAAAACCGTGTTCCGGATTTCCTGTTTGTGTCAAGCTTTCAGGTTCAACATGGGGTCACGGATTTTCTGAAAGGATTTTTTATTGGGACACATTTGCATTTGTTTTGTTTTGTAACAAACTCTACTCTACTATAATTGATTCAAATTTCATTGCAAAATTGTATAGTTCTGTTTTATGGCATTTCCTAAGCTGGGCCCCAAAGGGCCTAAAATATTTTCTTTGTATGGTAGGTGGCTATATCATTCTCAGGCTGCGGAAATCCATTCTATACACAAGTGAAAGAGTTTTTGAAATTGGAAATGTGGTTCTGGGGTTTAGGTATACAAATTGACGACCGCTTTAGCCTAGTTGGTAGTGACCCTGCCTACGAAGCAAGAGGTCCTGGGTTCACGAATATTTGTTCCTGAGTCATGGATGTTTTCTATGTATTTAAGTATGTATTTATCTATATAAGTATGTTTATCGTCGTCTAGCACCCATAGTACAAGCTTTGCTTAGTTTGGGGCTAGGTCGATTTGTGTAAGATTGTCCGCAAATATTTATTTAATTTACAAAGCTACAATCTCACAGACTTACCATTTTTATTATAATAGTAGTAAGTACAAGATAATTATAAACCATTACCTACCATAAGAACTGATACAACAACCAAACTCAAAATTGATAGTTAAAAAAATACAGTAGACACAACACAGATTGAATAAAGTCAGCAACAGACTGCAACATCATACTACTGTATAAGCTTTAAAATATCAGATAAGTCTAGATAGCACACTTAAAATCTAATTTTAATTAGCCTACTCATTATAATAAAGTGGACAATTCAAACAAATGTGGCTTTTGTCTCATTAGAAATAAAGGCCGTTATTAAAGTAGCAACTAGTATATGACATGATCAAGCCAATTCATGTTTTAATACGGAGGTATATGGTTCATTCTAAGTTGATTGATTGATATAAGTCCAGTGTCAATGTTAAGGGCATGAGCTATTGTTGTCATGTTAATTACTAGTGCATATGATATGCCTTTAAATAGATATAGTATTTTTGTATGTGACTTGTCTATGTTTGATAATATTACTGTTAAGTAAAGAAATAAGTACCAAACCTAGATTTTGTACTACAAAAATAAGTTTAATTTTAGAAAATGCAGAATTTTAACAAGGACTCTTTTTATATGATTTTAGAATAACATCATCATCTCCTCCTAGCGGTATTCCCTTTTGCGCCCCTAAAGGAGCATGCGGTCCGCTAGAATATAGTTTTTTTATTTTAAATAAATAAATCAGTCAGGTTATGTATAATAGGGATTATTACATTGTATTAGCCATACCAATTGCATCAAAGTTGTCCGCTCAAAAAGAAAATCTATTGTCCAAGGTAGAAGATTCCAATGAAAATTTTATAAAGAGTTGACCACATTAATTAACTCAACCAGTATAAATATATATATATACACATCAAATAATAAACATAGTTGAATCAATGTGTAAATATATAAATAAAGAACTCTGAAACCAGTTTATAAATTCTTACATTTTTTTGCAGCTGCATTATTCTAAATTCAACACTAAGAATGTGAACACAAAATTGAAAAGATCCCTAAGAAATCAAACATGCTAGAGGCCACCCCTCTCAACTATGTTGGTGGCCTTCACTGAATGTCAATAAAACAACAATAGACCTTACCATGAGGAATTAAAAGATCTAATTCAAGTGGGAACACATAGTGTTTATATTCTCTTTGGTGGGAACTGTATGAAGTGTTTTTATTTTACAGATCAATTTGTTTTTTTTTCTGCAACTAAGAATAAACAAGTGTTATGAGTAAGTAGGTAATTAAAAAAACTAATTCTTTAAATACTTGCCTATATATAGCTAGCAGGATATTTACTAAAAATACCTTACCTGGCAAAACTACCCAATCAATAATCATAGTTCAGGCAAAACTAATTACCTTGATAATATCAATATTATTTTATTACTGCAAGTATTAATTTTATTACAGATTACATTTCCTTACTGCATTTGTGTTACATTCAATAGGGAGATTAAAGTCATTTTAATGTACTCTGATTATATTATATGCAGTAAAACAGCTGATAAGGCATATGGCAACATGAAAATTGCAATAGACTAGGATCCATTTACAGTCACGATAAGAAGATTATTTAGTACCACCTCTAGTCAAGTATTATATTTTCTCAGACACAAATCAACGCAATAAAGCCGAAAATTGGCACGCAAACGCAACAAAACCGACTACGTAACCAGAAAAACGTAAAATGGTAAAACCGGCACGCGTGTAAATCGCCAGGGTAACCGGGTTCACATCAAACTATTCCAGCCCCAATTTACGAAAATAGAATGAACTATTCACCTCGGATTTTCCATCGTAGATCGTCGGCCACACCATCCTTATTGTTTTGCAATGGAAATGTTCACAACACACGTGAGGTGGGACGAAAGGCGCCTTTGATCTTGAACTGCCCTTCCGCGTGAAAACTAAACCGTCTGTGAGTGAGTTTGGACTTGCGTACTGATACCCGTGGTGCGGCGCGCGCAGCGAACGCGGCGCCCGGAATACAAACCGAATATTCGAACGGTGTTTTTAATATTTCAATACTGAAGCCTTTTAATTCAGTGCACATTCGTTATAGTTAACTGCAATTATGGACGACGAGCCGACATAGATCGTCTATATTCTATATTTAAACATTTGAAAACGTGCCAATCGTTTCTCATCTAGATGCTAAAGTTCTATTACGTTTACCTTACATAAACTGTTAATATTGTTTTGTAACAAGACAACTACTTCTCTAAATAAATTGTTATTCGCGCGCAACTGCCAATGCCAATTTTAGTAAACTGTCATCCACGATAAAAAATTTTTAGAAATGTTAAGTTCCAACGTTCTAGCATTCCAATCATCCTAATATTATATAACAAATTCAAAAGTTTTATTTATACCGAACACGGAAGTGTTGTTGGAACGCCGTTGGCAAGCTACTTCCGGTTTTCTCTATGGTATTTTGAAACACTTCAGCCGCGTCCGATAATTTGTGCCTAGCTTGACACGTTACTTGTCAGCCAGGGATTTTCAACCGTTTTGGATAATAGAGTGTAATAAATATAACTGATATACGTGTATTGTTTTTTTTTATTATAATTTATAATTCATTAATCTCTTTAGTATTCATTTGAATCAAAAGTATTAAATTATTGTATTGTTCTCAAGAGCGTGTAGGTAGTTGCATTCATATTTTCATCGATTCGAGTATAACATTGAAATTAAACTGTTTTAGGACGTTTCACGGGGATAGTGCATATCAAATTCAAATTGGGCCATTTACTTTCCATCATGGGAGATATCGCTAACTGACGTAATAATACCAAAAGAGCAGTCACGTGAAGCGCGCATCAAGTTCGTAGAATGAAAGACATGAGCACATATTTTCTATTTACACAAAAGTTACCGTTAGTCTTTATGGTAAGCAGACACAATCGCCTATGGAAGCTCGTGAGACCAGACGAGACGAATCACAAGCACGCTGTCGATCCTTTATTGATTTGAAGGTTCAGCTAATTAATTTAATTGTAGTAGAAAAAAAAAACAATAAACATTTGGTATTGGAAATAAACGAGTCTGTCATAATATATGTACTAAGGTACCGTCGCCTAATAAGGCCCACATTCAACTAAGGTTCCGTCGCCTAATACGGCCCACATTCATTTCAAAGTCTTGTAATATAATTACATTATGATTAATAAATAAAAACCATTCATAGGACTGGTAATTATTTATTTAACTTACAAAATAGTTAAAAAAAACTTTAAATAATCGTCAACTCACTGTTTAGAAGTAATCGTAAAATACACTATTTAATTAAAATGATTAAATAAAATATTGGATATATCCCAAAATTTTAGTTCTGAGCTTCTTTACGGATAATCGGATATGAAAAATATTTTTGCTATAAATCAACAATAACCTATAAAATGTAATTGGATGTTGAACAGAGTAACATCCAATTATATGTAATTACAAGTACTGACAAACTGCGTATTTTTTAAAATTTGTTTGGGATTAAATGTAGAAATTGGAAAATTATAAATCGTGCAATATTTTAACACGATGCAGCAAACTGTATTTTTAGGAGCCAGGCCCATCTTCGTGCACCTTATTCATTTAATTTTATCATTGGTTTAATTTAGTTCACTTAAGTATTTATTAAGTTTCTTGCAATGTGATTGCAATTAACTGATAAGTTGCCTAAAATCATGTCTTTCTCGCTAAGTACCCACACAAATTCCAATATAAGTTTTAAAATATTTTATATAATAATAATAAATTAAAATCTGAATAATTTGTGTATGTTAATGATTTAATATTTGCATGGAATTTTAATGTTCCGAAATAAAGTTTTTTTTTATTACTAAAAAAAACTTTTTATTAGTCAAATTAATTAGTGAGTTGCTACCGTAAAGATTAAGGTAGGTAGTTAGTTTCCTTTCAAGGCCCATAGATTTTATTATCATG
The DNA here is from genome assembly GCA_945867215.1 of Epinotia demarniana. Classification (NCBI taxonomy): domain Eukaryota; kingdom Metazoa; phylum Arthropoda; class Insecta; order Lepidoptera; family Tortricidae; genus Epinotia; species Epinotia demarniana. Next base: position 23,537,637 of record OX244267.1, on the reverse strand, counting down.
TATATGTGTAAGTATCCACTTTTTAGCAACTATAATAATCGTATCAAAAAACCACAAAAAAAAATTTTTTTTTTTACTTATTGTCGTTTTACTCGGAATCACTTGGAGATTTCTTGCGAGTACACTATATAAATAACATCTAGTCAAAGTAGCTCAAGGGCAGATGTTGCTACTTTATTTAAATAATTTTATATTGTTAATTTTACAATATAGGTACGAGTAGGTATAATGTGAGAACATTATTATTTACTGTTTGACATTTTTAATTTTGTTTTTTATTTATGCGTCTGACGTTTCTACTGTAGTTTGTACAATTTTATATCAATGTATGTGATTGTTTAACTAAAGTAATGGGTTATGTTATTATTATTGTTATTTTTTGCATGAAATCGTTCATTATTATTATTATATTATTGTCCTACTTTTTAAGACATGTCACAGAGAACTGAACTATTTGTAAGATCTGTATTGAACTACCTGTGATACACAAAATAAATGATATTTCGATTCTTCGGATTCAGCTACGGCCTTTAATAGTTATTCAAATTACAAAGTGCAACGAGGTACAATGAAGACTAAAGCTGCTATTTAGATTTACATTTATTATCGCGCATAAATGAACCGCCGCCAGTGAGCTCATGTCTCACGCCTTAGCCGGCTGATATCACGGACGGGCGGAAATGACCGGAATGCATTTTTTAGGTTATAAAATCGGAACTTCACTAAATCGATGCTCTAATATCGTGAAAAATTAGTAACAGTTAGTCTCTATCATGTTTCGTTTAAAAATATTATTATGTTATTCATTTAGTATCCACAAAAACAGTCTAATGTCAAAGTGCTAAGTGTAAAACTGACCAACAAAAGTCAGAAATGCCTAATATAATTCAATCAAGCTCAATTAACTCGTGACCAATTAACAGTTCCATTCATTATACGTTACGACGCATTTTGTTTTGTCTTTTTCAATTTCTGAATAATTGCCTCTTATTCTTATTCCGTCTTAGTTACAGAGAATAGATAAATTTTTCCAGCAGTTCTTGAACTTTACATTACGAATGTTAAAACAAGGATATGATTTGGTAAACTTACCGATGCCATTATGAATTATAAAAACAAATTACAACACAAGTTCTACAAAAAACAAAGTTAGCACGACCAGCCGCTAATACACTTTGACAGCTAAAAAGTTGAAAAGGACTTCAGAGGTCAAACAATGTCACAGGTAAACTATCCGGATTCACAGTTTTTACGCTTGCCACATTGTTGCAATTTTTACTACTTTTCAATGTTTTTTAATCTTTAGTTCACATTCCTTTCGGTTTTTTAATTAACCTAAGAAATGTTGAAAAGGTTTACGTTCTCTGATTCAATAAAACCATAAAGAAAAGACAGTCTCAACTTTGATCTACTTTTTAAACAGAAAAAAAATATGACGTCCAGTCAACTGACTTACTTTTTTACTCTTACGTCCATCATACCATTCAATTCAATTCATTCATAATCAAAGTTACAATAGGGACATAGGGACCTGTTTCCTCGTTGCTACTATGACTCATTCGAACACCTTTATAAAAATACTAAATATGGGAAAGTTTAAGCATAAAACTTACCCTGCAATTCCTCCTAGTTTCTACGGCTTTCATGATGATTCACTATTTTAGACTGACCACGAATCACGACCCAACTCGGATGACTTTAACAGCCCGTCTGCGAGTTGTCCTATTCGACCGTTTATCGTAGACTGATAAAACGCCTCGCCTTATCAATCGCCTCTCCATCATCAAAAAGCTACATTGAGTTCAATTAGACTATTAAGGTAGCCGCTTCGCACGAAGCATATTTTGTGACACGTCACGTAGGTACCAAATAATATCGACTGCTAGGGTTCAGATAACAGACGCTGCATAAATCATCCTTTTATAAGTAAATGTACCTACAGTCGCCATCAGATATATCGGAGCGGCCGAAGTGCTCATAAATATCTGAACACGTCACTAATGCATCGACAATAGACTTTTTCAGATTATCAAATGGCGACTGCACATTGTATGTACCTATTCCTGCACGGCGATCACAGGATGGCTCGCAAGCTGTTTTGCGGCGAGATAGAGTATCAGTCTCTTTCTAATTGGAACGCTTAGCAAGAGATGGATGTCACCGCGACACAGCTCGCGGGCTATTTCAAAGCCCGTGGACGGATTCGATACATAATTGGACGAAATCGGCTCGATAGAAAATAATAGCAAAGATGGGTCTTAATCATCATTTAACGCTTCTGCCTTTATTTCTTGGCCGTTTGGGGTCTGCAATTAAAAACATGAAGTCAACACATTCATACGTAAACCGCTGACGACTCATATCTCACACTTTCTTTTATTTCAATTTTCATTTGTTATCATCGTCTAAAACCGGACCGCCCAGTAACACTCGCTCCCGTTTACTCCGATACAAATAGACAGTGCACACGCTATCCCAAATCCTAAAAAAGGGCATTTTGATGTTGACAGCGTCTTAACTACTAAAAATACATGGTTTGCGAAGATCTTGCAACAGGACGTGAGCGAATATTTACTCAGAAGCCCACAGAAGCATACCTTTATTTCCTTCCAAAGGTACTCAACTCACATCGTCTGATTTTCAGTTTACTGTGATGCGAGATAGTTGGGGAAAAGATATGTCTATCTTTTGTTTTTCGAACGCTATAATACCTATTTGCCTAAATAGAATAAAACAAGAAACATGTTTATACTTTTTTAATTCCAAATCCAATTTACAATAAAAATCAATTAAAATAACATTTTGTTCGATACTAAATAAACAGATAATTACAGCTACTGACAAGAATATCACCTTTCTGAAAACATACGAATGGCATGAGCAACTTATTTGTAGCGTTTTTATCAAGGAAGCTTTAGCTGCCTTTATACGTCACCACCAAATAAACATACCAGTCTAGTTAAAACTGTTTACTTAACCAATCTCGTATCATTGAAAATAGTATGGAATCTACATGAAAAGGAAACCCATAGCACTCTATACCATACCAAAAAAGCAGATTTTGTCTATGACGGAGCCTAAAAAGTCTTGTTCAACTGGCGTTATTGTGCATTGAGACGAAAACGCGCGGTACGTACATTTTATGAACGTGAACTCACATGAGCGTTCCCGGCACTAACGTAATTGTAATATAATGAGCTCTCTGAATAGGGTTTTAAAAAATGAATGTTGGGCGAGACACGAGATTGGCTGTAAACAGTTGAAATTAATTATGGTTAAATCGAGAAAATTCACCGGAGATTAGATAGGAATATTATCTAGTGTATTTGAATGATAGTAGGCATATGAAAATCATTAAATTACCTACAGTCAGAGTACATTGTATTATCATTATTGAATGATTGTAGGATTGATTACCTAGATTTCTCTAGGTAATCAATCTTAATTAATTGCATTAAATTGATCAAACAAGCTAACTACATATAATGCCAGTAGATTTTATGAATGCTTCCACAAACTGAATAAAAAACCCCGGCACGTAAGTAGAAGCAATATGGCGGCTTTCACCCAGGTTCACTAGTGCGTATGCTCAGATAGCATGCCTGGAACCCCGCGCCACCGCCCCGCTTAGTCTCAGCCAGATTATAGCTGAAAATCTACGCAAGTTTAACTTTCGAGCCGGCGAAAATACTAGAAGAAAATCGAGAACAAATCGAACTGGAAAGTTCATAATCATAATACTATTTAAAAACAATAGTTTTTTGTTTTGTTTGAAATTTGTTTGAAACTAACAGCGTTCAAAATAAATATTATCATTGGTCAATTGGTCATAGTACAATCCGTAAACTTGTAACGGCATGCCAACTGAGCGGGTAAAGTTTTAAAAGTTACAGTTGGTATGCAGTTCACTCTTTCAATACTATCATTCAAATACACTAGACATTCCAAGAAGCGTTATAAGAAACTTAACCCATAACAATAGTTATATTATAAATTATAATCAATACAAGTATAAAAAGTTCAAATAAAACCGACTTAAAAATCTCCGCGATGCTGCCCATTTTACAAAATTGGTGTAAACTATACCTATAATACATCTTGTTTAACAGTATAGTGGAGCAATTATTCACACATGCCAAGAGGTCATCGGGCCGTTAGAAATAATGTAAAATGAAAAAAAAAGGCAGATATATCGAACGTAAACCAATTTACGTACGCCTTTGGCCTCCACAAAACTTTACGAGACTTTCAACAAAATTCTTTAATTATAGGCAACATATCGTATTTCATTACTGACCAACCTGTAATTTGTCCGCTTGGAACTAAAGAAAATACCACTTTTGATCGAATACTGATCTTTCTCGGCACTTTTAACCCTTTGGACGTTAAACACACATAAAAGCGTTGCGTGTTGTATCGCGTGCGCTGTCAAAGTCGCTTTCATGCATTGAACTAAGGCTCTTATTTTACTTCTCTGCAGTACTTGGCGTATAGATCGTAGGTACGTGAAAAGTGGCGATCAAAGAGTTAGTCATAGATTTGAAATACCTTTAAAAAAATCATCTTTACAGGACAGTTCATTGATACACAAGTAAAAAAAACTCGTCTAATTAAGAACATCTTCATTACGAGTCGGTTAACCCTTCAGCCGCCGCAGTCGGCAAAACACGACGGTGCATTTTCGCGTAGGCTCAGACATCATTTCGGGACAGAAATTGGACTGCAGCCTACAAAGGGTTGAAAATTAAGCAATCATATTTAGCAAGCATGCAATACATCGTTGTAGTCTTCATTATATTATTATAAACAACTAATCTGTGCGCAGTTATTGTGACATAAGGGTTATTTAACAATTTCTATAATTCTTTCAAGTATTGCTTTCAAAGGTTTGATAAATATAATTATTTTTGTTAAGAAGGCGCTCCCTGGCTGCGAGAATGGCTGTGTTATTTCAAACGATTCAGTTTTGTTTTTCATGCAGTGAATATGTTTGGGACAAATAGGAACATTCCATGTAAGACGTGCGGTTGACGTCCATAGACAAATAAAAATCAAGGATTCCAAAGCCCAAAGTACAGTGTTAAGAGCCTAGCTGAGCAACTTTTCAAATGTCGAATTTTTGACGCAATGTTTCTGTCGCGCTGTGTGGGCGGGTCTGCCAATTCGTGCGATAAGGACAACTGCAGCTCGGACTAAAAATCTCACGCAAAAAACTCAAAAATCGAGGTTTCGCTATACAATTTTGGGAACTGCAAGAAGAAGAAATAATCTACACCGCTATGTTTTGATTTTTGATGATATTGATCTTATTTGAAAAATTCATTGCTCTATGTTCAAAAACCAGAGAAGAAACAGTCGAGAGCGTTTGTATGGCAAAATCGCAGGTAGGCATTCCTCTACTACGATAGTTGAAGTAACTTCATCATTCGTATTTATCAGCCAAAGTCCACTGCTGGACAGCTTCCCCCAAAGAATGTCCCGCGACTTTTATCAGGTTTACTAGGAAGTAACTTGGTATTTCAAAAATGACATCAAGACCTGGTTTTGGGGTAAAATTGTTTGCACCGACGCAGCCGAATGACGCCTCCTTAGTCTCCATAGAATTCATATAGCTCTTGCATTCACTATGAAATGTATACGTATCCTGTTCACTATATCACAAAGCTAGTTACGCTGGCACAAATGTTTAGCTTACGAAATGAATCACGATACAATATAAGAAAGATGCAAATCGTCACTCTCGGCGTGCGAATTACTCACAATGACACAGGACTCTAATGTCAGGAGGATAAAGAATGTCTAGATCATTTTGAGTGTGTTATTTTGCGTAGCTACTTCTGCTACTCACTGTACTTAAACAGTCTGTACCTATCGTTCCTCTTTGCACCTGGTAATAGAGCGGAAATTGTATACATATCTTTGTCGTCGAGTGTAATATTTCACTGTAGAGAACATCAATATACAGCCGTACATTCAAGATGTGTTGCCAATTCACCGCCAAATAATAATTCACACATTGTCGTCAGATTCGCAATTCAGTACTCTCTGATGATGACACCCTTTAGCCTTGTACGGGCTCGGTCTGACAGCTGTCAAATTATAGTGAATTAATCTTTCACGTTCGAAGGTCAAATTAAGTCTGTTAAATTATCTTATATAGTTTTGTGATATAGAGTACATACTGAATGATGTAAATTCATTTTGTTTGGTTCTTCAGCCTCATATAGGCGAATGTCTAGTTAAATTATTTCTGAAAGCGTAGCTACACACATTCACATAGTTATATATTTTTTAGATATGCTAACCACATTAGGCATAAACTTTATATATTTTAATAATTTTTACATCTTTAGTGACTTTCAACCATACAGAACAGGAGGAAAGTCTATGAAAATACCTACCTGAAAGAAATTAATTTTAAAATGTTTATGTAATGTGTATTAAGAAATCATTGTGTATGCAAGACCTGTTCAACAATATAGTATCAAGGAAATAGGCCGTTTTTTAAAGAACTCTAACAATATACATTAACCTTTTCACCGCCATCCCTGAACCTGTTAACCGTCCAAAAAACCTAAAAAAACTAGATAGTTAAAATGGCGGAAAATTTGTTTGTCTTTACGTGACCAAACTAACAAAGGTATGTTATTAGAATACGAACATATTATTTATTCTTGAAACTCCTTTGCCCACGAATGTCTGGTATTCATTGAATAACTTTGAAAAACAAACAGTTTTGTAAATACAGAGATCATGAACAATCTTGGGCACCGTATAAAATTACGTGACGGTTGTCAATGGGGACCCCATTATGGGGTTGGCCGGGCGAAGGTATTTGCAGATGGCGCCAGCATAGGTTTTACCTGTCAGTCCTACCAAAACTGTCAAATTCTTGTTTTTTTTTTCGGAATTTCATTGTTTAGAATCAAGCCGTTTAAGCCAAATCCCATAGAAAAAGGCTAGTGATTAGGTAAAACCTATGATGGCGCCATCTAGTCAAACTTTGACAGTTGCCAACCCCATTGAGGAAGTATAATGCTGTTCTGTCATTTATAAAAGTAATAACTGTCAAGTACTCGGAAACTATTTGTAGTTACATTCCGCAATATGGCGACCGTCACATAATTCCCGTTTACATGATATATTTCTTTATTCTGTATCTGTATTTTCGCGATAACTCTGGCGGTGAAAATGCTACGGGTTAAACTTCATTATAAGTTTTATCTAACTATTTAAAAAAATATCTGCCTGGACTATTTATGCCACTATGAATAATTTCGTCTTAGTACTACAACATGAACAACTTTTGGTTCGAAGCATATTTGAAAGTACACACAACTGTAAATATAATTTAGGCCCAATTTTACAGAATACCTTCGTATTACATTATTTCATGTGTTCTTTAAATATTTTTAGCAAAATCATAATTTCCAAATAATTGAGATTTTTTAAAGAGGCAATCTAATTAAGACAATATCTCGTTTTTACTAATCCTGATTATGATCACAGTGCCGGTTAGTGTGTGCAACCATTAAATAAATTAAAAACCTGTTTTTATCTCCAATTTTTGCCAGAAATAAACTTTAGCATATGAAATAATGTAATACATTGGTGACCCCAAATTTGCGTCAGCTAACTACATAATACTCTATTAACTCTATGAAGATACAGTATACAATGGAAGGTACATCTGAACTATCTGTTTCGAGTCCATATTGTCGAGTGAAAATAGTGAAACGCATTTATAATATACACTTTACAATATACTTTGACAATTTCTATAATATCTTATATTTCAGCTACATTCATAATATCACGTCGGCTGACAGATATGGCTCGTTTACACTAGGACAGAGAGGCTAGCCGATGCAAGACCAGAAAAATCTAGCCTCCTCTTTCTAATTTTCACAGTGTAAGTGAGACAGTCGCGAACGATTCGACCTGGCAGCAAGTTGTGCTAACCTACTAGAGCTGTCAAAATCCACCCATCATGTAAGACAGTAACTTGATTGATTGGTTTCCCCAAGGTGATGTCAGCTGATGACATCATTCGCTTGCTGGCTCAGTGTAAACAAGCCTTTACAATCTGTCTAATCTAAATCGTCTTTTAAAGCATTTAATTAATATTTGAATGAACAAAATGTCGCCGTTGACCGTTATTGCTAATATAGCTCCCACCCTGATGCATCACATACATTTCAATACAACGCAAATAATTATTTTTATAAACCGCTACTTACATTAAGATTTGTTGTTACCCCATTCCATAACTAGGATGGTAAATATCACATTTATCCAAACATTGAGGAATAAAATACGTTTCCATTTGACGAACTCTAGGATTGGCTTATATTGAACTCGAGGCATTGTACTGAAATGTTAAGAGCTTTAATCACAATCGTATATGACGTTCGTCCAAGGGACGCAGCTATATGGTTCAATGAGACAGAGTAACCTTATTCAAGGCGCGCATTTGGTAATGTAAAGTTGTTTGTCGTTTCTGACCACACGCGTTGAAAATATTATAAATATATTTTTGTGGTCACTAATATAACCAGTAACACAGAAGCTAAAAACTAAATATTTTTGTATTTGGGGTAATGGTACCAGCATAAAGGCCTGTTCACACTTTGATTAGTGATAGTGCGAGTGCTACTCGCCAAAAAAATAGAACACGCTCTCAATGATCAACCAAGTGTATACATGCCATCGCTTACGGCCGAAGATTGCTCTATAAAACGCTCTAGAGAGAGCCGAGTACAGTCCGACTATCATATATCCTAGCTGTCTTTAATGCCTTTGGACATACACCAACAAAGACCGTGAATAGAGCACTGTGATACACCAAGTGAAGCGATCCCCGGGAAAAACCTCCCTAAAACACCAAATTTGTATGACGACTACGTATATTGCCGACACACACCCATCATACCTATACAGACAAGTTCAGACCTGTTCCACAGGCGTTCACTAGCCGTCTTCGCTCTTTACGTAGAATAACAGGTAGGGTGTGGCGGCCGAGCGGACCTTGGGTTCTGCTGACAGGAGGTCCTTGAACTCTTCGTTGGTGATAGGCTTGACTTGCTCGTCGTCGCACGCTAGCCAAGAGGCTTCGGGATGAGGTTTGGGTACGCAGCAGTCTGGAATAATTGTTACATTAAATTAATTATAATCTTATTAATAACTAATTAAATGTTTGGTACAGGCTTTCATTGCCGACTGCACTTTTTTCGCAGTCATCAATTACTCGTTGAGCACTTTGCAATGAGCTCCAAAGCGACGGGTTTATCTTGTGAAGTTTAAAAATTGAAATGGCAGTTTTGTGGTTCCATCACCAGATCAGTCCGTTGTTTGATTGGAGTTGTCACTGAATTTACATAAGTACCTATGTCAAATTCATCACTCATTTGAGCAGGCAATGATCGGCAGGTGGCTGAAAAATGGTTATAAATTGGCGCGCGTATGACAGTAGTGCCCGCCCGTCAGAGACTGGTCCAGGTGCATGATGATGGGCAGAGGATGTAGCTGGAAGACATACCTTTAGCGGCACAGCCCGCCTCGGCGCTCGCTCGCGCGCGCGCGTACGACACGTAGTGCCCGCCCGACAGAGACGGAGGATGTAGCTGGAAGACATACCTTTAGCGGCACAGCCCGCGGCCTGCTGCCTGGGCCGCTGGAACAGGCGCTTGAAGGAGCTCGGCTGCGGCGGCGCGTCGGCGCGCGCGCAGCCCGCCTCGGCGCTCGCTCGCGCGCGCGCGTACGACACGTAGTGCCCGCCCGACAGAGACGGAGGATGTAGCTGGAAGACATACCTTTAGCGGCACAGCCCGCGGCCTGCTGCCTGGGCCGCTGGAACAGGCGCTTGAAGGAGCTCGGCTGCGGCGGCGCGTCGGCGCGCGCGCAGCCCGCCTCGGCGCTCGCTCGCGCGCGCGCGTACGACACGTAGTGCCCGCCCGACAGAGACGGAGGATGTAGCTGGAAGACATACCTTTAGCGGCACAGCCCGCGGCCTGCTGCCTGGGCCGCTGGAACAGGCGCTTGAAGGAGCTCGGCTGCGGCGGCGCGTCGGCGCGCGCGCAGCCCGCCTCGGCGCTCGCTCGCGCGCGCGCGTACGACACGTAGTGCCCGCCCGACAGAGACGGAGGATGTAGCTGGAAGACATACCTTTAGCGGCACAGCCCGCGGCCTGCTGCCTGGGCCGCTGGAACAGGCGCTTGAAGGAGCTCGGCTGCGGCGGCGCGTCGGCGCGCGCGCAGCCCGCCTCGGCGCTCGCTCGCGCGCGCGCGTACGACACGTAGTGCCCGCCCGACAGAGACGGAGGATGTAGCTGGAAGACATACCTTTAGCGGCACAGCCCGCGGCCTGCTGCCTGGGCCGCTGGAACAGGCGCTTGAAGGAGCTCGGCTGCGGCGGCGCGTCGGCGCGCGCGCAGCCCGCCTCGGCGCTCGCTCGCGCGCGCGCGTACGACACGTAGTGCCCGCCCGACAGAGACGGAGGATGTAGCTGGAAGACATACCTTTAGCGGCACAGCCCGCGGCCTGCTGCCTGGGCCGCTGGAACAGGCGCTTGAAGGAGCTCGGCTGCGGCGGCGCGTCGGCGCGCGCGCAGCCCGCCTCGGCGCTCGCTCGCGCGCGCGCGTACGACACGTAGTGCCCGCCCGACAGAGACGGAGGATGTAGCTGGAAGACATACCTTTAGCGGCACAGCCCGCGGCCTGCTGCCTGGGCCGCTGGAACAGGCGCTTGAAGGAGCTCGGCTGCGGCGGCGCGTCGGCGCGCGCGCAGCCCGCCTCGGCGCTCGCTCGCGCGCGCGCGTACGACACGTAGTGCCCGCCCGACAGAGACGGAGGATGTAGCTGGAAGACATACCTTTAGCGGCACAGCCCGCGGCCTGCTGCCTGGGCCGCTGGAACAGGCGCTTGAAGGAGCTCGGCTGCGGCGGCGCGTCGGCGCGCGCGCAGCCCGCCTCGGCGCTCGCTCGCGCGCGCGCGTACGACACGTAGTGCCCGCCCGACAGAGACGGAGGATGTAGCTGGAAGACATACCTTTAGCGGCACAGCCCGCGGCCTGCTGCCTGGGCCGCTGGAACAGGCGCTTGAAGGAGCTCGGCTGCGGCGGCGCGTCGGCGCGCGCGCAGCCCGCCTCGGCGCTCGCTCGCGCGCGCGCGTACGACACGTAGTGCCCGCCCGACAGAGACGGAGGATGTAGCTGGAAGACATACCTTTAGCGGCACAGCCCGCGGCCTGCTGCCTGGGCCGCTGGAACAGGCGCTTGAAGGAGCTCGGCTGCGGCGGCGCGTCGGCGCGCGCGCAGCCCGCCTCGGCGCTCGCTCGCGCGCGCGCGTACGACACGTAGTGCCCGCCCGACAGAGACGGAGGATGTAGCTGGAAGACATACCTTTAGCGGCACAGCCCGCGGCCTGCTGCCTGGGCCGCTGGAACAGGCGCTTGAAGGAGCTCGGCTGCGGCGGCGCGTCGGCGCGCGCGCAGCCCGCCTCGGCGCTCGCTCGCGCGCGCGCGTACGACACGTAGTGCCCGCCCGACAGAGACGGAGGATGTAGCTGGAAGACATACCTTTAGCGGCACAGCCCGCGGCCTGCTGCCTGGGCCGCTGGAACAGGCGCTTGAAGGAGCTCGGCTGCGGCGGCGCGTCGGCGCGCGCGCAGCCCGCCTCGGCGCTCGCTCGCGCGCGCGCGTACGACACGTAGTGCCCGCCCGACAGAGACGGAGGATGTAGCTGGAAGACATACCTTTAGCGGCACAGCCCGCGGCCTGCTGCCTGGGCCGCTGGAACAGGCGCTTGAAGGAGCTCGGCTGCGGCGGCGCGTCGGCGCGCGCGCAGCCCGCCTCGGCGCTCGCTCGCGCGCGCGCGTACGACACGTAGTGCCCGCCCGACAGAGACGGAGGATGTAGCTGGAAGACATACCTTTAGCGGCACAGCCCGCGGCCTGCTGCCTGGGCCGCTGGAACAGGCGCTTGAAGGAGCTCGGCTGCGGCGGCGCGTCGGCGCGCGCGCAGCCCGCCTCGGCGCTCGCTCGCGCGCGCGCGTACGACACGTAGTGCCCGCCCGACAGAGACGGAGGATGTAGCTGGAAGACATACCTTTAGCGGCACAGCCCGCGGCCTGCTGCCTGGGCCGCTGGAACAGGCGCTTGAAGGAGCTCGGCTGCGGCGGCGCGTCGGCGCGCGCGCAGCCCGCCTCGGCGCTCGCTCGCGCGCGCGCGTACGACACGTAGTGCCCGCCCGACAGAGACGGAGGATGTAGCTGGAAGACATACCTTTAGCGGCACAGCCCGCGGCCTGCTGCCTGGGCCGCTGGAACAGGCGCTTGAAGGAGCTCGGCTGCGGCGGCGCGTCGGCGCGCGCGCAGCCCGCCTCGGCGCTCGCTCGCGCGCGCGCGTACGACACGTAGTGCCCGCCCGACAGAGACGGAGGATGTAGCTGGAAGACATACCTTTAGCGGCACAGCCCGCGGCCTGCTGCCTGGGCCGCTGGAACAGGCGCTTGAAGGAGCTCGGCTGCGGCGGCGCGTCGGCGCGCGCGCAGCCCGCCTCGGCGCTCGCTCGCGCGCGCGCGTACGACACGTAGTGCCCGCCCGACAGAGACGGAGGATGTAGCTGGAAGACATACCTTTAGCGGCACAGCCCGCGGCCTGCTGCCTGGGCCGCTGGAACAGGCGCTTGAAGGAGCTCGGCTGCGGCGGCGCGTCGGCGCGCGCGCAGCCCGCCTCGGCGCTCGCTCGCGCGCGCGCGTACGACACGTAGTGCCCGCCCGACAGAGACGGAGGATGTAGCTGGAAGACATACCTTTAGCGGCACAGCCCGCGGCCTGCTGCCTGGGCCGCTGGAACAGGCGCTTGAAGGAGCTCGGCTGCGGCGGCGCGTCGGCGCGCGCGCAGCCCGCCTCGGCGCTCGCTCGCGCGCGCGCGTACGACACGTAGTGCCCGCCCGACAGAGACGGAGGATGTAGCTGGAAGACATACCTTTAGCGGCACAGCCCGCGGCCTGCTGCCTGGGCCGCTGGAACAGGCGCTTGAAGGAGCTCGGCTGCGGCGGCGCGTCGGCGCGCGCGCAGCCCGCCTCGGCGCTCGCTCGCGCGCGCGCGTACGACACGTAGTGCCCGCCCGACAGAGACGGAGGATGTAGCTGGAAGACATACCTTTAGCGGCACAGCCCGCGGCCTGCTGCCTGGGCCGCTGGAACAGGCGCTTGAAGGAGCTCGGCTGCGGCGGCGCGTCGGCGCGCGCGCAGCCCGCCTCGGCGCTCGCTCGCGCGCGCGCGTACGACACGTAGTGCCCGCCCGACAGAGACGGAGGATGTAGCTGGAAGACATACCTTTAGCGGCACAGCCCGCGGCCTGCTGCCTGGGCCGCTGGAACAGGCGCTTGAAGGAGCTCGGCTGCGGCGGCGCGTCGGCGCGCGCGCAGCCCGCCTCGGCGCTCGCTCGCGCGCGCGCGTACGACACGTAGTGCCCGCCCGACAGAGACGGAGGATGTAGCTGGAAGACATACCTTTAGCGGCACAGCCCGCGGCCTGCTGCCTGGGCCGCTGGAACAGGCGCTTGAAGGAGCTCGGCTGCGGCGGCGCGTCGGCGCGCGCGCAGCCCGCCTCGGCGCTCGCTCGCGCGCGCGCGTACGACACGTAGTGCCCGCCCGACAGAGACGGAGGATGTAGCTGGAAGACATACCTTTAGCGGCACAGCCCGCGGCCTGCTGCCTGGGCCGCTGGAACAGGCGCTTGAAGGAGCTCGGCTGCGGCGGCGCGTCGGCGCGCGCGCAGCCCGCCTCGGCGCTCGCTCGCGCGCGCGCGTACGACACGTAGTGCCCGCCCGACAGAGACGGAGGATGTAGCTGGAAGACATACCTTTAGCGGCACAGCCCGCGGCCTGCTGCCTGGGCCGCTGGAACAGGCGCTTGAAGGAGCTCGGCTGCGGCGGCGCGTCGGCGCGCGCGCAGCCCGCCTCGGCGCTCGCTCGCGCGCGCGCGTACGACACGTAGTGCCCGCCCGACAGAGACGGAGGATGTAGCTGGAAGACATACCTTTAGCGGCACAGCCCGCGGCCTGCTGCCTGGGCCGCTGGAACAGGCGCTTGAAGGAGCTCGGCTGCGGCGGCGCGTCGGCGCGCGCGCAGCCCGCCTCGGCGCTCGCTCGCGCGCGCGCGTACGACACGTAGTGCCCGCCCGACAGAGACGGAGGATGTAGCTGGAAGACATACCTTTAGCGGCACAGCCCGCGGCCTGCTGCCTGGGCCGCTGGAACAGGCGCTTGAAGGAGCTCGGCTGCGGCGGCGCGTCGGCGCGCGCGCAGCCCGCCTCGGCGCTCGCTCGCGCGCGCGCGTACGACACGTAGTGCCCGCCCGACAGAGACGGAGGATGTAGCTGGAAGACATACCTTTAGCGGCACAGCCCGCGGCCTGCTGCCTGGGCCGCTGGAACAGGCGCTTGAAGGAGCTCGGCTGCGGCGGCGCGTCGGCGCGCGCGCAGCCCGCCTCGGCGCTCGCTCGCGCGCGCGCGTACGACACGTAGTGCCCGCCCGACAGAGACGGAGGATGTAGCTGGAAGACATACCTTTAGCGGCACAGCCCGCGGCCTGCTGCCTGGGCCGCTGGAACAGGCGCTTGAAGGAGCTCGGCTGCGGCGGCGCGTCGGCGCGCGCGCAGCCCGCCTCGGCGCTCGCTCGCGCGCGCGCGTACGACACGTAGTGCCCGCCCGACAGAGACGGAGGATGTAGCTGGAAGACATACCTTTAGCGGCACAGCCCGCGGCCTGCTGCCTGGGCCGCTGGAACAGGCGCTTGAAGGAGCTCGGCTGCGGCGGCGCGTCGGCGCGCGCGCAGCCCGCCTCGGCGCTCGCTCGCGCGCGCGCGTACGACACGTAGTGCCCGCCCGACAGAGACGGAGGATGTAGCTGGAAGACATACCTTTAGCGGCACAGCCCGCGGCCTGCTGCCTGGGCCGCTGGAACAGGCGCTTGAAGGAGCTCGGCTGCGGCGGCGCGTCGGCGCGCGCGCAGCCCGCCTCGGCGCTCGCTCGCGCGCGCGCGTACGACACGTAGTGCCCGCCCGACAGAGACGGAGGATGTAGCTGGAAGACATACCTTTAGCGGCACAGCCCGCGGCCTGCTGCCTGGGCCGCTGGAACAGGCGCTTGAAGGAGCTCGGCTGCGGCGGCGCGTCGGCGCGCGCGCAGCCCGCCTCGGCGCTCGCTCGCGCGCGCGCGTACGACACGTAGTGCCCGCCCGACAGAGACGGAGGATGTAGCTGGAAGACATACCTTTAGCGGCACAGCCCGCGGCCTGCTGCCTGGGCCGCTGGAACAGGCGCTTGAAGGAGCTCGGCTGCGGCGGCGCGTCGGCGCGCGCGCAGCCCGCCTCGGCGCTCGCTCGCGCGCGCGCGTACGACACGTAGTGCCCGCCCGACAGAGACGGAGGATGTAGCTGGAAGACATACCTTTAGCGGCACAGCCCGCGGCCTGCTGCCTGGGCCGCTGGAACAGGCGCTTGAAGGAGCTCGGCTGCGGCGGCGCGTCGGCGCGCGCGCAGCCCGCCTCGGCGCTCGCTCGCGCGCGCGCGTACGACACGTAGTGCCCGCCCGACAGAGACGGAGGATGTAGCTGGAAGACATACCTTTAGCGGCACAGCCCGCGGCCTGCTGCCTGGGCCGCTGGAACAGGCGCTTGAAGGAGCTCGGCTGCGGCGGCGCGTCGGCGCGCGCGCAGCCCGCCTCGGCGCTCGCTCGCGCGCGCGCGTACGACACGTAGTGCCCGCCCGACAGAGACGGA
Organism: Epinotia demarniana; assembly: GCA_945867215.1. Lineage (NCBI taxonomy): Eukaryota > Metazoa > Arthropoda > Insecta > Lepidoptera > Tortricidae > Epinotia > Epinotia demarniana. The sequence goes on along the minus strand of OX244267.1, from coordinate 23,521,862 downwards.
GGATGTAGCTGGAAGACATACCTTTAGCGGCACAGCCCGCGGCCTGCTGCCTGGGCCGCTGGAACAGGCGCTTGAAGGAGCTCGGCTGCGGCGGCGCGTCGGCGCGCGCGCAGCCCGCCTCGGCGCTCGCTCGCGCGCGCGCGTACGACACGTAGTGCCCGCCCGACAGAGACGGAGGATGTAGCTGGAAGACATACCTTTAGCGGCACAGCCCGCGGCCTGCTGCCTGGGCCGCTGGAACAGGCGCTTGAAGGAGCTCGGCTGCGGCGGCGCGTCGGCGCGCGCGCAGCCCGCCTCGGCGCTCGCTCGCGCGCGCGCGTACGACACGTAGTGCCCGCCCGACAGAGACGGAGGATGTAGCTGGAAGACATACCTTTAGCGGCACAGCCCGCGGCCTGCTGCCTGGGCCGCTGGAACAGGCGCTTGAAGGAGCTCGGCTGCGGCGGCGCGTCGGCGCGCGCGCAGCCCGCCTCGGCGCTCGCTCGCGCGCGCGCGTACGACACGTAGTGCCCGCCCGACAGAGACGGAGGATGTAGCTGGAAGACATACCTTTAGCGGCACAGCCCGCGGCCTGCTGCCTGGGCCGCTGGAACAGGCGCTTGAAGGAGCTCGGCTGCGGCGGCGCGTCGGCGCGCGCGCAGCCCGCCTCGGCGCTCGCTCGCGCGCGCGCGTACGACACGTAGTGCCCGCCCGACAGAGACGGAGGATGTAGCTGGAAGACATACCTTTAGCGGCACAGCCCGCGGCCTGCTGCCTGGGCCGCTGGAACAGGCGCTTGAAGGAGCTCGGCTGCGGCGGCGCGTCGGCGCGCGCGCAGCCCGCCTCGGCGCTCGCTCGCGCGCGCGCGTACGACACGTAGTGCCCGCCCGACAGAGACGGAGGATGTAGCTGGAAGACATACCTTTAGCGGCACAGCCCGCGGCCTGCTGCCTGGGCCGCTGGAACAGGCGCTTGAAGGAGCTCGGCTGCGGCGGCGCGTCGGCGCGCGCGCAGCCCGCCTCGGCGCTCGCTCGCGCGCGCGCGTACGACACGTAGTGCCCGCCCGACAGAGACTGGCCCAGGTGCATGATGACCGCCCACAGGATATAGCTGGAATACGTTATGCTCATAAAATTCAGGCAACAGAAAAAAAATTAATACTGTCTGAAATGTCAGTTTGTGACGACATGATCTCAGTCGCCACGCCACCCGGGCTCCAGCAGGTCTCAGTCTTATTTAGTGGAAGCAATTCTATGCAGTTCGCAATACGGGTGTAGACTCGAAAATTATTCTTACTCCAAAAGAAAGAAGGCAAAAAAATATGTCTAGTGACGAAAATCCCATTCAGATATCTCAAAGAATTACGAAGCTACGTTTTAATATTGCTTGTTAGAGAGAGGAATCGCCAACAGTGTGTGACTTCACATTACGTGTCGCGCCCGGGGCCCGCGTCGACGTCGGCGCCGAACACGATGGCGTGACGTCACAATCTTCAAGCGTCATCGTTTCATATGAAGTTGCGTTTTGCGAAAAAGGGACAGAACATACCCCATCTTAAAACTTGGGACACTTATAACTTCGTGATCATTTAACCTTTTCCGTTGATTTTTTCCCATTTGACTACATTTTTAATCCTTTTTCGACAAAATATGACATTATTCTCTATTATATTTCAGAATCAGAATCAGAATAATTTATTGCATATCACATTACAGACATATGGATGGAATTACAAAAGTAGGTATACATGTGACGCCCTGTCAGGGCACAGCAATATGAGAGGGCTTATTATTAACTTAAGTATAAAGTAATATTAATTAATTAATTACATCGCTAAAATACTCATTCAAGTTGTAAAAACATTTTTTTATTAATAACAGTTTTTTATTTAGTGTCTACACCCCTATTGCGAGTTAAACGGACTCCGTACGGAGCCCGCTCCGCTCGCAGTGGAAGGCGGGTATTAAGCTGGTTTTCCACCGGGGCGAGAGGAGACGAGGCGAGAATTGAAATGGTATGGGACTTACTACCTATATCTACTGCGCGCGGGAAAACCAGCTTTAGTGGCGGCAATGCGCCTATGTTAATGGTTATGGCCTGGATACACACTGATTAGTGCGAGTCCATACAAAAGCTACTCGCACTCGCAGCAAAGCAAATGTATGAACTCGCACTACAGTCTACGAGATTTGGGATTGGTCTTTTGACAGCTTCAATATGACGTAAAGAGTGATGTGACTAGAGTAAATAGATTGTCATAATATCCGATTACGATTGATGGTGGCTAATATAAGGAATCGATTGATTACTGTGTAATAATTATTTTTTGGTAATCAACTAGAGAGCCTATACACAGTCGTCTGCTAACAAAAGTGTCCTGTAAAGGCGTTACGAATGCAAAGACCTCGAGATTATTTAGAATATGTGTTTGGATCTACATGTAAAATTAATTTGATATATTCCTAAGTAAATTCGTGAATAAGTGAAATCAAAAGAGCCTTTTTAACCCGTCCGAGCAAAAGTTGCCATGATAATAATTGTTCAATAAAATCAAGTTGCAAAGTGACATTGACATTTCTTTGGATTTTTTGTCAATAATGCGTTAAAGAACGTCGAATGAACGTTTAATATTATGAGACGGCCGCGACATACTCTCGATTCACACAATACCACTTGTTCTAAGTGTTCTAATAAGTGAGACACGGATAGTGCGAGAAAAATCGAGAGAGCTCGCGCGCCGTCTCGTGATAGACGTGCAGAAATCAATGCCATATCTTCTAACGGAACATTTTGCACATTCAAATATGTCGGTTTCGATCGATTCGTGGATCGATGTGATTTTATTTCGTAGCATCCGTGACAGTAATTAAATAATACATTGGTATTTTCCTATTCACAATTATTTGATTCATTCCGAGTTATTACTAAATTGACAGACTCCAATCGATTGAAGCAGTGCAACACTAAATTTAAAAAAAATAAGTCGTAGGACGTAATTATTCGCATACCGAGTTTTCAATGCTAATTTCTGCACAAATAAGCAGTAAAAAAATATTACAATATTTTTATAAGAGCTAAAAAGAGCGTGCATGGAAATTGAACTTTATTTCGTAACTCGTAAGCTATTGAAACTTTTTTTTAATTATTTCGATGAGCAGTGCCAATTTACGTTATATGGGTGTCGCGAAGTGTCATAAGACCAGTCCCAAATCTCGTAAACTGTAATCACTAATCAAAGTTAATACAGAGGGCCTACCGCGAAATGAAAACTAACTTCGTTTGTGTATCTCCGCCACTGTCGCACTTGCTAGTTCGAGCAATAGAGAGGGAGATACACAAACGAAGTTCGTTTTCGTTTCGCGGTAGCCCCTCAGGCCCTAACGTTAAGTGGCTGCTGGGCACTAATGGCTGCGTGCGATTGTTCTAAAAGGTGAAGCATGTGTTTACAAGCCGGTGCTCTCGTACCTGTGCGTGGGCGCATGGTCGGGCGGGCAGTGCTCGCAGAAGCACGCCATGACGAGCGGCGTGGGCGCGTGCCGGGTGATCTTCTCCATACCGCCACTGAACCTGGACACACGAAGGGTTAATAAGTTTCTGTCAAAAATTTCATTTTTGGTATAAGCTTTTATTGCCGACTATACTTTTCTGTATACCATCTACCAACTAATCATTGAGACGATTCTAACGAACCCAAACTCAACGGGGTTACGTCGGTTAAGTACTGAATTGCCATGGCCACCTTTTGTCTCCATTATCAGATCAGCACGATGGTACCATAATATTGAATTGTCACCCAAACTATACTTATACCCAAATTTCAGCTCAATTGGTCACTGGGAAGTGGGTCAAATTTTACTTGCAAGATTTGTTCCATACATACTAACAATTCCCATGGCCACCTTCTGATGTCTCCGTCATCAGATCAGCTCGATGGTACCATAATGTTGAATTGTCATAAATATTTTTATGAATTGTCATAATAAATTGCCAAACTATACTTATACCCAATATTTCAGCTCAAGGGGTCACAGGGAAGTGGGTCAAATTTAACTCGCATTATTTGTCCCATACTAACAGGGCAAGTTAATAAAAGCTTGTAATTACGACCTATCACATTCACGGTACAAATCACCAACTGCGAAGTTTATGAGATTGTTGTTTATAAACATATTTTCACCATGGACCTGACCCCGTATAGATATAAAAGTGAAAAGATAGGAGCCTCGTCTCGTTTTATCGAACGGTGTCAGCCAGGGACGGACGCTCTAGCTTGTCACTTATGCTGGGAACAAATTATCGGACGCGGCTGACGCACGCGGCTCACAGCCGCGACTTATAGGTATCTAGATAATGAATATACACTGAATTGTACAAACTATCGGAGGTAAGCCGTGGACGTAACCTTGTACTGACCCTGAGCGTTCGGACATCCGACAAAAATCTGGCGCGATAGATCGGGATCTACAAAGCGAAACAGGCGCCCGATCGACTGTACACATTTATTAGTTGCGGCCATCAGCCGCGTCCGATAATTTGTTCCCAGCTTCATCGTGTGATAAGGCAAACCATGATACGGGGTCTGTAATACTCAGGATAAGCTATGGTAATAATAATACCACTTCCGAGGCGGTAGCATACAAATCTCGTTAAATGTAACAGAAAGGGAAATATAATTTGTTGTCCTTATCATAGTTTTATTCGCCACATATGAATTAGTATGAAGTTGTGGCAAATAATCCATCACCCGCCGTAATAAAGTAGGCAGGGTCTATGGTAAGCTATCAGCCATTTCAAGATCAGTTCTTAATTTAGCTGCATAGGAGCGTTTCTGTCCCTCATTGTGGCAACACGTAAGCTTGTCCTAAGTATTGTAGGTCGATGATTTTCACTTTATGATCACATCACGAGCTGTTATAGACTTTTTTTCGGTATTGTGCATCACAATGTGACAGAGACATCTACGTATTGTATGAAATGGAAGTAATACCTTTTTAGTTGCAATACTAGAATTCGAGGTAATCTGGAGTAGGCTACACTGCGCCGCGCTTCGTTGTAGCGAAGGCAGCGTTCACACCAATACTGAAAAATACAATTGTGCAATTTGTGAGCTCGTGAACATTGTAACGAGTTCAGAGTTCTGTTGTGTATATTACAAATATGGACCTTTGGGCTCCATGATACGACCAACCTGTTTCAGGACACCACAAGTTACAATCTCAAATGGTCGCAACGGAAGATCAGCGCTGGTTCCGCCAGCATTACGCTGAGTTGCGACCATTTCGTGGCAAATTACGCAACTGTATGTCATTGTTTGTAAATTGCTTTGTGTTTGTCACGAATAAATGTATCTTTCTTTCTTTCTTTCTTTCAAATCCAACAACCAATCGTGTTTGTTTAGATTAGTAAAATCTGTGATGTAATAATATTGCAATATCATAAAGAGGGAAAAAGGGGGAAATTAGGTGAAAGAGGGTGAAAGGAACAGAGAATGGAAAAAGACACTGAACAGGGAAAGTAACGACCCAAAGCGTAAAAGACTATGGAGAAATTAAGGAAGCAGAAAGGCAGTTAAAGGACGACAAAAAATGAGAGGCGCTGGAAAGGGCTTGAATGATGACAAAAGGGTAAGGGGAAATGAAGGAAGGGCGACGGTCAGAAACCTGGGAAGGGCATGAATGTTGGCCAAGAGACCTAGGCTACCTTGTTCTGGTCCCTGAGGTAAACAAGCTGCCAGCGCCATATTTAAGGTTGATCGATATGTACCCGCCCAAAGGGGAAATGAAGGAAAGGCGATGCGCAGGAACCGGAGAAGGGCATGAATGTTGGCCAAGAGACCTAGGCTACCTTGTTCTGGTCCCTGAGGTACTCGCTGGTGAGGCAGGCGGCCCGGAAGGGCTCCTCGTCCAGCTCGTCCTCGGCCACGGGCACGCACAGCTCCAGCACCACTTGCGCCTTCTCCGTCACCGCCTCGCACTCGAGACACATTGTGCGGACTACCATCGTGCCTGCGGACAATACGTGTCTACTAAATAACATACATTCACGCCTTTATCTCTAAAAGGGGTAGGCAGAGCACATGAAACTTGTGTTGCAGTAACACCTTTAGCATAAATTTGGGTACAAAAAATAGATAAAATGTGATATCACAGTGACAGGTTGCTAGCCCATCGCCCACAATACACTTCCACCCTGTTCCCTTAGTCGACTCTTATGACACCCACAGGAAGAAAGGGGATTGTGCTATTCTAAACCGACGCCAAACGGGGATTATACTACTAAATAAGATAATCAATAATGTTGTATTTTCATCACTAGGCATACTTTTTTGCCTTCTTTCTTTTGGAGTTAGTGAACACGAGGCTAATCTTGATAAATGTTTAACCTCCATCTAGAATTGGCTCCAACAGCGACATTTACCTTCACATCTGTGACATTACTGCTCCGATACCATTTTCGTAGGCGGCAAATGGCTGTTCCTGCAGTTAGATTAGGTTAGATAGTGGGTAGGGGACCCACATTGCACGGCCGTAAAGCCTGACCACTTGTATATTAGCCCTATGTAGAACCTTGTCATAATGACATATGAATTAGATCATATAGTGACATAAATACGTCGGCTTGTTACGGCAAGATTCTAAGGTACGAGGGCTGTTCCGAAAATAGTTAGTCAACAGCGTACTATTAATCGTATTCATATAATTTTACTGTAGCTCAAAGGCAAATTTCATTACAAACTTTTTCGTGTAAATGTCACTGGCCAGTGACATTCAGTTATTTTTTTATGAAATCAGAAAAAAAACATGTCTGCCACTTTTTGCTCGCAAAAATGGAGCTAACGCGGGAAGCATTTCGTGCTATGATATATTATGATTATAAACGAGGGCTAACTTACAAGGATTCTCGTGAAAATTTAACTAGTGTTTTTGGGCCATTATCCCCATCTCTTGCCACTGTCAGTTACTGGTTCCGTGAATTTAAGCGTGGGCGGAGCGACGTCAAAGATGAGCCTAGACCGGGGCGACACCCAAACGCAGTCACTCCAGAAAATGTTATCAAGGTGGAGTGGCTAATCAAGGAATCTCGAAACATTACCCACCGAGAGATTCAGGATGAACTGAAGATTGGATCCCAGGCAGTTTCTACCATTTTGCATGACCACCTTCAAGTTTGGAAGGTTTCGTGTCGATGGATACCACATTTTCTCACACAGGAGCAAAAAGATAGACGTGTCGATTGGTGCAAATTTATGCTAAAAAAATTCGATAAAGGCGATTCACAACAAGTGAGCTACATAGTGACATCCGACGAATCTTGGATATATAGCTACGACCCATTTACAAAACAGCAATCCACGCAATGGGTCTTTGAAGAAGATGATTTACCTACTAAAGTAGTTCGCGGCCGAAGCGTCAACAAAAAAATGGTTGCTGTTTTTTTTCGACGTAGTAGACCGGTAGCCGTAATTCCACTTGAAGATCATAAAACAGTTACCAGCCAATGGTACAGTGAAGTTTGCTTGCCACAGGCCTTCCAGGAGCTGAACGTCAGCCGTCCAAGTACTGGAACCCGGGGCATAATTTTTCATCAAGATAATGCTCCGGCTCACACGGCTGCCAGAACCATGGATTTTTTTAGCAAATCAGGAGTGCAACTGCTACCACACCCTGCGTACAGCCCTGACCTGGCTCCGTGTGATTTTTTTCTGTTCCCCACGTTAAAAAAATCATTACGTGGGCGACGATTTTCGACGGCGGATGAAGCAGTAGACGAAATCAGGCGACTTTTTTTTGACCTTCCGCAAGAACAGTTTTTTTCCTGTATTGAAAGTTGGTTCAGTCGAATGCATAAGTGCATAAATGTAGCAGAGGAATACTTTGAAAAATTGTAATTAAAGTTTTATTATATTCCTTATAGTTTTTGTTTAACTAAAAATTTTCGGAACAGCCCTCGTACATGTATTTTACTACAAAACAATATGAAATATATCGAGAGGACTGATATTACAAATATGTCAATTGAATATGTGATAGAGATATGTGCTACACAGCTACTAGAGCTAAATATTTTAATAATTGTTATTTATTGGAATAAACGTGAAGAAAGTATATTCTATAAGCAACTAGAACTATTGTTAACCTACATCAACAAAAAATACTACAAATGTAAAATAATAATAGGAGGCGATTTTAATGTCAATATTCTAAAAAAATACTCAAAATCTGACTCTCTATTAAGTTTAATGGCTGAACACAACTTCAGGCAACATATAAAAAAACCAACGCATGTAACAAAAACTTCGTCAACATGCCTGAAAATAAAAAGAAGAAACAAAACATTGACAGCCAGAACATTGAATTGAAGATAAATAATAACATAATCAGCGACCCAGAACTACTCAGTAACGCGTTAAATAACCACTTTGCGCAAATAGGCGAGTCAACAAAAAATACTTCCGTTGAACCTCGCGGCCGCCCAGTTCTGAACTATACGGAGAACACTATGTATCTAAAACCCGTATCATACCGAGAGATCTACAAAAACATAACAAGCTTAAAAAATAAAAATAGCACAGGCGTAGATGAGCTCCCACCATCTCTAATAAGACAATGTGCGGACTCTCTGACCACCCCCTTCTGTTACCTCATCAACCAATCTTTTAACGAGGGAACCTTTCCAGACTTACTTAAGAAAGCTCTGATAAAACCAGTCCATAAAAAGAACTCGAAAACAGACCCCGACAACTACCGGCCCATCGCTTTGTTACCAACGGCGTCCAAAATCTTTGAAAAAGCTATGTGTGATCGAGTTTACGCGTTTTGCGAAAAATACAAAGTCTTCGACGAAAGCCAAAACGGATTTCGTAAAAAGCGATCAACAACAACCGCTGTGTACAAGTACATGCATGAGGTTGTAAATACACTAAACGAAAAAAAGCACGCACTCGGTATTTTACTTGATATGACCAAAGCGTATGACAAAGTAAAATATAAAATATTATTAGACAAATTATACGGAGTGGGGATCCGCGGTATCGCTCATAAGTGGTTCACGTCCTACCTTACAGACAGAGAACACCTTACAGAGATAGAATACTACGACACACAATATGGCGAAATAAGAGCAGTCCGGTCAGAATCCAGAGTAATCAACTCCTCAATTCCCCAAGGAAGTGTAGCCGGATGCCTCTTATTTCTACTGTACATAAATGATTTTCCCAAAACACTGGATCAAACTTGCGTTCTATTTGCTGATGACATCTCCTTACTTGTGACATGCAACAATACAACTTACCTGAATGACCAACTCAGCGTACTACTTGATAAAATTACACACTGGTTGGACGATCATAATCTTGAAATTAATTTTATAAAAACAAAACTTATGACATTTCAACCTTACCAAAAAACCCCCCTTGACATTAGTTTTACCTATAAAAACACCCAATTAGAAGTAGTAAACGACTTCACTCTGCTAGGTTTGGTTATAGACAAACATGTAAATTGGAAGGCGCATATAAAATCAATACGATCAAAAATATCCAGCTTTGCCTACGCGTTCTATGAAACCAAAAAAACTACAGACATACAAACTGCACTAGCCTTATACCATGCATACGCCAGCGCATGGCTCTCCTACGGTATTATTTTATGGGGCCATAGTACCGACGTTGCTATTTTGTTTATACAGCAAAAGAAACTAATTCGTATCCTTGCCAATATAGGTAACATGGAAACCTGCAAACCACATTTCCAAAAGTATAAAATCCTTACGCTACCTTGTACCTATATCCTGGAAATATGCAAATTCACACGACAAAACCCTGACTTATTTCAACAACGACAAGACCTACCCACAAAACACGCGCTGCGATATAAAAATAAACTTCTTCTACCAGCCTCAAGAATGAAAATCTATTCTAACAGCACTTACGTCATGGCCATAAAAGTATACAATAAACTACCTAGTGTAATAAAAAGTGAAGAATCATATAACAAATTTATAAAGAAAGTTAAATGCCTCCTAGTTTCCAAGTGCTACTATAATGTTAATGAATACTTGAATGACAAATTTGAATAATTTTAAGTAACTTATTTATTTACCTAGTTATAAGTCACGACATTTCATTAATAAGCAGACAGACAGACATTTTCCCTTTCTAATTTTATATTATAATTGTTTTGTATAATTTAAGTTTTGACATTACATACATATTTTTAGTATTAATTTTGACATTAGGTACTTTCATGTTTTTAGTCATAAATTCCTGACATCGCATTAAATAAGTTAACATACATTTAAAATATTTATTGTAAATCAATTGCTTGTAAAATTAAACTCGACTGAACATTTACATGTATAGTTAATAAGTTTTAGTTTATAGATCTTGGCGTCGCATTAATAATTTCTTTATGTAACGACCACCTATTGCATGTAAGTCGATTGATCAGCTAATATTATATACCTAATTGAAAATATTTTATGTTTAGGTTGCCTTGCCTAGCTAGTAAGAAAAATGCCATGCCCTAACGGGGTATCATGTACCTACTAACCAAAAGACCACTAACATACCAAATGTAATGAACATGATCGCAATAAATATATGAGTATGAGTATGAGTACGTAGGGCTAATATAAAATTGGTCAGGCTTTACATGTCTGGGGGGGAGGGGGAGGGTCAAGCACCCGGACCTCCCGCTTCTTTCTTCGTGGGGCCTCGTGGTGCAATGTTCGCGATCCCATGGCGTCCCCCTTAAGGTGGTTCGACGACCATACAAAACGTCTTTTGTCATTCGCAGGCTAACGGCGTGATATTTTAAGAAACTTATGTAACACACTTTCATAAATTGATTTTCCATTTGCGCGAAATTCCCCCTTTCCTAGAATAATTAGAGAAATTAGTTTGTCACGTGATTTGGGAAAATTCTAAAATTAGGGGGGGGGGACAGAGTTCCACATAACCCCCAAACAGCCCTCCCCTGGCCCGGGGTATGCGTAAAGCATTTTCACACTGACAATAAAAAGGTGGTAGTGACCCTGCCTACGAAGCAAGAGGTCCTGGGTTCGAATCCCGGTAAGGGCATTCATTTGTGTGATGAACACGAATATTTGTACCTGAGTCATGGATGTATTTAAGTATTTATTTATCTATATAAGTATGTGTTTATCGTCGTCTATTACCCATAGCACAAGCTTTGCTTAGTTTGGGACTAGGTCGATTTGTAAAAAAAAAAATACCTTCAAAGTCGTCAGCCACGAAATCCCAGCCGGGCCTGTGGTCGGGCTCCGCTTCGGGCCGCTCCTCGGTGGGCGAGCCGCGCTTGTTGCCGTCCTTGCGTTTCTTCCACGACTTGCGCAGGTTGCCGAGCCCCGCGCCCGGCTTGCCGTCGCCGTCGAGGCTCGGTTGCCGGCCGATGCCGTTGCTGGAAACATATTATACATTTATCTGCTACTAGCTTCGTCTGCGTAGGCCCGGGGTAAAAACTATCCCATATTTTAATCTAGGCTATAAACTATCTTCGTGCGAAATTTTATCCAAATTGGTTGAGCCGTTGAAGCGTGATGGAGTAGCAAACATCCTAACAGCTAAACTGTCGCATTTATAAAATAAGTAGGATTAGTAGGATTCTATACTCATATTATAAAGAGTACAAGTTTGTGGCTTTGTAGACTTGTAAGTTTGTCTGTAGTGTTTTAATGTTATCTGCTCCTTGAGTTCAGTAAACTACTGTAATTGACTGAAATAGCAGGATTTGATTAAGAATTGTATTGTGATGATCACAATAGATCAGCAATGGTCGCGGTGCACTTTTCGATGATTACGATGGATAATAATAAAGACAAAGTAAAAACATTTGACAGACGGACATCACTTGATACACAGAAGCATAATAGAAAAAAATATTATATCTCGAAATAAACGAGGTCACATCATTCCTTAAAAATTTACTAGGTACTAAAAGGTATAGGGTACCTGTCTCCATTTTCAGGCAGGTGTAGTCGCGCACGGTCTCCGAGAGCGCGACAAGTCTCGCGGATGTTGTCGAGGATGCACACCAGTAGTTCATGGGCATCCTGCTGCCGGTTGCCTGGAAACAAATTACCTTTGATTTCAAATATTCAGTACCTATAGATTTTTTAATAGATATAGTGATTCAAGAGGAAGATTTATATGCATAATATAGTACCCGTGTGAAGCCGGGGCGGGTCGCTAGTTTATCTATATAAGTATGTTTATCGTCGTCTAGTACTCATAGTACCAGATTTGCTTAGTTTGGGACTAGGTCGATTTGGGTAAGACTGTCCCCTAATATTTATTTGGCTACTTTGGGTGCTACAACTATATCACACCGACTGTACGTGCCATGTGTCATCATCACCATCATATCAGCCGAAAGACGTCCACTGCTGGACATAGGCCTCCCCCAAAAAGTGCCAAAGTGACCGGTACTGCGCCACCCGCCTCCAGCAACCTTTACCAGGCCACCTTAGTCAGGCCTTTATCGTGCCGTGTTTTTTTTTAATACAACGACGATGGCACACATGCGTACGGCCCGCCTGATGGTAAGCGGACACCGCAGCCTATAGACGCATGCAACTCGAAAGGAGTAACATGGGCGTCGCCGACCCTTGATATGTTTGAGGATTCGCCGTATTGACAGCTGAAGGAACAAATGCCCTCGCTCTCAACACAACGCATCCTCGGGAGCTCTGGCAACCTTGCTCACCTTCAGGAACACAACACTACTACCGAGCAAGTAGTAGTGTCATTATAGCTGTGGTCTTCTGCAAGGCGGTGGTACTTCTCCAGTTGGGCTGCTCCAAATTCGAGCGGGATGACATTTCGCTGTGCCCTACCTCTACCTGTATGTGGGTTGAGTAGCGTTGAAAATTTCCGGAAAAAATCCCGTTTCTTTGCAAACGGCTCGTATTTTTCGGATTTTTACGAAAAAAAAACCATGCGATTTTCCGCTTCAATTTTTCCGAAAATAACGATTTAATCAGGTTTCAATCGGTTATTTTTCTTAATACTGGTGGGTAGGTGAATGTTTATAGACTTACTTTGACATTGACATAGGTGTCAGTTCAGTTCAGTTGTCATTACGGATTAATTAATTTCCAATTAAATCCGAAACAAACGGAAAAAAACGAAAATTTCATAGATTCCCGAAAGAAACATTTGATTTTTTTCGACATTTTCAACGCTAGGGTGGAGGTTACCTTCGAAGGTGGGATTGACGTCCCGCAGTGCGGCGAGGAACGCGTCGGCCGCGAAGGGCTCCGGGGCATCGCAAGAGCTGCCGTAGGACTTGCTCTCCGCCGCGCGAAGGTTCAGGTATGTCTCGTGGAGTTTCTCTGTCGCTATCTGTTGGCACATAATGACATCGTTAGCCCTTTCAGACCGGAACAAGGCACTGCCAATCTAAAATGAAGTACAATGACATATGCTTTTATTCAACGATTAAATCTTATCAACTCGCACAATAGGGGTGTAGACACTAAATAAAATCAATAATGTCACATTTTCTCGAAAAAGGATTAAACATGTAGTCAAATGGAGAAAAAAGCAACGCAAACGGTTAAATAATCACGAAGTTATGTGTCCAAAGTTTTAAGAATGGGTTTTCTGTCCTTTTTTCGCAAAACGCAACTTCATATGAAACGATGACGCTCGAAGATTCTGACGTCAGTAAAAGACGGCAACGTGCCGTGTTCATCGTGTGCGGCGCCGCCATCGACGCGGCCCCCGGCAGCATCGCGTAACGTGACGTCACACACTGTTTGCGTTTTTTCTCTCTAACAAGCAATATTAAAACAGTTGTAGCTTCGTGAATCTTTGAGATATCCGAATGGGATTTTCGTCACTAGGCATATTCTTATGCTTTCTTTCTTTTGGATTACTTAATAATAATTTTCGAGTCTACACCACTATTAAACCCAGTATCAGAACCAACGCTTTTCCTTAATCTGCCATACAAGATTTACATATTTAACACACTTATGTCATGATAAGAATATTGCTTTGATTAGTTCAAATTAAAGAATTGATATGATAAAGCGGTTATCTGTTGCTACTGTTCATCTAGTGCAATACTAGCTTTTGGCTAAGACTACATTTTACGACAGTGCAATGAGTGCGGCAAACGCTGAGCTCCAATCCAGCTGTAACACTATGATTTTCAGCACAGGGGCTCGTTCATAAATTACGTCATCGTTTTTTTGACGATTTTTGACCCCCCCCCCCCCCTATCATCATCCTGTTATTGAAATGGCCTAATAAAATGACTATCGTCATCCAATGGCCGGACCCCCCCCCCCCCCCCTATCTTGAAATTTTTCTTTTGTCTCGAATGTTTCTTTTTTTCTTTGTCACACGTTTGCATTAATAATATTATTAGGAATATAAAGTAGCCCTTTTAATAAGAAATCAAACAATAACGCATTATAACAAGATATCTCTTATATCTCTCGTCCTCATTTGGTTGGTAACAATGTACAACTTCCTTACATTCATTACCCAATTAAAATATTTGAATAGTGATAATGGATATTAGCAAGTAGAAATGAGGCTGAAACGATGTCAGGGCACTAGATCAGAGTACGATAACATGATCAGTGTGCCAGAAGTTAGTTAGTAAATTTTTGTATTTTATTTTCTTGCCAGCCTGTGATACGGTTTATTACATAATAGGGGTGTAGACACTAAATCATATAAATAAAATTATTAGTAATAGACAAACAATAAAATAAATAGTCAATTATGTCATTGCTCGAAAAAGGATTAAAAATGTAGTCAAATGGAGAAAAAATCAATGCAAGAGTTTAAATAATCACGAAATTATAATAAGTGTCCAAAGTTTTAAGAAGGGGTATGTTGTCCCTTTTCGCAAAACGTAACTTCATGTGAAACGATGACGCTTGAAGATTGTGACGTCACTAATAGACGGCAACGTGCCGCGCCCCATCGTGGTCGGCGCCGCCGTCGACGCGGCCCGCCACGCGCGCAACATACTTTGCGGCAGCCTCGCATATTGTGACGTCACACACTGTTTGCGTTTTCTCTCTCTAACAAACGATATTAAAACGGTTGTAGCTTCGTAATTCTTTGAGATATCTAAATGGGATTTTCGTCACTAGGCATATATTTGCTTTCTTTCTTTTAAAGTAAGAATATTTTTTTTGGAGTTATAATAATTATCGAGCCTACACCCGTATTGTACACTACCATATACTATTTCCACATACCATGCGAGCCAAATAACATAAGGATTTAATTTTAAGATAACTTCGCTTGCCGATTTTAGAATTGCTAGCCACTAATGAGTAATTTCCTGACTTATGAATAACGAAGTAGTACGACTTTCTTGACAACATATGTATAACATTTGCGACTTATTCGGTGCAGCGCGCTGCATAACGTCAATGAACTGCGTCAATGTTTTTTCATGGAACAGGCACGTTCCGCTGCGAAGTAGGTGCCATTTGCGAATGCCTAACATTGTTAAAAAAATATGATGTCATTCGAACCATTTTTTGGACAGGAACAAATGTTTGTATGGGAGCAACTACAATTAAAGAACATAAATAACCAAAAAATTGAGACAAAGATTGACCTCGCTGGCGGCAGCGCAAAACGCTTCATACTGAAAGACAGCAGGCATGACGTCACAACCGACATTTGTTAGTACAAACTACATGTTTCGTCATATGGAAAATCAGGTAAATTGTTGTTTCGGTCACGAAATACTGCGTTTAAGTACATAGTTGTCATACAATTTTGTTTTTATGAAAGCGTACTGATTATATTGGTACCTTTAAATTTACTCTTGGACAATTAAAAAAATATGCATATTTCTTCTAAACTTTCAAGATTCATATATTTTTACGATTTTAATTATACTTTATACTTTATTACGATAATTTGATGGTTGACTATCCATTAAGCATCACTACGTTATCAATTAGAACATGAGTCATCATGCCTATGGGGCTGTTCATAAATTACGTCATCGTTTTTTGACCCCCCAGCATCATCATGTTATTCCTTCAAATGGACAAATAAAATGACTATCGTCATCCAATGGCCAGACCCCCCCCCCCCTATTTTGACATGACGTCATTTATGAATCACCCCTATGGCGAATCTTACCCTTATCTTGCTCTTCTCCGAACAGTTGTCCGGCTGTCCGAGTGAGAGCAGGTCCTTGCTGCTCCACGAGCGAGCCCCGGACGAGGCGAGGCCGGCCGCGCTCCGGCCGAGGGAGGAACTCTTCAGCCTGATGCTGCCCAGCTTCTGCTCCACGCTCGCCAGGTCCGACACCAGGTGGTGAAGGTTGTGGAGGAACCTTGGCGCGTATCTGGAAGGCATGGAGGACAATTTTAACGTGATAGTGATAGCATAGAAAATAAGACTTATGAGAAGTAAAACTAACCAAGTGCGGGTACGGCCACGCGCAGTATAGGGTTCCGTAGTTTCCTTTCTGTCTTAGTTACATCGACGTGCGGTGCGTTTGCGTCGGCCGAGTTTGTACAAAAATTGGCCTTTCCAAGTACACATTAAGTTAATCGACTATCGGTAACTAGTTATGCCTAATTCTTCGTGATAGTTTTCGTTTTAAATTCATTATTATGAATACCACGAATTTTTTCACATCCCCAGTAGTAGCCATTTAGCGGGCAGCATCCAACGATACCCCACACCATGGGTCTAACCTAACAAGACAAAAAAACTACATCCCAGCTTTAAAAAAAAATTTTTTTTCAAGATTGTATTGTACTGTTTTGTCAGCATGATTGATTATATACCCATGCCAAATCACTTTTTTCCAGTAGTAATGGTTACTGAGCTAAGCCGAAGACGGACAGACAGACTGACGGACATGTAGAAACTATAAGGTTTTCTTGTTGACTACGGAACCCTATAAAAGATTCTCTAAATCAAAAACTACAATAATAAGTTTCAAGTTAAAAAGAGCAGACTGAGAAAAGTATAGTTTGTTTAGTATTAGTCAAGTTACATACCTACTTAAATCGAATCTGGTGGCTGTCGTCTCCTATATTTTTATTTTTAAATCTTTAGAAGTCATTTAAGGTTGTTTAGTACCTAAGCATCACAAACAATACTAGCACTGTAATTTATGCTAATATAATCACAATAATCTTGCAATATTTATTATTAAATGCAGAAATAGCAATTAAACTTAAATGATAATAATACCTAATTGCAATAATTTTATAATGCAGCATTCAAATTGTGTTATGAATTAAAGAAAATTGCTAAGCTAGTTAAGGACTAATTTTATGAAATTCAAATAATACAGTTTAATATATATTTTTTTTATTAATATAGCAGAAGCAAGTCACATAGCTTGTTCAGCATGTTGTTGTAAGACTGCCCTTTCCACTAGGGCCATCATGCAGTACTTCTCCCATAGAATTATAGAAACCATCACCAACATAAAACTTACCGCAAGGTATATAGCACACTGTTGAGGAAGCAAGTGTTCCCGAGGTTAGACAGGGTAGCAATGGGTATCTTGCGTTGCTGCGTCCCATACTGATTGTCATTGTGGTGGCCATTCAACATGCTAGTGCTCGCCAATGGCGCCTTCACTATTAACACACTTTCCGGTTTCAGTAATACTGGAACATAAAAAATACTATTAAAATTCACATAACACAGTTTTGTGTCAAAGAGACAGTGTCATTAGTTCCAGTGGAAAATGTCCAGTTGGGTGTCAAGTAAACCAGTGCAGAGACAAGCCCAGAAAGATCTATCCACCATTAAGGCACTCATATGGCGCAGAAGGGCAATGGACTTCTTGTGTCAGAGCCCCAGATTCTCTCTGGGTCATTAAGCCCATATAGACCCAATTATCCCATGAATGAGTACCAGGTACCCTGGTTTTCTTGCTACAATCGTGAAATCATGAGTCCACTTCTTCCGTAAGTTCTTTTTTAGGGTTCCGTGCCCAAAGGGTAAAAACGAGACCCTATTACTAAGACTTCGCTTTCTGTTTGTCTGTCTGTCACCAGGCTGTAACTCAAGAATCGTGATAGCTAGACAGTTGAAATTTTCACTATAACAACAAATAATAAAAACAAAATAAAATAAATATTTAAGGGCTGCCATAAAACAATTTTTTTTACTGTTTTTATAGATAATGGTATGGAACCCTTCGTGCGCGAGTCCGACTCGCACTTGGCCGGTTTTTATATACTCAGAATCATGTCAAAGGATATTAGTTACCAAAAACAAACACTGAAATGTAGAGATAATCATATCGCTAGATGAGTCATCATAAAGGCTGATGATGAAAGTACGTAAATAAACTGCGAATATTGATTAAAATTACTCTGCGGTTAGAGCTGCCTAACTTCTGAGCCGAAAAAGAAAGCTCTGTTGACTGCTCATAATTCAACATATGAGAATAACCTGCTGAGGCCCACATTCAAAAGTGGAAAATATAGCATCCAGCACTCATGAAGTGTAGAATATGTTGTAAATACAATGTAATAAAAATTAATTTGGATACAAAAACATACCTGGCGGCTTAGGTGCTTCAGTCAGAGGCTTTAGTTTTTTCGCGGAATTCAAAGTACTGGCGTAAGTGCCTTTGAATGGTCGCTTTGCCGGCCTGTTTTCCTTATTATTCTGACTTCCGATCTTGCCAGGGACAGATTTCTCTTTACTGTCTGCAAGTTGTCGGTCTTTGCTGCTTAGATAAGTAGCATTTCTGTTCAAGGACAGGGTAAACTTTGCTTTTTCAACTCCTTTTTTCGTTTCAACCAAGTTAACTGGCATCTTCAGGATACCTGCGGAGTAGGTAAGGAATGGTAATATCAATTTGGCTAAATGTAGGGGCCACGACTTCGTAACTTTCTCGAGGCTTGTCAAGGATTTTTGCCGGAACCTCGGATTTTCTTCGAGACTACTTACATTAACGTTTTCATTAGGCGTATTGATTTACATTATACAGTAAGACAAGATATTATCGTATTAAACAACTGAAATAAACAGAAATTTTGGAAACATTAACCGCGAGCACCACCGTTTGTACCAGTCGGCCATATTGGATTATTTGATTGATGTCAGTGATGTCCGTAGGCAGTATGGCGGCGTAAAATTACAATATTTAACGTCAAATTATAATTCCCTCTTTCGTGATAAGAAGGAATGTAAAATAAACCAACAATATTTAATTTATACAATTTAAACGATGCCTTAACCATTACATTTATACTCATCGAAGTGAGAACTATTTCAAGAATATTTTACGGTTTTTGTCCAACACTTTACGGATGCGTTCAATAAACTAGAGCGTGTTGTTGTCAATCTGGGGCACGGCTCTGAGGGGCTACCGCGAAACGAAAACGAACTTCGTTTCTGTATCTCCGTCTCTGTCGCACTTGCTAGTTCGAGCGACAGAGAGGGTTCAAACGAAGTTCGTTTTCACTTCGCGGTAGCCCCTCTGATCACTGATGGAGTCTATACATCTGCAGACAACATAAATACAGTTCTGATGCACTACCCCATCGAAGAAGGAGAGACATCGTCTACACTATACCAACCTGCAAAACCAAGTTTGCGCACAGCTTCCCCTTGTTCCTTGGGCCATACTTATATAACCGTATATCTAGAACAGTCGACTAACAGCAATATACCAATAACAACTGCAAACGAGCTGTTACATCCTTTCTTAAAAACCTAAATTATGAGGAAACCGAAACTCTTCTTCTAATAATGTCTTGATAATTACTAATGCAAGACCCTATTAGCATCCGGGAACGGGACGGCTACCGGGAAGTGAAAACGATATTCGTTCGTGTATCTCTCTCTCTGTCGCACTTGCTGGTACGCTACATCCAATTAGGTTTGACTTCGGCATGTGGTACTGACAAATTGGGGTAAAATCACATAATCTGAGGGTCTACCGCGAAACGAAAACGAACTTCGTTCTTATATCTCCGTCTTTGTCGGGTGAACTAGCAGGTGCGACAGAGAGGGAGATACTTGAACGAAGTTCGTTTTCACTTCGCGGTAGCCCCTCTGTATACCCGAAAGGCTACCGCGAAACGAAAACGAACGTCGTTCGTGTATCTCGCTCACGATCGCTCGAACTAAGTAAGTGCGACAGAGACGGAAACACACGAAGGAAGTTACAGGTCGACACATGTAAAAAGAACCCTGGCGGCCATATATTTTATATGGCCGCCAGGGCTCTTTTTACGTGTGTCGACCTGTAGTTTACGTTTCGCGGTAGGCCCTCTGTCACCTCTGTGCCCCTGAAAAGTCCACCAAAAGAGCAAAAAAGGCACGGCCGTATTATATTTTATCAGTGTAACGTAAAAGTGCCGATAACGATATCTAATGAATGGAGCTCCGATACCGAATCGGGGAATGTGAACATGTTTTCCATCGATATTGTTATCGAATCCTACACCGATTGGTTTTCTTTATCTTTTTGCTTTTAGGACTGTAATGGACCGTTGTGGTTGCAGCTTTAAGTATATACTCAGATCTTTGAATTTTGTCCATTAGGTAGGTTGTATATATTTCATAATAGAAGAACATTCGGAATATATAAAATAGAATCAGTAGGTAGCGCCTGCCAGAATTATCATGGCACATTTGAATTTCAGATTTAAACCGGAGAACAAAGCAGAAAGCCCTATTATTAATGCAAATACTTTTTTTATATAGACTTCTCACGGTGTACCACATACTTAATAGCTACCTCCGCCACCCTCCGCGTTCGAAGACTCAGTAGCAGTAACGTGTACCACTCTTCCAAATAAATACATGACTGAGTTGATTGATTCAGACGGATAAAATAGGTACCTTATATTTCTACATAGCCCATTGAGTTATATAACTTACATATAGTACCTAAGGAGCAAATGTCCTCTATAATATAATTTATAACAAGTTCCTAAGGAACGAATAGGTACTAGGTAGGTACTACCACTACTATTATATTATACGACATTTTTAAATTTGTAGGTATAAACGTTCGTTCGTATTATATCAATTTTATATAGAAAACTCCCCTGAATTTCAAACATGTTGAAGTATAGATATTATGTCGAGCGAAATTCGACCTTAAAAGACGGTTAGGTATTGAAATGAACAAGGTTTTTAAATATTTAATGAACAATAATTATTCCATCCATTATGTAACTGAGTTCTCCAAATTTCTCGGAACTCTGCGGTAATTAAAAAGAGATTTCGCGCTCCAAATACTTTATGAATCATTTAGTGAAAGATCTGTTCATAAAAATTTTAAGAATTTTAATATTATTCGTTGAATCAAAGCTAGCAAGGATTTATTGAAAAGAAAATAATATTTACCTACAAATAATGCGTTGCAATCCAATGGCAAAATAAAATGTCATATATATATATTAATATGATAAAAAGTAAGCTAGATACATTTTTAGGGTACCGTAGCCAAAATGGCAAAAAAGGAACCCTTATAGTTTCGTCATGTCCGTCTGTCCGCATGCCAGGCATTTTACTCAAAAACGGTTAATATCGTGTTTCATTGAAATTCGAAGAATATAGGTGTGTTTTGTTAGCCGCAACATAGTTTTGTAATCAAATGACAAAACAAACATCACAAATATGTAGTAAAAAACATACCTACGTAGGTATACATACTGTAGGTAGGTAAACACAACACTCAGCATATAGTCCAAGCACTTTATTTTCATTAGTATGGAAAAAATGGAAATTTGGAAATAATTCATAACAGCACCTTTTTAGTGCGTAACTGATATATTATCATTTTAGTAATTACGTAGACTCATAATCCACCAGAATATTAGCCATCAAAAAAATCGATATAAGTAACCAATTCCTGAAAAAAGCGGAAAAATATTATTAGATATTTTAATTTTTGTTTTGGTTAATTTACAGGAGCTCTTCAAGAATAATAAATAAATCACACAAAAAACATAATGGATGTGTCATTTAATTTTATATTTACTTCCCGATTGAAATTTTGGTGGATTCTTAGATAAGGCATCTTAGAGTAACATTTAAAAAATTAAACAAACAATAAAAACGCTGTTATATTATTAATGTTTGAAAAAAAAAACGTAATTTTCCTGGGGTAATAGGTCATATCAATGGATCTTACAAATAAATTCCGCTTTTTCTTAGGCGTTTGACTTCGGCTGGTAGATAATGCCATATTATATATGCCTAAGTGCGGATTTTTTTCCGATAGTAAAATAGATGAGAGGGATTGCGTTCTAAGAATTTTCTCGCCGATGTAAGTGTCACCAAAAATCTAGTGATTAATATCAAATGATGTTCCGTAATAAGTTCCCGAGAATCAGTAGAATAGATTTCAATGAAATTAAAATATATATATATATATCAAACAGCTACTAAGGTACTTACTTAAAACTGACGCTCAATAGAGCCCACATAAAGGATGACTTGAAAAATACAATAAAATGAAGATTAACGTTATACTAGTTATACGAAAGCACGGAATAGTACTACGAAAGTCAAGCGACAAAATTAAAATGTGCAAGTAATCAAACTTTTCCACTAAACCCAAAGTTACCTACGATTATAGGTATGCATTTACAAGCCCGTTGCACGTCGTAAACAGCCGCAATAAACCTGGCTGCTTTTCGAACGTGCTGATTCTCGGTTGGTTCGAAATTCGAATGGCGTAATTGAAACTGACGCCCAAGCCCTATGAGGCAAATGCAAATGTCCGTTGGCAATAATTGCCGTGTACGCCGTGTCAATATTTGCCCGAGAACCCAACCCTAGCCATATCCGGTGTGGCGCATCACTATCTAACCGCCTAGATGGCGGTACATGATTAATTAAAGCCGGTTATGCGTGCCGTCAACTGAACTTGATGTCGGTTTAGTTATTCCGCTGAAGTTGCTTAGTTTGTATACTTTGACAAATTATGAGATTCAGTAATAAATAAGATAGGCAAAACACTCTAGCTTTATTAATATAATTGCCTGCTTCGCTTCCTAGCGGGTTCCACTCTGGACTCTTAACTGGAAGTGTCATGTAGACAAACTATGCGATACATTAAGTAATGCAGTATTTGTTTTGCGCAAGCTAACCTTTAATATCCGGCAAAGTTATGAAGCAGGTTTATTTTGTTCATTTTTATTCGCTGATGTCGTACGGTACGCTTATTTGGGGGAACTCGACGGGTGCCAGAGTGCTACTTATGCAGAAACGTGCCGTACGTGCAATGATTGAGGCAAAATCGAGAACTTCGTGTACTTAGTGGCTACTTTCGAATGCACGGTATTATGACGCACTCACTCTATGTATTCCAAATTATAATGTTCGTAAGGAACAATCTTTCTACTTACGAGAGCGTAAATGCGATTGGCAAAACACTCCGCCTTCCTGGCCGTTTGAGAACAGTTGGCCGTCGCATGGCACTTGCAGGCAAGAACCCGCGTGTCATTGGGCCTGCCTTACCTGTCTACTACGAGCGAAAGAGCCCGCTGATCTTTGACTGGAACCATCTGACGAAGCATTTAGACGCCACTTTACTATACTCAGACTTGACATGTTAAATTATTATTATTACATTATTTAGTATTAATATGATTTGACATTAAATTTATTGCATACATATTTACTAATGCACTTTATTATTGTTAATTTGAATGACGATACCCAGTGGTTCAAATATTGAGTTCATATATTTCATCAAAAAAGTACCTAAGTATTGTCAGTCGCGAGCTGGTAGCTGCTGCAAAGCTATTTTTTCCTCTTAACTTCCTATGGCCGCCCATGGGCCTACAGAAAGGGCTTAATAGTTATTTGTTGTGCAAGGCTGCAAAGTTGTTGTTTGGCGCCAGTGCTTATTATTGAAAGCCGACCTAGCGAAGGACTGTAAAATTGAACCATGAGCGAAGCGAATGGTTCAAAAGTACAATCCTGAGCGAGGCTTAGCGGGGGCTTAGCGAGGCTTTCAAGGCACGAGACGCCAAACAATTTTGCTGCCGAGCGAAATACACAATTTTTCATCTCACCACCGCGAGGAAAATTGTAGGTAAGTAAATGTAATGGAAGTACGTTGGACCTTATGCTCATTTTCAATAAAGGTTTGCTTACATCTTATCAAGATCTAGCATTTTATAATTATTAAATGTAACATAAATATTTTTGCATCTTTAAATAACCTCACGCTTACCTACACAAAAAAGTCAAAGTATATTGTTGGGTAATCACGGTTTAAACTAAGACTCAAATACGCTTATTTCACTTTTTCCGCTAACTTAGCAGGCATCATAATTCATATATATATCTTTATATCTTCTGCACTAAAATCTACAAATAACGACCATTATTTTGGTTTTACTGTCTGTGGGTTTAGAACAAAACAAAATTAAATGTATATGAGTTTTTTCTTAAATTAACTTTTCAAACGGTGCGTTCCAAAAAAGCGAAATTTTTAGAAAGATAAAACGACATTTTAAAATTATTTATTCGTACTTTATCCTTATAAGTCAGTCTAAATGTTAATATTTCGTATGTACCTACTTAATTAAGAGAGAATAAGTATTATTAATGTTATTTTATCTAAATAATAACAATTTATTATTGGCATAACACCATCAGTTTCTGAGCGCACCTCTCATTCTGTATAGAAAAAAATTGGGTCTCGCGATAGACCGTCACGTTCCAAATTCAAAAACTCTTTCCACGCTAGCGGATAAAATGGACTTTTGGGCGCAGATTTTGAGCGATAAAGCAAGCCTTTTCGAGCCGGTGAGGTGAAAAGAAATTGAAATCATTTTCAATCGGAACGAGTTTCATTTGTTTTGAGACTGTTGTTTTTTGAAACAAGAAATAAAACTATATTTGGGCATTTTCAATAATTTGTGTACCCAATTAGGGTGAGTTGTTAAATAAAAATTAATTCAGTGTCAGTTTTGTAACGACAATTAAGTATTGAAAATCAATAAAAAAATATTTTTTCTATTCAATTTTGAAAGGATATGCGTATACACGTTATTTAAATCTGAAATAAGTTCATTTTCAAATATTTTGTGTGTTTAAAATTTTCGTTACAAAACTGACTTGTAGTAAACTTTTATTTAACAACTCACGCTAATTGGGTACACGTTTTATTGAAAATGCCCATTTCCTACGCAAACTCAACTATAACAAAAAGCCATTTTGTACGTATTGTTGGTCGGTTCTACGAGATTAAATTGCGAATGCGACACAACAGCCCACGTTAAATAACTAACGATCAATTAACCCTCATGTTCCATCGTTACCCAGTTTTCCCGACATCGAGAATGATCCAACATGACACTTCGCATTTTAATATAATAAAATTGTGTTGCGAACTCGTTACATTTTAATTAAAGTTTAATTGCACGATTTTATAGCATGCCCATTCGGATCTGATAGTCTGATCTGGTGCAACTACAGATATAAACATACAGTGGATATGTGTGTGTTTCGAGTCTGAATTTACCTCAAGTACTAATCGAGAAATGGATCTGGGCCGGTCTGAATGATCTGATTTAAATTTCGGGCAGATCTGAATTTGTCCGATACTCATTTGTTTATCAGCTATGCGATTCTTGCCATGCAGCGAGCAGGAGGGACGGGCACAATCTCGAGCAACTGATGGTTACTAGCAAGATTGAAAAGAACCCCTCTAGAAGTAGTCCAGTAACATCTTCAGGTCAAATCCGCTCACTGAACAGACACTTCACGATGCACTCTACAATGCAAAGGATAGACAAGGGGGCTAGGGCCAACTCTTATGCCTGCTACACACGACAACGATTTATCGTAGCGATTAATCTGTGCAGACCGATTGGCGCAGTTTTATCGATCGTATGTATGACAAATCGTAACGATAATCTGAAACGATTTGTCATACACACGATCGATAAAACTGCACAAACGGACTGCGCAGTCAAATCGCTACGATAAATCGTTGTCGTGTGTAGCAGGTATTATTAAATAGTTGCTTCCGCAAGAGCGACACCATCAGCAAAGTAAATACATGTGTTAGATCTCTTAATACATTTGTCACCTATTTGTACAGTAAACGCCGAAAATATGTTTACACTTCTGCCCCTTTGTGTTGATGCGAAAATGAACACATACACATGTCGAACATAGTACCGTCAAATGATGTGTTTGCCAACTAGGTGCAACATTGCCTTTTTTAAACTTCAATTATCTCCCAAACTAACATTTATTTCTTAGTTGCAATAATGGCAGCAAAAGCTCCATTTTACAGGCTGCTTTCAGGCTGCTGTTTAAATAAAAGTAACATGACTCGAAGTCATGTTTATCTAATGGGGTGGTCTGGAGCTACGTATAACAAGTGAATGCGACTAAATGACGTTAGTGGTTTCGGCGCAATCGCAAAGGATCATCTTACCCCAAGGGATCAACGCGTGCTACTTTTCTCTACTTGAGATTGTTTCAGTTGGGCGATTGACATAACATTTTCTAAAAGCAACTGAACGATACGAGGTAGAATCTTCTGATTCAAATTCCTAAGACAGCTTTAAAAAAAAGCAGCCATTTCACAATCTCAACCAAACCTATATGTCACCTTTAAAAGCAAACCCAACTTCGGCCCAATTAAAAATAAATAAAATTATAACAAGTAAGTAGGTACTTCCAGGCATTTCAGAACCATTTTGCAAGCAAGAAACATACCCAGTTTTTTTTTATAAATGCGCGGGGAAATAGTGTTGTCCCTAACACCACAATTACCTGAACAATGTCGGTGATTTGTCACTGCCCTACTTACAAATGGAACCGGAACAAAGTAATCTTGTTTTGCTTACGTCAGGTGGGTACGGCGGGAAAATACCGCCATGGTTGGAAGGATAAAAATATTGTTACAAAAATTTGGCTGAGAAAATAAGTTCTGAAAGGAAGATGAAAATACTAAGGAGTAGTTGTTAGCTACTTACCTATGTTATTGTTAGGTGTGCCACGTTTAATGTAAACGAAATAAGCATAACATGTAAACTTGGAAAACAGTATTTCTGAACGTAATAAATAATCAATTACTTTTTCATTAAAAATAAGCAAAACTTTCTAAAACACCTACCTACGTTTGTGATGCACTGCAAAATCATTAAATTAATATTTTTCACATTTCATAAAAAGTTGCTGATTTTACTTCTAACCCAATTTTTTTTCCTAGCCTGTTTACGTGTCCCACTGCAGGGTAAAGGCCTACCCTCTTTTCTTCCACTCGGCCCTATTGCTGGCCTGCTCCCGCCAGTCCCAGAAAAACGCGTCCAAATCGTCCCGCCATCTCTTTTTGGTCTGCCTCTGCTCCCGTGGCCGTCTCGCGTTGTAAAAATCCTAATATCGCATTTAAAATGATTATTTGATTATAGATGCCCCGTAGGAGTCGAAGGTACTCTATAACATTATATATTATTATAACCACGAAAGTCGCAAACGGTTTACATTGGAAGGTAAGGAGCGATGGACGCTGACCTTAAACTTAAAGCAATCATGAGGCAATCTGACGATGGGATCCAGCAGAATCCATGGGTCAGATTCAGCGATTAGGATTTTTTGGTATTAATCAACGTATTTTCTTTCAGAAAGCAGTTTATGTGGTTGGTAGGTTGTACTTAAAGTGGAAATGTTCGGAGTATTGCATTGAAGTCGGTTTTTTGTTGTGTGCCCAGTCGGTTTAAACTTTGTTTTTAATGTTGTACATAATATTATCTGCTGTGCTGTCGATTTCCGTGTCCTTGAAAGCGGTGAGCTATCAGAAACCGTGTCTTGTAGGAAGTCTGCCAGATAAACATTGAAGGGATAACGACATCGCCCACAAACTAGACTAATGTTGCTCTAAGATAAGCTAATGAGTGGGAACATTTCCAGATTTATCGGCCTATGCACCAATATAGTCTGGTGAGCCACGCGTGTCAGTAATGAACTAATGAAGTATATGTTTTTTTTTTCTAGAATCTTTTTCTTCAGGCCTTATGTAAATGCGATGAAGTCTACCATGTCAGACGGGTTTGGGGCGAGAGCCGTGTGTTTCGGCTGAATGTCTTTACCGGCTTTAAACATTCACTGCCTAGAACCCGCACATGACAAGTTTAACGAAGTTACCAAAGTCGTAAAAAATCGTTCCAAGGCATACGTCAGATGCCGGTTAATAGTTCTCTATTTGACGTGGATAAAACTTGGCTGAGAAGGAAAACTGGTTTGTCAGCAAATGGCAAACTTCGACCACGTTGTTTGAGGACACGATTTTCTGTTTACCCTATAAAACTTATCGTGTCTGCTCAATCGTTTTCTGTTGAACTTGCAATCGTATGACGAAAATAAGTTTTTGTCCGACACGTTCATATTGTTTGACACAGATGACGAACGAATTCGTAACTTTACAAAAAGTTGGGATTTCTCAATTCAGGGCTCGATAATTTAATCAGTGATGATTGTTGTAACGTGTTTAAAGTTAAGTGACTGCTCATCATCAAACGGGCCGTTTGCTTGTTTGTCACTATCAGGATATACAGGGCGTGGCCTGTGTTATGAGCAATAAATAAAACGGTGGAAGCTAATCAGCATTCAGCTCCAAGTGGTTTAACAAAAGAAAACAAGAAAAAAAAAGCTTTTTTGAAGTAACAGCATGTCTCGGTTCTTTTACTTAATTACTCTTAATTAATTTTAATTAATACTCTTTAAATACCGAACTTAAGTACTTGAAGGATTATGGATGATACCAACATCATATTTTTCCGAATTCAATAGTTTTTGAACACTGGGACCGCTATAGAATAACTGTGGATATTCTATGAAGTCATCCTTTAAAATTGCGCTTGTCACAGGCAACAGCCGGTATAAGAAAACCTTATGTACAATAATGGAGGTTATCCATCACTAAGGCATGGCGATGCAGTGCGGGAAATATGATACTATTATCATCATAATCATCATATCAGACGAAATACGTCCACTGCTCGACATAGGCCGCCCCCAAAGAGAGCCAAAGAAACCGGTCCTGCGCCACCTGAATCCAGCGTAGTCCGCGACCTTTACCAGGTCATCAGTCTACCTTGTGGAGATACCCACGCTGCGCCTTCTGGTACGTGGTCGCCACTCGAGAACCTTTCCGTCCCAATGACCATCGGTTCTTCGTGAAATATGGCCCTGTCACTACCACTTAAGTTTAGCGATAAGATAGTATTTTTAAATCGCCGTTTCCGATTACTCGCCTCGTCTCACCGGTGGATAAGCTGCATAGCGGTACAGTCGCGCCCAGTTACTTGAACGCGGCTCTATTGTTAAGGCGCCGTAGGTTCATCGAAGTTAAGCGAACAGAGTTTTTGAAACAATATAATGCGTCTGTTTATAATAATATGGGTTTAAAAAAATACGAATAGTAATCTTGAGGCTTTTCTGAAGGGAGATCAGTGTTTAGAAACACGATTAAGCAATTTTCGCTCGATAGAAAAAAAAAAACACGAACGTAGGTCTAAAAGGGTCTAAAATACACTTAAAATATTTGTTACAGATTATGCACAAAAGCTGAAAATATTAAAATGGCTTTCGAAAATCGGCAATATCATGTTTTAGAGAACTCGGTGTTTACTTTTTTATTTATTTAAAGGGCCACAAAATTAAAATTAAAAAACATGATTTCCGCGCTTCCGAGCACGCACTTCCATCTCGCTCACGCTTCTGGTCAGTGAGAGGGAGAGAAGGCCATGAACCTACGGCGCCTTAAGTGAACACACGGCTATTTTGTCCAGACAAACGCGATACAGTAGACGCTACACGAGCGCAATCGGCAGGACTGCCAAGCAAGGTCACAGAAAATCTAGCATGGTGCATGCAGTCATGCCGATATCGGCACGTGTAGTGTCTCCATCTAAGGCTATAGTGTTACCATACTCGTATAGCGCGCGATCGTGACACCGAAGAAACTAAGCACTTATGTATCCAGATATTTTTCAACATCCTGAGAAGTGCAACTGTTGGTGGCTATAGTAACTATTGAAAGTAAATTTGAATGGGCTGTATTCAATATGTGTCATTGCCTAAGTATAGAATATAAAGTTATGTTAGTACGGTATTTGGCCACTGGGTGCGCTGGGGTGCTTGTGTACTCGGTATCAGTATCACATTGCATTCAGGTACACACGTTATACTTGGTTACCTATCATAAAGTCGAAATTGTAATGTCGATTATTAATACCCCGAAAACGTTTCCCATTTTATTAATTAGCCTAAATTTTGTTTGCCCGAAAGTACGTTTCCCTGTTCATTACTTTCCCCCCTTCTCAGTTCGCTGCAATTTTATTTCGCTTATGATTCGAATCAACACTTGTAAAAATTCCGAAGTATCATTTGCCAACAAGTTTTTAGTACCGAAAAGTATTAAGTCCGAAATGTTAATATCCCGCTATATCAAAAAATCAAAATTGTAGCATGTAACCTAACCTAACCGCCAGCGTGTCGACGTCTGCCTACTTTCGCTCTAAGGGACACAAGTGAACCCTAACCTAACCTACAAAAAATACCATTGACGATCATTTGTTGTTTTTTTTAGTGTGGGGGCTAGCCCCGAGCCCTTTATGGGCTTTTTAAGAACTTGTGCAGCACTCGAGTTGCTTAAATGTTTTGACCTAATCTAATCCCCTTTTCTATCAATTGTTTATTTTGTAAGGTCACAGTTTTAAATCTAACCTAACCCAACTTATTAGCGAAAGTTTATTAAAGTATCGCAATCGCAATATTAAAGGGCGCATCTGTAGGGTTTTTAGCATATCTAAATGTTTTTTAATCATTGCAGTAAAATGAAATTAGGGAAAATGATATTTCGATTTTAGGTAGCATCGGAAATATAAAAAGGTCATGACAAAATGTTATCGTCTTCATACAATTATTATTAATAAATTATCAGTAATGGATATTTTGACCGTCGGACCCCCAGCCTATTATTTCTTGTTGGAATAGACAACAGGCCGCCAACTAAACCTCTCTGCGTCGGGGTCCGCAGCCCGAGTTCCTACGCCCCAGAGAAAACAGCTGTTTTGACGGTTGTGTGTCAATTTTAAGTCAATGAATATTTTTATTTGGGGTTTTATTTTATCAACGATTCGTGTTAAATTATATTGAAAGTGCAGTGCAAGTCAATAAAAACACTTACAATGCTTATACGTAAACTTTCTACTACTTAAGTAGTTGATTATCAGAAACATTGGATCGCCGAGGAACTCCTGCCTAGTGTGTGGTGATTCAGCGTTGTTTATTTCTTTTAATTGTTTAGTTCTTATTATATTCTTAGGTAGTTTATTTTCTAGTTAATCAACTTATGTTCGCATGCGTGTTGTAGATTGTCTTAATCCTCTTTTTGTATTTTCTATTTTGAAGAATGGAGTGTTGTGTAGTATGCGAAAGAGTTTTTACATCAACACGAGGATTACACATTCATCAATCGCGTACCCATCAGGTTCGCGTTCATCCTATCTCAAGTGTCCCGAATACCCATAACATATGCTCATCTACGTCATCACCCCACCTTGCTATTCCTCTTCAAACCCTTCTTGGCCAACTAAAACATTCGACGCCTCTAGTCAAACGCATTCCGCGTGGTGCCAGGTCCGCTGTAGCCGAAGTACTAACAGCTACAATAAACAATTGTGTACTAAACAACAACCTCCAATCGTGACATGACTTGTTAACTCTGCCTTTCAAAATATTACATGTTCCTGACGATAACAACTTAAATATTTCCCTCACGAAGAAAATAAAGAATAATATTTTAGCACCAGCTTTGCCGTCTTTATCACGGCCTTTACAAACTAGAGGTAAAACGTATAACTTGTGTAAAAAGGTTGAAGAGAAATTGCAGGATGGTGATCTTAAAGGGGCGGCACGGCTCCTCTTCACTAATGATACCATCGCCCCCGACACTCCCGAAACCGCTGCCGCGTTACAATCAAAGCATCCCCCAGGCCCTTTGACCCCTTTCTTTGTTGACCCTCCATCAGATCCTTCGATGTGTCTCCACGCTACAGGGCAGGACGTAGTGGCCGCCCTCGCATCTTTCCCCAAAGGGTCGGCGTCAGGTTTAGACGGTATCACCCCTCAACACCTTTTAGACCTCACCAGCTACGGCTCTGGGGTAGCCGGTGAACAGCTGACAGTAAGCATTACAAAACTGGTAAACCTTATGCTCCTGGGTGATGTATGCCAAGATGTGACGCCGATACTTTATGGAGCTAACTTGATTGCCCTCACAAAGAAGGATGCTGGCGTGCGCCCTATTGCTGTTGGCTTTACCTTTCGGCGTCTTGCAGCCAAAATCTGCGTAAGACACACCCGTTCTAAATTACAAAAACTTTTCGAGCCCACACAGGTTGGTTTTGGAACTCGAGGCGGCTGCGAGGCCGCAGTTCACGCTGTGCGTACCTTTGTACAAACTGACCTGTGTGAGGTTCTATTGAAAATAGACGTTAAAAACGCTTTTAACTCTGTTAATAGGGACACTTTGCTGAATGAGACACGAAACCATATACCAGAAATATATAACTTTTTATTACAATGTTACCATGCCCCATCCAAGTTACTTCACAAAGACAACGAAATCCTTTCAGCCGTAGGCTGCCAGCAGGGGGATCCCCTGGGTCCAGCCCTGTTTAGTCTCGCCATCAACCCAATCATCCACAGTCTTTCTTCCGACCTAAACGTATGGTACCTAGACGATGGCACTTTTGGCGGTAAGTCTCAATCCGTCCTGGCAGATTTATCCAAAATTATACAAAAATTTGATGATATTGGACTGACACTAAATTTCGATAAATGTGAACTTTACATTTCCGAAAAAACGGATCTTTTTGTGGCTTCTCAAATTATAGTAGGTTTTAAAAACATAGCTCCAAACCTTAAAATTTTGACTAAAGACAGCCTGTACCTCCTTGGATCACCCATTTTTGACGAGGCTATTCCGTCTGTTTTAGATAAATCAATCTCAAAATTCCAAAATAACTCTGAACGTTTAGTCAAAATAAGCTCTCACTCAGCCTTATTCATTCTAAAATTTTGCCTACTCGTTCCTAAATTTACGTACCTTCTCCGTTGTTGCCCTATTTGGAAATTTCTCAATCTAGTCCTTTCTACTGATACCCTATTGAAGTCCATACTAGAATCAATTCTTAATGTTAAATTCAGCGAACAGGCTTGGACTCAGGCATGTCTACCCATAAGATTTTGATCCATAATGAGAGGCCTTAAAATACGAGTGTGGTTCATAATAGGATCACACGAGTGTTTTAAGGCCCAATTATGTACAGTTGCATACGGTATACTCTTGCTTGCCAGAATTTCATTTGCCCGAATTTTATCTGCCATAATATTCAACTGCCATAAAGTTGTTTTCTATAATTTTGTATGCCATACTCATTGTTTACCATATTAATTATATGCCAGAATCTTTGTTTTCCATAATATCAATAATCTCATTTTCCATAATCATTGTAATCCATAACTATCACATGCCATAATGTCATTTGCCATCCATCTCTACATCCATAATATTCATATGTAATAATGTGGGTACGTATTGCAGTGTCTAAAATGAAAAAAAAAATACTTCGAACCTATCTGCGATCCGGGTCGGTTTCGCCACTATGTAAAAATAAACTTTTATCTGAGATTACCCAATGCAAAGATAGTGGTGTATCATGGGCAGTAGGGAACAGGGGCTTAGTGGCAAAACCGACTCGGATCACGGATAGGTTAGAAGACGGAAGCGGGAGCTTTGCTCCCGCTTTCGTCTTCGAGGTTATTTTTTTTATAAAATAGCGGAAAAATTGACAAATTAACAAAGATGAATCTGAATGCATGTTTAGTATGGCGTTTAAATATTCTATTAAATAATATTATTGCAAACAATAATCTGGAAAACAATACGTATGGCATTCGTATCATTATGACATCCAACATTCGGATAAACAAGAGTATGTCAATTAACTATTATGGTAAACGAAACATTCGGGCAAATGAAATTCGGGCAAGCCAAGTTCGGGCAAATGATTGTTATAGTTTGTGAATGTCGGGCAAACAATAGACAACCCCGAATAGATAGTAGTGTATGCAACACTACTTTATCTACACACGTATATCATAAGCAGTAGTAAATAACAGTAAAAAACCAACAATAAAATGACAACAGCAATGGCGGCAATTCGATCATGCGTCATGACGAATGGTTTAAAAAAAAATCATAGGTAAACGAATGAAGTCCCTATACTCATATCACTCGAGATCAAATGTCTTACGGTTTGTATTAAAAAACGTACTGAATTGACGTTTCGTATCGATAACTGTTTTAATATCTATGGATACTAGAATAAAGACCCACTTGAGTTTTGACAGCTGTTCCAAATTTAAACTCATAACGATACAAATTTATCAAAAATCTGTACTGGAATGACATTACAGTACAGATTTTACCTACTACCACAGACAAGAAAGTTCTCATAGTAAAATCGGTTGTAGTAATGCTGGTCATTTCCTACGGTTTCTGAACGCATTTTAGAGCACTATATGTGCGTAGATAAACGAGTTTTTGTTATTCATCGGCTTATTATTTAATTCTAACAGCAACACCTTTGCCCGACTATAGCAGAGCCGAAAGAAAGGGTTATGATTTAAGTAGCCCATGTTTTTTTTTACGTGTGATCCACCGTAGCGATAAGATACGGAATCAATTTTGATTAACGAGGTATCAATCGATTCCAAATGGTTCTCCAAGCGGCATAGGTTTCGCATGAAAAATAATCTTTCTTATTTAGTTTTAAGTAGTCGCGATAGATTTTCTTGAACTTTTTGACGTTGTCTACTGATTTGAACATAATTTGAGCAGATTCAAGTCGTCAATAATGTCATTAAACTCATCATCCTCCTAGCATTATTCCCGGTTGTGCCCCGAAAGGAGCCCGGTTTCCGCTTTGACACCTAACGCCTAAGATTTGGTTAAGGTACTACTTTTACAAAACCGACTGCCATCTGACCTAGACCAGACCAGAGGGAGAACTAGACCTTATTGGAATTAGACCGGTTTCATCACGATATTTTCCTTCACCGAAAAGATAACGATACCTAAATATTCCGTTCGTAAGTTCCGCAAAACTCATTGGTACGACCCGGGATTCGAACCCACGACCGCAGCTTAACAGCCGCATGCCTGAACCACTATGCTACCGTAGCTCCTATAATGTCAATAAACTGAAGATTATTAAATTACTCTATTCATGTGTAATACACGTGAAAGTTTTAATCAATATAAACTCAAGATTGTCCTACAAAATAGGCACGGTCGGTATTAAACCATCAGACAGCTTAATCGGTCGTTTTACGTCTACAAAGTTCGTTAAGTTGCACCATGTGGAGTGTTAGAAACAATTTTACGATCATCAAGATACTTTAGAAACTTCTAGGACGTAACTAGGGATTATAAAACTTTGTTGCGGTTATTCACTTGAGTATTAACATGAACATCGAACATTCACCGTTTTTTAAAGTCGTACTGAACAACGAACAGAGCATCATCATCATCATCATCATCATCATCATATCAGCCGAAAGACGTCCACTGCTGGAAATAGGATGGAGTCCTACCGAATCTCCAAAAGGGATAGATAATTAATATGACTAAGGGTCTCCCAACACCTATGGACGCGGAATCGATCAAAAAACTCTTTATGTCCACGCAATAAGAGCGAAAAGACGTCGATCGGCTCGGCCGACACGAAGCGACGTCCATCGACGGGATAACGAACAAAACACGAGGAATGTGATAGGGTCATTTCGCCGGTCAGCGCCCACCTAATTTCATGTGCCGGTTGGCGACCACTTAGCTGAGTTGGTGAACTGAAGGGATATTTTCTCGGTTTTTTAGTAGATTTCTATTCTAAACAACAAAAAAATGCATGTACAACTAATTGTCTCAATAGGGTCTGTAGAACTGATGTTATCTTCAATAGAAAATATCTTCTCTTTCAGGTGGTCGCTAACCGAAGGTAATAACCAGCGTAATGACCCTAAACCACTCGATGAAAGACGATACCGCGTCGATAAGTGTGGGGAGACCATTTATTGAGAAGTATTACAAGATTCTTGTCATCCCATGTCCAGTATACTTTAGTCGTGTTTTATCCATCACGTCAGTTTCTTCTGAGTTTTGACATCGCTGGTGACAAACAAAAAGATCTACACGCAATACGGGACCGGAGATACGACATTGTATCAAGATACAATATGGGAACAAGTTCCCGGGTCCATATTGGCTGCCATAAAATTCGTGATCCTATTTTTTTTTGTACTAACGTATTGTAGTCATAATCATCGCTAGTCCTAATTTTTTTCGTCCTACCTTTTTGGTTCCTAAATTTCTGTAACTATCATTGGAAGTCATAATGATCAGTTGTCCTAAAAAATTTCTTCCTAAAATCTTTACTAAGAACTTGCTTAAAGTCATAATTTTGTTAATCATAACAATTTTCTTCTTAACGAACATGCATCACAATTTTGTTAGTCCTAATATAATAACTAAGAACATACTTCAACTCCTAATTTTGTTTTTCCTAATGAATAAACGCTTTCGCTAAGTAAATAAAAAAAATCGGTTCTGGCGCTTCGCCGGCCGCTGCCGCGGCACGTTCGCTTCGCTCGCTCGACTCGCGCGCGTAGGGTCGCGGTTCAACTAACACTCCTCCTTGCTTCGCTCGTCGTCGTACCTACACGGACCTGCCTTAGGCTACGTCTGCACAGACAGGCGGCTTGCTTAGAGTCTAGCTAGAGTCTGTGACCTCGTCTTGTACCTTGCGATAAAAAAACCACACGTTTATTTACTTCGATACATGAGAAATATTATGAAAAACTATAAAATAGGATTAAAAAATGTATGACTAGTGTCATTATGAATTTAAATAAAACGGACAAGTGAGTGTTTTGATGAAAAAAAATATGAAAATCAATATTAGGATTTGAGAAATTTATGATTATTGTCATTATGACCTCAAGTAGTTGACTTACGATCGTTAGGAATAAGAATTATTAGGACTAACGATTATTATGGCGTAAAATTTTATGAAGAACATTTTCGGACTTCCAATAATAGGACTTAAAGAATTAGGTGAACAAAAGCGCCCCCCTTGTTCCCACTTGTCTATGTTTACAATATTTGTATAGAACACTTTCTATACTTACTTATATTTTCGAACGATCGAGCGAAGCGAACCAATTTTATACTTCAGCTTGGGCTGGAAATCTTTCGTATGACCGCTGTCCGATGTCCCGCCTTCCGGATGTTCTCCTCTATAGGTCAATTTACTCAACCAGTTCTCATGAATTATTGTGAGCAGGCACAATACATATGACTATTGTGCCTGCTCTGCTCACAATAATTAATGAGAATCGGTTGAGTTAACGAAGTGTACATTACTTTGTGTCGATTCACCTGTTCGAAAACAAGGGGAATCAAAGCACGCGATCTTACTACCCAAACCACTTGGTGGGGTGGTCCAGAGTGGCTTCAAGATAAAAGACCGGGTTGCACTCCGGGTCTCCGGGAGTGCCGGCAGAAGCCGTCTATCCCACTTGTCCCATTGAGTTGTCCCATCATGGGTCAACTGACACGATTACGTCCCGCTAGTCCCATGGGACAAGTGGCACTTATATTTTTATCATATTGTTGTCTCAAAAGTCCCATTACCGTCATCACCGTAAAATCGTACATACATATGATCTCTTTTTGCTTTAGCCGTGTCATGCCTCTTTGGTATTAAGAAGTAGGTATAATTGAATATAGGTATGTAATATTCTTTTTTTACGCGTAATACCTAAGGAAGGTCGGTGTAGGTACGACGACGAGCGAAGCGAGGAGTAGTGTTAGATGTACTGCGACCCTACAGCGCGAGCCGAGCGAGCGAAGCGCCAGAACCGAAAATGTGTTATTTCACTTCCTCATATTAAATGTTTGGTTCTGGCACTTCCCCGGCCGCTACCGCGGCAGGCTCGCTTCGCTCGCTCGGCTCGCGCTGTAGGGTCGCAGTACACCTAATACTCCTCCCTTCGCTCGTCGTCGTACCTAACGGAGACCTGCCTTAGGGTATGTCGAATTGGCCTTTTGCGTTTTTGGTCATATGCTTGTTCTCAGAATACTGAATACTGAACTGTTGCTACTAAAGAGTATCGGTAGTTCGGTACTATATTTGCTTGATAATGGTAATAGGGCTTTTGGGATAAAAATATAAGTGCCACTTGTCCCATGGGACTAGTGGGACGTAATCATGTCAGTACTTATTGCACCCGTTTGCTTCTCGGATTAAAAATAAGTCTGTATGCAGTCTCAGATGGTGCTAACCAAGTGCTAACGTGCTAAGTTAGCGTCTTGAAAAAGTTGACGATTGCTACGAATAATGCAAGCTACGGCGTAGCGGAACGTAGCAAATAAAGTTTGCAGTTTACGTCTGTGCAGTGCTACGAGCTATGAATTCAGACAAAGCGGGTGGATACCTCACACTGATTTTGTTTACGTTCAATTGAAGTCTTTCCGAAAGAACGTATTTCTTTAGCGCGACCAGTTTTGTATTACACCTTCAGTGAACGTGACAGCGTCCTATTTTTAAGGAAACTACGAATGGAATAAGTGTTTTTGAAAATGCCAATTACGTAGTGAGGCTGTGACATTTATTGCGAGTGTCCTTATTCCCTTTATGCTGGGGCCCGTATGGGCTGTATGCGACGCGGGCAAAGATATATAGCTGCAATTCAAGACTTGACTAAATAACTCCTATACGCAGTGGACCACGCGAAGCCAGATTAACAGTGTAGGTATCCCTCAGTACGTTTATGGCCCACTGGCCACCGCTAAGGTCTCCTCTTACTCTTACGCAATTTTAATTTAAAGAGAGGTCATCTCGCTCATATTTTGGAACTGTCCAACTTGGGAAGTACCTCCATCCTACAGAATACTACTACGCCAGAATACTACTTGACTTACTACTACTACAGAAACACTTGTTTTGTGGGTATTTGGCGTTGTTCCTTGTTGTGTGTAAGGTCACCAGAGTGCAACACAACGAATCCTCAAATCAATAGTGTCGGCAACGCGCTTGTGACTGTTCTGAAATCGCAAGTTTCAATATTCTTGTTTGCCAACGTCGTATAAAAATGCATACCTATTGCAAGATACTAGTAATTTGTTTGATAGCCGACCAAATTGAATTACCCGCCTGTGGGGAAAACTGGTAAAAAGCAACTGTAACACTTACCCATTCATTCATAAATTCTAATGATCGCCGTTCGTATGGAATTTCTCAATCAATAGAAATGGTGCATAAAATACGATTTTATTCATAATCTGACCAAGCCACAGCTTCTGTTATATAAATAGTTTATTTCTTCTTTCTCATAAAACGAATGGCAAAAAGATATAAGTACCCATCTAATGGGATTTTTGCCGATTGTAATAAAAATGTCATGTAATATTTTGCATTGATTATGATCTTAGGAAATCTATCGGATACCTCTGGGACACGTTGTATATTTACTTATTTTAACTAAGAAGGTTAAGACACGTGTCAGCACCTATTACTGTTTTGTGTGACACATATTTATAGGTTTATCTAAAACATCTAAAAGGGAGTTAATCTTAAAGAAAAATCTGGTTTCATGAATAATTTATTTTTCAATGCCACATCTTCGTAAATTTTACAATAATATCAACTTCTACGTATTCCATATATGAAAAACTATATTTACATACATTTTATTCTATTTACAATTGTTATCATCCGAGTATAATATTCGATCATATGATTTAAGCATAAATTTAGATATTCTAGAAGTTTATATTTACATCACAGTAAGTGTCCTTTAAACATAGCTGATAATACGTTTCATTTAAAAACATACGGAGTGCGTATGTTAAGCTGGTTTTTGTTATATTTATTTTTATGATGTAGAGACGGCGCAGGAAAACAAAAATAATCTCTTCCTACCATACCATAGAAGCCGGGAAAATACGGATTATCGGCCAAGTAGATGTAGACTAGGGATACAATGCTGGCTTTTCTCAAACACGCAATAAAATACAATAAACTATAAGATTTTTTAAAAGGCAGATTGCTATGGTGTCGGCATCGTGTGATGTTATGTTATAAATTGATATGAACAAGTTAATATCCATTAATTATATAAAATAATAATTTAAAATCGATTATTTCATATTTGCATCGTAGTTACGATGCAAATATGAAATAATCAACTAATTGGCGCCCAACGTGGGGCTAAGTAGTTAAGTCACTGTGATAGTCAAGAGGTTCCTCTCTCTGTCGCCCTGACCACCGGTAGCTTAGGTCCCACCTCGCTGCCGGCGGCATCCTAGGTTAGGATTTATACTAAACAAATAATTGTATCTTCCAAAATTCTAAAGTCTCCTATCCAACATTCCGACATTCCTTTCATGACCGAGGCCAAAAATGCATGGACCGACGCTTGTCCAAACACTGACCTGCCCGAAAACCTCGCTTCCCAGCGACTTTGGGACGAGCCGCTCTGTAGGCTGGTACGGGATAACCTGTATCAAACGGCAACCAGCCTCCCAGAGCGTGCTCGGCTAGCTCGGGTAGCTGAGTGTCAATCAG
The DNA here is from genome assembly GCA_945867215.1 of Epinotia demarniana. Classification (NCBI taxonomy): domain Eukaryota; kingdom Metazoa; phylum Arthropoda; class Insecta; order Lepidoptera; family Tortricidae; genus Epinotia; species Epinotia demarniana. The sequence continues at coordinate 23,481,209 of OX244267.1, read as the reverse complement.
GGCAGTGGCTCCAAGCTCTGCCTTCATCACCGATCGGAACGCTCCTGGACAATTCCACATTCCGCCTTTCTGTCGCTTTCCGCGTGGGCGTCACCTGCGTTGCCCCTCACCGCTGTCGCTGCGGTGACCCGGTCGACCAGCTGGGTCACCACGGATTGTCCTGCAGCAGAAGTGCAGGGCGTGCCCCCCCGTCATGCGAATTTAAACGACGTCATCCGTCGGGCCCTAGCCAGTGCGGGAACGCCGGCTATTTTAGAACCAACTGGCCTTTCCCGTGATGACGGAAAGACAGTGGCGGTACTGCCATACAAGCCCAAAAGCCGGGCTTGCCTTTCAAAACTCATTATCGATCAAAAATCAAAGGTAATGAGAGCACGAACTATTTCCATTCACACTGTTTCGCGCTCTCATTGCATTTTTCAAATTTATTACCTACATCGTGGTACAAAATTCGACCGCGCACCGCCGGCCGGCCGGCAGCACTATCGCTGTGACGACGAGCCGAAATCGCTTGAGACATGCACACGGCTAGTCATCTCACTCGCACGCGTTGGCTTGCAAGCGGGCTTCTATTCTAGCTATCTATGTCTCTTTCTTACCCATGAAGACTGCCTAATAATGCGACATAAGTGTTTATAGGTTCATATAGCAAATAGTACGAGATTTTAAGCCCTGCATGCGTATGAAGTTGTACACAAGTCTAGTAAAATGCGAAATTCGCGCGTGCGCCGTGATGAGTCAGATGAGTGTGATGATGGCCAACTTGTAGTTTCAAGTTTCAATTTTAATTACTTTTGTTTGTTGTTTATTTTAGCGGTCATTAAGTATTTTGTTTGCTGTGTTGCTGTTTAATCGGATTTACAATGGAGGAAGAGTAGTTCCTTGTGATTGTGATAATTTAAAGTGTGTGCAAGTTTTGCTTGGCGAGGGAAAGGTAAACTCTTTAAACTTTGCTCAGAAGAAACAACTAATTTGATCATCAGGTTTTGCCGCCTGATTTGTGTATTTCTCAGAGTAGTCAATCCGTAAATCGCATAAAAGATCTATATATCTAGTAGTAGCATGCCTTCAGTGTGTTTTGGTGAGCTCGTCCTCGCTAGCAAGTGCATATGCAACTGAAGATTGATCAATAATGAGGCAAGAAGATGGATTTATCCACAATAACCGTAAAAACTACAAAAACATATGTCTCGGCTTGCCCTATTCCGAAACCCTAGGCACGCCACTGCGGAAAGAGACCCGACGGCATGACCCTCGTGCCATGGAAGATGGGACAGCCGCTGGTTTGGGAGCAACATGTTCCGATACTGTAGCGCTGTCTCATCTCCACGGCACCGCCGTAAAGGCAGGCTCTGCGGCAAATTCGGCGGAACTCCTCAAGCGGCGCAAGTACACAGCCATCAGTAGTGGCTACCTTTTTGCGCCATTTGGGGTTGAGACTATGGGACCATGGGGGGAAGGCACCCATGAATTATTTAAGGAGTGCTCCAAACGTCTGGTAGTGACCAGAAGGCTGGTTCATACCTGGCACAGCGGCTTAGCATTGCCATACAACGTGGCAATGCTGCCAGCCTTCTGGGCACGCGCCCTCAAAAAGTGATTTAGGCCAAATTTTTTATTTATAGTTATTTTAATCCTAGTTTATAATTTAGTGTTTAGTTTTGTATTTTACTTTAAGGTATATTATGTTTTTCTTGTTTTTACACCTTTGTTATGTAATTAAAGTGCAACACAGATTTAATAAAAAGAAAAATAATTGTTGAATGAATAGTTTTGTATTTTACTTTATATGTTATTATTGTAAAAACTAAACTAAGATTTTATGTGAATAAATGATAATAATAATCGAAGGTCACTTTGCAAGCCCTATTTTTTTTATTATATTCCTGTAGGTATGAAGCTCTTTATTGCGTGTTTGAGAAAATTTTCAGTACCAATTTTTATAAAAAACATTGAAATTCATCAAAGTCATCATTCATACTGAATCATCATTCGCCATTCTATAACAATTCAAACAACATTCGATCGCTCCTTATTCATCATCTCCGTCATCAAAGAGTACCAACCTTAAGTACAGTCGTGTTCATAAATATATGTACGTATCCAAGGGTTCAAAAATATCCGAGTTACCTTATGCCTTTAACAATAAAGTTGTGTTCACATATTTTTGATCGCAATGTCCATGCACATATTATTGAACTCGACTGTATCTATCATAAAAAGAAAATACTAACCAGGGATCACGTAAAAGCGACATTCTTTCGATATTTACATATACTTGTAAATCAGTGTTTCTTTAATTTATAATGATATTTCAAATATTGTACCTCACTAACATGTATTAAATTTTATTATTAATACGTCGACTCAACCACTCATACATACTCGTAAATACGCTCTTCATTACAATATAGAAAACGTTTCATACAAGACATGAGGTTCTAACAAAGCACACATCATGGTCATGATTCTCTGACACGATTTTAAGCTCAAGGCTCATTCTTCAACATAATTGTTGAATTGTAGGCAAAATATCTTACCACATAAGGCAACAGTCCCAATCCTCGACGCCGATCCAATACTAGACACTTAAAATCTTAATTCTAAACAATGAGGTGAATAATAGCTGTCTATTGGGAATTAAGATGCCAAATATTGGAAAGTTTACCTTACTAAGAACAAGTGTTACAAGTATTAAAGCAGAGTTATAAAAACTAATGAAGTCAAGGATTATTTACGAAAGTCTGCATACATCAAAAACATCCAATCGATTTAAAACTAACGGTAACTTCGATTGCTACACCAATCAGCTTACGCGTAGAGATCTTGTGGGGTGAGGTAAGGTCGCGGGGGGCGGGTCGCCCGTCATATCCACGTGCGTTCGACTTGGTCAGTAGTCGCGCGTTCGCCGGGGGCGGCGGACGCGCGGCGCCGCTGTCAGGTGGACATCACCATTGTGTTGTTGTACGTGCTGTGCATCGACATCCTGATTGTACCTGTGGGGAGAAAGGTTACGGTTAAAAGGAAGTAAAACTGCAAAGGCCCTTTTAATACAGACCTGATTTAAAATATGAGTATAATGGACATTATGCGTTGCAAAGCACGACTTGACCAATCAGCAATGGAATATGACAGCTATATATTAAAGGCCTTCTACACGATCGGGACCAACCGCCAACCACCGTGTCCTTGGTCGGGTTGATATAAAAATGGACCGTGTAGAAAGCGGTTGACCAACCGATATTTGGTTGATGTCAACGGCCTTGGTCGTGAGCGCATCCCTCGCGACAGGCTGCGTCGGTGGTTGGTCCCAACCGTCTGGAACGCTGTCGGCCAACCGTTGATCCGACCAAGGACACGGTAGTTGGCGGTTGGTCCCGATCGTGTAGAAGGCCTTTTAGAGTCTTGTTTATGCGCTTGTCAAATAGTTCGTAGATATAATGTCTGATGTGTCTTTTATAGCCTTGAGCCTATAAGAGATTTATCGAGTATACACATTTAGTATTTATTAGAAACCAACAATTTTACTTCTACAGTCCACGTGAAAATCCTGTAAACATTCTTGGCCTTATTGTAAAGGCACAAAAATTTAAACATACCTTTGAGGTTGACTGTACTTTATTTTCGGTAATGATAGTAAACAGCTATCTAAAAAATATTTCACACCATTTATATTTCTTTAACCAAATGTTCCAATAATATTACAGAGTAGAATTGACATTTGGAGACAAATAAACTTTACAGTTTTATTAATTAGGACGGAAGACAAGTAAAGCCAGTCCAAATGATTTAAAGGTAGTTTCAGAGGAGTAGCATTTCATCAAAAATATTATGAAGAAAACTAACAGTGGTAGTATATACAAAATGAAAGCAAGCATTGAGAAGTTGAATTACAACGATAGTCGGTATACCTTTATGTTTGTGCGTTACGTATGAATATGTTAATTTTATGAAAATATTGTAAACGTTTTGCCAATGACAATACAATCGTATTTGCTCCTTAGTCATCCGCAAATCGATTACTTCATATTTGCTTTGTAAGTACTAGGCCCCACGATGGGCGCCAGTTAGTCTGTTTGTACTTAGAAAAACTCTTATCTGGCACAACCGTTCGAAGAAATGTGAATTTTATATAATTTGTAATATGGCTATTTTTACAATGAAAACCTTTCGTATGGCCTTTTTACTGTAAGTCATTTCTTGAATGTACGAAATATTTTGCAATGCTCGTGGCGTGTGATTGATAATTTAATTTAGTTCCATAAAATTTCACAAAAGACGCAGACGCAATGGACACGAAAACGAATGTTCATGAATATTTTCGGGAAGCCTTTTATCTTACTAATCAAACTTTTCAGCCGATTTTTCAAATCTCAAATTAATGTCAAATGCCAGGTCCGACTATGTTTTTAGTAATGACTAAATTAAATATCTAAACATGTATTTGCAAAGCATTATTTTTGCTATATTATCTTGTCGGTGTTTAATGAGTTGGTATTTGACTAAATCGTCTAATGAAAAATTTGACTAAGCAATTTCCTAGGATCAACTAATTTATTAAAAATTTGCAGTGGAAATGGGTGGAAACTGGTAGTCTTTATCAAAAAGTTAGGTCAGCGTTTGAGAGACAGAGCCGCGAGCATATTGGGCACTTTTGCGCCAGGTACCCGCCGTCCCGGGTATCCGTAAAATGCGCCAACCTGAGAGGGTTGACTTCGACAAAGCTTGATGCGGCCTATATTATTTGTATGCTATGCTAATAGGCCATGCCCGTGGCTGATTGCTTGTGTGGGTTTTTTGAAGAAGTGTGTTACCTACTTTACTGTGTTTTAGACGAAGCCTGCGTTGTGGATTTCTTATTTATTCGTATTAAGTACTATGTTTTATGTTTTGTAAATAAATAAATGAAATTACGTATATAATCTACCGTTGTTACACTTTCAATTGATTTAACAAAAATTTATAAATAATCAGTTACTTGATATAAAAATAAAACTAAACTAAATACTTATTTGGTTAACGTTCGCTTGTAAAAGATTTTGACAGTAAATGTTAAGTTGGCAAATAATCATTTGGAGAATTTCTTATTGGGAAATATTGTTTGGGAAGTGTAAGTCTGCAAAAAAAGCTTCGGGAATAATATCAGTAACCCATATTTTCGCTTTGATTAAGGTGTATCATAAACATTTTTTTTGTTTATTAGAATATAATTAAATTTCCGTTAAAACGTTTCCACGAAATCCTGATCGATCAGCGGATCAAACGCCACAAGGATTGGATTGACCATACGCTGCGACTCACAAACATACCTAAACGGGCATTGGATTGGAATCCCTAAGAAACGCTTACTTAACACTTAACTACGAGCGGGTCGTGGGGCGTCCATACGAATTGCATTTGTTTTATTTGCACGCTGCAAGCCCCGCTCATAGTGGTGTATTGAGGCCGTACACTGGGAGTGGCCGTCTCAAACAAACCTGTGGCCCGTTTCAACAGCTATACTAGTTATAATTTACTTCAAAAACAAAATTTTGACAGACTTCAAATTAGTACTCCGCCAAGCCACGTGAACATCCCTTCATTTCTTTTCATTATTTTCTTTCTTTTCTTCATTAGTTGCTATTTCAACGGAATCATATCCAAATCTGTGAATTAAGTACATTTAGTTCCATAAGTTCCATAAGTCATTCTTCATTTTTGATTTCCGGGTGTAAATACAGATTTGTTAGATGGGTTCCGCGAACGCGTTGTTCCTCGATCGATCAATTTCCTTGTCACTTTTTTACTCGTAGCTTTATTCAGCGTCTCATTTTTCCGCAATCGCCTTATATATTGTTGGTTTTTTCCACTCTTTTATAAAAAAAACTCGGAAAAACGCTACATTGAAACAACGCGTTCGCGGAACCCATCTAACAAATCTAAATTCACGAGTTATAAAAAAATACCGAAATCACTACGAGTCTAATATAATTGAGAAGTTCGCTCAATTCCTCATAGACATATAAAAAAAAACCAGCCAAGAGCGTGTCGGGCCACGCTCAGTGTAGGGTTCCCTAGTTTTCCGTCCGTCATAGTAAGCGTCCCCACTTTAACAAGCAATACTTAGCGAACAATACAAGCAATACTTAGCGAACAATTTTATTATTAAACAACGAACGACCAAATACAACTAAGACAATTTGAGCACGACAAATTTTCGACCTAATGTATGGACACACCTGCTCCAACCCCATCAAATCAAGAAAAATCTTAACACCGCCGTGTACGACATGAGCGTTCCGCGTACCGCGACATCTTTCGGCAAATTAAGTAAACTATTGCGCGCGAGCTTAAAGTATGTAAGATGATTTTTATGGGATAATTCTTTATTCCGTGAACCGATTTTCACCGTTTTTACTTTATTTGAAAGCAGGTCATTTCATTGTGATTTTGTAGAAATTACAGGTACAATAAACACCTGCTTATACGGCTAAATTACAAACTTAGATCAGAAATTATTTTGTATTTTTTTCCAAAAACTATATAACCTATCAAATTCAAAATAATTTTCCTAGAAAGTTTTTATAAAGTTCTACTTTTGAGATTTTTTCATAGTTTTAAAACTTATGGTTCAAAAGTTAGAGGGGGGGGGGGGGCACATTTTTTTAACTTCTGGAGCGATTCTCTCCGAAAATATTAACATTATCAAAAATGATTATACTGAACCCCTATTCATTTTTAAATACCTATCCAACAATATATCAAACGTAAGGGTAGAAATAAAATAAAAATCGCTCCCCACTTTACGTATAGGGGAGGTACCCTAATCAAACATTTTTTACTGAGATTATCCGCGGACGGACGGACAAACATGGCGAAACTATAAGAGTTCGTAGTCGACCACGGAACCCTAAAAATATCATAAAAATTAAATATATATACCGGGTGGAAAGACACGACGATGGAGAATCGATTCGTAGTTTACCTGTAGTATTTTGCATTAAAAGTTAACTGCCTATAACTTCGAAACGCTTACGAATATGAGCCTAGTTTTTTTAGAGGAAATACAGTACTAACTCTAAACAATCGCCCTCTTGCGGAAAGGATCGTCGTGCCTTTCTACCCTGTATATATATACAACCAAATTGAGAACCACCAACTTCTTTTTGAAGTCGGTTAATAAGTTTAAACAGGCCTAGCCAGTTGACCTGGGTGCTCACTTCTCAGCAAACAGATATGTTTAGACTTCTAACATTGTTACTAGCTTCGTAAGACGGCCCAATTATACGTACGGTGACGGAGATAGATAAGGCGTAAGTCGGGAAGACTTGAAGTGAAATAAAGCGAGAAGTCTTCTAGTCTATCGCTCGACTTGTTTCGAATCTCTCTACGAGTTGTAATCATGCAATGCACGTTTGCGGTAGATGGCTCGCGGACTAGCTATGACCCTACATATTCTATTCTATGTCCGAAACTGAAGTCTGTTTTCCATTTTAAAAAAAGTTGTCTTCACGATAATTACGTGTGTATATATGTAGTAAGAAAGAATATTAATTAGTAGTGAGGATGAAGAAGCACTACGCGCTACGCTCGTAGCTGATCCTGTGGTTTTCCCCGTATGTAGCGGAAAGCGCGTAGGCTACTACGGCGTAGGCGCCCGCTAGGCGGGTTCCTGACAGTGAAAGTGTTAAGCGTAACTACAGGTGAGGAACTAACTATATAAGTCAATACCTACGGACTAACACTTTTCAGTCGTGGACAATAAATAATACTGGTGTAAAGTGATGCCTCGATAATGTGTAGTATACGTATTGCCAGTTAAAAGTGTTAACGACGGACGGTATGTAGGTACTTTAATGTCGAGACTCATTAGGATTCATGTTTTGTATGAGTTGCGTTGTCATTCGGATAAGAATATAAATAAGTAAGTAGATTTTCTGTCAAGGAAAGCATATTGTATGAGCACGAGTATATATGAGCTAAGATTTGACGCTGAATGCCACCAATGTCTGTCATTTAGCTGCAGACTGCAGTGCGGTTATCCATGTTCTATCCACATCACAGATAATGTCAGCTGCAACGCAGTAAGCCCGCTTGCATAGAAACTTTTATAAGTTAATGGACAGCGGGTTCTACTTTTGGCTGCGGATAACTTATTTGCATATTTTATGAGCATATTCTCTCAAAGATAGACTATGCCAGTCACCTGGAAGCTCATGAACGACGCTCTTATAACGCCGTTTTTCTTTTCTCCAGCCGCCGTGATCAAAATCGGCCAGGCTAATGATGATTTTAAAGAGTTATCGCAATCCTTGGCACTTGCACATGTCACTTTAGCACGCCAAACAACGCAACTGCACTTCCAAAAAGATCCTGTGCCCAACACTTTAGAGAAAACGTTTGCTGAGACTTCAACTTATACCAGTATTATTTATTGATTGTACATAAATAACACCAATATGGAATTACCAAATAACACCTCCTACTTGTGTATTTTGTTTGCATGCAGCAAATAGGGGGAGCCTGGAGGTTTTGTGATGAATTTTGTAGTTTTTGTCGTTTTTGTCGACGGTGCCTTGAAGAATCTAGAGAAACCTACGAACAAGAATATACTGTTCGTAATGGAGTATGGCGATTTGTTATTCGGCTGTGCAAAGAAGGGTCTGTTAAACTTGGAAAATTAATGTTACATGTGGTTCATTTTAAATTATATCTCATTCCATGTAAGATTAGGAAAATCTTGCGTTACACATTCGCATGTGATGTGATCAAGGAAAATAATCTTGAATATGCCCGTTTAAAATCTAATGTTATTTGGAACAAGGTATAAGCCCATTATGTTTACTAAACAGGTCTATATCGCGTTTATCGCTTTGTTACTACGTTAATTATGTTTACTAAACGCGATAAGCATGCATTAAAAAAGCTATTGTAAAAGGAAATTATTTACAAAGGTTTTTATTAAACTGTCTAAAAGATCTTCTGCACAAGCAACTTATCACACAATGTCAGCTACTTATTTCAGTTTCATTCCGTTTAACACCAGGATCAGTAGCTATTATCGCGAAAATTCTGTTAGAGAGCCTGGAATTGATATTGCAATAATTAAAAAAATATCAAACATTTTAGTTGCTGACTTTAAACTACGAGTACATGTATCAATTTAACTACGAGACTATTTAAACTTGAATATTTCTAAAAGATCACCTAAATATTTATCTCCCAGCCATTTCAGTGATCTGAGTCAGATAGCTTCCAGCTGGCTGGAAGATGAAACTCAGATAAACGACAAGAAAAATAATATTTTAGAAATATTCAATTTCTAACACGCTTTCTATACTCAACGACTACAGTGGCCCAAGTTACTATTGTTAAACACGATTATAATTATTATAATATTACTTACTTGAGGCTTATTATGATCAAGAATGTTTATTTTTCACAAGGGACTTGGGTCACTCAAACGGTTAGCATAAGTTATATTGTCTCGCTTGTTGCTAATTGCGTTTCTCCAAACGTTTTAAACTTTTGAATTTTAGTATGTAAAGCGTAAAGGGTTACTCAAACTTGGAGAAGCTTAGATGGAAAAGTATACAATTACCTCCTCATTCCAGAAACCTGCAGCCAAATATCATTATGTGTTATGTTCTGATGGTAGTTATAATATCTATGATTGCCACAGAGCTCTAAAATATGCAAGGGACTAGAAGACTTACTTCCTAAAAAATGTGTTTTAAGTGGAAGTTAATAATTCTACATCAGGGTTTCTTAAAGTGTGGCCCATGGACCCCTTAGGGGTCCGTGACGGGGTTTACTCGTACCGTATATAGACACATGAAAGATAACATTTTTTTCAACATTTTTTTTAACAGGGGCCTGCGGTATTTTTGAAATTTTGAAAGTGAAAAGTTTAAGAACCTCTGTTTAACATGATAACAGCGGCCGAGGCGTTTAACGTTCCAACCCACGACCCGCCCTATACAAGCGACAAGCGAGACCACAACTTGTGCTGCACAACACAGATGACAGGAAGGGGGTACCCAACGTACTTGTACCGTTTTTTCGGCTCGGTGAGAGCGAGGGACCGGAGCGTTCGAGCCGGTCAGTGCCGAAGGCGCGGTGGCGACGCAGCCCGCCTGCCCCCAGGCGGTAACATCTGAAGATCTGCTTGAAGCCCCTTCTGAATCTGTGAGAGATTTATATCACCTTTAAATTAACTTGCTCACGCAAACTATAACTCGGTTACAATATCTGTGGACCTCGCTGGAACGTGAAGCTCCTTTTACCTACCCGCGCTCGCCTCGTCGCGTTAGAACGCCGTCAGTAGCGCCGACGTGACGTCATCGACGCCAGGTGCACAGACATTGTGACCTATTCAGTGTCACAGAAGCTTCAATAAGTAATGTCAAATTAGAGGTTAAATAATAAACAGTTGATGTGGCCGCAGTAGCCGTAGAAACTCTAATAATAGAAACAACGGTAAATCACAGTGTTGAACACGAAGCAGCTCATGACCGCATGCCTAGCCTAGATTCCGAGGCTGAGGCGTTGGGCGCTGAACACGCGAAGTTCAGCATACCGCGGCGTTGAGTGAATAATTCACACGTTTTACATATATTGTACACAACACGATTTTAATAAATTTGTTTTACCTACTTAGTATAATGTGTTCTCGTTTGCCTAAGATACAGGACATCTGATCCTAGTTTAGGCACATGTAATAAATGTTCTATGATATAATAACAATGCACTATGTTAACATCAGAATTAAGATTTATGAAATAAATTATTATATTATTATTATAGGTAGGGGTAGGTAGTGGTCCTAGAAAAGTTTCTAAACGCGCAATGCCGCAGTAAGCCGCGTCCGCTGCGCCAATGTTTGGGATGTTTTTAAATATAGATATAATATTAGTGGACAATCTTACTCAAATCGACTTAGTCCCAGACTAAGCAAAGCGTGTACAATGGGGTACAAGACGACGATAAACATACTTATATGTATAGTCAAATAAATATTTAAATACATTGAAAACATCCATGACTCGGTAGCAAATATTCGTGTTAATCACACAAATAAATGCTCTCACCGGGATTCGACCCCAGAACCTCTTGCAACATAGGCAGGGTCACTACCAAGTATAGGCTAACGCAGTCGTCAAAATACCAAACATGTTATCCATCAGTTTCGGTAAACAAATATTGTTAGAAAAACATGTTAACGTTTGGAAACCACAAAAACTGGCGCAGCAGACGCAGCGTAACGCGGTGCCGGAACGCATCGTGTGTTCTGCACCTCAGAAACAATTTGGTTCACTTTGGTTCGAAGTAAGGCCGAGAATTACGTATCCAACGACGGTGCGAACCACGCTAGTAACTTACTTAGAATTCATGCAGCAGTAAATCATAGGGTTCCACATAGAGTTGCTCATCGCTAGCCAGTAGATCGCCAGATAAAGGTCCTGTATGTAGCTCTCATTCGTGAGCTCCGGGTAGTACGCCGTCACCACGAAGTAGATGTGGAACGGAAGCCAGCACACGGCGAATATCACCACCACTACTATCATCATTTTCACCACCTGGAAGATGAATTTAGGTTGACGAGTGGATGATTACCTATGACTTAATATCACATTTTGCCCATCTGAAGTGGCATTGAAATAGTAGATTGTACAACAAGTGCATAAATCGCACCATTTTACGCGAGACGTTTACATGGATATAAAATCGAGTGTGAAATGGGTTTTGTGGACGAATTGTACACTCTACTTTTCACTTTGATTGCGAGGAAATGAAATGAACATCTTTTTTTTCAGTAGGTACGCGACACCTGACTTTTTCATGAGAAATGAAAAATAAAATATCATATGTCGCTGCCTATTTTTCACAGGACACGTGGATTAATGGACGAGTGTACGAGTACATCATGTAACTCATGTATAAATATTAACAAGCAATACAGCATTTTGTTTTGTGTAGCTGCTTTGTTTGTGTGAGGTGTGCAATAAAAAGTAATTGAATTGTATTCAAAATTCAATTCAAAATTCAAATATTTATTCTGCAAGTAGGCCTCAAGGGCTCTTTCACACGTCAGAGATCACAAATTCAATTAATTAACATTAAATGGCATAAATACATAACAACAATGAAAACAGACAATACCTGGGCACACATTTGCCGAGAGATCTCCGGGTCCAATACATTACAATGATCTTATTCTAAGGAGATGTAAAGTCTCCAGCGTCAAATAAAATAAAAATAACTGAGATTTAAAGAGTCCCTGGTAAAAATAATTATTTACCAAACAATTATACAATACAATTATTTACCAAGTAAATATAACTAATACAGAGATGTAAAGAGTCTCTAATGTCAGGATAAAATAAAATTAGAATTAAAAAGAAAAAGAAAACAATTAGGTACAGAGATGTATAAAATCTCAAATGTCAAAGTAAAAGAAAAATTGTAAAGCAAGCCGAGACGGTGATGGCGGGACCACCTCGACGTATATTGCAAAGATTGGCCGGAGATTTCTCGGAATCGGGACGCGTGGAAATCGAGAGTGCTACTAGTAGCTACTAATCAACTGAACTATCGGAACAATCTGTCTCGGCCACTTAATCTTACTATCAGTTCCTTCTTACTTAACAATTACGATTTCTCAATATAATTTGAGACGTAAGTGCCGTTAAAGAAGCTTAAATCTTCTGGTGGAAGTCGCTACACGCCTCCCTAAGGCGTTGTAGGAAGGAAGTGATTGAAAGATTTAATGGCCAAAACAGATTGTTCCGATAGCTCAGTTGGTTAGTTGCGACGGGCCATGAATGCCTGCCTGGTTTGAATCCGGCTCGAAGCATTAAAATTTTCCTTTAGTTTAATAATAAAGATCATTTCCCCGGCTACTAAACAAGCCCTCCTATAATCGCCCGACGAACCTAAGCATACAAACCCGACATTACCCTCATCAGACACCATATTGCCTCCCAATTACTTACTCGTAAACAATTACAAAAGCTAAATCATACCATATTAAAACTGGCTATAAATTAACCACAGAATACCTTCATCAAAGGACGTAAATTAATCGCATCGTAAATTTCTCGTTAGATAACTAAGTTTGCCGAAAAGTGACCGGACGGTTTCTTGGTCGCAACATACACTTTATGTCCAGTGCGCGGACATCGCCAGAATAGTAACTTAATATACTTTATTTATGAGCATTTAAAAAAAAAAACACTTTGCCCCAATCGTGTTTTAATAACGAATTATATTTTCTTGAAAAAAAAAATAGGGGTATGACTTAAGTTTTTTTTTACGATGCCATTCAAAGCAGCTTTTAAAGAGGAACAAATGTTTTGTGGGGAGCAACTAAAACAATTAAGGAACATAAATATACACAAACAATTCAGTCAAAAATTGGCGCTTGAGTGGCCTCACTGGCGGTAGCCGAAACGCTTCATACTAATTGGCATAAAAGTCCAATATCTCAAAAACGGCTAAACAGATTTTCATGAAACATGGCTAAGAACACTCGAGATAAAATTATCTATTACACAAAAAAACCGCTTTCAAATCGGTCCATCCGTTTGGGAGCTACGATACCACAGATACACAGACACGTTATAGTAGTTTATGCAACTGATCCATAATGAGAGGCCTTAAAAATATGAGTGTGGTTTTATGAAACGAGCGTTAACGAGTAATAGAATCACACGAGTGTTTTAAGGCCTAATTATGTACAGTTGCATACACTTTATCTACACACATATCATAAGTAGTAGTAAGTAACAGCAAAAACCAACAAAAAAATGACAACAGCAATGGCGGCAATTCGTGATGACGAATGGTTTTTTTTTAAATCATAGACAAACGAATGATGTCGCTATACTCATATCACTCGAGATCAAATGTCGTGCGGTTTATATTTAAAAACATACTGAATTAACGTTTCTTATCGATGAATGTTTTAATATTTATGGATACTAGAATTGAGACCCGCTTGAGTTTTGACAGCTGTTCCAAATTGAAACTCATAACTTTACAAAAATCTGTACTTTAATAACATTACAGTACAGATTTTACCTACTACCACAGACCAGAAAGTTCTTATAGTAAAATCGGTTGTCATAATGCTGGTCATTTCCTACGGTTTCTGAACGCATTTTAGAGCACTAATCATATGTGTGTAGATAAAACTTATAACACCCCTCTCTTTGCGTCGGGGGTTAAAAAGTATGAGGTCACAATCTGCTATTTGTGCTCATCGTTCTATGGAAAATCAAGTAAATTGCTGTTACGGTCGCCAAATACTGCTTTTAAGTAAATATTTGTCATACAGTTTTGTTCCTATAACAGCGTAAGGATTCTTTAAGTACCTAGCTTTTTTTACACTAGCACAATAAAAACAACATGTTTTTTCTAAACCTTTCATATCTTTTTATGTTTTTTTTAATTTATACTTTGCTTGTCTTGTCCGCGACTTCGTCCGCGTAAAACTTGTTAAAAATAAATAAAAATGATTACTATTAAATTATTGTAGGTGGAACCTTCATTATCGCCGACCCAAACAAAGTTCTACCATCTTAAGGGATGGTTTCCGAAATAAAAACTATCCTATATCCTTCCAAGGGTCTCAAATTATCTGTACGGAAAATTTCATCTAAATCCGTTCAGTAGTTTTACTCAAGTTAGTCCGGGCTACCTGTATAGTTTTGAAAGCAAACTCATTTAATGCTAAAAGGCGTAAACATTAAATGTTTATGAAGCAGAAACGTCCGCTAACGAAATTCCAAATTTCGATCATAGTGGAAAATTGAAAAATTATTCGCCACGAGCGGGATTTGAACCCACAACCTCTGGAATCCGTCCATCGCTCTCCCAATTGAGCTACCGTGGGTCCGCTAATGGCGACGAATCCTTCAATCTCTTCCACTATTGTATTTACACCTTAGGGAGGCTCGTAGCGACATCTACCGCGAAGTTATTACAACTTCTGAAACGGCACCAACGTCTCAAGTTACATTGAGAATTGTTAGTAACAATGCGCTACCCCATTTTTAACATTAAATGTTTATGAAGCAGAAACGTCCGCTAACGAAATTCCAAATTTCGATCATAGTGGAAAATTGAAAAATTATTCGCCACGAGCGGGATTTGAACCCACAACCTCTGGAATCCGTCCATCGCTCTCCCAATTGAGCTACCGTGGGTCCGCTAATGGCGACGAATCCTTCAATCTCTTCCACTATTGTATTTACACCTTAGGGAGGCTCGTAGCGACATCTACCGCGAAGTTATTACAACTTCTGAAACGGCACCAACGTCTCAAGTTACATTGAGAATTGTTAGTAACAATGCGCTACCCCATTTTTAACATTAAATGTTTATGAAGCAGAAACGTCCGCTAACGAAATTCCAAATTTCGATCATAGTGGAAAATTGAAAAATTATTCGCCACGAGCGGGATTTGAACCCACAACCTCTGGAATCCGTCCATCGCTCTCCCAATTGAGCTACCGTGGGTCCGCTAATGGCGACGAATCCTTCAATCTCTTCCACTATTGTATTTACACCTTAGGGAGGCTCAATGTAACTTGAGACGTTGGTGCCGTTTCAGAGGTTGTAATAACTTCGCGGTAGATGTCGCTACGAGCCTCCCTAAGGTGTAAATACAATAGTGGAAGAGATTGAAGGATTCGTCGCCATTAGCGGACCCACGGTAGCTCAATTGGGAGAGCGATGGACGGATTCCAGAGGTTGTGGGTTCAAATCCCGCTCGTGGCGAATAATTTTTCAATTTTCCACTATGATCGAAAAAAGGCGTAAACTTTCGATCTCTACCCGCCGTCCCAATTTAACGGTGTTAGAGAATAAATTATTTTGATTATCGAGAATATAACGTTGTAAATTTTCACTGTTCACTGCGGGTTGAGACAAATCCGCCTCAAGCTCGACTTGACGTCAGTGCGGGGCTAAAAAGTTGTGTTATCTCTCTCGTGCGGGAGCTGTTGCCGTTTACTTACAAGGCATGTGACAAAGCCAAATATACATTTCTTTATGTTTTTCAACCACGGACTTTTTGGTACAGAAAAAAGGTTAGAGGTCTAAATGAGCCTCGAACGCACTGGGTACTTAGAGCATTAAACCAACCGGAGCGGCCATTGACAGGCGTTCCCCTCTGCCAAAAATATATGACCAGTGGTCATACACATTGTATGGACTGACGTTTATCTGACGTAGCTATTTTCACGTTACGCATACATTTGACGTTCCCCTCCCCCGCAAAAATCGGCAGACTTTTAATGTATAGATAATTTACTTTAAAAACAAAGTTTTAACCGACTTCAATTTAGTACTCCGCCAAGCCACGAGCACATTTCCTATTTTTTACCATTTACCACATGAACTGATTTCCGATAGCAAATGCGTTGATTACTATAGAAAAAAACCGAATCGCTGTATGTGGGCCGATAATATTTGAGGACTTCCATCGATTCCCCAAGATCATCACCAATGGCACTACATTAGTTCCTATTTCAACGGAATCTTATCAGAACCTGTGACGTACTTTTGCACTTTTAAGTACATAATTGAGGAATTCGATAAGTCATCTGTGGTCTTCATCATCAATTCCTCGCCACCAAATTTATGATTCCGGATGTAAATACACGAGTTATAACAGAAAATACCAAAATCACTACACGCGTGCCTTATAAAATTGAGGAGTCCCCTCAATTCCTCATGGATCCCATCATCTAACTGAATTTTGAAAAAAATGGGACCCACCTGGAAGTATATACATACGAACAAAAAAAAAAAATTCCGAATCGGTTCATCAATGACGGAGTTCTGAGGTAACAAACATTGAAAAAAAAAAAAAAAAAAAAAAAAAAAAAAAAAAAAAAAAAAAAAAAAAAAAAAAAACCAACCGAATTGAGAACCTCCTCCTTTTTTTTGAAGTCGGTTAAAAATGACTCATGGCCGCTCCTGTTGGTTTAATGCTCTAAGACTGGGTATAATTTTTTTCACACAGTGCGGGTTGGGGTTGTTTAGCGTCAAGGAATTCGACCTCAAAGCCGCACTGAGCGGGACGCGGGCGACGCGAGAGTCGACCGCTTGGCGTTAGTGTGGCGATAGTTATCGATGCTGTCGCACGCGTGTTTTACGTAAATAATAAGTATCTAAATACGTAAGTGATCGTGAAATTAATGGGTTTTATTTGCATAATCCAAAGTTTATTTTCTTCCTGTTAGAGCATTTATAAACAAACCTACCTCTAAACTAAGCAAAGCTTGTACTATGGTCACTAGGCGACAATTAACAAACATATGTATAGACTAGCTTCTGCTCGCGACACCGTCCGCATAGAACTCGTTTGTATATCGTAGCTTTATACAAACTTTCACCCCCTATTTCACCCCACTTATTTACATCACTGATTTCAAAAATTCTTTAGGTATTTTTTCTTTAGCCAGAGGTCAGGACCAAGGGCGAAGCTAAGTGTATTTTAAACATTAAATGACCAATGACTACAACACAAAAAAAAAACACCTGGTGCTATTCTTAGCAAACTTATGAAGGATCTAAGTAACTACTGAAATTTGAGAGCGATTCGACCTCACCCGCACTGTTTGGGCTGATTCGATCTTAACCACACCAGCTAAAAGTCCTTCAAGTTAAGCCCCGCAGCGAACGTGTTAACAAAACAATTCGCAGGTTAAATTAAACATTCCTTTCTTCTCGGTTATGGGAGCATCGCAGTTCTAACCTTACCTAACCTACATTTCTGGTAGCTGTTCGGATCTGTGAGGGTCGTGGTTCTAACTTTACCTAACCTACTTTTCTGCTAGCAGTCGGATTATGTATTTTGGCTAATAAATAGCTTACCATATAGTATATGTGTGAACTAAGATTTCCCTTACTTCCTCATACATACTTCCAACCATTTTTAACGTCCTTAGAGGATGAATTTTAGGAAATGCTGTAATTAGTTTCCTAGTCTTTCACCGTAGTTACACATCCTCTCCTTTAAAATTGTCTTGCTCCTCATACAAACTTTGAACCCCTTTTAACCCCTATAGGGGATGAATTTCAAAATACTCTGAAATCAGTTTTGTAGTCTTTTAACCACAGATATAGATATACCTGTGCTTTTAACAAACAGGCTAAGACCGAAGTTACAAATCTCGTACTATAACATTTTCTTGGTCTCCATATAAACCTTGAATAGTTACAGTACAAAGTGTTCAGTCGATCTGTCAAGCAAGCGTAATAAGTTTTTTCTTTTATTCATTTTTGAAAAGCCAGGTAAGAATAGGATAACAATACGCTTTTGTTCTGCGCGTTAAATTCAATACCGTGGAAAGCAGCGAAAAGTCAATGTTCTGTTAATAATACTTGCTTTGCTCTGGAACAACGTTGGAATTAAAATTTCAGGTCACGGAGGCAAAGGGAAAATAAACGTGTCTAAGTATGTAAATACCCCACTCGGGTCACGAATTTATGCGGATGTTAGGCTCGGAGTCATTAAAAGTATTAGCAGTGAAATTTTAAGAGTCAAACGAATGTGAGCTAAAAATGTCTCAAAGGTTCATGTATAAAGTAGTTTTTTAACTGCATTTTATTGTAGGTATACACGTGTTTATACGTAAAATATGATAGCATTCCGGGATGGAATGTAGTAATCTTTGAATTGTGAGATGAAACGAAAGTAACTGGCAGACATGAATCATACGCAGTAAAAAGGGCGCAAGTGAATAGCGATGTGATAATATTGTCAATGTACGTTTAAGAGAAATAGCGTAACCAGCGGAATGTACGCTCATATTTGGAGCAGTTCCACTGGGGAAGTAACTCTACCTTACAGGAGCCATAATAACCCCTACTTCCTCTTTTGATATGTATAGTGTTATATTCCTGGTGGTGAATAAGTCGCCAGACCTTCCAGGGATGTGTTGTATTCAGAATGAGGGACCCCCGTTTAGTGTTGTGTTACTCACTCGTAAGGTACTCATTTCATTCGTATGTCGAAATGATTATGAAAAATGAGGTGCCC
This sequence comes from Epinotia demarniana, assembly GCA_945867215.1. Lineage (NCBI taxonomy): Eukaryota > Metazoa > Arthropoda > Insecta > Lepidoptera > Tortricidae > Epinotia > Epinotia demarniana. The sequence continues at coordinate 23,462,176 of OX244267.1, read as the reverse complement.
CACGAGTTAGTAACCCAACATTTACCCTCGTCGTCTCTAACTATCAACACAACGAATCCTTAAATCAATTAAGGGTCAGCAACGCGCTTGTGAATCTTCTGTAATTGCAAGCGTCTATAGCGTAAGCTTGACATAGTACATAAGATAATAATATTAATCTGATGTAAAATAAAGTCAATTCAATAGCATCTATGTTCACGAAAATTTTAATTTCATTTCATTTACAGGCAGCTGCAGAGAAACGTGCGTTGTATGTACTAACCCGTCGCTTGCTCTTGACGCTCTCTAGTTGCGCCTGAGTGCACTCGCCGATCGACTTGGAGCCCCAAAGCTCCATCCCGACGCGAGCGTACGTGTACATCATCGATATGATTGGTATGAAGTACGTCAGTATCATGTACACGACGTTGTAGCTGTGAACGAAATGAAGCGGTTAACATTTTGTGTTGTAATTTTTTTTAAACCTTCATTACCTTGCTCACTAGAGGATCCATTGGAGGGCCACGGGGTTCAAGCCGCTTAACAAAAGCATCTGCGTTGCCAAAATCTAGCAAACCTCCAAAACGGTGTCAAGTCCAAACCGAAATCCTAGATTTGCCATTGACCATGTATATGTACAATCCGCATCGTCAAATATATCGTAGCACACCCTTATTCTTACGGTAGTATGGGGAAGAACTGTAGCTCGGTGTATTGCCACGATGATTAAATCGGTCGGATGGTCGGTAACTTCTTCAATGATACTCAGACTTCATCGATATGATTGTAATATATTTTTAATAAATTTGCTCAAAAAGTGCTACTTTACTGTTTAGCGTGCGGAAAGCTGGTTTTCGCGAACTAGTGCTTTACACTTTTCCCACTCAATAATCGTATTTCAATAAAAATTAAATAAGATAGAACTGTATTAAAAAATATTTTTTTGTACAATTTCATTATTTTTAAACTGTATTGCTATGATGTTACTGAATTAATTATGTTAAAGTTTCAACTTCCTTACTTGCTGTTTTTCTTATTTTTTAATTGTGTTATATGTTTTCCATAAAATTGTATGGAAATATAATACCGCGTTGCCTATGCAAGATTTACAGCAGAATCAATCTAAAAATTGTTTATCTGACTCCTCCCTTCTTCCCGGTCTGGAAAATGTAGGATTCCAAAAACATACATAGTAATGAAGATGGATAGTAAGGAGACAAAGTAGCCAAATTTATCGCAACCATCTTTATAACTCTTGGAGTAAGAATGAAACTAATACGTTATCACTATATATTTGGCTGCTATTATATGATGCGGACTGTACATGTGAATACAGATTTATGTGTTTTTCTGTGTTTTTAGGGTTTATCCGATTAAGGTTGTTCAATGAATCGAGTACGCAGCACGCAGAAAAATACCTGCAACCCGCAGTGGCGAGTTGATCCAATTAGCGTATATTTTAGTGGTCCTTTCCAAAAATGATCATTCATTAGTATCTAATATACGGGGTGAGCTCTGAAACAGGTGCAAATAATTAAAATAACGCTTCCTTAGAGCATATGCAGTAACCCCTAGTGTACATTTTTTTTTAAATTCGGCGATATTTTGATCTAAAGTTGTGACCTGCTAGTAATGTATCTTGGCACCAAGAGATGCAGATTTTGAGGTAACATCATGTAATGAGTCATAATAGTTTTAGCATTTTGGTTTTTAAAGTATATATTTGTGAGTGTTTTTTTGTTGTTTTTAAGTTAAAAAACTATATAATGTCACTCCAGTGGAGTAAAAAATACACGTAAACTGTTTTTTTTTTTCATTTAATTTTTACCACTTGCAAATAATTGCTTACAAGCAAATAAGTAATGTGAGTAAGTGATGTGAAGTCCCCAATCCGCACTGGGCCAGCGTGGGGACTACTGCCCATTCCCTCTCATACATGAGAGGAGGCCTGTGCCCAGCAGTGGGACGTATATAGGCTGATGATGTGATGTGTGATGAAATAAGTAATCTGCCGTTTAATTATTTGCTCCCTTTATAGGGCCCACCCTGTATATTCGTTGATAAAGGCAATTATAACTTACTAGTAGTCGTATAATGAAACAGGATCTCTATAGTCCGGCCATTTTGCGAAGCACACACGTCTGTAAGTAAAATCAAATATTGAATCAACAAGTTTCAAATTAACCTTCTTATTCTAAAATCATGTTGTAATATTATTTTCGTAAAAATACACGGCTGCTATTGAAGGCTGCTCCACGGGACACACAACTTTAAAATATCTTAACCCTTTAACGGCTTTAACCAACATCGTCTGCAGACAAAGTGACAGTGTAAATGACACCTTCAGCATAAATGCTAATAAATTTATTATGACAGAGTTAAAAACTGAAAGTAACTTCTTGCCGTTCGGCGGTTAAGTTAATAGTTAATTATGTATGTTTTACCTCCTAGTGCCATCCGGCAGGTCTACCGTGTCAGTGGCAAAGTAAACCAAGTTGGGGCTGCTGATGAGGGAGCTGGCGACCCAGATCGCCGCTGCGATGCCCAGCGTGGCTCGCTTGCCCAGCCGTGGGCGGAGCGGGCTGACAATGGCCACGTATCTGGTGCAGATAGAACAGAGTGATTAATTACGTCGTGTTGTAAAAAAAACCGGGTTGCACTCCGGGAGTGCCGGCAGAAGTGAAAACTCAATGACACTGTAACAGTTTTTCGATCAGGTCACGCGTCCGTCTTACGAATTTTCAATCATCAAAGTATTCAGTCCATCGAATTTTCAATGTGACATCTTACGGTCACGTGACCTGTTGCGAGTTTAACATATTTCCCCATCACAAAAGCGCACAGCGCGGCTAAAGAAGTATTCACTTCAAAAAAATCAGACACTGTTCTACTTTCCTAGTTACACTGGTGGTCTAGTAATACCTGCAAGTTGTGGAAGCTCAAAAGCTTCCGTGTGTCTGTTTGTACGTAAGTACTTAAATACATAGAAAATATCCATGACTCAAGAACAATTATTCGTGTTCATCACCCAAATAAATGCCCTGACAGGGATTCGAACCCGGTACCTCCGGCTTCGTGGGCAGGGGCACTACCAATTAGCCTACAGAGGTCGTCAAATACCTATTAGGGGACAATCTTACACAAATCGATCTAGTCCCATAGTAAGGCAATGAGGCTTATGTTAAGGGTACTAGACAAAAATATTTTTCCTTACCGGGATAAAACCTAATTAATTACACAATGCCACGTTAGGACGGCGACGCGCGGCATACTTTCTAGGAGTCAAATATCCGGTTCTGCTGGCAAAATTCACCCTTCGGCCAGAACTGCTTCTCCATATATGATTATAAGGATCGCAGAAAAAAGCTCGATTACTACAATACAATAGGTACAAATATTCTTTATTGTTCACCAGACATAGAAAAAATAAAATAGAAAAATAGAGGTAAATTAAACATAAACAATGGTAGACAACAGGCGGTCTTATCGCTAAAAAGCGATCTCTTCCAGACAACCTTTGGGTAGTGGAGACTATGCAAGAAAAGAAGATTTGAGTAGGTGAAAACAGAAAAACAGAATACTACAATCATTCAATATCACACATACTGCAGTTGCTTTCCGCATCCTGACACAGTGTATAGATACTATTATTATAAAGACGTAACGTCTGTGAGATTGTAAGTTCCCGTATGTGCTCCCAGTGCACAATAAGTTATTTGCGTAATCGCGAAACGTCTGGTTGACGTAACTGGTGACCGAAGAACTGGCGGGTTCCTCGCGCAACGCATCAGCATTGCAAATCAGCGAGGAAATGCCGTCGGAATCCTCCAATGCTTCGAGGGCCTGTTTTAGATTGAACTTAGTTTAAATTAGATTTAGTTTTTTGTAAATTATCTACTACATTATTTTATTAGTTTGTATGTAGTTAAGGGATAATTTCCGGAAGCACTCATCTGAATTTAAAGAAAGATTTCATCTGTGCATATAATGGACTAGCAGCCCAGCCTGGATTCGCACGGATTACCCGTTTTCCCGTAGGAGTGAAGCACTTTTCCGCGGTAAAAAGCGGTAAAAGTAGCCTATGTTCATCAGGGATAATGTCGGCGTCTAATGGTAAAATAATTCTTCAAATCGGTCCAGTAGTTTCGGAACCTATTCAATACAAACACATAAACAAATCTTTCCTCTTTATAATATTAGTGTAAACGAAGGCTATTTCATATCAGATTAGATGTGATAGTTATGTGTGATACATATTATGGAAAATGGAAATGCACAGATATTTAATAAGTATGCCAGCGACCCGTTGTCCTTCGTCAGAAAGTAAATCAATTAATATTCTACATACGCGCTATTTATTATACGATAAAAACGCTGGGAGTTGTTGGTTAAAGCTAGTGTTGGTTAAAGTACAGTATAGCCTTATTAAGTCAAGTGTTTCTTAAGTATGATCGTTTTACTTCATTCTCCATACAACATTTTGTTTTACTATCACCATGGGCGCGGAGCGCTGAAAGGCTGTGCAGAAAACTTGAAAAATACGAGCACTACAAAAATAATGATAACCAAAAAAGTAACAACGGCACTAGAGATTTGTACGGAATTTGTACTCTATGAGAAGAAGCGTAAGGCTCAAATTGAGATTACAAAAGATTAATATTCTTATGTAGCAATAGAAACCGGCCTATACATGCCAGCCGTAGGTATACTCACATTACGTTCAACTGCCAAGTTCAAGTACTCCATATTTTTTTACGACTGGCTTAAAGCAAAAAGCATGTTCTCATTATATTTTTATGGTGAAATATTTTGTAGAACAGTGTAAAAGTGTTATTTATTTAAGGTTAAATTGCAATTGCGTAACTTTTTAACTTCAAATACTATTGGAAGTCGCTTTGTTACGTAGAAACTAAGATTTTTCTACACATGTTCTTAATGCAGAAATAAGATTGTTTACTGCAAGTCTACATTTAAATCGGTACCTACCGACTCGACTGACAGCTGACAGCTAACTAATACCGTACGGGTGAGATTATTTCGTTTGGCTGAATTTTTATAAAACTGCTATTGGATGGACTGGACGGTATAGTTGCTTTTTAAATGGACTATTTTGATGCAATAGGCGAACTCATATAATATCAAGTATACCGCCTCCGCACTGACAAATCAGGAAGTTACTTTACATGACTGCTACAAGAGTTACACTGTCGTGGGATGCGCGGCAGCGGGCCGGTACGAATGGAGTTCTGCAAGCGCATGATACCTAGTTGCCTTTTTACTGATTACTGTTTTCTTCAGACATTTTCTGGTAGCCTTTGGCATAGGCCTCTCCAGAGTCCTGACTCTTTCCGGAGCTTCTGATGTTTGATGATATTACCACTGCGCAAATGCCATACTGACCAACCAACAAGTGAGGAAATCAAAGTAAAAAAAAGACAAGACATTACCTAACTCAAACGCTATTCTGACAGTATTGCTGTATCGTAAATGACATTACGGGCTTCATAATGGACAAGATAAAACCCGTTTTAATAATTTAATTCAAACAAAATGAAAGGAAACCCGTTATTAAATAATTGAATCATTCGGAACCAAGACGGCAATCAAAACTTACGAAATATTCATCGGGTAAATTCGTTCTTGGAGATCTTTCAATCCAAAGCGAGAAACAAAATTAGAAATGAATTTCGCTCGACGTTCTTGCTTTTCTTCTTTTTTAAATCTGTTTATAATAAATTTAAAATCGCTTTCAGGGCGGAATCCCAACTGAATTATTTTAGATACCAGGGAAAAGGTCCAGTAAGGGAGAAAATATGTATAAGTGATTTATTTCTGGTTTAGTAAAAGTTACTAAAATTCGGACGAATCAGCCATGAGAATAGATTAGCGTTATCTTGGAAGGAATAAAAAATGTGAAATGGTGTAACTTATAAAATGCAAAGTCTCTTGTATTTTGGGGTCCTAGAGAAATATATATATATAGTAGGTACAATAATGATGTAATAATGATGGACCTAAATGCCAGGGTTTCACACCATCATTATTAGGGAGGTTTTGATGTTGATTGAATACTATAATACGAGTGAGGGCATTATGCTCAGATAGAACCGTTTCGTCTCGTATATGGGTTTTCGGGTTTCCATTTTATTCATCCACTTTTACTGGTCACCAACCGTGACGGCAACGATGTATGTTTTAAATATTTATTATTTATTTTATTTATTTTGTTTACAGTATTATTATGATTTTTTTATTGTATGTACCTAATGTACGAGTTGTGCTCGTTTCTCCCTTTTTTGGAATAAATTAAACAATTAAGAAACTATAAAGTCTTTATTGATTGAGAACTTTTATAACAAAAAGTGTTACTGTAAAACAATCACACCCCGTGTAACAACCCGTGTGGTGTCGGGTTAGACTTTCACCACCCCCCTTCTTCCCGTGGCTGTCGTAAAAGTCGACTAAGGGATCAGGGTTGAAGTGTGTTGTGGGCGATGGGCTAGCAACCTATCACTGCAATATCACATTTAGTCGATCTTTTATACCCACATTTATGCTAAAAGTGGCGCTGGAACATACGTTTCATGTGCTCTGCCTACCCCTTTTGGGAATAAAGGGGTGAATGTATGTATGTATGTAAAACAAAGTAAAAATCGTTTTTTTAATGAAATTCAGTTACCAAGTTATACGTAAAGTTTAGCCCTAGTTACGAGTATGGCATGATAATAAACGGTAGTGAACGCAAATAATGAGTGTACTTAAACCCACTCGTCAACATACTGCCCCGCAGTTTGGCAAAGTTTTTAGTAAGTTTAAGATTATTTAGGCCCCATTCCATAAACATGGCAAATAATATAAGCCATTCTAGTAAAAAATATATATTATCGGTTAGCTCGCAGTAAATGCCACCGGTTATAGTAAGTTCGCAATAAAATTTAGGTATTTCTGCGTTTTGGGGTGAATACGTATACAATTGCTATGTTATTGAGAAAAATCATCTCTGAATGTGTCGTTCTTCCGAAGACCATGTTGAAGGATTTTTTGCCATACTAACCTAACGTAACGTTTATTTGAATATAAGAACTCCGTCAAAATAATTTATGTTAGAATTCTCTACGTAGGTATTATATGAGATAGTATTGGTGATGGCGATAGAAAGTGTTTTAGTTAAATAAACCTTTCTTGTGTTTTTCGTAGTAGGTATACAGGGTGTGGCCTGAAACAGGGGCAAAAAATTAAACGGTAGACTATTGGGCGTGTGAGCACTTATTTCCAGGTAATTTTAATTCAAAATAAAAAAGTTTTTTTTTCTTTATATTTTCTTTAAAGTAAGTTCACGTGTATTTTTTACCCTTCTGGGGTAACACAGGTAGTTTTTTTTAAATAAAAACACTAAAAAGATAAAAAAATATTAAAAAATCACACAAATATCTTTAAAAACAAAAATGCAAAAACTATTATGACTCAGTACATGATGTTACGTCAAAATCTGCATTGACTGCTGTGCTATGATCTCGTGGTGCCAAGATACATTATTTGAAGGTCATAACTTTAGATCAACATTACTCCGAAATATTTTTTTAAAAATTGGACACAAGGGGTTACTACAGATGCTCTACGTAAGCGTCCTTTTAAATATTTGCCCCTGTTACAGGCCACACACTGTTTAGGATCCTATACAGTAAGATCTGTTTCAGGCCCCATGACGACTTTACCATTGAACGGGATAATATATTATAACTAATACAAAAGTCGTTTAACCCTCCCATTCTCCTCTGTCAAGACGACAGAATTTAGATCCTTTTATTAAAAAGCCAGCAATCCTTAAGTTATATTTTTTGTTCCCTGGCCAAGAATTTCCAGTAATTAGTCATTTCTAGGCCTGCAAGAAGTTTAAATTAATGGTGAACAGCGGGTAGAAATGTACATATTTTCCTTGATTAACGGGATCATAAAACCTATTACAAACGACATTTCCTTACTGTCCCGGCATATTTAGATGTGCCATTTCGACAATATTAATAATGTTACAGGGCGGGCGCCTACGCCGTAGTCGCTTTCCGCTACATATGAGGAAAACAACGGGATCGGCTACGAGTTTAGCGCGTAGCAATTCTTGGCAGTGAATTTGTTAATTGTGAAATCGTCTCACCAACGTCATTTCATGTTATGGCATATTTTAGTTTCATACATTGAACATTACAAAAACGGATCATTGTCGAATAGTAGTTTAAGCGACTGATCCATAATGAGAGGCCTTAAAATACGAGTGTGGTTTTATGAAACGAGCGTCAGCGAGTTTCATAATAGGATCACACGAGTGTTTTAAGGCCTAATTACGTACAGTTGCATACACTACTTTATCTATACACATATCATATGTAGTAGTAGTTAGTAGCAGCAAAAAACCAACAATAAAATGACAACAGCAATGGCGGCAATTCGATCATCCGTCATGACCAATGGTATTTTTCATGTTTTTTTTAAATCATAGACAAACGAATGAAGTCCCTATACTCATATCACTCGAGATCAAATGTCGTACGGTTTGTATTAAAAAACGTACGGAATTGACGTTTCGTATCTATAACTGTTTTAATATCTATGGATACTAGAAGAGACCCACTTGAGTTTTGACAGCTGTTCCAAATTTAAACTAATATCGATACAAATTTATCAAAAATCTGTACTGTAATGACATTAGAGTACAGATTTTACAGACAAGAAAGTTCTCATAGTAAAATCTAGAGGGAAAACTAGACCTTATTGGGATTAGAAAAACTCATTGGTATGAGCCGAGTTATCCCACGACCGCCGTTTGACACCCGCATGTCTGAACCACTAGGCTACGGTAGCTAATGCTAATGTATAAATATGACAATGCCAATGATAATGATGTTGATGTCGATGACGAATTTACTTGCGTTGATGACAACGATAATGAGCATGATCTTCGTGGTGTTGATGCTGATTGTAGAGATGTTGATGTCGATTGGGACGAGGATGGCGATCTATATGACGATTAGAGTAGACGACTATATGGTGGTGACGCTGATTATTATTATGATGGCAATGATTTAACTGTCGAGTTGATCACCGTGATCGTGAACACGGATGCAGAGATGTCGAGATTAACTGGCGTAATTTGTAGTATTAGTAGTATATCTCGCCGAAGGGCTAGTCGGAGTGCATAGGTGACGTTGACCTTCACGTTCAGAGTCAGTCATTAACTCATGATGATGATGATGTTGTTCATTGATCGTAATGATGACTAAACGAAAATGAGAGATAACAAAATTGATGACAACAATGATGGCTATAGTAAAGGACATTGATGATCTAAGGTGGTAGTGATGATGATGATGATGTAGATAATTATGATGATGGATTTTACTAAAAGCGACTTAATCGGGTATATAATGAATCTCAAGACTGCATCTGGATAAATAATATAGATTGATTGATTCATTGATATAGGTAATTAACTTATTTATTTACCTCTCTGAGGTCTCCTTACGTTTCCGATGTGTCGCAACATCCATGTTAATGGGACAACGCAAATGGATAAGTTATTTATACGCGATTAAGCCTGTTGAGTAAAAATAATTATGATGTGTATGAAGATGGTGATATTGGTGGTGGTGGTGACGTTTGTAGTGGTGGCGACGCTGATAACTATAATAATGATGTTGACTAACCTGTCTATACTGATCGCCATGAGCGTGAACACGGACGCGGAGATGCTGAGGACCGCGATGAACTGGCAGAACTTGCAATAGATCTCGCCGAACGGCCAGTCGGAGTGCAGCATGTAGGTGAAGTTGAAGGTCACGTTCAGGGTTGTCACCATCGCGTCCGCAACTGACAAGTTCACTGTGAATTAAGGAATTCGTTGTTATTTTTTGATAATATCGATCTAGCATAATTATGAAGAAGGTATCTTCTTAAGCGAGAACTAGATATATTCGTAAGGGGTCCATTTTGTCTCATTACACAGTTTTTCGATCGTTTTTTTCAAGTATATTTTTCAATACCGCATTGTGATAAACATCACTTATTAAATTAATTAATTAATAATCTGTTTTAAACTATTTGTGTCCTACCGTGCATCGTTATTCATAATAATTGGTTTTCCGAAAATCTCGACTCATAATGTCATCACAGATATTATACTGGTTTGAATATAGAGGTATTGGAACTCGTATGATTTTTAATTTATGTTTTGTTTTTGTTTTAGTTTTTATGATGTGTTTTGGTTTAAAGATTTTGTGATACTTGTATATTCTGTAAGTGCCATGCCATTTTGTCTAAAAAATGGTTTCACTGAAAATCAGCGTCACGGAATGTGTCCTCTGGCTCGCTCCGTAGTGGCATCAAGACGAGATGCCGTAATTTGTATTAAGTAAGTTAAATGTTGATATTTTTTTTCGTTTTTAACCCCCGACGCAAAAAGGGGGTGTTATAAGTTTAACGTGTCTGTCTGTGTATATTTGAATGCAGTTTTGTTGTGTCATAGATAATTTTATCCCGAGTGTTTTTAGCCATGTTTCATGACAATCTATTAAGCCGTTTTTGAGATTGAACTGACTTGACTTTGAAATAAAAATGCCGGGGGTATTTCTACTTTTCTAAGTTGTAGTTATATGTATAGATTTGCACGAATACATTCTTCTCTTTTTTTCTTTCTTTATATAATGAATAGTTTATTGAATGGAGCGTATATAGGAACGTTATGGTGATAATTATGAATAGTGATCATTATGATAAAAAATTGTGTGAGATTTTTTTTCGGAAATCTAGTAATCGAATTTGCAATTTTATATGAAATTTGGGGCAACCCTTCGTAAGACCTAAGGGACATTCAGGATTGATGCCACCAATGTTTTTATTTAATTAGTAAAGAAATATTTAACCATAATGATAATTAATCTTTATCTACGCACATATCATTAGTGCTCTAAAATGCGTTCAGAAACCGTAGGAAATGACCAGCATTACTACAACCGATTTTACTATGAGAACTTTCTTGTCTGTGGTAGTAGGTAAAATCTGTACTGTAATGACATTACAGTACAGATTTTTGAAAAATTTGTATCGTTATGAGTTTAAATTTGGAACAGCTGTCAAAACTCAAGTGGGTCTCTATTCTAGTATCCATAGATATTAAAACAGTTATCGCTACGAAACGTCAATTCAGTACGTTTTTTAATACAAACCGTACGACATTTGATCTCGAGTGATATGAGTATAGGGACTTCATTCGTTTGTCTATGATTAAAAAAATACCATTCGTCATGACGGATGATCGAATTGCCGCCATTGCTGTTGTCATTTTATTGTTGGTTTTTTGCTGTTACTTACTACTGCTTATGATATGTGTGTAGTTAAAGTACTGTATGCAACTGTACATAATTAGGCCTTACAACACTCGTATTTTAAGGCCTCTCATTATGGATCAGTCGCATAAACTACTATTAAAAATACGTATTGTGTATTGTAAAGTAGCGTATAGTGTGTAGTAGTATTCACCATTCTTTGTTATGGTCCTACTTTTCTGAATAAACCTACTAACTAAAACTAACACCATTATTAGAACTAACTAACTAACTAACTTCGTTCAATTTTGGAATTTTTCTGTATTACTTCAATTTTATTTGACAATATGCAGAACAACATTATATTCTCTTATCACGCCACTGATCAGAAATATGGCAAAAGATGGTCAGAATTATTAACCTTGATCCTATCAATAGGACAAAGCAGTGGGACCACGTGGCCGGAGGTATTATTTCAACCATATCCATGTCCAAATAGTCATGGCCGATCTTCACGAACGCTTAATCTGCGATGGGCAAGAGTTGAGGTGCATACCCGAGAAAAATGGCGCACTCTCGTGTCAGAGGCTAAGATTTATTTTGGGTCAACGGATTACTGCCTAAGTATGTTTTAAGAAGACTGTGTCTTAAAGAGCGGTTGCACTGGCAACTTTTTGAACCGATACGAACGCGCGATCACGTACGCCTAGATAAGTATATGCACGTACGTGCGACTATCGCTCGACACCAGCCATATTTCACCTGTCAAAATCACCTGTATCGAGTTGTGGTACTGCAAAAAGTCGCAGCTCACTACGCTCTCAATAAATGTTAAATGCAGCGAACGAAAAAACCATAGAAGTCGAAGACGCGCCGCAAAATAGCCCCACGGAATGGGTGCCATTGCCTGATGCGGGCGGGGTGTCAAAAACATGCCAGGCAGCCGTTCGAACATGCGCATACCGGGTTTTAGGCATGTTTTTGGGTAGAAATTTGTAAAATACATTTTCTGGTTTCTTCGTTCGCTGGTTAAATACCTATACGTATTTCTTTGCGTATATTTATTATATTCGTCTAGAAGTTTAAATAAGTGTGTCTAATTAAAACAGACCAGCGTGCTGGAAACATCACTTTGGCAAGCTTCCAGACTTAAGCATTGCGACTTTGTTAAGTACTTCAGATTAAATTTTAAGTGAATGTGTGACGGTGTTGTATAGAACAGGTTGATTTTTAGGTTATATTAAATATCAATATTAAAACACTAGGATGGTGGTAGCACACGGAGTATTATATTGTTAGTAAATTTCTATACATAGGTAAATATTATATCGTGTTAGATTTTACCCGCGGCTTCAAGTGGAACTCGTTTATATCGTACCTCCATACAAACTTTCGCTCTCCATTTCACCCCCTTAGGGGGTGAACTCTGGGAAAAAGAGTATGATACTCTAAGTCCTTCCTGGGATTAAAATTATCTCCATAGCACATTTCAAATAAATCGGATCAGCAGTTTAAGCGTAAAAAGGTAACAGACAGACCGACTTACAGAGTTGTTTTCACATTTATAATGTTACTAGCTGGTGGCCACGACTTCGTGCGGACGATAGAAGATTCTTAAAGGATGATAGAAGATTTCCGAGATAAATAAAATATATCCTTTATCCTTCCAAGAGTCTCAAATTATCTCTAAGCCTCATCAAATTCCGTTCAGGGATTAAGCGTAAAAGGTAACAGTAAGCTGAGTCCGTTAGTTTAAATAGCTAAATCTAAATTGAAATCTCCGTTTTCACAAATATATCAATATTTAGTAGTGCCTATCATCAACAGACGTTTCTGCTAAAACTGTTTTTTTTTTCATAATTAAACGATGTTTTTTATGTCTACTACGCTCTCTCTCTCTCTCTCTCTCTCTCGCTCTCATTAGAGTGTTTTCCCCGTTACATCCTCAGTTAGGTGCTTCGGAGCCCGGGTTCCATTTTCCGGCATTTACTCCACCACTCCGGACCGCGCGGTTTTGGGCATTGGGCATCCTCGGTTGTAAGACCATTGGCTCGCATGTCTTGCATCGTTCTTGGTGACGTCAAGCAAACACTTCATTTGCCTCCCCCTTCTAGAGGGCCCTGGCGGAGGAGGCATAGCAAGACATTTGATGATGTTTACTAACTACCAACCTATATTACTTGGACTTTTTGCGTAAATCCGTTAAACAGTTTTACTCACGCTAGTCCGGGTTACCTGTATAGTTTTGAAAATAATACTTTCTTATTGCAAAATAATGAAAAAACAAACACTGTAAAATGTTTTCTAGTCTTTGACCGAAGTGGAGTTCCCTTAATATTTGTCTTCTTCTTCGTACCAACTTCCAACTCCTATTATCCCCTTTAAAAAATGAAAGTCTTTTAACCCCCTTATGGAATCAATTTCAAACGCGTTATTTTGTCACGAAATGGACCCAGCTCAGCATGTTGCTAGATTTGCGGCTAGCGCTAGGCAATTTAATTTTATGCTCTCAAATATTATAGCTAAAAATGTATGCGAACTATAATTTTTGACTTCGTTTATGCGTAATGATGAGTATGACACAAGTAGTTACGCCTATCGGCCTTATGGCTACAAATATTATGCAACCCGATATGGACCCAAGCTTACCATGAGACTAATTCGATTTGTGTAAGAATGTATCCTAATATTTATTTATCCACGTTCTGCTATAGCTATATCATGTCCACTTTAAGACTATTCATAATTTAAACTGGTCCCTTAGCTATCCTTCCGTCCATTCCTTTCAAAGTGCGTACCTCTCCTGGGACAACGACCGAACCCACTCAAGTTTCTTCTCAATTTGCATTCACATGAACATGTTCCCATTGAATGGTTAGTTAACTGAATGGAGAACAAAAAGGGTTTCGCAAGGGTATGTATGTGTCGATGATTGTATGTGTGTACATGCCCACCAACAAACCTTTATTCTACACACGATTAAGGTAAAATATCAGACAGAACCGGTCATACGGACACAATGGCGAACATATCCCTGTAAGGGATCTCTCTCCGTTTTATTAGAACTTACCATTTATCCGCACGAAGCTGATTGCCTCGTCTTTCCTAATGTGAACTGCTAAACAATGGAATTCGCTCTCGTCATCTTTATTTCCTGACAATTACTATCTACCTTCCAAACAAGAGTAAATAGGCTATTACTGAATTATCAGTGAGCTTCATCTTAGGCTCTATCGTAGCTTATCAATCGGTGATACTTGAGTCAATCAAACTGGTCAGTATTTTATAAAAAAACCGGCCAAGTGCGTGTCGGGCCACGCGCAGTGTAGGGTTCCGTTGTTGCCTGTCTGTTTTAGTTACATCGACGTGCGGTGCGGTTGCGTCGACCGAATTTGTACGAAAATTGGCCTTTCCAAGTACGCGTTAATTTGTCGACTATTACTCGGTAACTACTTATGCCTAGTTGTCCGTGATAGTTTTCCTTTTAAATTTATTATATGTACTACTACCACGATCACATTTTTTCACATCCCCAGTAATAGCCATTTAACCGGCAGGGGGGGACACATGACTCGAACAAAAATTAGGGCTTTAAACCCTAATATTTCGCAAACGAATCACTGATTTGAAAAATAGCTTTAGAAATCCTATAATATTTTTGAACGAGCTATCCAACGATACCCATACTACCGTGGGTTTAACGAGAAAAAAATTACATCCCTGCTAGGTGTAGGAGAGGTACTCTAAAAAAGTTTTTTTTCAAGATTTTATTGTATTGTTTTGTCGGCGTGATTGATTTATATACCCATGCCGAATCACATCTTTTCTAGTAGTAATAGTTACTGGGCTAAGCCGAGGACGGACGGACGGACAGACGGACATGGCGAAACTATATAAGGAATCCTTATATGTTGACTACGGAACCCTAAAAAAGTGGTGTCTCCTATGAATTTGTGATTTACAGGAATGGGAAATTTTCAGCTTTGTTGCATGGTTGATCGTTAACTGAGAAGTCTTTGAGGGTAAAGGAGAAGAGTCTTCTACCCTCAAAGACTTATTAAAGCGTGTGCCGCGACTCCCGCCTCATGGAACACTCGCGACCTGTGTCTCCTTTAAGCCTTCTACGACAGAGCCGTAGACCCAGCGAACGAAAAAACCATTTTTTTTTTCGTTCGCTGCGTAGACCTAGATAATAACTCACCCAGGAAGTAATGCGTGACGCTCCTCATTCTTTTGTTGTACAGCACGACCCAGATGACGATCACGTTGCCGAGGGTCGCCAGTATTACCATGCCGGCAAATATGATCGTCCACATCGCCTGCCGCCATGATGGGAGGATGAATGATTGGAACGGCTGGAACAAAAGGTTAGCTTCAGATTGTGAGAACGGGGAACACCCAAAAAATATGATGGAGTTTTTATTATTAGAGATTATTTGGGTGTGGACCAAATTCTTGGCCAGTAGTTAGCCTAGTTAATTGGTAGTAGTTAAAAAGTTTTGTGTGACCAGATATTCTATGGTTAATTTTCGTGTCACAGCGGAACTTTTTAACTACTAACAATTAACGACGCTAACTACTGGCCAAGAATTTGGTCCTCACCCATTTAAGAGTTTACGAAACACGTAATATCAAAATTTAGATGATGGGCATTAAGTCCGCCTTTTGTACGATAAGTTTATCTTTTGTGCAATAAAGTTTAAATAAATAAATGATTTGATGAATTGGTACAGCTTTTGCCCGTAACTTCGTCCACGTATTGTCGTTAATTGCCGAAAGGGATTAATACTATAATACGCCTGTAGGTAATCTATTAACAACAACAATGGCCTTTGATTCTATTACAGTCAATAAACCTTGATTTTTAATCCGCGATCAGGAGCCGAAAATTATTAATAAACAGCCAAAACAGATTTCAATGGACGAGGTCTTATGCAATGAAATTACATCACTATTTAGTTCATTGTGTGGTCGCCCTATATTGCAGTGCTTTGGCGGGAAATTTGATTAGAGCGTCAATAAACTCTAACATCTACTTGTGATGCATGTAACAACTGAAAGCTTATTACATTTAATTTAATAATTAGACACACGCGGTTTGAGATTAATTCATGTAACCAATTTTTCTTGTAGGTTTTAGTTTCATTAATATGAACTATCGTTAGGATGACAATGATTTTTTTAAAAGTACCTAATTCCTAATTCAGTTTTGTTCAGGAAAGAAAGTATGTTTGTTTTAGTAAATTTAAATACGAGTAAATTGTGTTTGGCATAAATAACTGAACTAGAAAAATTGGTTCCTGATCACGAATTAAAGATCGCCGTGTATACAAGCAGTAAGCAAAATCTATTAGCAAATATGCTATTCAATTTTTCGAAGGCAATGTATTCAAATATTGCATCATCTCATAGAAACTACCACTCTTTATAGGACGATTTCTGGGATAACAACTATCCTATGTGCTTTCTAGGGTCTCAAACTTATCTCTTAGCCAGATTTCATTTAAACAGGTTAGGCGGATGTCACACTGCGCCGCATCTCCGGACGGAGGTGCGGTGCGGTGCAGTGTGTCGTATCATACGGAATTTATATACGAACTGAGGTACTTGCGTACAACGAGCTCCGCACCTCCGTCCGGAGATGCGGCGCAGTGTGACATCCGCCTTAGACCGTTAGTTGTGATTGTGTATGCCCGTATTTTCACTATCTTTCCAAAAGCTAAAATAATTACTACAGTGTCCAGATTCAAGACTAGTAAAAGTCGTTAAACTACAACTGCTATCGCCAACAAACTGCTCTGCAGTTTGGCGAAATGATGTAATTACGGTACACATATTTTATATTTTCATGTTAAAACAATAAAAAAAAAAAACATTTTTATGTCAACACTGTCCTCTAATTGGACTAGTTCGCAAGGCTCATTATGGCGCCGACATCGAAGTTTACGTTACATAATCATAACGGCGTATGCGACATAGTAATTCCTTGTAGATATGCCCTTTTGTAGGTACATGGGTTGTGTTCCCTCGATAGTTACAAGAAACGTCTTAGACTTAAACATTTGTGACAATAAACAGAATTTCTAAACGGTGACTGTATATAAAAAAAGTTTTAAATACTAAAAGAGAACTGTCGTAACGGAAAAAGAGTTTCTTGGTTTCTTTATGATATGGCTTTTTTATAATGAAACACTTAAAAATTGGTTAAGTGTTGTTGCAAAAACATAGATATTGGTAGATTTAGACCCAATACTCGTACATTTTCAATTTTAAAGAGTGTCCAATAAGACCAAATGTGTACATGTCAACAAGTAAGAAGAAAAATGTACCATCGATTGAAATGTACGACAGACATATTAAATTCGGTTCGTTTATTCTAAAACATACAAATGTCATTCATGCTCAATACACAAAAACGCAGACAGAGACTTTCACGTTAAATATTACCCCCTCTTTTTACGTCCGACCGGGATTTTAAAAACAAAGTAATTTAACGTAAAATATTGCGTCGCGACAAATGAGTTTTCTTGACGACCCTATTGTCTCCTTCCGTTTTGTTGAACTCATGTATACTTGATATTGTTTGAGTTCGCCGAATTTCATCAAAGTAGTCCATTCAAAAAGCAACTCTATAGTGACAGGTAGAAGATTCCAAATCCAATGCCAGTTTTATAAAATATCGGCCACATTAAATAATGTCAACTATACAGTCACGTCTATAATGTATACTTTTAACCGTATGTCGGTGGAATAAGGTTGAAAATTGGATACAGATTTTTAGAGCTGACTGCACAGGGATATCGTAAGAATCACGTAATCGAATTTAAAAACGACGTAACCGACATATTCGTTCGTTCCTTTCGTAAACTGTAAGTGCGATTGTCAATTAGTTTACGACTTTATTTCAACGAATTCAGTGTCATTCTGACTTGGCTGCTATTGTAAGCTGACGTTTGAGTTGATGAAGACTTTAGACTTTATGCTACTGTGTATAGATCTTTATTCGTATATATATATATATATATATACTTGAATTCTGTAAGTGTTTTGGTTGTTTTTATTGACGTCGAAAATAGAAATGAAGCTGCCATATAACTTTATTGTCGTGTTCAAGCTAGGTAGGTACGTTAAGTTAAGTTTTGTATCACTTTCTGTGATACATACTTTCTGCATTGGAGTCTTTTTTACTTTTTTGATAATAAACCTGATAAGATATTTTTGAGTAACAAATAATTTGAGAATAATCGTTTTCCCAAAGTATCACATGACAAACTAAATTTCTCAAACGATTGCAGTTTGTACAAGTTTATTCTAGGAAATGGGGAATTTCGCGCAAATGGAAAACCAATTTATGAAGTGTGTTACATAAGTTTCTTAAATATCACGCCGTTAGCCTGCGAATGTCAAAAAAACGTTTTGTATGGTCGTCGAACCACCTTAAGCTGGTTCGCTTTTACTATAAAGCGCTACCCGATATTCGTAAGCTAATGCGAGTCAGAGAGGAATGGCGTGGCGGCGTGTTGCGAACCTTGCTACCAACACCTGCAATGATGACCACGACCACTCTGTCCATAGTGAAACGACGAAGACGAAGAAGAAGCTAATACGAAATGAAATAAATAAAATACAAATTTATTCCAGGAAAGGAAGAATTTCGCGCAAATAGAAAGCCAATTTATGAAAGTAGGTTACATAAGTTTCTTAATAAATCACACCGTTAGCCAGCGAGTCTCAAATCACGTTTTGTATGGACAGCGAACCACCACCATAATGTACCCATTTAACACTTTCGCAACCACGAACTGGCCTAGTGGGCGCCTACGCCGTAGTCGCTCCGCTACATACGAGGAAAACCGCAGGATCGGCTACGAGCGTAGCACGTAGCGATACTTGGTAGCAAAAGTGTTAGAACACAAGTACAGTCACCACCATTAATATCTGCCACAACAAAGCGTATAAATATTTAACACGACTATATTTCTAGAGCCTTAAGGATGTCTCAGATATATATGCCTGTATTGTTATGGCAGATATTGGTGCTGGTGACTGTACGTTGCTTTCTCGTATCTCTTCTTATTATTTGTGTGTGTTTACCTAGCAGTTGTTCGTGTACAACCACAAATAATGCCTAATTACACTCTGCTTCCCGCCAGAAACGTTGTTAGGGAGCCATTAACTGGATATTATTTTAGGATATACTGTGCAGAAACAGAGTAAATAGGGTCAGATGGTTTCTTAACATTTTCAACCCCTATTTATGGGCGATCTCTTAAGCATATTAGAGGTTTACATTGTTACATTTTTTCTAAGAAACTCTGTCTTAAGGTTTCTGGCTAAAGGGACGGAATAGCAAGAAATGGCTGATTGACCCTCATATTATCAGAAAAATGGAAGTGTTTAATCTTCCTCTTGTTGGATTATTGAATTTGTAATGGAAACATTAATCTAGTACATTGAGGTATCTAACCTTAGTTGTATTCAATCTTAAACCTCACCTCCTTAATAAGTGACAGGTGCCAGATGTGATGGCTTCCTATAGGGCATAAAATGTTTAATAAACGATATAATTTACTTTTGAAACGTTACTACGTATTTAATTTCTGCCAAAGTCTTTAATCCTGGAGGTTATGGGTCCAGGGCACGCATAATTAATATACCGTGAAAATTAAATCAAAATTGTGAAAAATCATGTTATAAGTCATATCTATCTCTCATACGTCACGCGCCTCTTGTGTCTCGCTCTGACTCAAACTGACGTCATCTGACTGGTCCGCACTCAAATCGGTTCATTCGTTTTGGAGCTACAATGCCACAGACAGTCAGACACATGACATATACACAATTCATGTCCAAGTTATAAGTTGGTCATTAATTGAAAATTTGAATATTGAATAATGACACCCCTTATTTGCGTAAGAAAAAAAACATTAATTTAGATGTACGCGAATGATTTTAACACCTAATTAAATTCATAAAAAGGTATTAACTTCTATCAGCACCATTGGCATATGCTTTTCCCCTGGGTGGTGCCATATTTGAAACTGGCCGCCAAACAAGCCAAACAAATAGGCAAATGTAAACTAATACGCAATCAGAAAGAAAGGGGAGCGTCTATTATAAAGACATTTGTACGATTTACGTCACGCTTTGTATGTAGAGGAGCCTCTGCCCCAATTTAATATGTGAACGTACACAGCGGATGGAATTAATGAAACATATCAGGTATCAGGCAACAGTAACAAGCAGGTGATATTTCAGTGAGATTGTCAAGCGACGTTAATTCGTGTATCACGTAACAAGATACTGCCGTCTACGTACAATATACACTCAAGCTGTCGACACAACGATTCCACAAACCAATATAAAGGATCGGCAAAGCGGTTGTGACCTCTCTACCATCGCAGGAAATGAACGGTTATGGTGCCTGTTAACCAACAGGCCGCCTCTTTTTTCGTATAATAAATCATTGCGAGCCGTGTTAGGCAAAACTGCGGCTCTATAACATGTTCTATTCTGGCGCTTCGCCGGCCGCTACCGCCCGAAACATAGTTGGCATACTTACTTAGAGGCTTAGCATAATCATTTTATAGTATGACGTATTTCGCTAGGCTCGGTATTCCATTGATCCATATTATGATCATAAATACAGAACTGATACATGATATATTTGCATGTTTCGAATATCATACAACATAATGTACTTCATATAAATTTTTAAATGAAAGGAAAAATTGAATGCTCCGAGCCGGATTCGAGCATGAGCATTAAATTTTTCAATTTTTCCTTTCATTTAAAAATTTATAATTTTCTTTAGCAGCGTTACTACTTAAAAACAAATATAGTGTAATTTATGCCAATTTTGTATTTGTCTTAAGGCGCCGTAGTTTCATGGTCTTCTCTCCCTCTCACTGAGCATAAGCGTGAGCAAGATGGAAGTGCGTGCTCGGAAGCGTGGAAATCATGTTTTTTAATTTATTTATTTTTTGCCGTTTAAATAAATAAAAAAGTAAACACTGATTTCTCTCAAACATGATATTGCCGATTTTTAGAAGCCATTTTAATATTTTTAGCTTTTGTGCATAATTTGTAAGAAATATTTTAAGTGTATTTTAGACCTTTTTAGACATATATTCGTGATTTTTTTCTATCGAGCGAAAATTGGCTTAATCATGTTTCTAAACACTGATTTCCCTGCAGAAAAGCCTCAAGATTACTATTCGTATTTTTTTAAACCATATTATTATAAACAGACGCATTATATTGTTTCAAAAACTCTGTTCGCTTAACATCGCTGAACCTACGGCGCCTTAAGGAATTTTGTCCCACACTGATCCTTGCTCAGGGTTACCACCCAGCTTGTGCTTCCAGCTGTCCATGATCGTTGTCCAATGAGCATTTAACTAAAGAAAGTTGATGATATATGAGGAACTATATAACTACTATAATCTCTATACTATTTCTCATGATAAATACCTAAAATAAATAAAAATATCATTCGATTTGGTCAATAGCTATTCATTTTGGAAATACCTATTTTGCATTTAGCATTTGAAATACAAAAAGCAAAACTATTTGGTATTTTGCATTTGAAATAGTAAATGTGAAAAGTATTTTGCATTTCGTATTTAAATGCTTTTTTTAAATCATTTTGTACGTCTGCATGTGTTGTACACAATGTACAAAAACTGAGAGGTAATACAAACAGACCTGGAGGTTCATAAAACACAATATTAATAAAACCAAAAAGGAAGGTAAGAAGAACGTAGTAAATAGCATAAGAATACATAACTATAAGCATACAGTCAAGGAACAATGAAGAAATTTTATCAAATATTGGATCAAAGATTGGACTAAGAAATTGAAAAAGTGCGATACCACCCTTATATAAAAAATAACCTATTAATGATGACTATGGTTAGTATAGAACCAAACCATCCCTTCCCGTTGATGTCATTAGAGTCAACTATACAGGAATAACGTTAAAGTGTATTGCGGGCGGTGATCTAGCAACCTAAATACGCAAAAATTTTTTTTGCGTCTTTAATGGCCAGAAACGACACTGAAAATTTAATTTTATATGGTCTGCCTACTGCCTCTGGCTATAAACGATCTTCTTATGCTAAATTTCATCCAATTCGGTTGAGCCATTTAAGCGTGATTGAGGAACAAACATCCAAACATCCTAACTTTCGCCAGGCGGTGGACACTCCGCGATTTACGTTCATCGCTACAAGTACATGCCGGTGCCCCAACGTTGAGGAACCGGCATGTACTTGTAGTGATGAACGTCGACGTCGTCGTCGACGACGTCAGAGGGCCATTAATCTTAATGTTTTGGCTGAGAAAAAAGCGCCTTTTGTAAAGATCAAAGGAGTGTCCCTTCTGTACTTGTACTATTATCTATTCTTTGCTTTCGCATTTATAATATAAGTAGGGTATAAACGGATTACGATGTCATTTTCTCTGACGGTTATTGGGGTAACTCATATAAAATCATACACCGTTTCGCTAAAACGAACTTGAGCACGTCCCAAATACTTCCTTTTACATCAAACAATATTCAAGTACCTGTTATGCTTGAGTATTGTCAATTTATCCTTTTCATTACAAAGGATTCTATTTCTGGATTTGAATAGAATTTGGATGGGTTCATCCGAGCATTGGGTATTTCCTTATCGAACAAAAAATAATTTCTCAAGTTTGACTTCATCTAAACGGGCTCAAATTGGGATCCCAGGGAAAAACAGAACAGAGTATTAATAAAATGTGTTCCATAATTTTCGATGTCAATATATTGTGAACATTGTGAAGGTAATGACAGGCCAATCCTGCTATCAATTTGGCGCGAAAATATTTTTTGTCTATGGTAACCTCCTGTGGAGGTCTATATAGCAAGGGCTGTAAAGCGTATCGATGACGTTTTATGTAAACGTTCCGGTTTACTTAGTAACAACATAATTTCATTGATCGCACACCGTTATATGAATCTCAATTTAACAACATCCTAATTTGAGGAGAGAAGTAAATCCCATTGAATAATATGAACTGTTTTGTAAAAACTGAACCTGTATTAATTTATTTACTTAATCCTGACTTGCCGGCTATTGCATTATTTTATTATTATGTATATCAAGCAACCTCATATTGACCACTTACGTATTTTTGGCACAGAATGCTTTGTACATATTTCTAGCCAGAAACGTAAGAAGCTCGACAAAAAGGCTATGAAAGGATTTTTGGTTGGATATTGCGGAGATAAGGACGGCTATCGTATCTGGATACCTGAAAAGAATGACGTAATCATCTCAAGAGATGTACTGTTTAGATCTGAAACAGTTTCTTCTGACTTCTGTAAGCTTCCGTATATATCTGGTGAGCGTGAAGATCACGAAACAACCGAGGTCATTATTACAGAAAACGATTCTTCTCTTCAGGACGATCAAGATGAAGCTGGACCATCCGACACAGCTGAAGATGAAACTCCTCCTGATCTTAATGAAGAAGCAACACATCATTATAATCTAAGAGATAGACTATTGCTTCAAAGTTCCAGATCGAACTGTTGCATCTGTCTCTCTGAAGATGAACCTCAGACTTACAAACAAGCGATGAAGTCAGAGAACCGTGAAGAATGGATTACTGCCATGGAAGAAGAGTTGAATTCTCTCAAAGAAAACAACACGTGGATTTTGGTAAATTTACCTGAAAATAGAGAAGCCCTTAGCAACAAATGGGTTTACAAGATCAAAAAGAAGGTTGATGGTTCTATCGACCGTTTTAAAGCTCGACTCGTCATTAGAGGTTTCAGTCAAGAGCACGGTATTGATTACCACGAAACTTTCAGCCCTGTTGTTCGCTGGGATACAATCCGCGCTATGTTAAGCGAAGCAGCTATTAGAAAAATGCATATGACCCAATTCGATGTGAAGACTGCCTTTTTATACGGTGACATCGACGAGGTTATTTATATGAAGCAACCTGTGGGATATGATGACGGATCAGGCCGAGTATGCAAGCTCATCAAAAGTCTGTACGGCTTGAAACAGGCGCCTCGGTGCTGGAACAAGAAGTTCAGTTCCTTTTTGCTGAAATATAGATTGAAGCAAAGTGACTCAGATCCATGCTTGTTCATAAGTCAAGACCGGCAGCTGATCGTCATGATCTATGTTGATGACGGACTGATCTTATCACCAAATAAGACACTTGTGGAAGAATTCCTTAGTGCTCTGACCACAGTATTTCAAGTTCGCACTTCAGAAGTTGGTTGTTATCTTGGTTTGCAGATAAATCAACAAAACGATTGGTCGATATTTATTAACCAAGAAGCATACATAAAAACTATTTTAAAAAGTTATGATATGTGTGATGCAAACTCTGTACTTACCCCGATAGACAAAAGTCAGTTGACAGACAACTGCAATTTCGACACTGACAAGAATGTCAATAATTTTCATTACAGAGAATTAGTCGGAAAATTACTTTATTTATCTATTGTAAGTAGACCCGACATATGTTTTGCTGTAAATGTTTGACAAACGCCATTATGCGATTGCGAAGCGAGTATTGCGATATTTGAAGGGCACTCAAAGCCTTGGTATTTTATACAAGGGTTTATCATGTGAAGAAAATACCTTCGTTGCGTACAGCGACGCAGATTACGCCGGAGATATTGAGACGAGAAGGTCGACTTCTTGCTATGTGTGTCTCGCCGCAGGGGGAGCAGTGTCATGGTCTTCCAAAACTCAAAGATGTGTGAGTCTTTCGACCACTGAATCGGAATTTGTGGCGGCAAGACTCGCAGCCCAGACGGTTATATGGCTCAGTTGTCTCTACAAGGAAATCCGAGGATACGACGTTATACCGACGGTTTACGTAGATAACCAAAGTGCTATCAAGCTTGTCAAGAATCCAGTGTTTCATTTCAAGACAAAGCATATAGACACGCGGTATAAGTTCTTGCAAGAATTGCATCAGGAGAAGAAGGTCAATGTCCTCTACGTACCTTCGCAAGACCAGGTAGCGGATACCTTTACGAAAGCCTTGCCAAAGGAAAGCTTTCTAAGAACGCGAACCTCACTAGGATTGGTGAGTAAGCCTGATCTGTTGTAGGGGGAGTGTTGAACTGGCCATCAGAGAATGATTTATGTTTGACATGCATTTGAATTATTACTCACTTGACGTATATAAACTGTGCATAAGGGACTATTGTTTTATTAATATTATTTAAAAAATATATAGGAACTGAAATAGTAATCACTTTCGATGTTCAGTTATGTGGTACTTTAACGACCCGTTAACGTTGATTGTCAACTTCGTGGTTTCGTCACCCCGTTACAAGTATATACATGCATGCCAACAACTTAGTCATACGCTTATCAATTCGCATGCCAATGCATTTTTAATAGGAGATATGTTAACAGTGAACCTTCTGTAAGTAGTACAATTATTTATTCTGTGCCCCTGAGTAGTTAAGGCCGGACCTCAATCAAACGTCGTGTCTGATCCGTGCCGTCTGCGGTATCTCCGCATTAAGTATTATAATGAATGACTGATTGAGAAAGGTAAGGGTACGACACAACTGCTAGACGCAGTATGTATACATAAATAATTAACGTGAGCCAATCCAGCCGAGCGATAAGGTACACGACTCTCAATCTCGAAATCGAGGTTTCGAACCCCGTGTCGTACCTACCACTGGATTTTCAAAAACCTTATGTACGAAATATTACTTGATACAAAAGTGGCTTTTCGTCAGGAAACCGGTCTGTCTAAATAAGGCCCCAATGAAGCCTAGTTTTCCCTCTGAATCTTATCTACACTAATATTATAAAGAGGAAATATTTGATTCTTTGTTTGTATTGAATAGGCTCCGAAACTACTGGACCGATATGAAAAAAATATTTTACCATTTAGAAGCCGTCATTATCCCTGATGAACATACCTACTTTTAACCGCGAGAAAATGCTACATAAACTAATTACAGGCCTGGATATACCTTGTGTCATTGTACATGAAAAGTTTCGTTACAATCCAATACGTGGTTATAAAATGAGACCGTAACTACGTTTGTGTGGAGAATCGAACTTATTGCGGACACCACTTATTTTTGACTTGACTTTATTTTTATATTTCTGTTATATATCAATTATAATAATGCATTTATTGCGATAGTTTCAAATATCTGCTTGTAACGGTTACAACGCTACAATTAAAAAAAAATTGTATGGTTCCCCCCCTATTTTTTAACTTTTTTATTTTTAGATTTTTTCATACGCTTACACACAATTACCGAGCTGGATACCAAATTTCGTCCTTCTAGGTTATCTGGAAGTAGGTTAGATTTAATTTACAATTTTTAAGTTATAATTTCCCGTTGGATATATGGATACCACGTATCATTTTATGATTAATATGTACCGTATCTGCAGTACAGTTCCATAAGTCACGTAAAATAGGTATTGAAGTAGAACTGTGTCAATTGGTAATATTGAAAAACTAAAAAAAAAATGTTTATGCAATTATTTTCAAAATTGCTTTATGAGGATATTACGTATCATTTGTGGTTTATTGAATTAAAAAAATCAGCCATATCGTGTCTGGAGGAGCCCAAACTTGGTATGTTTCGAAAATTATTTTTGTTTTAATTAAAAAAATATGGCTAAAATGTAATGATGTGGTATATTTTTAGAATCGCCTCAAAAAGCCCTTTCATATGATACTACACACGATAGGTTTCTGAAAATTTTTTTTTTTCATACAAAAAGAAAAATGTCTCGGCACTAAGGGATTTTTTTTTAGGAACTGCGGGTCAAAAAAATTGTTTTGACCTCTAGTATGCGTGTGCCAAACGGCTAAACTGTACATCGATTTGCGGTTTTCTTATGAAATTGAGCTTGAGGGGCTTCCACTAAGACTCTTAAGTGCCTGTTGTCTGTCAATATGTAGATATATATTTGACATATATGTAATTAATAGTCACTAGAGGTTGTTTGAGCTATAGAGCTCAAGAGCTTGTCTTTAAAAAAAAAACAAATATTGAATCAATAAAAAAACCGGCTAAATGCGTGTCTAGTCACGCGCAGTGCAGGGTTCCGTACTTGCCTGCCTGTCTTAGTTCCATCGACACGCGCGCGCCAACTAAATGGTACAGTTGCGTCGGTCGAATTTGTACGTAAGTTGACCTTCCTGAGTACATTCTAAGTTGGTCGACTATTACTCGGTAACTAGTTATGCCTATCCGTGATAGCTTTCCTTTTCACATCCCCAGTATTGATGACACCCAATATCTGGCAAAAGAATTACTGAGATGAAAAATAGTATATGAAATCCATAACATTTTTGAACAAGAATTATACCACACGCTATGGGTTTAACGTGAAAAAGAAATACCCACTTTAGGGACCTCCCATACACCTAAACCCTCAAACAATTTTTTTTAACCCCCGATGCAAAAAGAGGGGTATTGTAAGTTTTACGTGTCTGTCTGTGTATCTGTGTATTTGTGTATCTGTCTGTGGTAGCACAGCTCCCTAACGGATGGACCGATTTGAATGCGGTTTTTTTGTGTCATAGATAATTTTTTCCCGAGTTTTTTGTAGTTTGATAATTTCATTCCACTGTTTTATCGGCGTGATTGATATATATACCCATGCCGAATTACAGTTTTCTAGTTGTAAGGCTTACTGAGGTAAACCGAAGATGGACGGACAGACAGACGGACATGGCGATACTATAACGGTTCCTTGTTCACTGCGGAATCCTAAAAAATACAGTTCATCATTATCATCATCATCATATCAGCCGAAAGACGTCCACTGCTGGACATAGGCCTCCCCAAAAGAATGCCAAAGTGACCGGTCCTGCGCTACCCGCATCCGGTGGACTCTCGCAACCTTTACCAGGTCATCAATCCACCTTGTGGGGGGCCTACCTTTGCCGCGCCTTCCGGTACGCGGTCGCCACTCGAGAACCTTTCCGCCCCAACGGCCATCGGTTCTACGTGCTATGTGCCCTGGCCACTGCCACTTAAAATTACAGTTGGGTCTACCTAACGCACATTCAAAAAGTTCGCACGTCCGCTGGATGCTGGATGGTTTGGCTGATAATGATGATTATTATTATTATTATCGTATGGCTTTATTCAGAGAAAAAATAATTAAATTTACAAAGGTTAATAATAAATTATAATGTACATTTATAGCTTAATATCTAGGTTTGTTAGCCAATCCCTGGCATCCGCGGTTATTGTATGCAGATCCTTCATGTCTCCCGTATAACGCCGCCTGGGGCATTCCTCCACAATGTGCGTCGTTGTTTGGTCTGGCGCGCCACAGTCACAGTTTGGTGAGGGCATGAAGCCCCACTTGTGGAGGTTGTGGTTACAGCAGCTGACGTCGGACCTTATTCTGTTTAGTGTGACCCAGATCTTTCGCGGCTCATCTAGGCCGGGTGGTTCTTGTGTTGGGTTGATGTGGATGCTGTTGGGGAACTGAGTTTGTGTACTGAACGAGTTCCAGCTTTCCGTCCATTCCAGGTTAACGTCGAAAGATTCTGGGCCTTGGATTTGGGGGTCTGACCAGATAGGTCTACGAGATTTGAGGCGTGTGTTGGGGAGGTCATCGAGTGTTTTGTTAATTGGAAGCATTCCTTTCTTACACTTCTCCCATTCCTTCGAGGCGGCGTGTGTTCTGCGCATATCTGGCGGCGCAATATGGGATAGAACAGGGAGCCACTGTACTGGCGTTGGTAGTAGGCAGCCTGTTATTGTGCGCATAGCGCGGTTGAGCTCTACGTCCACTTTACCAGTGTGCGCGCTTTTATACCACACTGCGGCACAGTATTCGGCTGCAGAGTAGACGAGAGCCAAGCCAGAGGTGCGCAAAACACGGCCTCGTGCTCCCCAGGTTGTTCCTGCGAGTTTATTGATAAGGTTCACCCTGGTTTTTAATTTCTGACCTAGCTTCTCGAGGTGGGGCTTGTAGGTCAAAGACCGGTCGAGGGTAACCCCCTAGTACTTTGGGTGGAAATTATGCTTGAGCCTTTTCCCGCAAAACGTGACGCCTACCTCTCTTCGTGCAAGGCTGTTAGATAGATGGAAAGCAGCTACTTCGGTTTTTGTAGGGTTTGGACAGAGTCTCCATTTTGTGTAATACTTGTTAAGAGTTTCTAGATCTTGCAGCAGCAGCATTTCCCCAGTTTCGAAGTTCTTAGTTTGGACTGTGAGAGCCAAGTCGTCAGCGTACAGAAATTTGTCACATTTCGTAGCGGGCATGTCACGGGTGTAGATGTTAAAAAGGAGAGGAGCCAGCACTGATCCTTGAGGGAGTCCGTTCTTTAACAGTCTATATCGACTTTCCCTGTCTCCAAGAAGAACCTTGATTTTGCGCGGGCCTAGCATACTTTTGAGGAGGCAGAAAATCTTTGCCGATGGTATTACTTCGCTAAGCTTGTATAGCAGGCCGTCTGCCCAGACCGTATCGTATGCCGCCCTCAGGTCCACGAAAGCTGCGAGGGTTTTCTGGTTTCTCTGAAAACCCGCCTCTATATGGCTGGTGAGTGCAAGGACCTGGTCTGCACAGCTGCGACCAGCTGGAAACCCGCCTGTTCGATGGGTATTTCTTGATCCACCATATCCTTCAGCCGGTTGTACAAAAGGCGTTCCAGCAATTTATATGTAACGCTTAGAAGAGATATAGGTCGGTAGTTTGCTGCATCATCGGGAGTTTTTCCAGGCTTAAGAATCGCTATAACTTTAGATTTCATAAAAACAGAGGGCAGAGTGGCGGAGTTATAGATGTGGTTGAAGAAATCAGCCAGCCATCGGATTGCTCGTTTACCCAAGTGGGTGAGGAATTCGGGGTAAATATTGTCGATACCGGCTGCTTTTCCGCATTTCGTTTGCTTCAGAGCGCCGGAAACCTCTTCGGGGGTGAAGGAGCAATCTAACAGGTCATGTTGTTGTTTGGCGTGCACAGTAGTTCGATTTTTGCGTCGGATGGTTTTCGCGAAAACTTTATCAACCGGTGCGCTTTTTGTGACTTGTTTGAGACGCTCTGCCACTGCATCCGGGTGGACAGTGGACTCCATCCTTTCCGGTTCCGAAGCGCCACCGAGTTTTCGTAGCAGTGCCCAGCTTTTCCTACTCGAGTGGGTGAAGTCCATACTCTCAACATTTTCCAGCCATTTCTGTCGGCGGCATTTATCCAGCTTGGCTATCAGTTCGTTAGCTGTATCGGCGTTCTGTGTAGTAACATACGAGCGGTACGCATTTTCGGTCTCTGAGGACCATCCGGGGATGTATTCCTTACGGTAACCTCTTGGGACGAATTTCTTTGCTGTGCTTAGCACAATCGCGCAGAACCTATTATAGTTGGATACTTCGGGTTTTATCCACCCTTGCTGCTGCAGCTGCCTTGCAGCTGATAATGATGATGATGATTATAATGTATGATATATAAACGCTTTATTTTTTTAGGAATTACAATATTATACAAACCACAAATTAATTATATATTATAATATATGATATATTCAATGTACGTAATAAAGCTTATGTTATACAAGGACAGAAAGAAGAGCAAACGAAGAGGTTCTAAAGTTAGGAGAAAGAAATTTCTACTAAAACGATTGAAAAAAGATGGTAGAATATGTTGGGGCACCTGATACGACAAATTACATAAAAGCTATAACTGGAGGAAATATAGAAGGAAGGAGAGGCAGGGGAAGACCAAGACGTGCTTTTATGGACCAAGCTAAAGAGAAAGTTAATGTAATGTCGTATCAAGAGCTCAAAACAGTGGCAGAGAGAAGAGCAGAGTGGCGATTACTCCACCGACAAGAGCCCGGCTCTTAAGTTTATGATAATGATGAAATGCCGGTATTTCAACCATGCGTTCTAACACATTAAACGCGGTCTAAAAACAGTTATTACTTAGAACGTGGAAGCAAGCAAACACACATTGATATCATAACACAATTGAAAATGTTGATCCAAATTGACCTCCAATCGTCTTGAAGTAAAATTCCGTATTAAAATTCTTTTAAAGAAGTCTCATACGATTTTATATAATGCACATTTCGTGTCTGTAACCGCATGCTCGGAGTTTCAAATCTTTTTCATAAGATCCTCCCGAAGGTAGTAAGGTCGTAACTGCATTGGGATATGTAGGTACATACGACATTATTACAGGCAAATATGATGTTAAAAGGGGAAAAGTGCAGGAAAGCCTCTCAAGATGTCGTATTACCTTGAGATGGAAAAATGCGGGTTGATTGCGAATGCCGCCTACATTTCCTTGTTAGTGGAAATAATTCGATGGTAGACTCGGAAAATGTGCCTTTAAAAGGTAAATAAAATTGGTACAGCGTCAGTTGGTTTCTCATGCGGCAGGTTTCGTTCAAGTGTTTTGAGTTCCATTTAATTCTGAACCTACTTCAAATTCTCCATTCGTCGGAATCTTTTTTTTACGTATTCTTCCAACTGGAAGACGCCAGCCCCGTATCATGGTCGGCCGTATCACACGATAAGTGACAAGATAGAGCGTCCGTCACTTGCTGTCACCGTTCGATAGAACGAGATGGACGACGGACGGATGATCCGCACAGAGCGGCGCAGCGCGGCGCCACCGCTCTCTGTGCGTTTGCAGATTAAGTGACAAGATAGAGCGTCCGTCGTCCGTCTCGTTCTATCGAACGGTGATAGCAAGGGACGGACGCTCTATCTTGTCACTTATCGTGTGATAAGGCCGAACATGATACCCCTATCATGTTCAGCCTTATCACACGATAAGTGATAAGGCCGAACATGATAGTGGTATCAAGTCTGGACCGCTTTGGAAAAATATATTTTTATTTGAAAGGGTATCCTTCCTAGTTGGTCCCATGGTCACCCGATCAAGGTCTGGATTATGTGCTCCTAGAGAAACAGAGACAACTCTTCAAATTTTATATACACACTTGAATTGATTTGGGTATTTGCCATACGATAAATAAATAAATTGATTTGGGTAGGTGACATGCAGTCGGTCATAAAATTGGTTTTGAAGTAGTCATTCATTAATATAGTGCGGTTTTTAATCCCCGACGCAAAAAGAGGGGTGTTATAAGTTTAACGTGTGTGTCTGTGTATCTGTCTGTGGTATCGTAGCTGCCTAACGGATGGACCGATTTGAATGCAGTTTGTTTTTGTTTCATAGATAATTTTATCCTGAGCGTTCTAAGCCATGTTTCATGAAAATCTGTTCAGCCGTTTTTGAGATATTGGACTTTGAAATGAAAATGTCGGGGGTTTTTCAACTGTTTTAAGTTCTAGTTATTATTCGAAATTCTTGTCGTCATAATAAATAAACCAGTGGTATAGAGGCTAGTTTATACACGGTGTAACATAAATGGGTTGTGAACCGATCAAGGGCATAACTGGTATCGTGTTCTGATAAGGAAAAAGTTAGAGGAATTTTTTTTGACACTGATTTATGTTACACTCCGTATTATTATATACCTATGGACAGCCTAAAATCGCTACGCGCTATGCTCGTAGCCAATTCCGTGGTATTAACTGTATGTAGCGGAAAGTGAATCGGCACCCGCTAGTCGCTCCTGGCAGTGTAAGTGTTAAGCAGCTACATGGACTACAGTATGGCGCTACGAGCGTAGCGTAGCGGTGAAAGGGTTAAATACATATCCTGTAAACATTTCAAGTGTGTATGTTCAAAAGAGTTTTGCAGTAATATTATTAGTTCATAGTAGTTAACGGGACCCCCGTTAGCATCATTAGGCTACAGAACCCTAACACGTAGGCAAAGTTGTGGCACTGAGAATCTTGTGGTTTAAATTTACCATCTAAAAGATTTACCATCTTTTGAAGTTTGAATGACAGCTTTTAGTATGGCACACATGGCGATGGCAGAGGGAACTGATTGAAAGATTTGTCGACCGAATAAGATTGTTCCGATAGCTCAGTTGGCTAGAGCGATAGGCCGCGTATGTCTGAATGTAACAGGTTCGCATCCTGCTCTGCACGAAAAACATTTTTTAGACGTTACTGATTTAAGGACCATTTACGTGGGGCAGCTACTCGTATGCGATTTTCATTACATCTTGGGGGTGTGAGCTACCATAATACGACGAATTCAATCAGACATTTTCATGAATGCTTTCTTACTCGAATGAAGCTACACACGCGACACAAAATATCCGCTAGGCAGCGCAAATTTATGGTAATAATTCTCCCCAGTAACGCACTCTACATTTTACGCACACTATCTCACTTTACTGTGGCAGGTCATATTTTAAATTATTTTATTTTAAGAACGGAAAAAATATTCCCACCTCATACGGGAGAGATGACCAATGCACTGAGCAGACTTGACCATAGATCTAACAAATCGATCTAACAAAGTAATCAGAGTATACAATGTTACCAAATAAAAGAAAAAAACAACTGGTTTTGTGTGCCATTTCAGATCAATTCTGGGTCGGTCTGTACTTAATCGTAAGTTGCTGCAACCGGCCCTTAAGGGGCCTCCCGTCAAAAATCAACAAAATTTAGTAGTAGTTTTCATTTCGACACTCGTCCTCGGTTTATTGAAGCTAGCTTTCCAGGTGCAGATATGGGAAAGTTTGATTCCTGTTTAACATTTTTGATATTGAATAACTAGAAAAATGTTAATACAGAATTAATTATCCATGTTTAAAGGAGGGTCTGTAAAAATACAAAACCCGACACCTCATCCTCATTATAACTTTTATACACCCGTAACTCATACCTTCTCATACATACTGAAATGTCCTATAATTTTGATATGCGTTTTTATATTCTTACTTATTAACACAAAAGTTATGGCCAGAAAACCAGTTTTTGGCCTAAAATTGTTCAACTTTGATGCCAAATATCTCGAAAGCAATGAACTTTGAAGTAAATATGGGATACTATATTGCTTGAAGCCTTTGTTGTTAATATAATAAGCTACAGAAAACATTAGAAAACCAAGGGATTCAGATCGAAGGTCATTGGCGTATGGGAGCCCCTTAACTAGCAACGGGATTATTTTATGGCCTAGGGCGGAAACTAGATGGAAAAGTCGTTGAATCGAACACTGCACCGACAGCTAAGTTACTGGCCGTGTGTGTGTAGGTGGCTGGTTCGAATCCGAATTTCCCTTTAACTTAATTGTGTACTTACTATATTTTATCCTTAACTAGCGACCTGCCCCGGCTTCGCTCGGGTATTATATTATACATATATTGTAACTTCCTCTGAATCACTCTATCTATTAAAAAAAACGTTGCGTTGCGTAGTTTTAAAGATCTAAGCATACATAGGGGAAGCGACGATGTTTTATACTAAAGTAGTGATAATTTCCCTTGCTACATACCTCTGTGATGTTGCTGACATTGACGTACCGGCCGCCCTCGTCGTAGACGTAGGTGATGTAGTACGAGGTGATGTTGGAGTAGTCATTGGTGGGGAGCTCTTCGTTCGCCATCATCCCGTGGCGCCTGTAAGTAAGTAATTCAATATATTTTACGTCACTCATGAGTAAGTAATAGGCATGATGCCTCATGTTCAAATTGATAACGTAGTGATGCTAAATGGATAGTTAATCATCAAATTATCGTAATACAGTATAAATTATAATTAAAATCATAAAATGCTAAGCGTTTTGTGCTGCCACCAGCGAGGTCAATCTCTGTCTCAAAGTTTCAGTTTTTTTATTTAAGTCTAAATATGCTTAAAAATAAAAAATCATAATTCTTTTGAATTATGCAAGGTGTTACCAAATTGTATAGTGTTAGTGTCGCAAAAGTAGCTCTCTGGTTTTCTCACTACACTAAAACGCAGTAATTTTGAATACTTACTGCGTCCGGCTTTAGTTAGTAGTCGTTGCAAAAAAGTTATACCTATGCTTAATGAATCTGCAGTAAACGTAGCAAGTATTGCACAACCTTCTAGCACATGCTGAATGATGCAGATCTTGTTAGTAAAAGTAATATTTTAGTGCAAGTACTGCGTTCCCGGTTAGATAAAAACATTATTTGTAATTTAAAAAAAGAAACCTATTTTGTTATGTTTAGATTGTGTCTTGGGATGTAATTTTTGCAAAAAACTGTATATCCCAAAAATTACGATAAAAATTATTTGACAAAGTACAATTATCTGGGCAGCCTAGGAAATTCACTTTTTCCTTAAGTTTTTAGCAATAATTCAAAAAACCTGAAATTGATTATGATCAAAATAAATTTCGTTGAGAGTATTTACAAACAAGCGTGTTTTTTAAAAATATTTTTTCAATTACGCCGTTCGAAAGTTAGAGATTATGTTATTTTTTTGTGTTTTAATGCAATACTAATCAATTTAGACAAAATACACCAAATACTGTAGGTACAGGTCGATTCACGAGAGCTGGCATGAATGAATTGACCGAAAGTAATGTCACTTGTCACTCTGTGAGTGGCAGTGTGAGTGCCGTTCTTATACAGGGGCCTCCTAATATTTTGTAAACATGTACCTAATACGGTTTCGTTATTCAAGAAAAAATAAATGATATAAGTACTGCAGCGTGAAAGTGCAGAAGTCGCTTTAACGGCTCCTGTTTAAGGTTACGGCAGTTGGTTTAATTCCGCGCCATCTAGTAAACTAATGCTGAAGCTCGGAAGTTAGATTACAGCGCAAGTCGTACTGTTGACGGGCCGCAGTCTTTCCACGTTTGTTATGGTTTCAAGGGTTGCTCATAGAGGGCGTACTCGTCGCTGTCGAACGTATTGTGTCTCCCTTTATACACAACTTCGCATATGGCTTTACCTGGTCTGATTCTGTCTGGTTAGTTTTTAAGAATGAAATTCAAGCTTTAATTATTTATGAATTTGATTTTTCCTACATTCTTGTCCTAGTCTGTCAGAATGACAAAAACAAATTATAAATGAAGCATTCATGATTGAAACGCTGAAGAGTTGACATCGTTTGGGGAAAGTCCTCCTTTAAAGAAGGAAGTTTGTTGATGCTTTTTGCCTCAAGAGCATTCCGTGCCGCAAGTGCTCAGTTAATTTCCCAGCCCAAGGTTGTCGCTGGGGTGATCAATTCTTGATGCTATAAGAGCATGCCGGGCCGCAAGCTGCCCTGTTCATGTGCCAGCTCAAGGTTGTTGTTGGAGCGACTAAGTTTATCGATGGAACGCAGCCTGAAGGAGGAATTGTACCTATAAACTAACGAAAAGCCGGATGCCTCATTAGCAATCTGGGTAAGCTGGGTTTCTTAGTATCACGATCTATTAGCTTTTAGTCTAACCAATGGTGCAGTAGACCTCACGTATCCTATATTTATTTCGTAGCTCCCGGGTTCGGGGCGTGAGAGCCGAGTCACGTGAAGCGGAACGTCTGCTCCCGCTTTCGGTAGAAAGAGTTCTGTGGAAGCATTCAAACGGTGATCCTCGCAGTGGAAGTGGATCCTTTTTCCTGGAAACCGCAGTCCAAGCTCCCGCCTAACGTCTGTAGCTAAGTTTTCTTATGCTTGCTATGCGATTTATGTAGTAGCTAGACTCCCCGTTAATTAACTTACCACCAGGCGTCATATTGCGAATGTTATAGCTCAAGTTTTGCTCGGGATTGCGATCATCGTTAACTCATCCCTAAATTTAGAAAGGCAGTTTGAACGCCAACGTCTTGTATTTATTCGGTTATCTATTAGGCCTTCATTCATCCACCTATCGCGTCACATTTATATCATGCCATCATCACCCTCACCTCCCATCGTACATTTGGTTAGCATGACCCTACCTTTTTTATAGTTGATCTGCTTTACTAACGAGCTTTACTTTTGCGGTCCAAACTGACGGCATTTGGTTAACGTGTGGGCAAATAGTTCTGTTTAAGTTAATCCGGCGGTAGCCGTTTACCTGTGAATCCAGGCAATTTCGAAACATCCGTGTGGCTTTGCCTTGTTTTTTTGTTCGCGGACCTGGCTGATCTGTAATCTTAGACTGTGAACTTGTGACATAATAATGCATTAATATACCGGCTTGGACTTCCCGTTTGAAGTCCGGATCTTGTTTTATGAAGCGTTTAGGATACAAAAAAATGAATAAATTGCTATCGTGATCTTGCAAGTTGTTTTTTTTATTTAATTTAACACTACAGTACCTATAATCTGCACCAAGTATCATGTTAATCCTTTTAGTAATTATGATTAAAGCCCTTTGTAAATAAAACGTATGTATATTTTTCTGAGGGGCCGGAGAGACGGCCAGACGGACAGGCGGACATGAGGAAACTATATGGGTTCTTTTTGCCATTTTGGCTACGGAACCCTAAAAAGGATCGTAATATTATATCTATACTAAAATCCAAAATGAACGTTTATTGTTTATGTCAATATGAGTAATCATTTCCTTAGATATATTTGGGTACCCACCAGGAGGGTACGATGTTGGGCCCCACTCGTCTGGCGTCATCGGATCAGGCCTGTGGACAAAAAAAAATGATTAGATATTGCGTATTTGTATAAAAGCTTAATATTAATCTCTGAACAAGAAAAAAGATAGAAAGAGCATTATGAACAAACTAGCGAAGCCAGTTTTCAACCAAGCCAAATAAGTTGAGCCCATGCTCACGCATGACATATACAATCAAAATTTCACAAAACTATTCAGCGCGTGTTGCAATGCTGTCAAGATCACCTTTATTTCTAGTATGGTTTAATTTAATTTGTTTATGTCTGCGTGAGCTTGTACTAAACTTATTTGGCTTGGTTGGAAACCGGCTTCATGCTCCGTCTATCTTTTTTGTTGATCTGAGATATTAATGTTCTTAATATGTAAAGACGGTATGCAGGGAGTAATCTCAAAAACAATGAAACTGATCTTTCAACCAGAATATACCTCCGATTACTTACACCAACAAAGTAAACATTATTTTTTCGTCAATATCATATGACTTGCACCTATCTGTGTGCGTCAACATCAAAATATCAGCCGAAAGACGTCACTGCTGGGCATATAGGCCTCCCCTAAAGAGTGTCAAAGTGACCGGTCCTGTGTCACCCGCGACCATTACCAGGTTATCACACATCAGTGTGTGTGTATGTCAGTCAAGTACCACCATTTCTGCAAAATTAACTTCTGCCTAAAAACATTTAAATTATTGCTTTACGCGTTCCTGAGAAAAATGGTCTTGACAGACAGACAGACAGAAAGACAGACGGACAACAAAGTGATCTTATAAGGGTTCCGTTTTTTTCCTTTTGAGGCACGGAACCCCAAAAACACCTACTTATCCAATGATGATAAAACAGAGGTAGGTAGGTTATAAATGTTATAATTATAAGTGCTCTAAAAGTGGCCCACTAAAACTGAGTAAACTCCACCTTGCCTCGGTTTCGCGTCGTCAATGGGAACGTTTTTTAAACACGGAACTCCGTATAGACATTCGTTACGACAACATACGCACAACTACTTATCGCTCATTTTCACAAACACCATTGGATGTACAAGCTATTTTCATTAAGGCGCCGTAGGTTCAGCGAAGTTAAGCGAACAGTGTTTTAATCATAATCATAATCATAATCATCATTTATTTCATCCATGGTACATTATAGATAGGTCTTACATAGTTTTAGGATTCACATGGACCCTGATAGGGCACAGCAATATTAGGTAGTCTTAAATCTATTTGAATTAATAATAAATAAATGTTAGCGCGGGTTACCAATACAATACATTAATTACATCGAGATTATTTTGATATTTTATGTCACACACGTAAGAGAGTAACTTGTAAGTAAAATATATTGAATGAATAATGAAGCAACGTCGATAATTGTATCATATGTCAATAGGTATTATAATTATTAGGTAGTTCGTTTACATTGTATCGTCAAAAAAATCTTTCAGACTATAGTAACATTTATGAACTAAGTAGTCCTTTAACCGTCGATTGAACTGTTTTTCAGTCTCTTCTTGTTTTATATCGTCACTTATTTTATTAAATATACTTACTGCCATAACGGTTGGACTTGTCTTATGTAATTTAAGGTTTGAGCGGGATGCTGGCGCTAAATTGTTTTTAAACCTGGTTTGATACCGCCGCGGTTGGTCTACAAGTTTTGGGAAGAATTGCGGATATTTCCTCACAAACTTACATATTTCAAAAATATGTATGGATGTTAATGTCAGAATTTGGTACTCGATGAAGTAAGGTCTACAGCTATCTATGTTTTTTATGTTGGCTAATATTCGTACACATTTTTTTTGTAAAATGAATAGGTCATTTATGTCTGTACTATTGCCCCAAAGAATGACACCATACTTAAGCCATGAAAAGGCATACGCGTAGTAAGCTGTCAGGGCACACTGAAAATTTGTATATTTTTTTAATTCTCGTAGGGCATATATAAACTTTGAAAGTTTATTTTTAGTTTTTTGTATGTGTGATTTCCAGTTGATGGATGTATCTATGTTCAACCCGAGGAAAGTACATGTGTCTACACATTCAACGTTTACTCCGTTATAGGAAAAATTAATATCTAATGCGTTTTTTTTGGTAGGGCTTAAATTGCATAATTTTGGTCTTTAAAAAATTTATCTCTAAATTGTGGTCCTTCATCCAGTCTGTAAGTTTAGTCAGTATAGTGTGCAAGGTTTTATTTATGTCTTTGTCATTTTGACATGACGTTAAAACTGAAATATCGTCAGCAAAAAGAATACATAATTCGTCCAAGGTCCTTGGAAGATTGTTTATATAAATTAAAAACAATAAACATCCAATGCATTTTCCAACGTTTTTGAAACAATATAATGCGTCTGTTTATAATAATATAGTTTAAAAAAAATACGAATAGTAATCTTGAGGCTTTTCTGCAGGGAAATCAGTGTTTAGAAACATGATTAAGCATTTTTCGCTCGATATAAAAAACACGAATAGGTCTAAAAGGGTCTAAAATACACTTAAAATATTTGTTACAAATTACGAACAAAAGCTAAAAATATTAAAATGGCTTCTAAAAATCGGCAATATCATGTTTGAAGGAAATCAGTGTTTACTTTTTTATTTATTTAAACGGCCCAAAATTAAAATTAAAAAACATGATTTGCGCGCTTCCGAGCACGCACTTCCATCTCGCTCACGCTTATGCTCAGTGAGAGGGAGAGAAGACCATGAACCTACGGCGCCTTAAGGTTAACCAAGGTCCTATAATCCAGTTTACCCGTCTCACAGTCGCTAATTGTAATACAATGTGACGCGTGCATAAGTCAAACGTAACGTCGGTATTTAATTTGATTTACAGAAGAAGCTAGAACAGGAAACGCCTCGATTAAGTAAACAATAATTGTTGACATAATCTATTATTCTTTAATTATTATTAAAGTCTCCGTGTCAGCTTAGGCCTAAATTCTTTTGTAGGTCCGGGTGTCCCGTCGTTTCGCTGTCCGGCTGTCCGATTGTCCAGCTATCGGTTCTCTTCTACAGGCCGCATTCCTGAACCAATTCTGGTGTAAACTCGCGAGTTTTTCAGCTCACAGAGTTAAATTGATAATATAGCCATCCAGTAAAAGTAAACAGCCAGTTCACATTCCAGGCTATTATTAATATTTTTGACATTGACATTATATCATTTATCATTAAGTATTAAATTGTCCCTATTGGCTTATTATTAGTGTTTTTGATTCTCATGTTTGTTTTAATTTAAAATTGGATTTATTGGATTTTTATTGACTATTATTTACTTTTATTGACTATTGTTATTTATTGTTATATACTCTGACGATCTTTTTGTGAATCCATGCTATTTTAATTTTATGAAATGACATGTAAATTTTCAGAATGAAATAAAATAATCTAATCTAATCTAATCTATATGGACACGGGAATGCGAAGCGTATTCACTATTTTCTTCGTTTTCTGCTGATAACACATACCTACATCTCTCGTCATCTCTCAACGCACTCTCCAGTTCCCAGTGTTATAAGGACCTTAGATTAAGGGGATGCCTTGATTTTAGTCGAACACGCACGAGATTACTATAGTATTAACTTGATTGTGTCGTAAAATAATGTATCGTTTGAGTAGGCTGAGTAAACAAAGGAAAATACAGACCCAACTTTGAAGTTTTTTTCTATAGAGGAAATTTTAAGCCATCATGTATCGATCAAATCAGATAGGTGTTTACTTATCATACAGGCAAGAACCATAAATACATCTGAAAATCAGACCGCGCTGTTTCTTAATCTAGTCAGAACGGCGTTTCGAAGCACGCGATAATTTCCAATGCACCGCCTTAACGTTATCACAGACGCAAAGTACCATATACCGTTAACAGGGCATTAAGATGGTCCGTCCTGATAAAAAGTGAATCAAGAATTTGGGACACTTGACACTTAATCGATGTGCCCATTCAGCGTTTTGTAAGAAAAACGTGAAGAGGGTTCGTTTTACCCGACTATATGCTTTTAGCAATCTGTTTGTAATTCACGTGTGTAACATTTACGATACTGAATCGATTTTGATGAATGACTAACTATCGATTCGCAATTATGTTTCGGGTGACTTAGGTTACCATTTGTATGAAAAAATAATCATTTATTTTTCAAGGTTTAAAAAAAACATGGCAATATGTCGGTGTCGGTGTGTTCTTCGATTGCGCAGTTACTTATGATGCTGACTGTACTTATAAAATATTTTTTTCATTGTGTTTCACGCGTTCGCCTGCCGCACGGTTGTCTATTGTTAGCTCGATATTCATATACTATAATAATCATTTGCCCGAACTTCGCTTGCTCGAATTTCATTTGCCCGAATGTTTCGTATACCATAATAGTTAATTGATATACTCTTGTTTACCCGAATATTGGATGTCATAATGATACGAATGCCATACGTATTGTATTCCAGATTATTGTTTGCAATAATATTATTTAATAAAATATTTAAACGCTATACTAAACATGCATTCGGATTCATCTTTGTTAATTTGCTGGTTTTTCCGCTCTTTTATAAAAAAAATAACCTCGTAGACGAAAGCGAAAGCAAAGCTCCCGCTTCCGTCTTCTAACCTATCCGCGATCCGAGTCGGTTTTGCCACTAAGCCCCTGTTCCCTACTGCCTACGATACAACACTATCTTGGCATTAGGTAATCT
The DNA here is from genome assembly GCA_945867215.1 of Epinotia demarniana. NCBI lineage: Eukaryota > Metazoa > Arthropoda > Insecta > Lepidoptera > Tortricidae > Epinotia > Epinotia demarniana. The sequence goes on along the minus strand of OX244267.1, from coordinate 23,419,757 downwards.
CAGAGAAAAGTTCATTTTTACTTAGTGGCAAAACCGACTTGGATCGCGGATAGGTTCGATGTATTTTTTTTAAATATTAGACACTGCAATACGTCCCCACTTTATCACATACTAGCTGTTGCCCGCGACTTTGTCCGCGTAGAACGCTGTCCGCTTAGAAAAATGATTGGTATTAAATGATTGTAGGTGGAACCTTAATTATCGCCGACCCAAACAAAGTTCTACCATCTTATGGGATTATTTCAGAGAAAAAACTATCCTATATCCTTCCAAGGGTGTCAAATTCAGCCTACGGAAAATTTCATCTAAATCCGTTCAGGGATTAAGCGTAAAAGGTAACAGTGAAATGAGTTCATTAGTTTAAATTGCTAAATTGTAATTGAAAACTCCCGTTTTTAGAAATATAAATATCTTAAGAATCATCAACAGAAATTTCTGCTAAAATTGTATATTTTTTTATAATGTGTTAAAGAAAGCTACATTACTGGAAATGTTTGCCTAAATCCGTTCAGTAGTTCACGTTAGTCCGAGCTACCTGTATAGTTATGAAAACCTATCTAATGCTAAAAGACGTAGAACTTTCCATCTCCATCTGCTGTCCCCATTTAACGGTGTTGTTAGAGCATACATGATTTTGATTATCTAAAATAAACTTTATAAATTAACAAAATAATCCGCAGTTTAAATGAAACATTACCTTCTTTTCGGTTATGGGAACTGGAAGCTGTTCGGTTCTGTAAGGGTCGTGGTTCTAATTTATCCTTGCCTACTTCTCTGCTACCAGTCGGATTATTTATTTTGGCTTACCATATAATTAGTATAAAGGACCTATGAATTCCCTTACTTCAAAAATACTTATTCCTCATACATACTTCCAACCCTTTTTAACCTCCTTACAGCATGAATTTCAAGAAATGTTGTAATTAGTTACCTAGTCTTTTAGCGAAGTTCCAGATCCCTGATTTAAAAATTGTCTTGTTCCCTGTACAAACATCCAACTCCTTTTAGCTCATTTTGGGGATGAGTGTTTTTAACCCCCTTATGGAATCCATTTCAAGTAGTCTAAATTATGTTGCCCCCATAGGGGATGAATTAAAAAAAAAACAGTTTTGTGGTCTTTTAAGATAAAGGCTATAAGACCGAAGTTACAAATCTCTTACTATAATATTTTCTTGGACTCCATCCCTTGAATGCCGTTTTAAACCCTTTAGGGGAGGATTTCTTCCAACACGCTGAAAGATCTTTTTTATTCTGATAATAATTGTTTATACAACGTTTTTAGTCTCCAGCTCAATAAAGAGTTTTGCTAATCCAAACCTTGCACCCCCTTTTAACCCCCTTAGGGATAGAATATTCTTAAACGCTGGAAGTACTTTTTCATTTGATAAGTAATCTTTCTACAACGTTTCAAGTATCTTACTAAAAAAAAGCGTTTCCCATGCAACCCTTGCCTTTTAACCCCTTCGGTGTGGAATAGTCTAAAACGCAAAAAGTCATTTTTTTTAATCTAATAAGTAATATTTCTACAAAGTTTTAAGTCTCTAGCTCAAAAACTAAGTTTCCCTCATATTCACTCTAAACCCCAATGTCACTCCCTTAGGGGTGGAGTTTTCTAAGTCACTGAAACGACATTTTCTATATTCGAATAAGTAATTTTTCTACAAAATTTTTACTCTACCTAAAAAACAAAGTTTCCCCCATACAAACATGTCACCCTTTTTAAAACCCCTTAGGGGTGGATTTTTCCAAAACGCTTAAATTCTTTTTTTGTATACATATAAGTAATCTGTCTACAAAGTTTAAAGTTTCTAGCTCAAAAGGAAAAGTTTCCATCATACAAACTTTGCACCCCTATTTAACCCCATTTAGGGTGCAATGTACTAAAAAGCTGGAAGTTCTTTTTTTGTATCTTAATACGTAATCTTTCTAGAAAGTTTCAAGTCTCTAGTTCAAAAATAATGTTTCCCCCATACAAACTTCGCACCCCTATTTAACCCCCTTAGGGGTAGAATTTTCTAAAAAGCCGAAAGCACTTTTTTTGTTTTATATTAAGTAATCTGTCTACAAAGTTTCAAGTTTCTCTTTCAAAAGGGAAAGTTTCCCTCATACAAACTTTGCACCCTTATTTAACCCCCTTAGGGGTGGAATTTCCTTAAACGCAGAAATCGCTTTTACTGTATTTTAATGAGTAATCTTTCCACAAAGTTTCAAGTTCATAGTTCAAAAATTAATGTTTCCCCCATACAAACATTACACCCCTACTTAACCCCCTTAGGGGTGGAATTTTCTTAAACTCAGAATTTTTTTTTGTATCTTAATAAGTAATCTTTCTACAAAGTTTTAAGTCTCTAGTTCATAATATAAAGTTTCCCCCATACAAACTTTGCACCCCCATTTAACCCCCTTAGGGATGGAATTTCCAAAATCCCGTCTTATCGGTTGCCTACGTCATAAAAGGAAGTCCTGGTGTAAATTTCAAGTTTCTAGTCCCAGTAGTTTCGGCTGTGCGTTGATGAGTGAGTCAGTCAGGACAAAGGCATTTATATATATAGATAAGTAATCTTTCTACAAAATTTCAAGTCTCTAGTACAAAAAATAATGTTTCTCCCATACAAACTTTGCACTCCCATTTAACCCCCTTAAGGATAGAATTTCCAAAAATCCCGTCTTATCCCTTTCCTACGTCATAAAAGTAAGTTCTGGTGTAAATTTCAAGTTTCTAGTCCCAGTAGTTTTGAATACAAACTTTGCACCCCTATTTAGCCCCTTAGGGGTGGAATTTTATAAAACGCTAAAGCCACTTTTTGTATCCTAATAAGCTATCTTCCTACAAAGTTTCAAGTCTCTAGTTCAATAAATAATTTTTCCCCCATACAAACATTGCACCCCTGTTTGATCCCCTTAAGGATAGAATTTCCAAAAATCCCGTCATGTCCCTTGCCTACGTCATAAAAGGAAGTGCTGGTGTAAATTTCAAGTTTCTAGTCCCAGTAGTTTTGAGTACAAACTTTGCACCCCTATTTAACCCCCTTAAGAGTGTAGTTTCATAAAACGCTGAAAGTTTTTTTTGTATCCTAATAAGTAATCTTCCTACAAAGTTTATAGACTAGTACAAAAAATAATGTTTCTCCCATACAAACTTTGCACCCCTATTTAACCCCCTTAGGGATAGATTTTCTAAAAAATCCGTCTTATCCCTTGCCTACGTCATAAAGGAAGTTCTGGAAAATTTTCAAGTTTCTAGTCCCAGTAGTTTTGAATACAAACTTTGCACCCCTATTTAACCCCCTTAGGGGTGGAATTTTCTTAAACGCAGAAATTGCTTTTACTGTATTTTAATGAGTAATCTTTCTACAAAGTTTCAAGTTCATAGTTCAAAAATTAATGTTTCCCCCATACGAAAATTGCACCCCTATTTAACCCCTTTAGGGGTGGAATTTTCTTAAATGCTGAAATTACTTTTTTTGTATCTTAATAAGTAATCTTTCTACAAAGTTTTAAGTCTCTAGTTTATAATATAAAGTTCCCCCATACAAACTTTGCACCCCCATTTAACCCCCTTAGGGATGGAATTTCCAAAAATCCCGTCTTATCGGTTGCTTAAGTCATAAAAGGAAGTTCTGGTGTAAATTTCAAGTTTCTAGTCCCAGTAGTTTCGGCTGTGCGTTGATGGTAGATCAGGTATCCTTCTTTTATATATATAGAAGAATATTATGGATGTTGAGATGGATGGCAAATGATATTATGGCATGTGATGGTTATGGATTACAATGATTATGGAAAATGAGTATGTTGATACTGATATTACGGAAAACAAAGATTCTGGCATATAATTATTATGGTAAATAATGAGTATGGCATACAAAATTATAGAAAACAACATTATGGCAGTTGTATATTATGGCCGATAAAATTCGGGCAAATGAAATTCTGGCAAGCAAGAGTATACCCTGCCGCACTTCGTTCCGGAGTTAAGGTTGAGATTATTTCATGTGGCCGACTTTTTATAAAACTGTCATTGGAATAGGAATCTTCTACCGTGGATGGTAGAGTTGCTTTTTGAATGAACTACTTTCATGGAATTCGGCCAACTCAAATGATTAATATTTGTTTTTAAGCAGTAACGCTGCTAAAGAAAATTATAAATTTTTTTAAATGAAAGGAAAAGGAAAAAGGAGGAGGAGGAAGGAAATGAAAGGAGGATTTATAATTTTCTTTAGCAGCGTTACTGCTTAAAAACAAATATTAATTTAGTATGGGGTGGCGCATCGTTACTGACGATTTCTCAACATAATTTGAGACGTTGGTGCCGTAAAGAAGCCTAAGTCTTCTGGTAGATGTCGCTACATACGCCTCCCTAAGGCGTTATATGAAGGAACTGATTGAAGGATTTGGTGCCCGAACCAGATTGTTCCGATAGCTCAGTTGGTAGTAGCGACGGGCCATGAATGCCTGTGGTCGCCGGTTCGAATCCGGCTCGGAGCATTAAATTTTTCAATTTTTCCTTTCATTTAAAAAAATTTATAACTCAAATGATCTCAAGCAGGTATACATCATTACGCCGGGCCTCTGACTTGCATTCTAGAGTGTTCGCGAGTATGAGCGAGAAGTCTAGTGTAATAGTTTATGGCTCCATCGGCATGTTGATTCTAAACCTTATAGTACTTGGAAGAGGAGGCTTGAAACATAAATAAATTTGAATACAAAGTGAAGAGACGCTTACTACCCATTTTTGCAAAATCTAAATAAAACCTGTCTACTTGTACAGTCGCCTTCAGATATATCGGAGCGACCAAAGTGCTCACAAATATTTGAACAAGTCTCTAATGCCTCGACAATAGAGACGTAATATCTGATGGCGACTGTACCGTAAATAATATAAAATAGTGTCTAAGCGTTACAACAAAATGAAATAGACATAATTTTCAGGAGAGTATAATAAAACACACACTGAGTGACATGTGTCGTAATTTATTTCGCCTAAATCAGATATCCACTGGATAGTTGAGATAAATCCAAGAATTTCACGATAAAAATACTTTACTATATTTTGGCTCAGAAATGTAATTTTCTTTCCCATCACTTGGAGATATTCCAAGCAAGTCAGTTGTGAGGCTCAATGTCACCCAAAGGGCAATGGAGGGCTACGTTGGGAGTTTCTCCGCGTAATCGCAAGCAACCAAAATAACCGATATAGCCCCAGTTTTGCTTAGCGGACGATTTTTTCTCCATTTGACTACATTTTAAATCCTTTTTCGAGAAAATATGACATTATTGATTATTTTACCTAGTGTATTGAGAAAAATCCGTGTAATTCACCCATATTAAATTAAATTAAATTAAATTAAATAAACGTTTATTTCAGGCCATGGCCCATATTGTAGTTAGTATGATACACGCTTAAAATTATTAATGTTAGAAAATAAATATAAACAATAATAATGTCAAATTAGAACCTATTACAGCAAGATGAGCAGCCACTTTGAGTCACAACTAAGCAGGACTTTACTTTTAGACTATACTAATTAACAAACAAAGTAGGACATTACAATACAACCTGGAATTACAAATCAAATACTTAGTAAAATATGTTATATCATTGCAAGATATTTTGGCTAGCATTATTATTGTTATTTACATTCATTCCAAATAATTAATTACAAATTCAAATCAAACATAAAATTAAACAATATTCCAAACAATGACCCAATGTCATTGAATTTTAAATAACTTACCTAAACAAAAAATGAGATGAAATATAAATAATAAATTAAATTAATTCCTTTGACATAAAGCGTCTATGCCATATACAATTGGAACGTCGAGTACTAGGACGTTTACCTTATACCTAAAAAGCAAGAAAGGTTCGGAACCATATTCGCAAACTCGTGTGTGTCAGTTTGGTTACTAACTTAGAAAAAATACACTCGAATACATATTGGTATAGTACAGACATACAAACTCACAAACATTAACTCTATATAATGTTTATGTAGACAGACTAGCATTCTGTTTAAATACAAGTTTTGTGTACCAATCTTATCTTTTTATTATTTTACTACTCCTGTACCGTTATCTGCCATTTATATAGGCACTAACTCATATACAATGACACATATAATAAGTTCGCCAAACACTTCTTGCTTTATGGCCCATAGCACTGTTTAGAGTGCTGTTATGGTTCATACACAACCAAACTTGAAAGCCACGAAAATCTTTTTGAAACGCGCTTGTATTCGAAATCCGAATCGAAGAACGAACGAAAGGTAAGTACCTACATGAAACCCGCGAAAATCTTTTTGAATCGAACTTATATTCGAAATCCAAATCGAAAACCCTGCCTGACAGGCGCGTGTCATTATTAGGTAGACATAAACACTTGTTAATGGAAGTAACTCGAGTACATAATGAAATTGAGGGGCGAGTCCTATCGGCAGTCGCTAAATATTGTGAACCAGTTAGGGCCACACCACACCGTGAGCGGTCGCCCCGCTATATATAGAAACGAGATTCTTACAACCTATGTACCTTATAATAGGCATGATGCCTCATGTTCAAATTGATAACGTGGAGATGCTAAATGGATGGACCATCAAATTATCGTAATAAAGTATAAATTATATAATAAGATAAAAATCCAAAATAGTTTATAAACCTTGAAAGTTTAGAAAAAATATGCTGTTTTTTTATCGTCCAAGAGTAAATTTATTTAAAGGTACCAATATAATCCTTACGCTTTTATAGAAACAAAATTGTACGACAACTATGTACTTAAAGGCAGTATTTCGCGAACGAAACCTTTACCAACTATTTCTATTCTGTGCCTGTGAGTCGATCAGTATGAAGCGTTTTGCGATGCCGCCAGTGAGGTCAATCTTTGTCTCAAATGTTTGGGTATTCATGTTTTTTACTTGTACTTGCTCTCCTAAAAACACTTGTTCCACTCCAAAAACTGATTCGAATGATATCATAAAAAGTCTAGTCATCATCCCTATTGTTATCATATTTTTTGCTGATACTAAACTTAAGTACAACAACTTAAAATGTATTCTAAGTTACAAGTTTTAGTGGTCAATGTGTCATGTGACACATAGGCATCTTCCAGCTGCTTCCGTCTTCGTTTGTCTCGACCAAGTTATTCCCCCACTTTTTTTGATGTGATGTTATCTTATACCACACCTTTAAATGAAACCTTTGACCTTTAAATTCCAGTTTCTTTAAATAGTCTGTCAAGGGTTCTCAACGCTGAGCGCCTTTTCCCCCTTTTCCCATTCCTACATTCGTCCCTGTTGCTGATGATGCTCCCGCAAACCCAAAAGGAACGCTTTCAAATCGCCCGGAATTTTTATTGGTCTGCGTCCACTCCATGTAGCTTAAATTCCATATTCATTTCACTAACGGAGATATTCGTCTACGTTTCTCCTTTGATCTAGTTCTAGTATGTTAAAGAGAAACATCGTAACCATTAAATAATGTTATATAATATTTATTTTCTAAAGTAGGTATATACAAGATGATAACTATAACATTAACTAAATTGAATTAAAGCTAAGTTAAATCTAAAAAAGGCCCTCGAGGCCTTGGCTGTCCTTGGAATAATCGTCTACTGCTGGACATAGGCCTTCCCCAAAGAGTGACAATGTGACCGGTCCAGCACCACACGCGTCCAGCGGACTCCCGCGATCTTTACAAGGTCATCAATCCCCCTTGGGCCACGCCGCGCCTTCCGGTACGTGTGCGTTTGCCTCTCGAGAATCTTTCCGCCTGAACGCCCGGGTTCTACATGCAATGTGCCTCGCCCACTGTCGCTTGAGTGTAGCGATTCGGACGGCTATATCTGTTACGTTACCTTGGTTCTGCTGCGGATAGCCTCATTTCTGATGCGATCACGCAAAGAAACTCCCAACGAGACCTGCCATTGCCCTTATGAGGCACATATTAAGCGACAATGTTTCAGTGTGATGTCATCACTGGCAACACAAACTGGTCAAAGACTCTCGTCTTGAGATACTGCGGAATATTGGACATAAGAAGTGCCGTAGCATCCTGAAAACTACTAGTCTCTAAAACTGGATGATGAGAGACACTTAACGGCACGCAATAACCATATTAATTAAGAGCAAGGAATCTTGTATTGCAATTGACTCTAGTATGGATTTTCTAATAATATTATAGTATGCATTTTGATGTGCCGCAGCCCTAACACGAAACACGCTTCTGTTTGGCAAATGTTGACCGAGTTCCATTGTGGTGGAATTTCGGCCTCGAATAATAGTGCCAAATAGTAATCCTGGCTTAAAATATACGTTAACTGCTATTTTTATAACAGAGGTTGGCTTAATCATGCTTGCTACTAATTATCAAAGTTAATTAATTTGTTATTCATAATTTCAAACTAACATTAATTTTCTAATTACACATATTATAATCAAACTTGGCGTTGTGCTGTGGGGTATTGTAATAAAAAAACTAAAAAAACAAGAAACATACATATCGCTATTATTGGGTAATAATCAATAAAACTAATATTTTTATTAAAATCACTGACACAATGTTCTTTTACTGGGAATCCATCATTTTACCGAAAATTGTTTTATAGATTATCGTTGGGAATCCATCATTTTACCGAAAAGAGTTTCGTCGATTATCGTTTCCCATAACACTAATCGCAGAATTGTATCATCACACTGGATTCAATCATCGAACTTCGTTAGATCGCTCATACATTTGCTCGAATTACCATTTACACAAAAATTAATTCATCGAATTTCACTTCATTATTTTATTTGTCCATCGACATAGGCGAGGAGGAGTGTCAGGTGTACTGCGACCCTATAGCGCCAGCCGAGCGAGCGTAGCGAGCGTGCCGCGGTAGCGGCCGGCGAAGCGCGAGAACCGTGTTTTAAATATTATTTACTTAGGCTTAATATTACGTCTATACATCGTATAATTATGAAGTGTATATGAGTCAATATGGACCCATTTTTATCCATAAGTATTATATACTTTGGTGAAATGACGTATAAACAGCTTGGTAGAAAAGTAAATTTTTTATCACAGTACACAATATTTCGCTTTGAGACGTAGCTTTTAAAGAAATTGTGCCTCAGTGAAACATGTTCAATATTTCACATATCTAAACCAACTGACCTGTGGTGTTACTTGTTTGTCAGCAAACGGTAGTATATTCGACCGAATGCCGTCATGAACCTATTAAATATAACACGATGACGTCATAATCTCAGTGACTAATGAGTATTCCATCTTATTACCATCACTCATCGTTTTACTAGCAGACTAAATAAAGAATATTCGCAGTTAATAAATCTGTTAGCAGGATATTATCGGCAGAAAAGGTAAACATTAAACAATCATGTTACGTAATGAAGAATGTATTTATTAAATCTCAAGCCCGTAGCTAATAGCTAACATGCTTTTGCCTTCTTATTTGCCCGACTGCCGCAGGAGAAGAGGGTTATGTTTTTTGAGCGTATCTATGTATGTATGTTTGTATGTATGTAAGTATGTGTGTACGTCTTATTCTTTGGCACGCCTTGCAGCCTAAACCGTTTTGTCGGATTTCGACATTTGAGTGTCGTTAGATTCCTCTTAATCGTAGGAGTGACATAAGCTTTAATATTTTCACAGAGCAGTGGGTTTTTCGAAGAATCTTGTTTATATTATTATTACTAACCCGATAAAATGTCGAGATAGAACCATGGAAAATCAGACGGACGGAGTCGCACCATAAGGGTTTTTACAATTTTTGGTACGGAACCCTAAAAAAATTGTTAAATATTCCGGTTTTTGCATTCATTATGTTAGTTATTTATTGTCATACTGATATAAAAAATAACCACCCATTCTCAGATCCGGTTCCTGAATGGGTGACTGCTGTAAAAAGGTAGTCTTATTTTTTTGTTTCAACTGAGCTCTTCTTTTTCTTCGTGTCGAGGTTCCTCAAATAAGAGATGCCCAATGGGCAGCGGTGTGGACAGCTCTGGCAGTCGCGTCTCTCAGGTCGTGTTCCGAGCATGAGTGTGGGCATGTGGGACACGCCATCAAGTGCACCATGGCTTGCGGTGCTGTACCGCAAACACATTGGGTTGATTGGCCACGATGCAGTCCCCATCTGGCCATGTCTTCCTTGCAGCGGCCAACATGCGATCTGAGTCTGTTTAGCGCCCTCCAGATGGGCCATGGCTCCTTGTGACCGGGTGGCAGTTGATCCGAAGCTAGCACGTAGATGTCGGGCGGAGGGCATCGAGTCCGCCATAACAGGCAGCGGGCGTCTGAGGGGTCGCTTTGCAGGGAGCTAGAGTTCCGCATGAAACTCCTGCGGCTCTTGAGACGGGCAGGTGGCGGGTTATGACCGTACAGTGGGTGGCGCTGGTCAGTCTCCTGTTTCCCCTTTTCCACGGCACTTGCCACCTCTCTACGGATTTCAGGAGGGGCGATGCCCGCGAGTGGGTACAGCTTGTTGAGTGGAGTAGGCTTGAGGCATCCGGTGATGGTGCGGCAGGTATCATTGAGTGCAGCAGTGACCAGGCCGGCGTGTGCGGACCGGTGCCATACAGGGCAGGCGTACTCTCCCGCAGAAAAGCACAGCGCCAGCCCGGAGGTGCCCACAGTGTGCGCAGATGATCCTCAGCTTGTTGACGTTAGTCTTCGCAGCAAGTTGTTACGTGCGCTGACCTTCATGCGGGTGTTAGCACAGTGCGTCTTGTACGTCAGTGCCCTGTCCAGAGTAATTCCCAGGTATCGTGGGTTAGCGCAGTGTTCAATCGCCGCTCCCTCCCACGTTATATTTAGGGGTCTTTGCGCGTGATGATTGCGCAAGTGGAACGCGCAGGATTGTGTTTTGCTCGGGTTTGGGCGAAGGCAGTTGGCCTTGTAGTATTTTCCAAAGTGGTCCAATGCCTCAGACAGTGTCTCCTCTACCTCTTCAAATGAGTGGCTTTGTGCTGCCAAGGCTAGGTCGTCTGCATAAAGAAAGCGTTGTGTCCCTGGCGGGCTGGGCTGGTCGTTGGTGTACAAGTTGAAGAGGGTTGGGGCCAGCACGCTACCCTGAGGGAGACCATTTTTTTGGCGTCGCCAGCGACTTTTTCCGGTGTTGAGATGGACCTGGAAGTGGCGGTTACGAAGAAGTTCACCAAGGATACTGACAAAGCCCATGTCCTTCGTGGCGCCTGCAACTTTTGACAGTAAGATTCCGATGTTCACAGTGTTGAAGGCGGCGGATAGGTCTACAAACGCCACGCCGGTGACCATGCCATGCTCAAACCCATCCTCGATGTGCTGAGTCAGCTTCAGTGTCTGGCTCGTACACGACTTCCCGGGACGGAAACCCGCCTGTTCGGGGATGAGCTGGGGGTCAACTGCGGATGTCAGCCGGTTAAGTAGTAGGCGTTCGAACAACTTGTAAGTGTGGCACAGTAACGAGATAGGGCGGTAGTTTTTGGTGTCATCGGGGGACTTTCCGGGCTTCAGCAGAGCGACTATCTTTGATTTACGCCATGACCTTGGTATGCTGAGCGTCACTAAGCAGTCGTTAAAGAACGCCAGAAGCCACGATAGCGCCACAGGTCCGAAATGCTTGATCTGTTCTACCGTGAGGTCATCCACTCCAGCCGCCTTCCCATTTTTCAAGCATTTCACTGCAGCTGCGAGTTCGCCTAGTGTAAACGGCTTGCTTAATTCTCGGTTGCTTTCCTGGGCTTTTGGGGTTGAAGGTTTGGGCGTACGGTGTGGTGGCTTGCCGTTTAGAAGCAGCTGGCTCGCAATTTGGTTAGCTGTGATTTGGCCCGGTTGCGTGGCTTTAGGCGCGTCGCCAGTGAGCTTGTGGAGAGTGGTCCAGGCTTTTTTACTGTTGTGTGTCAGGTCGATACCAGCAACGGTGTCTTCCCACTTTGCCCTGCGAGTCTTAGCTAGCTCTTCCATCAGCTCTGTTCCTGTCTGTATGGTTTCAGCAGAGAAGGGATCATTCGTGAACTGAGCTTCGTAGGTCAGCAACAGTTTTGACGTCGCTGAGCTAAGACCAGGGATGTAATCTGACCGGCAGCCTCTGGGTATCGACTGACGTGATATGGTTTGGACAATTTCGATGAATTTGTCGTAGTTATTAGCCTTAGGTAGCAAAGAACGCAGCTTCTCGTCAATGTTTCCCGAGTATTTAACCCAGTCTGCTTTCGTAAAATTGAACCGCCGTCGAAATGGGACCTTAGTGGGCTGCACAACAGCCTGGACCTGGCACATTATGGGCCTATGTTGCGTTCTCGGGATGGGTGCGCATACAGCCTTGGAGCACTGGGAGGAGATATTTTCGCTGACAAAGACGAGATCGGGGTTGTAGCTGCGCCGCCATCGGCCGCTGTTGAAAGATCCTGGCAGCTTGGGGTTATGAAGGAGAGTTAGACCATGAGCCTCCGCCCACTCCTCAACCGCCTCCCCGTCATGGTTTCTCTCACGGTAGCCCCAAGTCGTATGGTGGCTGTTAAAATCACCGACAACTAATTTGGTACTCCTATTAGTCGAGTCGCCGGGGATCCAGGGCTGAAATTGCTGAGTAGGCGGTTTATAGACGGATGTAACTGTACATGAGCCAATGTCCACGGTTAAGACCTCCATTATGTTCAGGCAGACGGAAGAAGAAGATATGATAACTAAATCCGGCTTGGAAAAGATGGCACTGCCGTGTTTTGGGTGTGGTATTTCTGCTATCAGTGTCAGTCCGGGTATCTGCGGCCGGGTTTGACCTGCGTCACGATGAGTTTCCTGGACGCATAAAATGTGGCATTGCGTCTCGCGGCACAGTTCCGAGAGGAGTAGCGCTTTGTCCTGTGAGAAGCCCTCTATGTTGATAGAGATGACTGTCAAAGCTGGCTCTGTGAAGTGCCGTCGCTGATCGCATGTATTATTTGGTGGAACCATCGTGTTGAAAGGATTAGCCGCTCGGCAGTTGATGCCGAGCGTTGCCCAGGGTGCGCCAGACGAATCAAATTGGGAAAAAACTTGGGATACGTCGTACGGGGAGGCTCCTTTGATGCACCCCAACCCCAACTGAGCTCATTAATAGCCAATATTTGTGGTCAGCATGTGCCATATTTTGCCAAAAAGGTTTCCGCCATATACAATGTTCATTGAATAATGAACTTTATCGTCTTAGTCTAAGATTCAAAATATGCGAACAAAGAACGAAGTAAACATTTCTCTCTTTAGGGTTCCGTAGCCAAATGGCAAAAAACGGAACCCTTATAGATTCGTCATGTCTGTCGGTCTGTCCGTCCGTATGTCACAGGCATTTTACTCGAAAACTATAGGGTGTATTTGAATAAAATTTTGAGGATAGGTGTATTTGTTAACCGCTACATAGTTATGCAATGAAGTTACAAAAAAAATATGGGTGCACTCCATACAAAAAACTGAAAGTCAAAAAAATATTTTTCATTGCATGCCCACGTGTGGCACATCAATCGATAGGTATTTCAAAATAAATATATGGTTTCAAAGCAAATTTTTTGATTAAGATAAGAGAGTCGGAGATAATCACCCCGAAAGTCACTAAAATTGTGTCCCCCCACCCCTCTAATTTTTGAACCGTGTATTTTAAAAATATGAAAAAAATCATGCAAATAGAGCTTATTAAATTCTATCAGCGAAAGTTGTTTCGAACAAGATCAGTTAACAGGTTTTCGAGATATTTCTAAAAAACCAGCTTCCTTAAAGAAAAGAACATACGAGTAAGTGCCATAAGATTTCAGTAACGATACGACCTTTTTAATAGGCACGGAACCCTTGTTGTGCGTGGTCCGACACTTAATTGGCTGCTTTTATTATACATGGCACGCTGTGTGTAGTATTTCATCTCTTAGTTCATTTTAAATTCAATGAATATTCGAAGAATTCGACGTGGCGATACTCTTTTTGAAAAAAAAAAAAAAACTGCACGCAACGTCATTCAATTTCCACTGGCCGTTGATGGCATTCCATACATGAGGTCAGTTAAATAAATGTAGGCTACTAAAACATGCCTCAGAAACCACAATTTTATGCCTTGGAACTCTATTCAAATATTACTCAATATAAATCTAAGTAAGCAAAACCAAATAGTAACAAAAACAAAATATTATTTTTGGAAATTGAAATACTTAAACATTTATGGGTAAGGCCACCGACATTCTTAATTTTGGTCTGAACAGAATTTTCCAGTTCGTTTTCTCCAAATGTGTAAGCACTACTGCCGTTGTTGTTAGTTGATTCTATAAAGTAATTATGGAGATTATTTCCCAATTTCGCAAACTGGCTAAAAGTTGTTATTTCTATAAAATGCTTGCATTTAGGTATGTTCATAAAACAAAAATTAGGGGAATTTCGGTCGAATATACCGTATTGTTTTTTTCCCGAGTACTTTTGAACTATGAATTATTTTCATATCTCTCAAATGTATTTTAACGTTTTTTTGTGAATGTTGAAAATTGACACAAAGTTTTGTGTTATGCATAATTACCCCTAAATATTAACAGAAAACTGGGGAAAAACGTATTGTTAATAAATTCAGGACACAAACGACAAAAAGACGTTAGTCATTAAGTAATTAAGCAAATGAAGTTTTTGTATCTCATTAACTCACTCACATTTTGATGTAAATTACGAGTCGATTTTATCCATCCATCCAGTGCAGTGGTCGGATTGACTTGTCTGGGAAGCTTCTATAAATTATATTCGAGGAATAATGCAATAATAAAGTACCGCTTGCAAAAATATTTGAATGTGGAGCGAGATCAGCGCTTGGAGTTTCCCGGCGAGATTAAGTCAGGAGTAAGGAAGTCCGTTATAGAACCAGAGGCATCGATGTAGAATTGGCAAAGGGTGGTTGGATATTAAACTCAAACATTTATTCGTGCCAAGCACACACAGAAAATAAATTAATGTACACTCGAGAGCAAAAGTTTCGGGTCACTAGCATTTACTTCAATATCTTGAAAACGAATAAAGCTATCGTATTGAAATAAATTGAACCTTATAGACAATTTAATGTTAGGTACTAAAATAAAATGCATTACATTTACTACTGACCATTTATTTTATTATGTTTAAAACGACAAATTAGAAATGGCGTCATTTAGCTTGCAAAACCAAAACTGAAAATATTGAACTTTTTATATTTACAAGTAGTTTTAACACAGTTTAGTACTTGGTATTACAGGTCGACACATGTAATGATGATACGATACGTGGATGAAATCCTCAACGAGCACGTCGGTCCATTTATGGCAAGACTTGGTGAGAATGCCATTTTTATGCACGATAACGCCCGTCCCCACACTGCTCGTGTAGTGCAAGACTACCTTGATGAGGTGAATATTAAAACTACTTGTAAATATAAAAAGTTCAATAGTTTCAGTTTTGGTTTTGCAAGCAAAATGACGCCATTTTTAATTTGTCGTTTTAAACATAGTAAAATAAATGGTCAGTAGTAAATGTAATGCATTTTATTTTAGTTACATTAAATTGTCTATAAGGTTCAATTTATTTCAATACGATAGCTTTATTCGTTTTCAAGATATTGAAGTAAATGCTAGTGACCCGAAACTTTTGCTCTCGAGTGTATAATGATGATAGATTAATATTTGCTGACTCTTAATTTGACATTTTATAATTCGACATTTTAATTTGATTTGAATTCATATATTAGATATTAAGGTGACATATTGGGATTGATTTGATATGGTTTCCTTTAAAGCCGACATATACATTTTCGATTTAACAGACTCATTTTATCTGTAATGCAATGGAATGTACTCACCTCAAGATAGTTCAGTTAAATGGCATACCTCTATCTATACCCGTCGTCCCGTCATTTTGCATGGCGGATGTTCGACTGAATACAGAGACGCATTTATGTAGCACGTAAGATCCTTGTAAACGTATTCTGGCAGATAAACCATTCTTATTATAAATAAATACAATAACAAATAAGACTTTGTCAAATAAGACTTTGTCACGAAATCTCAGCATGTTGACAAACCGATAGCCGTTGGGGTAGCAGATAAGGTTTTATAGGATAGGCGATGGCGTACCGACTCCCGACTAGAAGAACCGTAGGTGTGGTCAAGATTGTGAAAAAAAGTGATGCGGGCAGCGCAGGCTTTGTCTTTAGTGGGAGGCCTTTTTCGAGAAGCGGGGGCGTCTTCTCTTCCTTTTCATTCTCATGGACGGATTGTGGCGCGCTGCTTCACCTGGTGTTGGCGCGGTCGTGAATGGCAGCAACAGTTCCCGCACCTCGAATCGATATGCTCATATTTTAGTACCGAGAGTCATGAAAACTTTACGATAATAATAATAATAATAAAATGGCGTAGGGATGTGACGGCCCCATCGCCCACCAGATTTCTGGTGCAATCAGTCAACGTAAGGCAGCTTGTGGCGGGCTGTTAGGGAGTAGCGACCCTACGTACCTGAGTTCTCCTGGGGGTGTCCTGTGGTCAGGCTGAGCCGATCGGGTGGTTGGTTGGACAGGCCCTCCGCCTCTGGCTTGCCTTTATTGGCCGTCCAGAGTGGAGTCGCAAGAGCTGTTGCTCGAGGGTAGATGTGGACACCTAAGTGGCGAGTTGGCTATATGTTTAAAGTCCAGTGCCACCTCTCTACCCCCCAGCTCTCTGACCGGTGTTGCCCTTAGGCCATTTTTTAATGTCGCTATTAATAGGGGCCCATCTAGCAGTTAGCGAGTCACCGTCTGCCAGAGATAAAGATTGAAACAGTTTTATTAGGCAGGCGTCCGATGTTTCACACAATAGCCCAGCCACTAGTCCATCATTTCAACCCAATAACCCGTTTTATTTAGATTCCATCAACCATCAATAGTCCCTATACACCCCAGCGGGTGCTGTCTCTGTGTGCGTCCCATGACACGGGCAGGGACAGCATCCGCTCGGTGTACTCCTTGCATTTCATTAAATTGTCAAAAGGGCCTCTACGTGTTGGCTCAGTTGGTACTTTGTAGGTAGCTAGCTCCACGCACGCCTCCCAAAGGTCCGGGACATCGTTGTCCCGTGAACGGGAAAGACATAATAATAATAATAATAATAAATTTTATTCATAAAACCTTATTGCTAATGTTAACAATGTGCTTGCGCATTAAGACATAGTACATACAATATTACATGCGCCTGAACTAGGATGATCCTGTGTCTCAGACAAAGATAATAATTACAAAATTAGTGCAATTTGTGCACAAGGAAGGTATATAATAGTATCGTACAATCAGAAACAATTGGAATATAGAACATAGTAACTTATATCTATTTAAAGTACATTCATATCAATAAATCGCCTATTCATATTACGTTAGGTATACATAATTACAGTGTCAGCATCTGCAATTGCGTTAGACTAGGTCAAGCAAGTTTAAGTAAATTGAGTTCGATAAAATATGTGTAACAAATAAGTGCTTGCGTTGCCGCCTTGCATTTAGTAGGACAAAGTTAAGATATGCTGAGTTAGTAACTAAAATAGGTGAATTAAGTCTATACATATTAAATAACTTAAACAAAATTAATGTAAGCGGCATCCTTAAATTAGACCCCTTCATAATCAATCGAGTTTATGTAACGTTGCTCGGCCATTTTTCTAGCAGGACATTCAAGGTCACCCGTTTTATGGTCGTTGGGCTTTTTGTAAAATCGGCATGTTGCACATTTGGGCGGATCTCCTTTCTTTGGGCACTCCTTATCTGAATGCCCTGCGTCACTGCAATGTCCACACGTGAGGTCAGATTGCTTACACGTCTTGGCGGCGTGACCGAACTGCTGGCATTTGAAGCACCTGGTGACGATAGTGAAGTCTCTAACTGGGCACGAAGACCAATTAATAAAAACTCGATTTTGGGATATTAACGCCTTGCGTATAAGGGCTGGCACTTCTATGATGTAGTTACAGGTCTCAGCATCTTTCTTGCCCGACTTATGACTCAATCTAATGGAGGTCAAGAACTTTTCCCGACATAGGTCCTGCAGTTTATCGGCTAGATTCTGTTCAAAAATGCATTTATAAACTTCTTGTTCTTGTAGGGCTGAGGGTACGCCAACTATCACAATTCTGGGCTTGCGCTTGTAAGGCTCGTCGATGGTGAGGCTCGCGGAGGTATTTTTGAATGTTTGCTTGAGTTTCTCGATGTCACTCTTGGAGTCTGTGCTGATAATGATGCCGCCATTTTTTACCTTTCTCAGCGCTCTTACATGTAATTTAATTTGCTCGGGATTTATCATTTTTTGGACTAAGTTTTTTGTGTCCTCACTTGATTTTAGTTTATCGGTGGGATAAATTGCAACTGAACTCAAGTTGCTGGGCCGAATAACACTATTACCGCTAGTTTTAACTATATCGGCAAAGGAAAGTGCATTTGAGGTAGGCTTAGGTACGTTATCGATGGAGTCTTTGAGGGCTTGGAGACAATCTGATAGATCTTGCCTTTCCTGTAGAGCTTGAAGGGTGCATTTGTTGACAATAGCTGTTTTTTTGAGGGCCTGGTAGTGAAGAGCCATACTTGAAGTGCCATTGGAGACTTTGCGGCAAAGATTGTGGACTTTCAACTTTTGCTCAGTATTCAGCTTTCCTTCTGTAGAGATGCTGCAAATCTCGTTGAGACACTGTTCTATATAGGTCATCCATTTATCAAGTTCTGCTGTTGATACGGCTACAATTTGGTCTGGTTCTGGGTCTCTTACATCTTCTTTCACGGCGGTCGAAGGTACGGGTGTTGATGGAGGGCTGCGCGCAACTTTACCACTCCGGCCAAATGGGCTCCGACTACTTTCATCACCCATTATTAAAAAGTTAGAAAATTATACACAATTGAATTGACATAGTTAATAGCACGATAGTACGATAGACTGGAACAGACACAATGTTGCGGTCATTTAACCCTTTTCCAGGCCAGTAGTTAAAAAATAGACAACCGATAAGATTAGACCGATAGATTATTAGATAGAGATAGATTAAGATACATATTTAAGTGTTGGTTAAGAGGTCGGTAGTACGCCTGTGCCTGGAAAAGGGTTGACGGATTCTGTGTCACAAATCTCCCCGGTAGCACTTGATCTTTCTGAAAGCTAGATTTATTTTACAGCTTTAGCACCTTAAAAGTCAAGGTTGTAAAGTTGACGAGGAAAAACTATGATTAATTTGGGAAGTTCGAAAATTCAATAAAGAAGGTGTTGTTACTCGCCTACGCTCAGCTCGCGACAAAGGATGTTGTGACACATTCGGAACTAAGTTGTAAATAGACAAATGTTATAATACGCAGTTAGATCCTGTTTAGTACACGTTATCTACGTCAATCATCTGACCTCGATCACCCAGGGGAATTGGCGGCAAAAAAATTAAATTCAACTAGATGCCCGGCCCGGCTTCGCATGGATTACCCGTTTTCCCGTAGGAATAAAGCATTTTCTTTAGGGTAAGTAGCCTATGTCACTCAGGGTGAATGTAGCTTTCCAATGGGGAAAGAATTTTTGAAATCGGCACAGTAGTTTTTGAGTTTATTAATTACAAACATACACACACACAAAAATACAAATCTTTCCTCTTTATAATAATAGTATAGATAATATATAATATAAAGTAAGTATAGAAGTATAGACTTATTCGGTTATGGCGCTTCGCCGGACGCTACCGCGTCACGCTCGCTTAGCTCGCTCGGCTCGCGCGCTGTAGGGTCGCAGTTCACTTAGCAACTTAACCGTTTTTCAGGACCGGGAGGGGATCAGGCTAGGGGATTAACGTTGACAACAGCGGTTATTTCTACTCAGAATCGAGAGAGAACTTTCAAATGTTATATGAGAAAAAAAGTGTCCAAAGATTTGGTGGTAACGGAATGGAAAACCGAAAATGATATGTAACATTTTGGACAGTTTTTCTCCTGTTAGGTTCGAAAGTGCTCTCGATTCTGAGTAGAAAAAACCCAATTTTATCAAAATTAAAAAAAGTCGAGTGTACAATTTTCCGTAAAATGGCTCACGTTCCACGTTCCGTGCGGTGTGAATTATTTACGGACTTTATTTACAAACTGAGGTACTGGCCATGGCCATACAACGCTGCGAATCGTCGCTCCGCACGCCGCAGCGCTGTGATCTCTGCCTAGATTCATATTTTCAAACAGTATAAAGGTCATAGCTCACTAGAGCCACCGGTCGCCCGACCCGCGCCGCCTCGCCTGGAGCGGTTAGGTATTCTTTATATGGATTTGTACGGGCATGCGCTCACTACATCAACTGCGTAGTTAGTACATTTACGAGGCGAGGCGGTGAGGGTCGGGCGACGGGTGGCTCTAGTGAGCTATGACCTTAATGTTTAAAAGTTAAATAATCCTGGCACGTACTTTTATCATACTTTCAAACATCATAATGTTTAACAAGTGTTAATCTACTTCACATTCATGAAGGCTAGTTAATCAAGACTAGCTCTTTTACAGAATCATGAGCTGATTTTATGCTTTCAGGTGAATTTAAATATAAATGGGCACCCATGAATACTAAAAACATTAAAGTATGCGCCTTATAAATGTTAGTCGGCTATATTTAAAAGATTACACGTGCAAAGCGGTGTAATGAGATTATTTTAAATATGTGTTAATATTGTTCAGGGAAAAAGTCAGAAAAAAAGCAAATGGATGACAAAAATCTTGGTTTAATAATCATTCAAACACTGCAAATAAATACTACACAACTCTACCCGGTTCTCTATAGTTCTCGAGAATCGTGACTATACGAAGTAAAGTTTCAAGCAGCAGTAACAATTAAATTTTCGCAGAATATTAATCGTATTCGGAACTGCCACTAACCATCAATTATTATGGAGCCGAATAAAATGTCCAGGTTGGCAGAAAGCAATTATCCATTCTCTCTATAAATCCATTTCTCACATGCACTTTAATTATTTTCGAAATAAGCGGATTACGATTTCCAGAATATTGTGTAATCCGGTCGAGCAATGTTGGTAATATTTGCGAAATAACTTAATTCACATTGGTGATTAGTGACCAGCTCGTCGATTGCGTAACGGTTCGTACGTACGTTACGTACGTTAGGTAGAGGCTGTTATTCGCTACGCGCAAATACGGCTCACCCCGCCGGTCACGCAGTTCGCACGATATCGAGCCGTGTAGCGTCTCCTATAGTCGGATTACTTAAGTCGGATACCTCTTTCTGCATAGATTATAGTACTAGCCACATAGCTGGCGATTATATAGTGAACTACACACTTTTGGCCTGTTATTTTGTCGAATAGCTAAACGCATGGCATGATATTTAAATTACATCTAATATTGTTCACGACTATTGTTTATAAATCGTACCAAATGTTATGAATACCTGAAGTATTACAAGTGCAATTTGAACAGTTTTTCTACCAAAAATCTTCTATCGTTAAATATTTAACAGGAAATCTAGTATTTTTGTAAATAAGTTGAATTAGCTTGTTTATTTAAATCGTAGGTTTAAAACTACCAATTAATAAATTTTCTTGGTGCGGCCTTTTAAAAAGTAAAAATATACCACCGTGAACATATTTTATTTTAGTGGCAACCCACGTTGGTCTCGAATTAGGTTTTCGGGTATATATGAAACTCAGTAATCAAGTTTTAAATGTGCGATACCTTCCTGACTAAAGTTTTTAACGAATTATGAGGCAACGGCAAGTAGGGTAACCTCATTTATCTCCATAAGTTAACGTGAGTTCACATAATGTGCTCAGAAACGTAATCTTAGAAGCTGGCACAATTATAACGAACATCATCATCATCATATCAGCCAAAAGACGTCCACCGCTGGACATAAGGCTCCCCCGAAAAGTGCCACAACGTCCGGCTCTGCGCCGCGTTCATTATACCTATGCTGCTTGTAAACGAAATAATGTTTACGTCACACCTGGCCATAATGCAAGTTTTACTGCACGCTGCGCGTACGGGAAAACTCGCATTGTAGCCAGGTGAAGACGTAAAATTTTGTACTCAACACGGGCGGTAATTCGTGAAGCCCCAGAGCGCATATTTATGGCCCTCAACTTCGGTTCGGGCCACAAACACCTGCGCTCTGGGGCATTCACGAATTCACCGCTCTAGTTACGTAATGTACTATTACGTTGCCTCTCTCATAATATTTTTTGAATGACGTTAGTTTGTTTAATTTTAATTTATTTTCATTTATTCATGCAATACAAGCAAGCACAGTATTTATAGGCTAGGGTAATTAGTCGAGGGCCCCAACTTAAGAAGTCATGTAGGAAAAAAAAACCGTTTCAGGGGGAGAATGCGCGTGTCCCGTGGGTGGTGCTAAATGAACGACAATATTTTCGGCGAAACAAAATCCTATAAAAAAATCCCAGACGACATAAAAACCGCTGAAAGCAACAGCTCGTTTTCATCCAAACTCAAAACCTACCTAGTCTCCATGGCCTTCTACTCGCTGAACGAATTCTTGGTTTCTGAGAACACTGAATGACAGAACAGTCATAAAACGATAAACCGAATAAAAGTAGATATTAAATTATAAACAAAACAAAAAATTTAACAAAGCATATTTGTTATTTGACGTGTAAAATGTATATTTTATTAATAAGCAAATTATGATTATTATGTGTGTTACTTTGTGTAAATTTGCCATGCGATTATATGAATAAATAAGCAAATTGAATTTAAAAAAAGGCACTCCTATAAAAATATAACATGGATATTCGCCAATTCTGCAGATCGCCATACGATTAAATGAATATACTTAAACGATAAAAACAATTATTACAGAAAAAAGATAAACGGGTCATTGTCAGATTTAGGTTCGCGTCTTTTCGGTGGACATTGCCAAAGTTAAGGGCTTTAAAGCCTAATTTTTGGTGGAACTCTGAATCCGCATAAACGGCGTCGCCTCTTCTATAATATATTGTATATATACATAAGCCCTTAACTGTTGCCAACTGAAAAGAAAAGACGATTTTTGTTTATTAATTAATTAAGTGGAAATTACAAAATAGTCTAGCAACGTGTGAAACTATCAGCGAACATCTCAGCGTCTTCGTGCTGAGTGAGTATATGTATTATCGTCATACTAGCTTCCGCCCGCGACTTCGACTGTGTAGACCCGGGATAGAAACTATATTTATTTGTATTCAGGCTATTCACTATCTTCCTGCAAAATTTCATCGAGTTAGGTTGGTTCGTTTAATCGTGATTGAGTAACAAACATCTAAACATCCACGCATCCAATATCAGTAGGATTTCAGCAAACCGACTTGACATAGAGTTTATAATCGGTAAAGTGACTCAGACCAGGGGCCATAGACAAGGTTACAATCGACAAGCGCTAACGCCAATAGAAAACGAATAAAATGTATGGTAATGACAAATACCGACGAAACACTTATCGTTAACATCTGTCATTCCCATACATTTTATTAGTTTTCTATTGGCGTTAGCGCTTGACGATTGTAACCTTGTCTAGGCCCCCAGTTTTGCCCGCACAATGCATCGAGGGAGCAAAACTTGCCCGCCACACAGCGCAGCAAATGCCAGTTCTTTAATCAGTGGACTTTTCACATACATCAGCATGAGAACTGCTGACATATATTCACAACTTTTCTTTTTAATTTCCGTACGGCCTGGATCGAGCTCGGATTTGTCTTTTGGAATCCGAGCGGATTTCCAGCGCGTTATGATTAATTTTAATTGCGGGCTCTTTGTTCGCCAGTTATTTTGGCAAACTCAGTTTTAAGTGAATGTGGTTAAGTCCAGAGTTAAACACATAGGTACATAGGTAAGGGGCTTTGTGGCTTAAGTGTTCATTGCTTTTTGTGGAGTGAGATTATATGTGCGGACAGGAAATTTAACGTTACTGCCTGCGGAAGTTAGGATGCCGTAGCGCCAGTCACTTTAACGATGACCTCACCAAATACATAGGTAACAATGCGGCCAGTAATAATGCGCCGAATAGCATACTATATGGCAAAGTTGTAGTGATGAGGTTATTTTTGATACAAATAACAAAATATATATGCACTTGAAGTATACTTAAATCTTTAAGGTTTCTACGAGTGATCAGAATGGTGATTACATCTAAACATATACAAAAAGCGTATAAATAAATAAAAATAAATAAATATAAGGGGACAATTTTACACAAATCGACCTAGTCCCATAGTAAGCCCAGTAAGGCTTGTGTTATGGGTACTAGACGAAGATATATATAATAGATATAAATACTTAAATACATAGAAAATATCCATGACTCAGAAACGAATATTCATGCTCATCACACAAATTTTTGCCCTTACCGGGATTCGAACCCAGGACCTCTTGCTGTCGTAGGCAGGGTCACTACCAACTAGGCTAAAACGGTATGAAAAGTAATAGAGAAAATGTGCTCAAGGGCAATAAATCACGCATCCATTCATCTACGAATCCACGGTTTCTGTGTCTCCTTGAATACCGGTAATACTATGAGCCTACCAATTATCTTGAAATTCAACTTGTTCAAGCAGAGGGGTAGTCACGTATCATTCCGAACGCGCGTTAGGTAGCAATGTCAGTCAACCAATGCAAATTTTTATACAGAAAAATGACAGTTGGACTGTTCTAACGCGCGTTCGGAACGTTACGTGATTATAGATGATTAGTTAAGGGCCCCTTTCTTCCCGTGGGTGTCGTAAAAGTCGACTAAGGGACCAGGGTTGAAGTGTGCTGTGGGCGATCCATCACTACAATGTTACATTTTGGCGATATTTTGTACCCACATTTATGCTAAAAGTGGCGCTGGAACATACGTTTTATGTGCTCTGCCTACCGCTTTTGGGAATAAAGGCGTGAATGTATGTATGTAGTTAAGGGTGGTGTCCTGCCGTTTGACCAAAAGTCATTTGGCAAAATTACACTTGACAAACAACGTTTTTCAAAAAAATGTTTCGCCAATAATCATTTTACTACTAGTCATTATACAAATGACTCACTTTTCCAAAAATTCCAAAAATCAATTTTATAAATTAATAGTTATTCGACTAAATGAACATTTAGCAACTGAGTTATCAGACAAAACTACTATTGGTCTAAAAATCTTACATCTAGACACAATGGAAAAACTAGGTACGACGACGAGCGAAGCGAGGAGGAGTGGTTGAACTGCGAACAGCGCGCGAGCGCGCCCCGGCAGCATCCCAAATGAAAGTTGACATTTGGACAAATGCTTAATTTGCGAATCATATTATTTGGTGAAATGACAAAAAGTCAATTGACATTTTATTATTTAACCCATTTACCAAGTGCAGTGTTTGCTAATTGATCATCTGTTAAGTGAGTTTTTGTGAGATGATACTTTTGTCAAATGTCTCGTTTGCCTATGGCCTAATCTCGTTTGTAAATGATCATTAGGTGAAACGTTGTTTGTCAAATTAACTTTTGTAAATAATGTTTTGGTCAAACATTAGTGAACCCCGTAAGTGTATGTTTACATTCAGTTGGCATTGACATGCGAGGGTTGGGTGTGACGTAAATTAATGACGTCATAGTAATTAAGGTGGCCCTCTTTACTTTCGCGTGTGTTTCTATAATTAAGATATTGAATCACCGTTTTTATTGTCCGTTGCTATAAAATATGCCATATGATAACTTGCACAATTTTGAAAATTTAACAATTATTGAAACTTGTTAATGCTTTGTCATTAAACAGTTATGACTGAATCACACTGGCGCGGCCTGCGGTGGCGGTCGATAGTGAATTTGACAGCAAATGACAAGTTTAGTATTGACCGTCCCGGCCAGGCCGCGCCAGTCTGGGAGAGGCTTTAATTTGACAGCCACTCCGTGACAGATTTGTATATTATCACTGTTAAATCTCGCTAATTATGAAAAAGTTAACGGTATACGGCCCGGTTGGAATAATAACAGGACACAACACATTAAACAGACACGTACACAATTTAGGTATTACTGACATCCCCATGTGCAGAGCGTGCATGGAGGCAGAAGAAACCACTAAACACATTCTACTGGACTCCAAGCAGCTAGAAGTATACAGAAAAAAGCAGCTAGGGTCTCCAGACACACTACGGGACGCAGTCAGCAACACCAAGGCACTCACCAAGTTTCTAGAGGAGCTGGGATGGTTAGAGTAGCGCTACCCCACCGCCGATTCACGCCAAATAGGCACACTGGATGTTGACTTGCGAAAAATGCCCAGTAATATTAACTAACTAAATGCCCCGTTTCAAAAATGTAAAGCAGTATTAATAATATGCTATTATAAACGTTGCTAAGGACTGGAACAAGTGGAGAGACATAGTGCGGAAAACACGAACTTCTCAACGAGGAGTTCACCCTCAGCAATGAAAAACACGACACAAGGAGGAGGGCTGTCAACCAAAGGTTGACCTTTGGTGTAGAACAATTGCAATCTTTTCGTCACTGCCGCTGTCATCTCTGGGATGGATCTGCTAAATATCAGATAGCCACCTGGGTTTCGATTGATGGGCGTTACAGGAAGCTCATCAGTGACTTAGATTTGACTGCGACTAAAATGCAAAGACACATCGTAAAAAGTTGCCTGCCTATCGGTGTTCTAAAGAACACATTCGGAGAGTGTGCGCTAGGATTAGACGAATTAATCCCCCCCTCACCATTTCACTATCTTAAGATAAGGACTAGGCGTAAGTGAGTTCTAACCTTATGTTGATTTAGGTACCACAAATTCGTACGAAGCGCTTTGCTCAGTTTTCTTGCCAGGAGCCAAAGAGCGGAACTCACTTCCGGCAAACCTTTTGCCCAGCTGCTTATAACGAGTATTTTCAAGGCGTGAGTGAATAGATAGGCACTATCTAAATACTTATGCAACAACCTCGATCTGAACAGCATTTACCATCAGGTAAGATAGTGGTCAAATGCGTACCTACACGAAATAATAATAAAAGAACTTAGAATCAGAATGATTAAGCTGAATTGCAAAGGAATACGCCAGATCGAACAAATGCCTTTTTCTACGCTTATTTTCGTCTAGAGGCAGGATTTATAAAATTCACTACCCTCAATGCGTTCTTCCATTCCATTTGTACGGGGGTTTTTACCCTTTGTATGCTAAGTTATATCAGTTCAAATTATACCTGATTTGCTCAATAAATATGCATGAAGCCCTTTTTCTATGCATGCCCGCCGGTATTCTTTGCTGTTTTATATAATTCTTACTGCTTCCACTGAAAAAGGACCAAAACTCGTTCATTTTCTTCTTTGAGAATTTCATTACTGATTCAATGAGATAATAAAAGAGGTAGATAGGTTTTCTTAGACTCTAATCCTAAGCTATCTAAGTAAGGTCTCGCTTTGGAGTGTCCGTAGGAAGCGATTAATATAATTTTAGTAGTAGTTACATCATCGGCTGCTCTTTTCGTGCCTTCAACTAGAATCGAAGGTATGTTTTTATCAAACTCTTCGATTATAGCTATAGTTTTTTAAATCTCTTTTTTGCTCAAAATTGTTTACTTCACCGCCTATAGTCGTTTATAACTTATACGTCATCTTACATCAAATCATCTGCGCAGTAAGCGAATACATTTCTAAGAATGGACCATGGGCAACTTTGTATGGAGCCTGGTCCTGAATCCAACAAAGCTGAAACTTAGGTCATTAAATAGGTCTTTAAATCTACTTCAATTCCTTCTATGGGCATTAAGTTGAATTCCATTGCAGAACTGAGATATTCATATTTAAGTTAAAGTGAGTATAGGATCTATGCGAAAACATGTTCTCTCAGTGAATATGAAACATATTCAGAATTATTAGGGTAAGTTTAGTGTGTAAAATAAACATGTTTTTTGTAGCTAATTAATTGTTTTATTTATAAAATATGAATATATGCCACGCTCGATGTGCCTTCATCATTAGTACATTTTGTCATAACTACCCTCCAGAATACTAAATATGAATATTCTCCGAATGCGTTTTTTCATAGCTCGTACTACTGACTGTGGCTAAAATACGAATATCTTCGTTCTGCAATGGAATTCGACTTTGTGCCTATAGAATGAAATAAAGTAGATTTAAAGACCTATTTAATGACATAACTCTCAGTGCTGTTGGTTTCAGGACCATTTTGACGCATGGTCCTTTAGCCGTAAATAATTCTAAAAGAAACATAAAAGCGATCAAAACCGAAACATCTCCATTGCTTATTAACACTTTCGCTGACAGGAACCTGCCTTGCGGGTGCCTACGCCGTAGACGCTGTCCGCTACTTAGCGAGAAAACCACAGGATCGGCTACGAGCGTAGCGCGTAGCGGTTCTGGACAGTGATTGTTTAGTATCCGCACCGCTTAAGCCAGGTGTGACCTTACAATCCACTAAGACCAGTTGACGTTGATGTATGAACACAGCTCTGAAGCCACTACACAAATTAATTATACAATTGCATTTGTTCAAGCTTTGAAATGAACCATAACGCGAATGTAGTTTATCCGAAGCATAAAAAAATGCGTAAAAAAAATAAAATAAATGTCAAATATCATACATCAATATATGATCAAAACCGCAAAAATCGAATTCAAAACACATGAAAGGTAATTTCAGTAATCGTAAACATTACTGCAAAAGAATAATCCGTCAATAAATTTATCGTCCGCAAATCAAATCAAACAGTAATTAAAACTGTAAAATTACGCAATAAATAATTAAATCCGCGTTAAATTAAAATTTAAATTGCAATCAACAATAATAGTCTATCTACATAAGGGAACATGCAACTCACCCCATCTGCAACAGCTCGAACAAGATATTTGATTTAAATAGTTAATTACTTTATGTGAATTATGACTATCTAATACTAATTACAAACATAGGTATTTCTAACTTAAGAACTAACTAAATTATATTTACTATAAAAATGCTCCACCACGATGAACAACAACGATGACCTGTAAAAAAACAGACTACAAGGGGACCTTGGGATTTTAGACCTTAGGTCTTGAAAATGAGACCTATACCTATTGTTATATCTTGATTCTTGAGGGAGCTCCCTTCACACCTACACTCCCCGCCATTCCAGCAAATCCTTCTTGATCAGACCTATCAACCCTTACTATCTATTTGATTCAAACCATCTCACCTACACATTCATCATCTTACACGATTCTTAAGTACTTCAGTACTTTTTATTGAACTTTACGCAGTTTGTCGAATAACTATTTTAAAAATTAATTTTAATAATTACGCAAAGCATGACGCGCAGCTGAATTTACGCATGCCCTAACGTTCGTACAGCCGCGGTATTTGTATCAGAAATAGTGATTGTTGTCGATTATGTACAAGGTGCTCTGAATACTACATATATGCTATAACATACCCTGTACTGTAGACCCCTTAAATTGGACGGAGAGCTCTCTGCCTTCACACACGACATCAGACGTCAGGGGTCAGCTTTATCGAAAGGTTGCGCCCCAGGGAAAACAGAGAGTATGTTACAGACATATACATAACTCAGGCCTTGCTTGAATTCCTAGCGTGTGGTGTAGAGTTCACAGCTTCTAAGGAATTGACACGTCAGATTCCTTAGGTGTAAACTCGAGTCGACTCCAGCTTTCTAGGATCTAGTATCAGCCAAAAAGCCTTGCATCGAGTGTACCTAAGTGCATGTATATCAAATGAAATCTAAGCTCGTGGTGTGTCAGCTAATGTATGTCGTGTAAGTGTGATATATATTTGAGTGTGTGTCCATTGTAATCAGGCTAAAGCCAAGAAATACAATGGGTGTGTGTAAGAGTGTTTTGGTGGAAGTTCACTATCTTGTTACAAATAATAGAATCAAAAAGCCAATAAATGCGTAACACTACAATGCCTTAGATATATTGAAAGAGCCTGGTATAAAATTGAGATATGTGTGCTCTTGTAAGTTTCAATCACATTGTAATGCTATCATTTTATCCTATCCATGCATTCTTATTCAATTTAGAGTTTCAATACAATAAATAGTAGTAATTTTTAAATCCACTCTCATACCAAAAATAGTACTTACAGAATATTAAAATATAGGATATTATCTGGCCCTAATGGCCCCCTAAATAATCTTCAATGAAACGTCTCAGCGGACCCGTTGATTTGCAGAAGAGAAATAACTAAACATATAGTATGCCTTGGGATACAACAGCAATTAACACGCAGAACCATACCTCCAGCTATCTCCCGTAGCGACGACCTAAGTATTACATACCGAACATAACAGACAATAAGCCATAAATTACATAATTACGTTAACATAGAGATACTTTATATGAACACTGACTTTACTTATAATTATTAATTGCAGTTACACACTATTCGTATAAAACAAATCAAACACTTAATGTTTCACACTCACAGTACTGTTAATTGTCTCAAAAATACGTGCCTACTCTAAATTCACTTATTCGTCTATAAAATGTCTTAAATGTTTCTTAAACATATCACAAAGATTCTAGTAATGGAACAGTATTTTCAGGAAAAATAAAAACTGAACGCGCGCGCAATCAAATATCAAAATCAAATGATACTTAATTATAAAGGAATCCGAATGGGATAATTTCAGCCTTTCCTTACGAGGTTCAATCCCGACTGTCCTTATTATTTTTTTTTTTTTTTTTTTTCTGGCTTTCTCTAGGATTAGCCAAAGTCACGTTGAAGAGTTAAAAGTTAGGGAAACAGGATTAAGGAATTCGGTATAAAATTAACACCCGGAGTCTTACATTGATTCTTGTGCAATATTTAAAAGGTGTAATTATTTTACATGCTGTATTAACATACGTCATTTTGGTTTACAATAATTAATAATCCCACTATAGGTTAGTCAAAAGACATATGTGTTATAGTTTTGCAACTGATATAAGTTCTTTCGTATTTAAGCTCATGAATTGTTTATGCTAGCCATAGCGTTTTTAAGAACTCGTATCAAGTGGTTATAATTTGGACGACATACAATACCAGCTTTGTCCTTTATTTTGTTTACATTAGGTCGATTTCAAAGAACACCCGGCGTGAGAAATATTTTAATAGAGTTTGTCTGAATTACGTACCTAATTTTTTTTAAGAGAACCATCTAGTTATGTAACCTTGCAGTTACAGTACTCCGCCAAGTCACGAGACATTTCCTATTTTTTTTTACAATTTACCACATGAACTGATTTCCGATAGCAAATGCGTTGAGTACTATAGGAAAAAACCGAATCGCTGTATGTGGGCCGATAATATTTGAGGACTTCCATTGATTCCCCAAGATCATCACCAATGGCACTTCATTAGTTCCTATTTCAACGGAATCTTATCAGAACCTGTGACGTACTTTTGCACTTTTAAGTGCATAATTGAGGAATTCGATAAGTCATCTGTGGTCTCCATCATCAATTCCTCGCCACCAAATTTAACATTCCGGATGTAAATACACGAGTTATAACAGAAAATACCAAAATCACTACACGCATGCCTAATAAAATTGAGGAGTCCCCTCAATTCCTCATGGATCTCATCATCTAACTGAATTTTGAAAAAAATGGGACCCACCTGGAAGTATATACATACGAACAAAAAAAAAAATTCGAATCGGCTCATCAATGACGGAGTTCTGAGGTAACAAACATAAAAAAAAAAAATACAGCCGAATTGAGAACCTCCGCTTTTTTTTAAGTCGGTTAAAAACAAAAAATACAACATATTTATCAAACCTGCTCAGAGCATTTCACGAGAATCGGTTGAGAAATGCGACCACTCTGTACTCTACGTACAGCTGGATATATGGACATACGTAACATCAAATTGGCCCAATCTGAAAGCAATCTCCATTCGTTTTGCTTGCTTGGTCAATAATGAAGTGGGATAACGAGCAAATAAAAGGGTGATTTATATAATTGTGTGCGTTTTAATAGTTATTTTAAGAGGGTAAAAAATTCATAAAAGAACGTAGTGTTGCTACTTATAATATTAGTAAACCATCGAATTATTGCAAAACAGAGTAAATTGCAATATATAAAAGAAATCTTAAATAGGCGCGCAGTAAAGAATCCGTATTGATGTCAGTCAAGTCAATCAAGTCAAGCTTATTGATTCCGTGGAGTCCGTACCCACCAATCAATGTAAATTATTTACGGTACGAAAAAACAGAACAGAATAATGATGAAATAAATAAATAAATATTAGGGGACAATCTTAGAAGAATCGACCTAGTCCCAAACTAAGCAAAGCTTGAACTATGGGTACTCAATGATATCGAAAGTAAAGATACGCCTGTCCGAACAATATTCGCTTGACATACTGTGGACACACTGTGACAGCTGAAGACTAAGGCACGGTGGCCCGCAATTGCTAGTGTCGGGCCACCGCATTGGACGAATTACTCGTGCGCGTTGGGCCTATCTTTACGAAGTAATATATATATATATATATCTATGTGGGTACTAAGTATATAGCTAAATATATATTAAATACATAGAAAACATCCATGAGTCTAGAACAAATATTCGTGCTCATCAATCACCTCGAACCCAGGACCTCTTGCTTCGTAGGCAGGGTCTACAACAACAGGGTCAACTAGGCTACAGCGGTCGTCAGACGACGAAGATAACGAATAGATTGGTGATAGAGCCAAACATCGTTACGATCTTTTGACGATCATTGAAGCGAACGCACTAGTAAATGCTGTGCGCGAAGTGTGGCCGAGTGGTACGACGGCGGAACAGTACTAAAATAGCTCGGCGCGGCAAAAGGCTCCAAGCAAATTCACTGTCATTTCATGAGAATGGTCGCTATAACGCTCCTGTTTTATTTTGTGAGCTTTTTTTATCTGTTACGAAACATTCGCTATAATGTTTTAAAGTGAGTTATCCACTAGAGATCTGCAAAGCTATGTTTTCATATACATAGCTGTCAAGCATGCGAGGAACACATTGTACATGAAAACATCTTTATCATTCACGTAGCAGTAATATGTAGCGGAAAGCGACTACTGCTTAGGCGTCCGCGAGGCGGCAGTGGCACTGAAGGCTTCCACCCACCGGACGCGTGTCGTGCGCGGCGCGTGTGCTGCGCGGCACACGCGCAAGTTGTAAAGCATTGAAACTACACTTCAAACACACATCGAACGCGTTTCGAAGGCGGGCCCGCGTGTTAAGCAATGATGTAATATGCCTCTTGTAGAGATAATCTTGTAGAACGTTTGTGAAAACTTTTCCATGTTCATAGTTCATACTCGACTCAGTATATTGAGTACAGTTTTTATAGAAGATGAAGTGAAAAAATGGGACATGCCCTTAAGGGGCTACCCGAGGTTTCAATCGATTTTTGACAAGTTTTGAATCGTATCTCCTACTTTTGCACTACAGATAGAAGTATAAATCAAACGGTTATCGGTTCTTCAATCTTTTATCTCCATTTTGGTCTACCGGATTTTGAAACAAATGAATACTTAATTTTGTATGATCTTTTTAAACATTGTCCAAAATAACACTTATTTCGTATCTCTATTGACGTGAAAGATCTAACACATACAAAATCTACATATTTGGGTTTGTCCGTGACGTCCCTAAAAACTGGTCCAGGGTTTTCATTTTAAACCAATTAACACAAAAATTATAGCCAGAAAAATAATATGATGATATTTTTCATATACCTGTAGCTCTGCTGACTAGAATCCTTCGTATTATAGTAGGTAAGTACATAGGTATGCAAAAGAAAAAAACGAAACCATGGACTTTTTATGACTAGGTACAGTCAGTGTCGTATAGTTAGTAGCAGCTAATGTAGCCAAATATTTCGGTACACGTCTTTATATTACTGCTAGAATAAGGGTGTGAAACGAAATATTACTACTATTCTGATTGTTACTAACTATATGACGCTGAATGTCCTGTATGTTACCTACTTAATGTAATAATGACCTTCAAGATATAATAACTCACGGTTCAAGCATTTTCGTAACTAGTAAGTAGGTACTGACATATTTTATTTATAAAATATATCTTGAACAAATATAAGTAGTCCATTTTAATGACAACACGCACTCTCAACACATAATATATGCGAAAGCATTATTATAATTGGATCACTCGGCTCCCACATTTGTGGATATGGAGAAAAATTGCAGTAGTTTATTGTTGTTATAAGAAAAATGGTTACGTATAGTAAAGATGTCTCAAGTTAAAGATCAATCCATACCAAACACAGATAATAAAAGGAAACAATTAAAAGATTATAAATAGAAAACTTGGCCCAGATCGGCGCCAGGCGGCAGGGTGCTCAGGAGGCTGGCGGCATTGCCACACAGATAATCATAGATAATCTTTCGAAAGTTGTGGCTCCCAGGGGCGATGTCGGGTATATATTTTGGTTTCATTACAACGTAAAGGTCAGCGGGAGTCCGCTGGATGCGGGTGGCGCAGGATCGGTCATTGTGGTACTCTATTATACGTCTCTATTATAAGTAGTACAAGGTTTGCTTAGTTTGGGACTAGGCCGATTTTTGTAGGGTGGTCTGCAATTATTTATTTTTTTATTATAGGCTGTACATTGCTTACATATTCGTATAGGTACACGAAGATATTTAAAAAAGTCCAAATTCCATCTCGATAGGCGTTGTATTTGTTTTATTTACTTTTCTTATGGCTACCTTCGGTTATCATTATCAATTATCATCATCCCTTTTTATCCAAGTTACAATCGTATGCCAAACAACCAAAAATTTGACTTGCAAAATATAAACACATACCCACACTTACTGCACACACTAATTTCTTTCATTTTATTTTCCTTGCTTAAGTGTAACGACACTGTATTGTGGTACTTAAAATAAACTTGTAATATATGTGGGTAGACAGTTTCTTTATAAATGTGAACCTAGAAGAGGGTAGCCTCGCATTCTTTTGTCTAGAATGAAATATAGTAACGAACGGACGTGTGTTATTCTATCATCCCTTAAATAGTCATCCCTTTCGCATATTTCTCAGTGGCGACGAGATAGAACTTTGCGCGTGTGCCTTGCATATTATTGTTAGATAAACAGGTCTATGTCGATCGGAAAAATAGGCGAGTTCAATATCGCATCCGACAGTTGGAAGTTATACGTGGAGCGACTAGAACAGTGTACTTTGTGTGTGTACAAGTTCTTGGTGTTTAACTTGTTAATTTTTGTATCAGAAGGAAAGTCACTGATGTGGTTAAAAATAATGTTTATTAAAAGTTTCACAAGTCGCGGTTCATTCCTGGCCAAAAAAATCTATTGGCAATCATCTTCCTAGAGGTATTGACCCCCGGATGACTTAGATTATGCACGGAATCAAAAGCTATTTTCCTGAACTCAACAGGCAGATAAGGTCGAATATGGCTAGTTGATATTTCGCAATAGATCGACTTATCGCTTGTAGGCAAAAACACTTTCTTGAAACTCAAGCTGTTGTTTGTGTTCGCTGTTTCGCTTGCAACATAGTTGTCACGTTCCTGTGCCTCAGCTAATTCTTTGTAATCTATACATGTAGGACAGGAAATGGTCTCGACTCGGGACAAACAATCAGCGACGATGTTATTCTTACCTTCTACGTATCGAATGTCCGTAGTGAATTCGCTTATGAATAACAACTGCCTAGCTCGTCGTGGCGTTTCTTTGTTGCTATCTACGTTTTTAAATGCATAAGTTAAAGGCTTATGATCTGTGAATATAATTAAAGGTTGCCCTTCGAACATTTTTCGGAAGTATCTAACAGCTAGGAAAATACCGAGAAGTTCTCTATCGTAAGCACTATATTTTTGCTGAGCGCTAGTCATCTTTTTCGAAAAGTATCCTAAAGGTTTCCATGAATTACCTACCCTCATTTGAAGTACTCCCCCTACGCAATAGTCTGAAGCATCGGTCATTAACGCTAAAGGCGCATCTACACGGGGATGAAACAACGTAGCCGCGTTTGTCAAGCTAAGCTTACATTGCTCAAAAGCTTCAGTTGCCTCCGGGGTCCACTGAATTGGAGTCTTATCCCTCTTCTTGCTATTATGCAAGTATTTGTTGAGCTCCTTCTGGTATGTTACTGCGTGTGGTAAATGCGCACGATAAAAATTTACCATACCTAAAAAACGTCGTAGGTCCTGGATGGTCTGTGGTTTCGCGAAGTCTGTGATCGCCTGTACTTTCTCTGGTAACGGTCTGATGCCTTCTGTAGAGACCTGGAAACCTAAGAAATCCAGCTTCGACTTACCGAAACAGCATTTCGACACGTTAATGGTGATTCCAAACTGGTTTAGCCTCTCGAAAACCGTCTGGAGGTGACGCTCGTGCTCTTGTTCTGTGTCGCTAGCTATTAAGACGTCATCGATATAACAAAATAGGAAGTCTAAATTTGGAAAAACGGTCGAATTCATAAATCTCTGGAAAGACTGTGCAGCATTTTTTAATCCAAAGCTCATTTTTGGGAATTCCCATAAGCCGAAAGGAGTGATTATGGCTGACTTTTCCACGTCTTCATCAGCTATAGGTATAAAATGATACGCTCTATTTATATCTAATCTCGAAAAGTACTTTTTTCCCGATAAAATATATGTAAAATCCTGTAATCTAGGGATTGGATATCTGTCTGGTTTCGTAACTTCATTTAATCGTCTATAATCTCCACATGGGCGAAGTTCGCCGTTCTTTTTTGGAACAACGTGCAACGGACTTGCCCAAGGGCTCTTAGAAGGTCTACATATACCTAAATCCTGCATGATTCTAAATTCCTCCTTAACTTTCTTGTAACGATCGGGAGGGAGTGGGCGTGCTCTTGCAAAAATTGGAGGACCTCTAGTCTCTATATGATGTCTTACACTATGGCTAGGCGGTTCTCTAAAGGAAACTGGCTTGGTAATTTCCGGGTACTTACTTAACAATGCATGAAAAGGATGGTTCTCATCTACAGTTTTAATTGATGGGTTCTCACAATCTACTATTGAGGCAATTACATTTAAATTAGTCACATTATCTATCAATTTTTTTGACTTGAGGTCTACAAGAAGGCCATATCGTGTCAGAAAATCTGCACCCAGAATTGGTTGTTTTACATCAGCTATAATAAACGACCACCGATATGCTCTCCTTAAACCGAGGTTAAGTTCTAACGTCTTGGTACCGTAAGTTTTAATTTCCGAACCATTAGCTGCGTACAATTTGTAATCTGAACTTTCACCAATTAAAAACTTATTCCTTACCGGAAGTACAGAGACATTAGCGCCAGTGTCAATCAGGAAACGCATACCTGACCTTGAGTCTGTCACTGATAGGCGGTGCGACGGCGTGA
This sequence comes from Epinotia demarniana, assembly GCA_945867215.1. Lineage (NCBI taxonomy): Eukaryota > Metazoa > Arthropoda > Insecta > Lepidoptera > Tortricidae > Epinotia > Epinotia demarniana. Next base: position 23,382,460 of record OX244267.1, on the reverse strand, counting down.
CAGTACAAGCTTCCGCCACTTCTTGTACTCCTTCTAGTTTTCCGAAGACCTGTTCTTCCACGCGCATGGTGGTACACAACGTTGCGCCTTCTCTCTATATCTGTAATGGTATGAACAGAGCCAATCAGCGCTTTCAGGCGTTCTCCTGGTGTTGCTCCTTCCTCGCGATCGTGATGTGGAACGATACCGGTTGCCTCTCGAACTTGATCTTCCTCGTTGCTGACACCGATGACAGTCGGTCTGCTTTTCCCGCTGTTCCAATCCTGTCACTCTGGTATTCATCTTCTCGATACTGGCTAATATGGCTGCAATATCTCCTGGTGATGTACTCCTGCCGCGCGAAGATGTGGCCTGCACTTCCGCCACGTGAGGTGTTGGGCGTACTGCTTCCAGTACCTTGTCGGCAATGGCCGCCAAACTGTCCAAATTCTGGCTATCTGCGACAGTCACTGCAGCTCTCGCCGCCTGTGGTAAATGGTTCTGCCACAATATGCAAAGCGTCTGATCGGGCACCTTGCCCCTGGCGAGGTCACGCATTTTCCTCAACAGATGTGATGGTTTCTGTTCACCGAGCTCCATGTCACTGAGGAGCTTTTGTAACTGGGCCTTCGCAGAATCTTCGTAAATCACTAGCAATTTCTCTTTGAGCGCCTCATACTTGCCCGTACTCGGTGGTTGCAGCAATAGATCGGTAATTTGCCCAATTGCGCTCTTCGTCAATTTACCTAATACAAGGTCGTATTTAGCTTGATCTCTTAAGTGTTGTGGGTTTAAAATGGCTTCCACTTGTATAAACCAATGCCTTGGCTGGTCCGCCCAGAACTCTGGTAATCTGGATGCTACCGATACTGCTGCCAGGTCCAGCTGCTTGTCCGATCTCCTTTGATCCAATGACGCCGGCGTGCCCCCCGGTGCCTGCGGCTGTGGTATCCCATCAACGGTGGACGGTCCGGCTCCATCGTTTGGCATCTTTATTCTAATGCCTTTAAAATTGACTTGTCCGGTTAATCCCTTTGAGTTGCCCCCGCTGCGCAGAATAATGAAACACGGTCAAAGTTTCTTTGTAGCTAAAAATTGTTCGCACACACCACTGGTATTTATAAGTCACTGCGTTCTTCGGTCGGGGTCACCACTGTACAAGTTCTTGGTGTTTAACTTGTTAATTTTTGTATCAGAAGGAAAGTCACTGATGTGGTTAAAAATAATGTTTATTAAAAGTTTCACAAGTTGTTCTATGAATTTACACTTAAATTCTGAAGGTCACACGTCCTTACTCAAGAGTGAATTTACTTATTTACTATGTGGAATAATGGACTAAACCGGACAAGTCGAGAGGCGGGGAACAACTAGTGCGAGCCGCGCACTCCGCGCCTGGCGGCTTGTACGTTTTGTGCCACATAGGCAAAACGTGATATAAACATGTGCCCTACATGTGTAACGCGATTAAACCGGAGTTACAAGTGCCCAACTTAGTAAATGTGATTGGTGCCGAGTGTTATGAACTTTTAGTTAACCTGTGTGCACCAAATAAACAGACAACAAAGTCTTTCGCCGAGTTAACGAGCATTCTGGAAAAACATTTGCAACCTAAGCCTGGTGTTCTCGCGGAACGTTATAAGTTTAGGCATAGGAAACAAGGAGATAACGCGAGTCTACGTCTAATTATGTGGCGATTTTAAAAAGGTAGACTACGGCACCCATCACGTTCACTGAATATGTATTCACTCGCCGATATCGACATCCAATTAATTATCTGTCACACACAACTTACTCCCACATAGAGTAAATTGGCCCCCTCGTGCTAAAAATGAACAGAAGTCAATTTAGTATAACGTGGTACAGATGTAGCATAATGGTTTCCCATCGTTTTTTCTCAGACACGTTCGTATTTGTCATGCTACTTCAATCAGCCTCTGTTCTTTTTGTACCGAGACTGACTGAAATAGTAAGACACGTTCGTACGTTTCCGTGAAAAAATGATGGGAAACCATTATGCACCATATCTGTGATATAACGTTGTATTTTTTTAACACATACTAAAAATGAATTTTATTATGCTAGAAATTAAGTCTATTCGAGAATTAATTTCTAGCATGAGGTGGAAAGTAATTAGCGATTTACCCTAGTTGGTAAAAAGTAAAACATACTCGTGTATAAAAATGCTTTAACAAGACATTTCCTTAAACAAACCAAGGCTCAATTATGTCAGGAGTAAAATGAAAGGGACGAATGTATCGCGTGGCATTTCTGATCTCCTCCCGATGAACAACAAATACGAAATTAGAAAACTGGGGCCTCGCACGCATGCATTGATGGTTTACGCACACATTTAAAAGAGATACGACTTATTCGCGTGGAACGCGACGGAAATAGATCTCTGACCACATGTCCTCTATTTCGAGAAAATTCAACATAATTGATTATTTTATTTGTTGTCAACAGTATTGAGCATATAAACGTTTTTCTGTAAAGCCCAGTTCCCAATAAGATTTCAAAATCGTGCGTATTAAATGCATCATGCAATTTCAAAGAAAACCAATAAGAATTGAAAAATAGTTATTTGTGTCACAAGGGAGCAAAATAGTATATTTACGGCGAGAGCGGTGTATTGAATCCTGAACGTAGCGAGGGATCCTAAAATAGAATCCTGAGCGTAGCGAGGGATTCTAACGTAGGATCCTGAGCGTAGTGAGGGATACAAGTGCTTACGCCCGAGACGAAAATAATTTTGCTACCGAGTGACACATACTATTTTTCACACCGACTATGAGGAAATTTAAAAAGAGCTATTGTTAAAATACATCTAAATTATCTTAATTTTTATTACTGATTTTTAAATATTACGAAATATGTATAAATTTTTATACAACGTTAGAGTTAAAACTTGAAATATGTTCGTTTTGAATCGACTACGATGAAATTACAATCGATTATTTTATTAACACATCTGTGTTCAATTGGCACATTGCGTACAAATGCTCCAATGCCAATGTATAAATTAAAAAAGTAGCTTGAACAGAAAAGTAGCGTTTTGGTCCCTCTCGTCGTGGAGCAAAACTTACTTTTCCGAATGAAAGGTGTAAAAAATATATTTATATTTGTTTTTAAGCAGTAACGCTGCTAAAGAAAATTATAAATTTTTAAATGAAAGGAAAAATTGAAAAATTTAATGCTCCGAGCCGGATTCGAACCGGCGACCACAGGCATTCATGGCCCGTCGCTACTACCAACTGAGCTATCGGAACAATCTGGTTCGGGCACCAAATCCTAATAATAATATAATAATAATATAATAATAATAATATATTTACATTTGAAGAGCACTTAATGATCGAAATAAATAATACTATTACAATACGTATCCTATCCCTTAATATAAACGAAGAAATGTAGACAAACTCCGTTAAAATTCCGTTACGAACATGGCATAAGGTAAAGCATATTTATCTCATTGATATAGGTATAATGAAATATTTTAACAAAAAACGCGTTTTTCTGTTTCTTTTCGGCCATTTTACATAATATACCGATGACGGTTGAATGAGTCGAGTAAGGATATCGCGTAAGAGTTCCCGAAGAGCAATTTATTTACAGCTGCTTCAATGTACCTTTCGGTTCATTGAGCCAAGATATCTAATGCTCTAAATTAAGGATGAGGTGGCGTCTGATGGTTTCCGAGAAGTTTCCGTGTAGCTTTTGTTTGTACAGATACGTAAAGATTCCTTGCGGTTATATGATGCTGGCTGATAGATCATGAATAAGGACCGATCGAACGTGGTTTGAATAGTTTTTGAATTATGAATGATTTGACGTATTCATGATTCTGTTTGATACGAGTAGACGATCAGAACGAATTAAGACATAGGTAAATGTCCTGCCTTCATTCTACATGAGTATACGTGATAATGTAGGTTCTAGCGTTTTTTTTAAATTAAAAGTCACCTAAAATAGGGTAAGCCGTAGACAGTGTCATACTGGAATTCAATATTATTCGTTTTTGGCAGCGAAAAAAGTTTCCGTCAAAAATTAAATTTTTGGTACAAGCTTTTATTGCCGTCTGTATTAGGTACTTTTCTGTGTACTATCATCAACTACTCTTTGAGATGATTCAAACGAGCCCAAACTCAACGGAGCCCGGGGTTACGTCGGATAAATACTGAATTCCCATGGCCACCTTCTGTCTCCATCATCAGATCAGCTCGATGGTACCATTATATTAAATTATCATCCAAACTATACTAATATCCAAAATTTCAGCTCAATCGAATACGAATCGGCAAGTGACTGAAAAATGGATTGCAAATTTTGACGGAAAACTTACATATTTATATACTCGTACTTACATTACATACGAACAGGTCAAGTTAATATAAAGCTTGTAATAATAAAAAGGACCACTATTGACTTGCAAAAACTTTCAAACTCTAATGATGTGATACTGTTGCCATGTCTACAATAATTTCCGCACACCACTTTATAAAAAAAAACACGTTACAGAACTTATATTCGAGATAAAATACACCATGTGTTTGGGGTTTACTAGTTCTACTGCGGAGAAAACGTCCATATACGTAGGTCATCGTGCGTGTTTCCGTTTGGTTACTTTTGGGTCCGGACGTGACGACCCAACAGTTTTCAAGGCATTTGAGCTCGCAATGTGTGGATTATCTTGAGAGCTAAGCGAACAAGATAAATCCCACTACAAACATGACATAGTACAGTGATTTCCAAGCTCCCTAACTCATATAACTTTCAGCGTTCAATAGATTTCAGATCGCAAGTAGCGCCTAGCCTCCTACTCCACACGGCTTAACTCTACCCGCCACGCTCTACAAATTCTACATTGTGGCTAAAAAGTATATTGTATATAAGTATATTGTGTTGACTGGGACGTCCCGCTCCATACAAATGCAAAAAAACGCGTCAGAAAAATATCTTAGTTTTTTCTTAGCAGAACAAGATACCTGTTCTGCCATTATACGCATCCCAATCTTTGTTTCACCATGTATGTATAAATATGACAGATTGTAGCTTTGTATGTTCATAAGTTTGCATATTTTGGGTAATATCCGGAACCGCTTATTCGATTTCAAAAACGTAGTTTATGGGTCATACGCTATATTTTATCCCAGGGCCATAATATATCTGGTTGCATAATAATTAAAGGCATAGTTTTGATTAGCATAACTACTTGTGTCATAATCATAGTTACGCATACCTAACCGAGAAAAATCAACAATTAAATCGCCGCATATATTTTTTAACCATTAGTACCTAGGCAAGGTTGAAAGCATAAATAACAATTATCATAAAATTGCGCATAAAAGCTTTTAGCATAAAATATCCATCGCCATTAAGTGATTGTTTGTTTAATGTGTTTTCTTGTTTTTTTTTATTGTTTAATATGTGTGTCCTGTGTGATTGTGAAGAAATATCTTTCTTTTTCCATAATAGATTTGCGCATAAAGTTTTCAAGTCATAATTAAATTGCCTCCTTGTAACCTAACCTAACTTAAACCAACATTTTTTTATCATCGAAAAAATATGGGTCGTCATCATCATAATTTCAGCCGAAAGACGTCAATCAATGCCGGACATCCTCCCCCAAAGAGTGCCACAATGACCGATCCTGCACCACTCGCATCCAGCGGACTCCCGCGACTTTTACCAGGTCATCAGTCCACCTTGTTGGGGTGTTCCCACGCTGCACCTTCCGGTACGTGGTCGCCACTCGAGAACCTTTTCGCAGCAACGGCTATCGACGGCTACGTGCAATGTGCCCCACCATCTGCCACTTAAGTTTAGCGATAAGGGCTATATCGGTATGTCCGTGTGTGAAATTGCCCTCCAAGTATTATTTCTTCATCTTTACTTAAGTTTGTTGTAGAAAAGAAGAGTTTCAGCTAAAAATACTTGTTTAAGTATCATGTAATGGGCTTTAGAAAGTCTTATGAATTATTCTGAATAAACTTGGGTAAACTTAAAGTTGTAAGGAACATTCTAGAAACAAAACGAAAACATTGTTTATTAACAATGAACGTTTCTATAAGTAAAGTTCTACAAATAAGGAACAACTCGTGCACCAACGTACGATTACAGATCGGTCGACGGTAATTACGTCGCCGGCAGAGACTTGTCAAACTTTCCATATATTAATTATCTAAGATTTTAACAAACAATAGCGGCACTACACTAGAGGTTTCGTGTTTGCGCTGCGTCGTTGCCTATGCCTCTGTTTCATTTAACGAACAATAGCGGCACTACACTAGAGGTTTCGTGTTTGCGCTGCGTCGTTGCCTATGCCTCTGTTTCATTTAACGAACAATAGCGGCACTACACTAGAGATTTCGTGTTTGCGCTGCGTCGTTGCCTATGCCTCTGTTTCATTTAACGAACAATAGCGGCACTACACTAGAGGTTTTGTGTTTGCGCTGCGTCGTTGCCTATGCCTCTGTTTCATTTGCTCTAGGAAGAAAAATGCCACTTGAATATTAGGGCAAATACCGCCAAGTGGACTGACGCCATAAGTGTTGATGAAGGGGCGTGGTGGTTAGACGACGGCGACAGAGTTTTATTTTGAGCTCGTGTTTGGAAAATCAAGATGGTACAGTCAGCAATATAGTTAGTAGCACCCTAAGCAACAATATATTTGGCAAATGCGTCGATGGGGTAAATGCATCTCTTGATGACCTGAATCGTCTCAATTGAAAGTTTGGTAACTATACTTCGAACATCAACGGCTGTGATAGTTATAAAATGTTGCTTTTCGAAGATATATTCAAAAGACGCATTTACCCCGTTGAAGCATTAACCCTGGTAGATCTTACACGTCAATACTGTAAAGTAAGGATGTGTTACGATATGTTTGGCTACTTTGGCTGCTAGTAACGCTGCTAACTGTACCTAATACCTGGATCCAAATCCAAACAGCGTTTACTTTCAGCACAGGCCGAATACTGCGATACACAATGATAATCCGTCCTGCGGTCTCATCACGATTTCCATTTCGCTATCTGCTCAATTAAATAACAACGCATTTACCCTTGTAAAGTGACGTGCAACTTACTTATTGACCTAGAACAAAACACAATGCGTAAACGCTTCGGCAGCGTAATTAAGCTACTACATAATACACTCGTACAGGTATATTATGTAGTAGCTTTCTACACTTAGGCCTGGTCCTTCATACGACAAAAATATACCAGAAAAATACGTCTTCATATCGATATCGGTCTCTAAACCGGGCGAACAATCATAACAATACCCAATTTCGTGTAACAAGCCGCGGCACACAGAAAACAAGGCCTGTAGATCGAGCAATAATGTCCACAGGAATTCTCATGCTTAGGTATTGGAATTTTCCTGAGATATTGAGCGCTGGCAATAATGCGGCCAGCTCTCTTTGGAATCTGTTTTAATGGTCTTTGGATGTTTCGCGTTTATAAGAATAATTAGAGGAATGTGGGAATCCATAGGTATATTAAAAATGTTAAGGGATCCAATATGCGGTCTATTTATCAGAATTACTTTTGTTCATCGCGTTTGAACCCGAGGGGCTAAGAAGATTGCCATTTTAACATATTTCGTAGTGGATAAGGCATCTGTCACTCTCGCAATGTTGACTTGTAATCTTGTAAGAACGTGATGAATGTCTCATCCACAGGCGATAAGTGATAAAATTGCAACCATGCTAGGCGCGCGCTCGAGACCAGCGCGGAATAAAATTAAATAATTCTTCCTAAATAAGAAGGTCATTTGCCTCACAAAAACGGGTGTTACAGATAGAAAGCACGAATCATGGTATCTCGCTCGCCACGTGGCACGTGCTCTTTCGTTCCTTGCGTGCTCGGGTAAATCGGCAACTCGGAGGTGTGCAAGACGGTGGACGATGTGGGAAGAGGAACAGGGCTCCCTACAAGCATTGCTTGCGCTGAGCAGCAAGCCTTGCTGAGCAACCGCGCAACATATTGAAATAGCCACATGCAGAAGAATCCTACACACGATTACACTAACAAAAAATAACAGAATTGATACCCAGATTTATAGATTTTTAAAAGCTACGGTAGCGTACCAGTTCAAGCAAGCGGCTGTCAAACGACGGTCGTGAGTTCGAATCCCGGCTCGTATCAGAAAGTTTTCGGAACTTATGGACGGGATCTTGTTTGATATTTACCGTTAGCTTTTCGGTGAAGGTGAACAGACATTCAAAGGTGTATGTCAATTCCCCAATGCGCACTAGGCCAGCGTGGGGACAACTGCTATTGTCTCATCCATGTGTGGGGAGGCCTGTGCCCAGTAGTGGGACGTATTATGGTCTGATGGTGATAATGAGACCCAGATTCTGAACAGAGGAAAGCTACGTACAGCTATGGTGGTGGTATTTATTTGTGTTTTCGTTATTCGCAATAGGTAAATGTTTTCTATTTTGCGGAAATCGCGAAACATCTGGTTAATGTAACTAGTGACCGAAGGGCTGGCGGCTAACTCGGGCAACGCAACAGCATTGCAAATGCGAGAAAATGCCGCCGGCATCCTAGGTACAATGGCTCAAGGGGTTTTTTTAGATTCAATTTTGTTTTAATTTAATTTAATGTAGGTACTTGTGTATATATATATATATATGATATCATCATATATATATACATCTTTAATTATTTTAGTTCTTGGCGGATATTGCCAGTCTAATTTATACGAGGCGTAGCTTGGCAGACTAACCTCAATTAATTCTTGTTGAAGAAGTTATTTCGTTACTTAAAGGGGTTGTTCCGAATAATTGAATATTGATTCGTATTATAAATGCGAAAGCAGACAAAAGATCAATTTGTGAGTTGTTCAAACAAACATAAAACCGAGAAGAATAGCCATAGACAATCTGCATCATGGAACTTTACTTATACCTATTTTCATCATTCTAAGGGGATAAAACTTTATTTACTAAAGTATACATATACAAAATGATATTAAACTAATTATAATAAATTACAATTAGAAAAATGTATCAAAATTTTGCCCTTTAGGCAGGGTGCCCATCACACAGGCAGCATTCCCGCGCTGAATAGCAATCGCTATTCTTTGGGCGAGAAAGCTGCCTGCCCGAGGGTCACCCGTAGCCTCCCTTAACCGCTTACTGATCTCCTTGGGGAGCTTACGCGCGTTTCTTCCCCAAGGGCCGAGTGTCTCGACGCCAAATGCGACAAAATCGTATTGGGCGCCGAGACAGCTATACTTCCCGACCTTGGATCTCTCTCGGGCACCCGCCGCTGCCCCGGCTTGCTTGGACGTGCCCGGCAAGTAGGACGCTGCCAGCGTATCAGCACAGGTAGCGTCCCACACCAGTGCACGGCCCATCCGCCAGGGGATTAAAGACTTCCCGTCCGGACGCTTGCCATCATCTCGTACAATGCGAGGCTCAAGAGCGCAGGGGACGCAGGCGCTGGCAAGCGCCCTTCTCAGGATGTCATTGAGCGCAGCGTGACGGGACAAGCGGCCGGCGCCCGAGGAGCAGGCGAGTCCATGGTGACCGAAGCGATCTACCGCGGCTCCACAGGAGATGCAGTTGTGGTCCACGCACACATCAACTCCGACGCGGAGAGCAACTGCAATTCGGAGTGTGCCTGGGTCAATGAAGCTACCTAAGTTAGGTGAGGGGTAGGCGTGAAGCCATTGCCCCGACTCTGGTCTGGCTGCTGCCAACAGCCTGGCTCGGTCCCGGCCGGACGAAGAGTCGATCAACGACTTTATGGTAGCAGCGGAAGCTAACGAGTCCCAAGCCCTTTGTAATTTTGGTCTTGATGGCAAAGTTGGGTTCGGTCCTGCTAGCCAGGCGTTCCTAGCATCAACCAAGCACGCGATCTCGCAGTTTGCCGTCGTTGAGACTTTAAGGATTTTACCTGCGAGATCTTGCGTGCTGTGAGTTGATGATAAGAAAGCCGGCAAAGCTACGCTCGAGATTTTTCGAGTTCCCAAACCGCCATATCTTATGGGTAGACATGCCTGAGTCCAAGCCTGTTCGCTGAATTTAACATTAAGAATTGATTCTAGTATGGACTTCAATAGGGTATCAGTAGAAAGGACTAGATTGAGAAATTTCCAAATAGGGCAACAACGGAGAAGGTACGTAAATTTAGGAACGAGTAGGCAAAATTTTAGAATGAATAAGGCTGAGTGAGAGCTTATTTTGACTAAACGTTCAGAGTTATTTTAGAATTTTGAGATTGATTTATCTAAAACAGACGGAATAGCCTCGTCAAAAATGGGTGATCCAAGGAGGTACAGGCTGTCTTTAGTCAAAATTTTAAGGTTTGGAGCTATGTTTTTAAAACCTACTATAATTTGAGAAGCCACAAACGGATCCGTTTTTTCGGAAATGTAAAGTTCACATTTATCGAAATTTAGTGTCAGTCCAATATCATCAAATTTTTGTATAATTTTGGATAAATCTGCCAGGACGGATTGAGACTTACCGCCAAAAGTGCCATCGTCTAGGTACCATACGTTTAGGTCGGAAGAAAGACTGTGGATGATTGGGTTGATGGCGAGACTAAACAGGGCTGGACCCAGGGGATCCCCCTGCTGGCAGCCTACGGCTGAAAGGATTTCGTTGTCTTTGTGAAGTAACTTGGATGGGGCATGGTAACATTGTAATAAAAAGTTATATATTTCTGGTATATGGTTTCGTGTCTCATTCAGCAAAGTGTCCCTATTAACAGAGTTAAAAGCGTTTTTAACGTCTATTTTCAATAGAACCTCACACAGGTCAGTTTGTACAAAGGTACGCACAGCGTGAACTGCGGCCTCGCAGCCGCCTCGAGTTCCAAAACCAACCTGTGTGGGCTCGAAAAGTTTTTGTAATTTAGAACGGGTGTGTCTTACGCAGATTTTGGCTGCAAGACGCCGAAAGGTAAAGCCAACAGCAATAGGGCGCACGCCAGCATCCTTCTTTGTGAGGGCAATCAAGTTAGCTCCATAAAGTATCGGCGTCACATCTTGGCATACATCACCCAGGAGCATAAGGTTTACCAGTTTTGTAATGCTTACTGTCAGCTGTTCACCGGCTACCCCAGAGCCGTAGCTGGTGAGGTCTAAAAGGTGTTGAGGGGTGATACCGTCTAAACCTGACGCCGACCCTTTGGGGAAGGATGCGAGGGCGGCCACAACGTCCTGCCCTGTAGCGTGGAGACACATCGAAGGATCTGATGGAGGGTCAACAAAGAAAGGGGTCGAAGGGCCTGGGGGATGCTTTGATTGTAACGCGGCAGCGGTTTCGGGAGTGTCGGGGGCGATGGTATCATTAGTGAAGAGGAGCCGTGCCGCCCCTTTAAGATCACCATCCTGCAATTTCTCTTCAACCTTTTTACACAAGTTATACGTTTTACTTCTAGTTTGTAAAGGCCGTGATAAAGACGGCAAAGCTGGTGCTAAAATATTATTCTTTATTTTCTTCGTGAGGGAAATACTCGTATTTAAGTTGTTATCGTCAGGAACATGTAATATTTTGAAAGGCAGAGTTAACAAGTCATGCCACGATTGGAGGTTGTTGTTTAGTACACAATTGTTTATTGTAGCTGTTAGTACTTCGAATACAGCGGACCTGGCACCACGCGGAATGCGTTTGACTAGAGGCGTCGAATGTTTTAGTTGGCCAAGAAGGGTTTGAAGAGGAATAGCAAGGTGGGGTGATGACGTAGATGAGCATATGTTATGGGTATTCGGGACACTTGAGATAGGATGATTTGTATATTGTTCGTGGCAAGTTTTAGCAAAACTACTGAACCGATTTTGATGAGACTTTCTAATATTGTAGTTAAGACCTCAGAATATTGGACACAGCGTGGCGTTTGCTTAAATATACGAGTAATAGTTGGGGATTTGAAACTTCGTAAAATGGTTCCATATTAAAATACAAGAAAAACAATTTCAGCGTTTTCGATAATTCATCTTCTAAAGGGATTACCACTTTAGCCTAGTTGGTAGAGACCTGGCCTAAGAAGCAAAAGGTCCTGGGTTCGAATCCCGTAAGGGCAATTTATTTGTGTTATGATAAAGCTGTGATGAACCTTCTAACATGTTTCCCGCCAATCTTAATCAATGCCATCAATGACAAACAAGGTCACTGACTTGACAGAAAGTGACAACCACGTTGTCAGTACACAGGATGAGTATGTTTGGGCAGAATTTTAATTTAATTATTTTGCTCGGAAAATGCAAACAAAAATGTAATATAAAAAGTTTTCTTAATTCCTAGTACCACAACCTGCACCGCACTTCCGTGTGGGGGAATTGGTACACGGCTCCCCACACCGCAGCGCAAGGCGACAGCAGTGGGATGACCGCCTTAAGAAGCCGCAGTAAGCTCGGCCGAATTTCACCTTCCCATTTTCCCATGCGTATTTGTATTTGTATTTTGTTTCTTCTCATTTTAAAACTACGTGTTCGATTGTGACGAAATTTTGAATATACAATGACAGAGGTATATCTATGCCTGTAATTCGTTTATATGGTTCCTATTTATAAAACAAACAAAATACTTACAGCAAAATCATTTTTTTTATTACAAATTTAAATTCGCTGTATTTTTTTTTTGCTATGGTATCTGAAGCTACATAAACTAATTACAGACCTGGATATATCTCATGTACATGAAAAGTTTCGTTACAATCCAACACGTAGTTTTGAAATGAGAGCGTAACTAAGGTTGTATGGAGAATCGAGCTTACTTCGGACTCTTAATGGTAGAATTATGGTTCCATTTACGAGTAAATGCTACTATATTTTAAGAGCGCAGTAAAAGTTAGTGGGTTCCTAGGCTAGAGCATACTAAATTTAGTACCACATAGTAAAAAATCGTTTTAAAACTTTAATGAAAGAATGCTGTAAAATTCACTAGAGCTTCATAAATAAACCCTGACCCTGTTATACAAATTTTACAACACCTGCTGTATATGATTTTGCTGGTACATTCCTTTATGTATAGCGCAGCAAGTTCATCAACGATTTATGCAACTTATTTTCGGAGATAATTCCCTCGAATGTTGCGATATAAGTAGTTAGGTATTGGGAGTTCTGGACCACTGCTTCGTTTCGCTTCGCTTCACTTCGCGGACGCGGTCCAGTTCCTCCCAATACCCAACTACAATCATGAGTGGGGTAGAATCCATATGTGGACCAGAATACAAAAGTAGTTACAGTTGTATATAATATACGATTTCTTTTACCTGGAAGGTGTTTCGATGGTTATGATAAGATTTTAGCATCCTAAAGTAATGGTCTAAATATTTAATATATACTCTATATTGAATACAAATGTACTATTTACATTATGCCTTTCGAGTTTGTTGCACGTGCATATTGGTAACATGAAATTTGTAAAACAACCTGAGAGATTGCAGTTGGATGTCGTTTGTTCTTCGCAAAATAAGCGCTGTTTCCGACATGGATCACTTTTACCTGACACAATTCGATGCATAATATGTGGACCGTCCAACTGTGGAAAAACGAATTTGATTGTTGGTTTATTGCTACATGAACATGGGCTACGCTTTCAAAATGTTTATGTTTACTCTAAAACCTTATTCCAACCTATGTATCAATTTCTAGAGCAAGTTTTAAAGTTGGTTCCCTCAGTGTCATTTCAAAAATATAGTGAAAATGAAGAAATACTGAGTCCTCTTATGGCTTGCATTAATTCAATAATGATATTTGATGATGTTGCATGTGAAAATCAAAATAATATAAGGGATTACTTCGCAATGGGAAGGCATAAAAATATAGATAGCTTCTATCTGAATCAAACGTATAGTAAAATACCTAAACAATTGATAAGAGATAATGCAAATTTAATCATTCTTTTTAAACAAGATGATGTTAATTTACGACATGTTTACGATGAACACGTAGGGAGTGATATGTCATGGTCTCAGTTTCGTGAAATGTGTGGGCAAGTATGGGATGTACCCTTCAATTACTTAGTTATTAATAAAGATTGTGATAAGAAATCTGGATGCTATAGGAAAGGTTTTGATACGTTTATCGTGCTAGATTAACTGTATATATAAAGGATTGTATTTAGGTTGAAACTTATTACTTAAGATGAAACCATCTGGATCGGCCATGAATCTTAAAATGAACGAGGAGAAATTATTGAAACAAAAAGTACTCCGTTCTGCCGAAGCCATAAGAAAAAAAGTTAAACTCATTCGTGACGTTAAAACGAACGATAATATGATGTTGGAAACAATGCTAAAACCAATTATAGATCCTCTCAATGAAATGGCAAAAAACAATATTAGTAATACTGATCATAATATCGAAGATTTTAAATGGAATAAATCAGTAAAAACATTAAAATATAGTCCATCCGAACAGGAAGAGAAAGAAAGTTTCGTTGATAAAAGATTTCTGAGAAAATCATCAGAATCTAACTCGAATAATACCGAACATGAGTCAAATGATAGTGGCTCTAACCTAAACGATTCCATATCTCATGAAAGTGTTGTCCAAAATGATTCTGATACTAGCATCAATGCTTCGTTTAGAACGTCTGAGTCGTATGCTTCTCCTCGTGAAGACCCCGTTTGGCAAAAACAATATTTAAACATGAATATTCCTTTTGGTATACGAATGGAGCGTGACAAGCTAATGCTAGGATCTTATCCGATTTCTGTGAATGACAAAGAACTCAAAATAAGTGGAGAAAGCTTTCGTTTAACGCCAGGTCTATACGCTTTATTGTTCAAGAAATTACCCGATTTAAGTCTCGTTACTGAAGACGATAAACGATTATATAAAACTTTGTTGTTAAAAACAAATGCTCATAGACGTGATTTTGATCCAAATAAACCGATAAAAAGCAATAAGGGTATGAAATATTTATATGTCATAAAACCACTTTTCAAATTATCTAAACAACGTTCATTAAGTGAAGAAATACCAGTATCCGGTCATGGGCTACCATCAATGAAAAAAGTAAAAAAAGATATTGCATATGTGTATTGGGATGACCCGAACGAATTAGTGGAGAGATTAAAACTGCTTATAGCAGCACGTGACGCTGGTAATACCGGGTTAGGAAATGAAATCATATCTATTATTGAGGAATTGCGTGAAGCTGGAATAGTCAAATAGTATAAAAATAAATGAAGTTTATTAGTTTTATCAGTTGTAGTTTGATTTTCAAGTATACAAAATGAATATAGACAAATTTGGTCACTATGTTCATAAACGCTTGCGTGTTAGCGAAGTTTCTGAACTCAATTCCAAGGCTTTGATTCGTACAGAAGCGGGACATTTTGATTTAAAATCTTTGCGACTAAAAGGAGTTGTCGAACCTTTATCACCCGATGATGCAGTAAATAAACAGTACGTTGACAAATACATGCAAAACACGTATGAGAAGAAGTATTTAGACTCCATGTTTGATACTATAAATGGACGAATTCTTCATCTTGCATCTCAGTTGAAACTAAACTTTTATACAAATAAGGAGATAGATAGAATTTTAAAAGAAAAGTATAATGACAAAAGAACAAATAGTGAACGAGATCCATCGATCAGCGAGAAAGAACTTTAAGCGAAGATCAGTTGTACTCAAAGGAATTGATGATTTATGGCAAGCTGATTTGATCGATATACAGAAATTTCATACAGTGAACAAGGGATATAAGTATATTTTAATCGTCATTGATACCTTTTCAAAGTATGCATGGTGTATTCCTATTAATTCAAAAACAAAAACGGAAGTAAAAAATGCATTTGATCTAATTATAAAATCATCTAATCGAAAACCAAAAAACTTGCAGACCGACTTTGGAAAAGAGTTTTATAATGAAGAATTTAATTGTTATTTAAAATCGTTGAAAGTAAATCACTACTCAACGTATTCAATTAAGAAGGCATCTATTGTTGAAAGGTTGATAAAGACAATTAAGTTTAAACTTTATGAATATTTTAGTTTGATTGGCAATTACAAATGGGAAGGCAAACCGTTAGAAGATGTAGTAAAATCTTATAATCAAACAGTACATCGAACAACAAAATTTAAACCTGTTGATGTAAATTTTGATAATGAAATTAAAGTTTTAAAAAATATTGAAAAATCGCAATCCAATTTGCGTTATAAATTAAACAAATTCAATGTTGGAGATTGTGTACGCATTAGCAAGTATAAAAGCGTCTTTCACAAAGGTTATACGCCTAATTGGTCAACAGAACTTTTCACTATTAAACATGTGAATCGCACTCAACCTGTTACGTATCACATTCAAGACCAGCGTAAAAACACTATTCTCGGTACATTTTACGAAGAAGAACTCCAGAAAACTAAGTATCCAAACGTTTATCTTGTAGAAAAGGTGATTAGAAAAAAGGGTAGAAAGTTGTATGTCAAGTGGTTGGGGTTAAGTGATAGCGAAAACAGTTGGATTGATAAAAATGCAATCGTATAATTATACTCGTATTTATGTTCATTTTCTTAACTGCATTGATCATTATGATTTGAGAAATGAAAGGAAGAGGACTATTAAATAGTGCTATTAATCATTTACCATTCGAACTACATTTACCTGGTTATAACTATTGCGGTCCTGGTACAAAATTGCGCAAACGATTACAAAGAGGTGATAAAGGAATTAATGCATTAGACACTGCGTGTATGAAACACGACATAGCTTACGATACATATACTGATTTAGCTGAAAGACACCGGGCAGATTTAGAACTTTATAATATGGCCAAGCAAAGAAAAAAGTCAAAAGATGCAGGGAGAGGCGAAAAAATTGCTTCCTGGTTAGTAAGTAAAGTGATGAAATCTAAAGTTAAAGCTGGCGCAGGAATGAAAACATTTAAACATTTTGTGTCTAAAATTCGCGCTGAAATGAAAAAGAAACCTAAAACAAAAGGGTCTGTAGTTGATCGTGCACTTATTGCCGCAAAAAAATTTTTTCCTAAAGATACTAAGATACGAGTACCACGTTTAATACCGATTCCAAAAACTGGTGGTTTATTACCGCTGATACCAATTTTCGCGGGACTATCTGCGTTAGGATCACTAGCAGGAGGAGCTGCTGGCATCGCTAAAGCTGTCGGAGATTACAAAGCTGCCAAAAAAAACTTAGCTGAATCAGAACGACATAATAAGTTGATGGAATCTATTGCATTGGGAAAAGGGTTGCATATTAAGCCATACAAAAATGGGAAAGGTTTATGTATTAAAGCTTCAAAAAACTAAATCAGAGGTTACCCAGACGCGCTCTCACAAATATTGATATTTTAAAGCACTCATCTGATATCCCTCATTTTCGAGGAGTTTATATGAGAGATAGTTTACCATCACGTGCCAAAAAAGTAGAATGCGGAATCCTTAATTTGGATAGTTCAGTCAACAATGGAACTCACTGGGTAGCCTATGTGAAGGACAAAAGTTATTGCGAATATTTTAATAACCTTCCACCGCCAATGGAGTTACAGAGGTATTTAGGCAATTATAATATATGCTATAACTACAATAGGTATCAAAAATTTAACACTGTAAATTGCGGTCATTTATGTTTAAAATACTTAAAAAAATATTGGTGTGACCGTTTAAATAGTATTGCATAATAAACATCTTATCATTCACACGATGTCTTTCACTTTGTCTATAACGGGAAATTCTGCTACTCTAATAACGAACCATTCACCAGCTTTACAACTAGATGGTGAATACGAATGTGGCCTATTGTATATATCAACTTTTAATTCAATACCTAATATTGATGCAAGAAATAATAAGTTTTATTATGGTGAAAACGAAGTAATTGAAATTCCAGAAGGTTCGTATGAACTTCAAGATATTGATGATTACCTACAAGAACACCTTCAAGGATGCACATTTACCTTGAAATGCAATAATAATACCTTAAAAACATCAATTTTGTGCACCAAAAATATTTATTTTGATAAAGAAAATTCTATTGGGACTTTACTTGGTTTTGGAGCAGAATGTATTCAAGCCAATATATTAACAGAATCTCCTTTTCCTGTATCCATTCTATCTACAACTATAGTCCGCATTGAATGTGACATAGTGAGCGGTTCATTTGTTAACGGAAAACCTAGTCACATAATTCACGAATTTATTCCGGCCGTCGCTCCAGGCTATCGAATAATAGAAACACCGAAAAACGTGATATATTTTCCTGTTACTCAAAATAGTTTAAATTCAATTTCAATAAGAATATTGGATGTTAACAATCATTTGGTTAATTTACGGGGTGAAGAGATTCAAATATATTTACACTTAAGAAAAAAATGATAGACTTTAATAAAACTTCAGTGGCGTTTAAAAGTAGTACTAGTATACATCCAGCTATCAAGAAAAGAAGACGTAAAGTAAAACTTTCAAAAGAAAACAAAGAATTCCTCCAATACCTTGGTCTTTTAAAATGAGTATATTAAACTTAGCTGAGCCTTTTGCCTTTGACAACTCAATTGAGAGCTTTGAATATCATTCTTATAAGCCGTACGTAACCAGTTTTAATTTCAATGATGAAATACGCATACCTATAAACCAACAAGATCTTTACGTTTTGCCATCAGCGAGTGCTATATACATAGAGGGTAGTATAAGTGTATATAACAGACAAACAAAAGCAGAGGTAAAAAGTGTTCTTTTTACGAATAACCCTATACTTCACCTATTTCAAGATATTCGATATGAACTTAATGGAATCGAAATAGATAAAATAAAAAACGCAGGTGTTACGACAACTATGAAATCTCTCGTATCCATGAATGAGCTTGAAGCATCAATGTCTAAATTATGGGGTTGGGATATCAACGGTACAAAAAATGAACACGGATCATTCTCTGTATCCATTCCTTTAAACAAGATTCTTGGATTTGCAGAGGATTATAACAAAATTATTATTAATTGCAAACATGAACTTATTCTTTTAAGGTCCAATACGAACTTGAATAGTGTTAAATTAAATGCAAACGAATACATAGACCTTATAACTATATCTAAAATAGTATGGCGCATGCCTCATATTAAGGTTTCTGACCGTGAAAGATTAGGCTTACTGAAATTTTTGGAAAGTGATCGCGCTATTCAGATAGCGTTCAGGAATTGGGATTTATATGAATATCCACTTCTGCCTGAAACGACAAAGCATTCTTGGGCTATCAAAACTTCATCTCAAATTGAAAAACCGCGTTACATCATAGTCGGATTGAAAACGAAACGTAAAAACGTCGCTGATAAAGACATGACACACTTTGATCATTGTCATTTGAGAGATGTTAAGGTATTTTTAAACTCTAGTTACTTTCCTTATGAAAGTTTTGATGTCAGTTTTTCAGCTGAGAAGTTTGCTATATTATACGATCAGTATGCTAAATTTCAACAGTCTTACTTTAACCGTGGTCAAGCACCTTTGTTGAGCCCGGAAGAATTTAAAAGTAAAGCCCCTCTGTTCGTCATAGACTGTTCTCGTCAAAACGAAACCTTGAAAACAGGTTCGGTAGATGTAAGGGTTGAATTATTAGAGTGTGAATCAGATATACCTGCCCAAACCTCGGCGTATTGTCTTATCTTAAATGACAGTATTGTTGAATACAAGCCATTGAGTAGCATAACGAAAAAGATATCATAATGCAAGACTATCTATTCGTAGATCTTCAAGGGTTTAAAACCAGCAAGAATGAATTTATTGTTAAAGAATTTGCATACAGCACGCTGGAGTACACTCAAACTTTTTTAATAAAACCCCCCTTTACATTTTCTAAATTATTGGAAAGTGAAAAAGTACAGACAAGATGGTTAGAAAAACATTTAGGTATTATGTGGCATGAAGGTTATGTTGATTATAGAGAATTTAAAAGACTTATTGTTAACCATATAAAAGATAAGACTATATTTGTAAAGGGGGTGGAGAAAATTGAATGGGTTAAACATTTATGTTCAGACTGTACTATTATCGATTTAGGCGAGAAAGGATCACCTAATTTAAAGGAGTTGTTTAAGAAATATTGTTTACCTGAGTGTACTTTTAATTGTGTGAATCATAAGAAAAACTGTGCTTTAAAAAACGTTTTATGTATTAAAAAATGGTATTTAAATAATTGTTAAACTGTAATTTTGTAAATAAACGTTGTTAAATATGATTGTTTTTTTTTATGTTTTTTTCAACCTATATATTTAGAATTAATGTTAGGAAATTAATAAAACGTCACATTCCTTTAATAAGATTTATTACACCTTAGTATGTGTACATACTTAACATTGCATAAATTATATTGATTTACACTTTCACGATTTGCACAATTTGTTATGAAATAATATATTATGTATTTGATGCGATTAAGTCCCACTTTATAAATTAACACTGTAACCACACATTTTCTTCGAAATCTTGTTGATGACCTCTTCAGTACTGTCAATTATGTCGTCGTAACCATCGTTCGCTACATACTGCGCGTTCAGGAGAACCTTTTCATTTTGATCATCGTTTTGATCCGTAACGCCATCTTTTATGTCGATTATCTGTATTTTAATGAGCCTGCTTCCTTTTCCGGCTTTGTTGTTTATAACGAAACATGGTGGACGTCCAATACTCTTCTTTACTATCTTGTTACTAGTGTTTACTTTACGTTGCTTCGTTTTTTGACTGTCGATAGTATTCTTAACTTTTTTGTACAGGTCACTATCATCGAATTCTTGAGGTAGTTGGAACGGATCTTGTGCGTATTGAGAGAAAACAATTTGAATATCTTCGCTATCCGCCATTTTCTGGAAATCTAAAACAAGAGAGACACATACAATACATACATACAGTGCATACATAATTATAATTTTAGAAGACGTGAATGTTGAATACTTTAAAGGACATATCCTTAAATTTTATTATTTATTTGGTTTGTAAAATAAGAGCGTGTTTTCAAGGCTCACTAATCAACTTACCAGAAGTTCGGTTGCGAGTAAGTAATGAAGAGGTGATTGCAACTATTCGAATGTAAGAAATTAATAATTTCTATGCGCTTATATAGGTAAGTTACTGTTTGTTCAGCAAAAATGACAATGCGCAATAGTGTTACATGATAACTTTAACTTGCACGTTCCTCAATGCACACCTAAAACAAGTCGCAACTTGTTGATAGGTTACCAGACCAATTAGGTGATTCATAAATTATTGTATGATGTGTTTGATGAGGGTTTGTGGCAGATAAGTAGTAAAACATCAGAATGACAAGATTAATCATTTATTTATTATAAAACACAATTTTGTAAAATCAGTGTCAGTCAAAGAATTGGTATAATATAAAATCGTGTCTTATACAAATAACTAAGGATGTATATTTTTCATTATTTACTTAACATACAATAATGATTTATTGATAATTTTTATCTGCAAGTAAGGTAACTCAGATAACACATGTTCATGAAAATTAACTACCAAATAGTATAGTAGAGTGCCCCCAAGCCTTTGTAAAAATTTGGTTGTCAGATATCAGACGCTTATCATCATTAGCTGAAAGAGCAACTTTGTTAACACTTTGTGTAAATATTTCGTGCTTTATTGATTTGAATAATATGTTTTTTCTTTTTATTACTTTCCTTTCAAATAGTGTTTTTTCATAATCTGATATCTGAAAACCGCGTACAATTGGTTTTTTCACTCCTTTAGCTTTTTTGATAACATCATTAATGGTTTTAATACAGTATACTTTTGAACGTAGTCCTACGAACTCTGTAATCATTTGCCCATTCATTTCATCTTCAAAAAGACCTGGCACTTTTTTGTTCTGGACTGGTAACAAGTATTTATTATCGGCACTATAATTACTAGTATCAAAATAAGACAAAAAGTTTAACCTTAAATCTTCGAAATAGTCTTTTGTCTGTATATAATACACAAAACTATCTGTATCCGTGTAGCACATTTGTAAACGCTTACCGTATTGTTTTTTATATACTGAGTAATGGAAATCATACATATGGCTTTTAGATAACTCTAGTACAGCAAAACCGATGTATATTGGCTTGTCTAAAATTATGATGTCTGGTTTCAATTGGACAGCTATAAAATTCTCTGTAAAAACTGTAGCGCTATGAAAATTAGGGCTTGCGATCAATTTATCAGCCGAGATTTTCTTTTTTGTTTTGTTAGTATTGTCGGTCCACTGATTAACTAAGCGCACTTGTACCCTTTTCTCGGTATTCTCCAAAGTCTTACCAAATATACTGTTATTCATCAATTTGCAAAAGTCTTGTTCAAAAACAGACGTAGCCTTCTGTCGTAAATTTGTATTCATATCAATATATTGTTTCAAATACGGAGCTTGTTTGAATGTAATAACTCTATGTATCTTTTGTAATTTTAGACCATGTTTTAGACATGTTTTCAAATGCACATAATGGATCACATAACAGTATTTGTCATATAAATTAGGTACAAGTTTATATTGTGTGCCTCCTGGTGGTATACATTTTTCAGGACAAAATGGTAGATCGTTATGTTTATCATGTAGATGTTTTGGATAAATAATATCCACTTCAAGGATATAGCCAATTTCTGAATCATTAGGGACTTCTGTAATATTTAAAACACTTATTTCATGATTTTCTAAAAATCTAAAGTTTGATAAAGGCAAATATTGGCACATGCTGTAACCATATAAGTTATTACAGTCGATATAAACAAGGTATGAGTCCAACTGGGATGGTTCATAGTCCTGTAAGTATTTATTATTAGCTTTAGCATACCGTTGGGAGGTCATACACACTCCTCCTCTGATTCCGGATTGAATCATTTTCAGAATGTTAAAGTCATCTATGAGCTCTAATTCTACACCAGTTTTCAAAAGCATTGCGTCAAATGATAAACTTGGAGTAGTTAAATAAAAAGCCGGGTCGAGGTCATAGTGTTGCTTGCAAGTAGAACGAAACTTTTCAAAAATATCGGTTAACAGAAGAACATCTGTTTGTAAATAAAGGTCCGTATACTCGCCTAAATTTTTTATATTAAATTGTTTCCAAACTAATTGTGCATGCTCATAGTCTTCTCTAGAAACGGTTTCATTAGTCAGTGAATTGTAAAAAAAATCGATACATGGAAGACTTTTTTCCTCAAAACTTTCCCATTTATTCATATACTCATAGGGAAACACACCTTTGCGCGTAAGTAATTGAAACTCTTTTTTGTTACAAAAATATTTACGTAAATGAAGAAAGTCGCGTTTCTGCAGAGTTTCAGTTAGTTTCTCTAAACTTGTACCTAAAAATTTAAAGGAATCCACGAAACGAAGTTGAAAATACTCGTTCTCGATTGGAATAAATTTAGTAATAGAAATATAGTTTTCCTTGGTTTTAGGAATAACTTTTACTGCTCCTGGCGCCTCACCCAGTTTTTTTATAAATAAATGAGAATCATAACCAGACAGATTATGAAAAAATATGGGTACAAAACCAGGTCGTTTATATTGTAAATTGCATAGGTTATGTGCTGCACCACGATAGGCTCCTGTAATGTGACAGTGGTCCCGAACCCGATCAGAGAATAGAAAATGATTACATATGTGGCATAGTTTAGCATTCAAAAAGTTTAACTCGTCTTTTTCGTTGAATATTATTGGAGTATTTGTGGTTAGAACTTTATGAATTCTGCCAACATCTTTATAGATTGCATCAATAAATTTGTCAACACAATCGGTTCCGCGATAAGAGACGTAATGATTGTAGCTTTGATCTATATTACTAACAATGTAGTATGCAAAGGCAGCTGGTACATGATGATGCAGAGTAGTCGTGTTAGGCGAATGGTTAGTGTCTGTATTATCATTATCACTAATATCTGAGGATTGTAACAACGATTCGAAATCGGCATATATTACAAATGGACAATTCTGTTTCCGATCGAAGTTTTTAAATTTAATTACTGTTCCTTTTTCTGGTAAAACTGTAACTACTCCCGTACACATGTGATTGGATAGTTCATCCTGTTTCATAAAAAATAACAGACAGGTGTCGCAAAAATATATCTTACTATTATGACTCGTGACTTGTTTACGCACAAGACGACTCAAATCTTTAATTAAAACATAATGCGGTGGATGGCTGCCATCGTCCAATAAGAGCAAATGTATATTTTTCCTATTTGTCTGATCACGGACAATCTCAGACTTGTAAAGAGGACCTATTACAGTTTTATTATTTTTCAAGCCAAAAATTGTTATTGATATCTTTGGATTGTTCTTTTCAAACACTCTGATGTCATCAAATGTGACAGGAAAAGACATTTGAGAAATATTCAATACGTCGCGATAGTTAGGATACGATGAAACTCGTTCAGGGTGGTTGTTAGAAGGATACAACGCCGCTGTCACACTCCATAAAAAGCAACACTGGTCATTGTTTTGTATATTTATACATGCTTTCTTGACTTTAATGCATTTTGGCAGGTCAACGTAGCTTGATCCTCGCAGTGGTTGATACTTGTTTACGTTAATCTCTAAATGCGAGTTATTAACAAAAGCCCATCCACTATCACGATCTTGAAATTCCTCAAACTTTGTCTTGAGACAACTCACGGTCTCGCGAAACAGTGATTCAAAATCATAACTTAAGTATAAAATTTTATTTTTAGTTCCAAAGGACTTAATTGATTGACTGTTATCTTTAAACATTAAGAACATTCCAAAGAGTTCAAAATTTACTTTTACGCACGTGTGTTTTGTAAGAGATTCATCTAAAACCCATTTTATGTCATTTTTAACCGAGTTCATAAATTCATCTACAGATCTCAAACTTCGATCGTCTTTTGTCGATACACGATATGTTACAATACGCTTCAGAAATGCTGATTCTACTATTTCAATGTTATCTCTTAGAGCTTTGCTAGAATTAACTCTTGTTTTGTGTGCATTGCTTCGAAGATGGCCTACCCAATTTATTTTTTTTACAGACGTGCTACACGGAACACAGAAAGGCATTGTGAAATAATAATGTTATACAAACAACAATAAATACCAGGTGTTTCCTGTATCACGAACAAAAGTAGTTAAGTTTGAGGAGTGGAGCTCGTATTAAATTTATTTATTCCTGTTGCAGGAAACACCCTGTATATATCCTAATCTATTTTTGACACTATAACCCGCCGACGACGAGATAATTATTTTTATTAATAGTACATCGTATTACCAAGAATGCAACGACAATCGAATGTGTAGTAATTAGTACTAACACGTAAATAGGTGAGTTGGTTAACCAACAGTACAAAAGTTAATGTATTTAAACGATATTTATATATTAGAAATCTCTTATTAAAAAAAAATACGAAAAGCAGGATTAATGACCCTGTTTGACTAATATTTTTTGGAATTAGTATAATAAACGGGTTCACAATCTTCAAAGATATGGAAAGCTTCACCCATGAATTTTTGTAATTGATTCCACTCAGAGGAATTTTCGTTACTTTGTAATTTGACCGCCACTAACGCTTTTTTATAGCGATCTTCAGGGTTGGTCTTCAGAAAATCATCTACATTATACACTCTAAGATCTATATAAAATTTACCATCCGTAATCGTACTACGCCGAGAGGTACCCGCAGACACGCGACTTGTAAATGATGACGTGGTCTTGATAGTTTTCGATTCGTCTCCGAGTTCCTCCTCCTCTGCTTGTATGATCTTGAATATATCCGTTGTGACCGAATTCTTGGAAGAACTGAAATAAATAAACGAAAATGTTATTACGAGCTAACACATTTAAAAATAAAATAAATAAAATACCTTTATTTCGGAAAATTAAACTTCTAAACACAATTAATTACACTCATACAAATCATCACAAATTTAAGTCTCAATCATCATCATCATCATCATATCAGCCGAAAGACATCCACTGCTGGACATAGGCCTCCCCCAAAGAGTGCCAAAGTGACCGATCCCGCGCCACCCGCATCCAGCGGACACAACAAGCGGACAGTCTCAATAATGAAATTAATTTAAAAAGCAACAAATAAGTACCTGGAACCGGAATTCTTGGCTTTACTGGTTGATGCTGCGACCTTGCTATTTGCTTTTCTCTTTTTAGCAGCTGGCAGTGGCGATGGTGATTGTCTTTGATGTTCGACGAAATTCAAATCAGACCTAATGAAATAAAAAATAAAAAACATAAATATTAAACAAAGCTGGGAAACCGTGGCAGCCTAAAGGTTTAGACGCATGACCTTCGAACAGTGGGTTGAGGGTTCAAACCCGAACTATACCGATGAGTTTTAGGAAACTTATGCATGGAATATAATTAGATATTTACTATAGGCATTCGGTGAAGGAATACATCGTAAAGAAATCTGTATAAACCAGCTAAGAAAGTCAAAGGTCTCCAACCCGCACTGAGATTTTCAGTGAACGAACTTACATAAACCAACTAAGAAATTTAAAGTTAAAACGATCAAAATATTAAGCGCAACTGTTGAAAAATCTAAAAATAATTGAATTACCTTGATGATGAGGTCCTTTTCTTTATGGTACGGCGTACGCGCATGTGTAGAATATTCAGAGTCAGACCTTCAAAAACGAAACAAAAATTAGTCATATAGTTTTTTAAACATATCTTCACAAATACGATTTATTTGAGTAGGTACTTACTAACATTTTAAATGAAGGTCACTCAACAAAGAAACACCGAGAACTTCGAGGCACTTCCCGAATATTTAGGAAATAAATGGATACAAACAGTATGATTGTTCGTTTTATAATAAATTAGTTGATGATTCAATATTTTTCCGAAATATATAATTTTATCATAAGAAGCAAATCATAGCATTCCACTTTAAACCGTAATGTACCCATTATTCACCGATTGTAAAAATAAACAGATTACTCACAAAACTGTACATCATTCGGTTACAATGTGTAATTAACACAAAGAAATGCCGCCGAAGTATCGAATTATCGAATGAAGCCGACGATTACTACGTTGCAACACGTGTAAATAACCTGTCACAACCAGTTCTTGTCTATTTAGTCGAAAAACATTTTGAATTATATCAACATTACTATCATTTTCTTTAGTTCATCTCTGAATTAATATTTTTTAAACGTATATAAAAACAACTAAGAAACAAGCCTTCTCACGAAATATCCATCGTAATCTACGAGAAAATCAAACATTTAATTTCAAGCCCCTATACCAGCCATTGTTTACGTTTCTCCTTAATAGATGCAATTACCTATAACACATGTATGCATTAATTCTTTACATTACTAAATTAAACAAAATAATGTATTACAACATAACCCGCTTATTTAGAATGTTGGTTAAATAGTATCATGGTACAAGGTGAATAAACAGAGCGTAAGCATTTTTAAAGATTCACACGCCGACCGGCATTACGATTGTAATTTAACACTTTGCGATTAACAAAACAGAAACGTCATTTCTAATCATAGGTTGATGCATTGAAGAAAACACGTTTATTCATTTTTGTTATTTTATGCATATGGAAATATAATGTAAGTTAGTCTATTAATTTACCTACATAAAATATCTTCTCTTACACAACTCCATTAACACTTGTCTACAGGAAAGATAATTTCTGTATAACCTATTAGTGTTACTTTTGATACTTATATTAAGATTATCGAGTAGGTATTTTGTTCATAAAATCAGGTATGAAATGAATTAGAAATCATATTTATAAACTGAACAAACATTTTAGAGGGTCCACCTGCAAAGGTTGAAACAGTAAACCGTTCATTCAATTTATTCTTTGACCTGATATTACTTATCGTCATGCGGTCGACTAGCTATCCTTTCGCATGAGCTGTCTTTCGTTTGTTTATACAACATGCTTGAAGTCTGACAAGGATGAAGCATACGTTCGATTGGTTACGTTTTAATACGTAGTGAGTGTTAATACGTACAGTCAACCAATTTGATACCCAAGTGTACCTATAATTATTATGTTTACTGTAATTCTTCATATCTACGTCACATAAATTATCCAATCAGATTGCGAGGCCTGCATCGCGCTTACGAAGTTTTTGTGATCGGTTCATATATATACAATTTCATTGATAGAACTGTCGGAGTGTCTATAGCTATACCGACCGATAGTTCATAGTACTCCTACCACTTAACATGTTGCGAAGCCTGGCCAGCTTTGTGATAATGACTTGGTAACGCGGTGGCGTATGCATACGATGCTTGGTTTTAATAACCCTAAGATGGGCAGGGCTAGTATGCACAACACACTACAACCCGGTGGGGGTAAACACAACACGCGGTGGCGTTGATATAGTATTTGCTTGGTTTTAATAACCCTAAGATGGGCAGGGCAATTACTATATCTCACACAACGAGAAATCTGTTACTATACACGGTCGGTAGTTAACGGTGATCTCATCCATACTTCTCACGTCAAAGTTTCTGGCCAATTCTGCGATGTGATTAGTGTGTCAAACACCGTAATAATCCTGTTAGCCCAGCACAGCTAAAAGCTCAATATTACCCAAGTCTGGCTATGATGGTGCTTTACGAGATCTGGTTCTCCAAGAACAAGATCTGGCGGGTTGCGATGCTAGCTAGCACCCGTTGTGTTTAAGCCTTTTGCATTTTTAAACTTGCATCTTTTTGTTAAATGAGTGCTAAAAGTCCGTTAATGCACTTGAAGTTCTGTTCCACTGCAACGGAGTACGAACTGTGAATCTGATACTATCCTAAACATGCATTGAGAGTTTGCATCAGATTATTAAACACGATGCCAAACACATAAATTAAACGAATCCGTCGGTTTGTCTGATGGCTACAGCGTTTATCTTCAATACGATGAATTAAAGCAAGATATATTATATACAACTGTAACTACTATTTGTATTCTGGTCCACATACGGATTCTACCCCACTCATGATTGTAGTTGGGTATTGGGAGGAACTGGACCGCGTCCGCGAAGTGAAGCGAAGCGAAACGAAGCAGTGGTCCAGAACTCCCAATACCTAACTACTGATATATCATGCTGAATGTACCTATAGATCAAGCTTTTTTATATGTATTTGTATTTCATCAGGTATTTGCCACTCGCATGTTTTCTGTCTTTAGCACATCGTTATTCCTCACAATACGTTCGTTTTGTATAACTTCACTGATATTTTAAGAGGATCTTATTTGACAATGTCTAGCCCAGTCTTAATAATTGCTGAAGGTCGTGTCGTTTCCGTCTTAAGCCTTTTTTGTATTTTTTTTCATCAGTAACTTCCAGCCCACCTCACCCTGTCATAAGATTAGACGATAATAACTTTATTATTCTCATTTTATCATGGCAACGGTTGCAAGAATAAATTCGATAAAGGGTACTCATATTTTCCAGATAAAATACTTCCAATACGCCATTTCAAGCAAGGGCATACAATGACTGACGGGAGCTATAAAAATGGCGCCGGGTTTTTGCTAACTACTAATCGATTTATAATGGCACTTTTACACACCAGTGTCGTTACGATGTCCATTATGAGGAACGATTATATCGAAGACTGATTTCTGGGTGATTAGGAACGGTGATTAAAATTCATATTTTCATTATAGTTAGCATACAAAAGGCGTTTATTGGGGCGGTAATGAAATTTACATTTATTAGAATCTAAGTGCAATATGGGAATTCCATTAACGGATGTTATTTTAAAGAAACACTATCGGTCTCTCCAATGATTCATAGTTTTTTGTGCGTTTCTACTGGTTAACATTTTATACATTTACTACTAGTACTAGCTTCTGCCTGCGACTACGTCCGCGTGGAACTCGTTTGTATCGTTGCTCCTTACAAACAATCACATCCTATTTCACCCCCTTAGACGATGATTCCCGGAATAAAAAGTATTATACTTATATGGTAATTCAGGTTCTACATTATATATTATAAATTAATTTTAATCCGCCGACCCGTTTTTGCGTGATTGAGTTCCAAACTTTAGCATTAATTACTTAGTAGGATTTGCAAATTTACAGGGACACGACTCGCTTGACAGACTCTAGCAGGCATTTTAAGTTTAATTAATAAGGTTAACCCACGATTTTCACTACGGTGGTAGAATTGTGCTGAAGTTTACCAACAAAGTAAAAAAAAAGATAAAATCTAAAGTGAAGGATAATCTAAGGTAGTTTAAGACGACGGAGGGGTTGATTCCTATCAAAAACTTAAAGCTATAGACCTAACAAGTGCCTGAAAAAAAATTGGTGCTTTTGTCCAGCGTGTCCACATTTACGACAATCTGTTCGAGCAATCTGCCCCACTAATTGTCCAGGCGTTGAAGCAAGTTAAAAATGTTTTGGAGCATCTTTTGCTAGTCCTTTTTTGAAATGGTAAATGTAACTTCACGATCAAAACTGAGTGAAGAAATAGTAGGGTTAAATGGCTCCTAACCTCACGGTAGCAATATTAAAGTGGAACAGGTGGCAGAATTAAGTTTCGCTCGTTCCAGCATGTACGATCTAATTAAGCGATCCAGTGGAGGGCATTTGCTTCGATACTTTATTAAATAACTGTCTGCTTAAATAGAAAAGGAAGCACTGGGCACCGTACCGTCTTATCTTAGTTCTGAAATGGGTTTTAAGTACTTTATCTATCCTGTAATGAGGATTTTAATTCGGTGGAAAGGAAACTGCTAGCAACGGAGTAAACAGTACTATTATTTAGCCGCCCACCACTGAATAGTTCAAAATGAGGATCATTTGTTTTAAGATCGAATGAAACCAAACAAATGCAACTCTATTCCAATTTAGAATTACATAAATAGGGGTGTAGACACTAAATAAAATAATCAATAGTGTATTTTCTTGAGAAAGGATTAAGAAATGAACCATAGTCAAATAGAAAAAAAAGCAACGCAGTTTTAAGAGGGGGTATGGTCTGTCCCTATGTGAAACGATTGTCATTTACATGACGCTCGAAGATCGTGACGCCACGATCTGCTAGAGTTTTCTCTCTCTAACAAGCAACATTAAAACTGTTGTATATTCGTAGTTTTTTGAAATATTTGATTGGGATTTTCGTCATTAGGCATATTTTTTTGCTTCCTTTCTTTTGAACTAATAATACATTTTGTGTCTACACCCCTATTCCATTGAAGAAGAGGTGCCTTGTAATAAATGGTTAAATGGTTATATACTAATAATAAAGAGGTAAAGTTTGTGAGTGTGGTGTGTAGCTTCGTCAGAGTTTGTACGTAGGGGTAAAAATCCGGAAAAACTTATCCAATTTCAAGTTTTTTTCACCAGTGTATAATAGAGCTTTATTCATCCCGCAGCTCCGTCTGAGTTGTCTGCAAATGACTGCATTACGGCGGGCGGAGATGCATGGGCAGCTAATATATACTAATAATAGCTTCCGCCCGTGACTTCGTCTGCGTGGACCCATGATTATAACTATCGTATATTTTAATCCAGGCTATAAACTATCTACGTACAATATTTGATGCAAATCGGTTCAGCCGTTTAAGCGTGATTAAGTAACAAACATCCAAACATCTAAACATCCAATATTTCGCATTTATAATATTAGTAGGATACTAAATACTAATAGTAAGAATAATAATAAATACTAATTAAGGCGTAGGGATGTGACGGCCCCATCGTCCACCAGATTACTGGCGCAATCAGTCAACGTAAGGCAGCTTGTGGCGGGCTGTTAGGGAGTAGCGACCCTACGTACCTGAGTGCTCCGGGGGGTGTCCTGTGGTCAGGCTGACCAGTTAGCGAGTCACCGTCTGCCAGGCGTCCGATAATTCATCCAATAGTTCAGCCACTAGTCCATCATTTCAACCCAATAACCCGTTTTATTTAGATTCCATCAACCATCAATAGTCCCTATACACCCCAGCGGGTGCTGTCTCTGTGTGCGTCCCATGACACGGGCAGGGACAGCATCCGCTCGGTGTACTCCTTGCATTTCATTAAATTGTCAAAAGGGCCTCTACGTGTTGGCTCAGTTGGTACTTTGTAGGTACCTAGCTCCACGCACGCCTCCCAAAGGTCCGGGACATCATTGTCCCGTGAACGGGAAATAAATACTAATGCTATACTCTTATAATAAAGAGGAAAAGCCTGTGATATTGTAGCATTGTATGTTTGTTAGTTTGGATTGAATGGGTAATCTTCGGAACTACTTATGCAATTTCCAAAATTGTTACACCCGCGTGGTAAATAGAATTTCTGGATGATTATAGGCTTTACTTTATCCCGCGTGCAAAGCATAAACTCACACAAATATTCTCAAAATGGTTAGCCAGAGGATATGAAATTTTATGTTAAGAGTCACTTCCATAGGATATTAATTTTCCCATCTTCCGTCATGACCGTTTTTTTAACGAGCATCCTTAGATAAGTACTATGGACGACAACATCAACACGCGACGGCAGAGCTACGTATCGCGTCATACGGAGATTATACGTAAGAGAAATATGTGATTATTTATAAAGACTTAGATTGTTTAGAGTAAATAAAGAACCCAGTAGTTAGAATCCCCATAGTAATTATTTACATAAAACACCCTCTCATAGGATTCATTTGATATTGTAAACATTAAAGTAAAATCCCAGTACAAATTGTATTAGAAAGAGAGAGGAGATGTTGCCTATGCGCGAGCGCAGCGCAGACTGGCCGCCATGGAGGGGAGGGGTGTATCGCGCCAACATGACCGTAACGAGAGCCGCGGCCACCGAGCTTGAATTAGAACTTAGTACGGCGCATTTTCACTTTGCAATTAATATGTTTACGTTTATACCTTTACAACGGCTCATCGTATCAGAATGGTTTATATATTGTTAGAAAGCTAATTAAAAGTTCTATTAAATGTTTAAACTTACAAATAAGTAAACTCAGTAGGTTCAGCGCAAATGATGAATAAGTGTTAAGAAAGGGACCGAATTACGGTTTGCCCGATTTCCATGTACGATTATTCAAATAAGAAAATATTTACGAACCCTACTGTACTTATAAGATCTCAAGCCATATTAGAACTTTGTAAATCAGCTTAGTCTTCCGCCCATTAATATGTATAACATCCCAATAACATCTTGCAATGTAAATTAGTCAAGTCAAAGTGGGCGTAACCTTTATTGTCTCACTCAGCACGTCTTGCTCGCCCACTAGCAGGTATAAATAGCAGGTACGGCCCGGAGCAAATCAGTGTCAATCGGAGCCTCCTGGAAGTCACAACAAGAAGAAGAAGAAAACTACAAAGTAATAGGAAGTTAGGGACTTGTAATCAAGTCACTTAGGGCAGTGATAGGGCAGTTAGGGAAAAGTAAATAAAAAGTCTATTTCTCGTTATTCCTTCTTTTATTTTGGTAACATCGATTACCCAAAGTGTCTGAGGACACGGGCGAAGCCCAAACACACCATTCGGGCGCCGAGTGGTAGTACGCGCTGTCCGTACACATAGGGGCGGAGCTCGTCCGTCGCCGACTTGTGTCACGGAGCGTGGTCGACGCACTGTCCGAGCACATAGGGGCGGAGCTCGTCCGTCGCCGACTTGTGTCTCGGCACTAGGTCATTCTTAGGTGACTGTGAGGGGCGAGCATTGCCGCGGCCGGTAGCGCGCGCGCTCACTCGCCCGGCCGACGCCGCCGAGAGCGGACGTCGCTCACAAGTACTTAGAACTTTCCGATTTGGCTGTAAAATTAAAATCCCCCCCGGCGTTCCCCAATTAGAGACTTTTCCTTATTCCCTGTACATTTCTAAACCATCTTTTAAACAGCGTTTTTAACTTTTGTTTCTTCACCTTTCAAAACATCTTTTCTTTTTCTTAAATAAATAAGATCAAATATTCAGCACTTGCTACTTACCACAACGTCCGTCCCCTCTCAATTAATCCATCGTTAAAACTTTGAAATTAGAACCAGGTAGCAGTTACAAAATTAAATGGCGAAGCTTAGGGATCGCGGTCTAAGGGGCGGGCCACTACCTTGAGCGACGGCGACAGCAGTACCGCTATTCTGTAACTTGTTTATTTTATGAATGACTATATTTTTGTTACATATGTGTTATGTGCTTTTGATCTTTGCTATTTACCTCTAAAGTTATGTAGTTATCTAACTTTATTATTTCTTATTTTAATATTGCTCTTAAAAGACGGATGGAGAGACGGTATGGTACAGACGAGTTCCCCAATATCTACACAGACAACCTTTCAAAAATATCTAAACAGAGACTTTATTGCTACTGACATAAGACACATGTGTAGATATTTTTGAAAGGTTGTCTGTATAGATATTGGAGAACTCGACTGTACCTACATGAATCAACATACGAATTATTTTTGGAGAAAATTTCAAAAAGCGTTCCTGTAATCCCTACACATAAAACGGTACGGTTATTATCCTTTTCTACATCCAACAAAAATTACACTCGGATGTCTCGGATATAATTCTCTGGAAGTAAGGTAGGTACTACTTCCTGCAAAATGTTTCGTGGTGAATCGGACAGGGGATCGATTTTTGACTTTCGAACGCTCCAAAATCAAATAAATGTAAATACGTTTGTAGTGTCAAAATGGCCGGCACTTACTTTTCACCAATAGAATTGAATACGAGTGGTCAATACCACTCGTTTTCGAATTTTCTATAGCTATTTCAAAATAGCATTTCTTAATTTTTGTCAGTTTTCTAGTGAAAGGGTCGAGCGCTCAAAAGTCAAAAATCGGTCACCTGCTTTGAAATCGTAGGAGTAATGAGACTGTACGTCGCGTGAGCTTGATGCCGGGTGGTGCCGCGGGCGCGCACGGTATCACACAGGCAGTCACCTCTACTCCGTACGCTGTCGTGAATGCTCAAGTGGCAGCAGTGATTTATTTGTATCGAGATCGACGGCTGTGAGGTGATGGATGCAAGGAAATCTAGTACCTAACCATGTTGTGTACTTTAAATAAGTCCGTCTGCAATTGCAATATATTTGTTTTTTATAAGTAAGTTAATTTAGTTTCTCGGCGTATTGGTTTGTCTGTAAATGCCGTTTAAATATAATTTATGAAAAAAAAAACATACAAATATCTTATGACGCCGCGGTTCGTACTAACTACTACTAAGTGGTAAAGGCTAAAAGGTTTCGTTAGGGGTAACGGAAAATAAGGAGAGCGTTCCGAAGAACAGGCCTGTAGCGGTGCGCCACGTGTGTAAGTGACATACCAGACCGCAGTCTTTCGCTTATAAGTGTGGCGCTCCGCTACCTCTCACGCTGTCGCTTGAACTCGTGGCCGATCCGTGAGGACCATAATAAAGCTTCTTTCGTACAGTTTAAGCGGATCATAATTGGGTACGTACATCAAACTTATTGTGATAGTGAGCAGAGTTTTCAAGCCATGTTCATGTTAGTTTTCTAACGAAGGGAGTAGGATGTTTGATTTCAGATAGAGCTGGTGGTTTTGAAATGATCCCATTATAATATTTCCACTCCTAAATATTTTCCAATCTCAATGTTGTTACGATATTGACATTTTGTAAGACTAGGTTAATACTTTGCTATTAATTATTTATAGGCACCTAAAATTCTTTTTTAAAAAGCGAAACCTATAGACCTAGATATATTATTATTATCCTGAAGCGATCGACATCAAAATCAAAGTAATTTGTAAAGATTTAGTTAGTGGATAACGTTTTTTTCCCAAAATGGAAATTTCATATATAAAGTACCGAGCTGCTAACTATACATACTTCCCTGTAAAGCTGATTAGTTAAACCGCATAAACGGCGTGTCCCCTGATATGATTTCATGCAATCAAAATTTTTATTATATGCACGGAAGCCCTTAACTATCGTCACCGAAAAACCGGGTTCCGTACCATATTCTTTTTCATCTGTAAAAACGGTATAAACAGCATTTGTGAAAATTTCAATTGTCTAACTATGTATCACGATTTATAAGATACAGCCTGGTGAGAGACGGATAGACAGACGGACGGAAGGACAGACAACCCTAACCGCTCGGCCACGACTTTGGTCTTAAGCGACCTGCGACCAGCGTTTTATCTGTTCATTGCGCGTGATCCCAACTAACCACAGTGCGTTGCGCATCTCGACCGCGCAATGAACAGATAAAACGCTGGTCGCAGGTCGCTTAAGACCAAAGTCGTGGCCGAGCGGCAAAGACGACTTTTGTTTCACACAATCTGTGTGACCCATCTAGTGCCTTTTAGTAGAGACATTTATTGTATTTCAGTCTGTGTTCATTAAGAGATGTGAACCATAATTTCTGATCACATAAACCTCTCAAATTGAAACTTAATCCTATTCAGTGAAATAGTATCCGTTCGTTACCTAGTCACAGAGCTTGGGAGTGGCAGGTTAATTAATTTATTGCA
The DNA here is from genome assembly GCA_945867215.1 of Epinotia demarniana. NCBI lineage: Eukaryota > Metazoa > Arthropoda > Insecta > Lepidoptera > Tortricidae > Epinotia > Epinotia demarniana. Next base: position 23,346,129 of record OX244267.1, on the reverse strand, counting down.
TATTTTGTAGCAGAATCCAACTTGTTTACACATGTCAGAAACATAATAGGTACCTAAAAGACTAGAACTGTTATCTAGATGGACTCTGAAATTAATTAACTTCGTTTTGTTTAGTGACAATCCTTTGTTACCTAAATATTAACATACTTTGCCATGCATATCCTGTATATCGTAAATCGAGATAATTAAGCAAATCCTTAAATGTAAATAAATAAATATCAGGGGTAATAGATACAAATACAAAGAAAACCCCCAAGACCCGGAAACAAATATTGATGCACTCACTCATATAGATACACAAAAATATCTGCTGTTACCGGGATTTGAACCCAAGACCGTCAGTTTTACAGGCAGGGCCAACTACCCACTAGCACTAGGCTCTAGCGCTCGTCAAAATATGTATAAAGTTATACGTAACTAGCTGCCCGGCTTTGCCTGCATATTATAAAGAACCCAGGCAAACACGCGGCATAAAACATAGTCTATCCATCGGAAGCACTCCACCTGGCCAGCACAACGCTGAGTGGCTGAGATGGAACCGTTTCGTGGCAATGTTGTTTTCTATATTGTTTTTTTGATGTATGTGCATGTATGTGTTATTGTCCAGCCGAAAAGTCCATTCTACACGCAGGTGTTTGTTTGAAATGGGATGTTGGGTGATAACCCATTACATACAAACTTACAACGCTACAATCAGAAATGAGAAATCAGAAAATTTATTTGCTTCGGATACAGTCAGAGGGTTCTTAGAAAAATGTTGCGCACAGTGTATTTAGCCTGCGAGCAGGCGTGCAAATCATTAAATAATATATTTTACGTCACACCTGGCCATAATGCGAGTTTTACTGCACGCTGCGCGTACGGAAAAACTCGCATTGTGGCCAGGTGAAGACGTAAAATTTTGTACTTACCACGGGCGTAATACGGGCGGGTAATTCGTAAAGCTCAGAGCGCATATTGATGGCCCTCACCTTCGGCTCCGGCGACAAACACCTGCGCTCTGGGGCATTCAAGAATTCACCGCCCTAGGTATACGTAATGTACTATTTCATATCTCATGCTCTGAAAGTGGGTCGTTGTTGTTCTAAAAAGTACGCTGAAAGTAATACGTTTCTGTTCTAGTGCAGAAAAGTAGTGTATTCCAGTTAGTCCTCGCCTTATAAACACTATACGGGAACTAATTCTAATAAATATCAATACGTACCCCGCCACTGACGGGTGCGTCCCACGAGATATAACAACAGTATATATAATTTCATATTAATAACGTTCACAAGATATAATGAACGTTAGCTATAACAACAATACCAATACTTTTATAAGGAATAACGGTCAATAGCCATAATAATCACATTATATAACGTTTTTTTCTATAACACTCAAATTGAATAATTTCATTTCGTATAACGATCATAACATATAATATATTTTCGTATAACATACATAACGTATAACGATCATAACGCATAGTATATTTTCGTATGAGGATTACAATACAGAAAATTAGGTTAGGGCGGTAAGTAAAAGGGGGGCTCGGGGGCGAAGCCCCCCGCAGTAAAAAACAACAAGTACTCTTATCAATGGTGTGTAGGTTAGGTTAGGGTTGCCTTGTGTCCCTTAGAGCGGAAATAGACACCCCGCGAAGCGGGGTGGCGTCGACACGCTGGTGTTTAGGTAAGGTTAGGTTAAAATTATTGGGGTGTTTGATATAAAAATAAATTTAATTTCAATCTTAAAAATGTTTAATGTTTTTTTATTCAAATTCATATATATTCCATCATACGGCATTGCTATTAAAATAACTGAAGACGATTATAATATTTATAATATACGAGCAATATACTTTTTGATGTTAGATAAATTGAATAATATATGTTATAAACCTTAGGTGTTATAAATATTATACGCTTTAATCGATATATCAATTGATATTATGTCTTAAGTACGTTATACTTTACGAAATTATATATTTTGTCATTATACCTTTCGTTCGTTATGTGCAATGAACGTTATACTAAACAAACTTATACACAGTGAGCGTATATATTATGACCGTTATATGATTAGTTGTTATACCTCGTATTACTTACCCCCACTGACAAAGGGAAATACTTTTATACTTAGGTACTAGTTCATAGAATTTATTTTATTTAATTTAATATAAGTTTATGTTGTAAATTCATTACTTTTATTTTAGCTAAAATATCCACTGTGGTCTATGAGGTGGTGACAAATGGAATACAGCCACAATGCTTTTTTTTAAACTCAAAGTTGTCAGAAACACATACAGCCACTCTTCAACTAATACCTATAATAAATACAAATAGTATGAAAATATTTGAATAGGATATTTTCTCGGCTATCACAATTAAATTATGACAGTATGTTATTCATATAGTTTTCACTTAGGAAATACGAATATAATACTATTTGGTTATAAAACGAAAGCAATATTTTTATTTTTAAAATTAAAATCGTAGTTGTATTATCTGTGTCACGTGACCGAATTACATCATATAACCATAAACGCGAGCGAGACAGATATTTGCCTCTTTCTTCAGGATAGGTGAGATGGCACTATTCTTTCGGCTCGGATGACGTCACGATAATGGCGGCTGCCGTTTTTGAATTGTATGCTTTGAATAAACTTATTGTTTAATTTTCAGTCTATGTTTTTTTCACCTTCCTCGTATTCGATATGAAAAGTAGATTGTTTAACTCGGATGAAAGTCACCCATTTCTGACTCGAACCATTGGCGCTCTCACTTCGTTCTCACCTTCGGTTCGGGCCACAAACACCTGCGATCTGGGGCATTCACGAATTCACCGCCCTAGTTACGTAATGTACTATTATGTCGCAACTAAATACATTATAAGAATTCAAATGTCAAATGTTATAAATAATTTGGAATAGTATAGTAGGGCACTTTCAGGTGATAATGTGGAAATTAACATAGATTTAGGTATTGAATTAGTTCCACTCGAGCACCTTCAGGCAGGTATTATGCACAACCTACCTGTTAACTGCTGTGAGTTTTCTATTTCCTGCTAACCAAAGATTGTCTGGAAAAGATCGCTCTTTAGCGATAAGCCCGCCTGTTGTTGCCTTGTTTTATATTTTGTTAATGGTTTTTTTCTCTCTGTGGTGCACAATAAAGTATATTATGTATTACTATTATTATTATTATAGATAGAGACACGTTCGGACTATCTAAACCAATGACAATAAGTTTGTACAGTTTCTATGTACCTTATTAAATACGTGCAAACTTAACTGTAATCGATTTCTCACACTGGAATTGTGTTAAGATGCAGTATGCGGCTTACAAGGGAAAACTTTGCTTGTCCTATTTACTAATTATAAATGCGAAAGTTTGGATGTTGAGATGTTTGTTGCTGAGTCACGCTTAAACGGTTTAACCGATTTTAATGACATTTTGCACTAAGATGGTTTATAAGCTGAATTAAAAGATAGGATAGTTTATATCCCGGGTCCACGTAGACGAAGTCGCGGGCGGATTTATATATGACGGCGGCCGATTGTAAAATCCGCCAGATCACGAAATTCCTAGGCATATCCTGAAACGCCGCAATTTCATGATATGTCTAAAAGGTGGCCAGGCTTATCACGATGTGCCTGATAAACAATACGGCAGCTATCGATTAGAGCAACGCGTTCGTCGATATTCCTAGCTCTATACCGGGCACATCGTAAAATAGTTTCTTTCTTGGCCATTGGTGGCACCGCGTATGCGATGGCGGCCGTATTTGTTGGGAGCCAATAATCAGGGCGAACAATTGGCTTGTCATAAGTGAACTCTGTCTTAGGTCGGTTAGGTTAAGGTTCACTTGTGCCCGTCAGACCAGAAATAGACTACCCGCGCAGCGGGGTGGCGTCGACTTGCTGGAGATTATCAGTCCGCACTCCTTAGTTTTATTTTATTTACCTACTTCAATTTTGGATACCTTACATGTAACGGTGAGTATTGAACGATATGGCGGCGTTTCATGATATGCTTAGGAATTTCATGATCAGCCTAAACGTCACTGGCTTGGCCAAATCATGAAATGTCGGAGTTTCATGATATGTCAAGGAAGTTCATGATCTGCCTAAACGTCACTAGGCAAATCGTTAAATGGTGAATTTTGAACGATATGGCGGATGTCACTCAGCCAAATCATGAAATGGCGGCGTTTCACGATATGCCTAGGAATTTCGTGATCAGGCGGATTTCACAATCGGCCGCCGACATATAAAAGGTGCCATCGAATTAGGTACCAATATTTTAAGAGGTGTTACATTACATCAAAACAATTACCTTTAAGTAGAAATTAAGATAACTTTTTGTATGATATTTTTGTTATAATTTTCATAACAAAATAAATAATTTAAAATTTCGTCAAAAATAACCATCCTGTGTATTTAACTGACAAGGTGTTTAACACTTGCTGTCAAGTGAACACCGCTGTGTGTGACACACGTCAATGATTCGCGGTAAAATTGTTAACTATCTCATTAACAGGGTGTTTTTACGCAGTAATGTTGTTTCCTTATTTATCTTCAAAAATTAACTCAATCTATTAAATATTTCTTATATAAATAGACTCCTAGAGACGAGTACTATAAACTCTAAAAGTATTGGTACCTAATTCAAAAGCACTTTATATAATGAATTTGTGCAATAACGGTTGCGCAATAAAGTATTTACTACTGTTTTATCGAACTAATTTGTTCGGGCATATATCCTTATCTCGCTCGTTACGGTCCTCGATCTTCAGCTGTTTATCCACCGTTACCGATAGTACTCCACTATACTATAAATATACCTACGACGTCATTAGACACATTTAAGCCACCATACCACTGAAATTTTATTTTTCATACCTGATATTCAGAAATGAGTCATTGTGGCCCTCGGATGAGGGATTTCGATTTTCTTCATAGAACGTAGGGAAACCAGTATTTGTGTCACTCGATAGCAATAGTACATTATGTACCTAGGGCGGTGAATTTGTAAAATCCCCAGATCGTAGGTGTTTGTGGCCCGAACCGAAGGTGAGTATATAGTGCATTCATCCTTACTCGTCTTATTTGTTAAACAACATTCTAACCTCAAAATGCATCTTTTTCGGATAGAATAGCAATTTTGTGAGTATTAGACCATGCCGAGACGACGCGACTAGCAACGCTTTTTTACGATAAAATAGCTGCTATAGTCTAAAAAGATACATTTTGAGGTTAGAATGTTGTTTACCAAAAAAGACAAGTAAGGATGAATGCACTATAATATAATATAGCTGTGTGTAAAAAGTTTGACACAACTTTATTTCTCGGGTAAGATCTGTCAGATATGAATGGCATCAAATATAATGACCTCCAAAAAATGCTTTGATACCCTAAGCTCTTTTACCAAAAAAATATGCTGAACACCAACAACAATAATAATTCTACCATTACAATTAGTACTAGCTGTTTTAGTAACGACTGCACATTAAATTGTATTCGAACACCAATTTTAGTAAATGATCACCAAATCTTTGCGACCAAATTAAAACAATACTTCTACCCAAGTAACCCATTATAATTGCCATAAAACATATGAATATTACCAAATAAAGTATAATGATGCCGATTTACAAGTGCTACCAAAACCCGAATCAGCGCACCCTACTTCCACGTGGTCTTGTCTGTCCTACCCCTAGAGTGTATAAGCTCGCGAAGGAGGTCCTGCGTTGAACGCCGCACGAGGCCCAAGTGAAGCGAGTTGGGGAAGGAAGTGAGCGAAGCGAGCCGGCGACCTCCCGAGCGGAGCGTAGGTCGAGTGCGCACGTGAAATGAAGGGCCGACGAAGCAAGTTTCTGGAGGGAGCCCGGGCGGACAGCGACAGACTGAGTCCCAGAAACGAAAGCGAAAGCTCTGTCGAATTTAGGAAATTATTTTACTATTTTTGATTTAGCAATGATTTATTAGGATAGCATTTTCTTTAATAGGATAGTAAGATGTTATCATTTGGGTTACTATTTTACATTAGAATGGAGATAAATGTTTGGTGACCATTTACTATTTTTGGCAGTAAAAAGTATTGGCGTTATATTTTACTATATCTGGTGGTTCGTTAAACATATGCCGATATGGATGCTGGTGACAACCTACAATAAAAAAGTACCAATGCATCTAAAAATCTAAAGGGACGAAAAAATCTTTAAAGCGTGCCTTTGATTCAGCTAGGTGCAGGAATAAAACGTGTATGGGCATTTTATACCACGGTTCAGCTTGCTCGTAAAGCGATTCCGAATGAATAGAGGTTTTAAACTAAGTACAATGCCCGAGCCGACTTCGCGGTTAGCATAATTGATCGATTATGCCGAGCCTTTTGCAAGGTGAGTTTGACGAAGTTGTAACGATTTAAGGTAGCTTTTTTTATACCGATTTGGTATAAAACTTATATATTAGATGTAAATATCAAAATTATAAAAAAAATCTCATGAATGTGATTAAAAAAAATTGCTTGCAATGTAAGATCTTGCTTCGACGGGAATAATAATAATAATAATAATATATTCTTTATTGCACCACAACATAAGAAAAACATACTAATACTTTTAGGTATACGTTTTGGATGGAATGATAAGAAAAAATGTGTGTTTTTTTTAACTAAAACTTTGAATTCGTAACTCTTTGTTCTTTTGATTGTATTCACCTAGAAGTTCTATTTTATCATCGTTTCAAGCGACTACAGTCAGAAAGTAAAAAATAATATCAAATACTGAGTATTAGTATTTTTAACTAAACACCTCTCCGTTTACGAGGAGAGGGGTATTGACATTCAAAACTCAGCAAAACATATTCATACTTAGAACGATAACAGGACCGTTTTCCCTAACCGGGATTTGAACCGGTAGGTACGTTTCGCAGGCAAGATAACCGATAATAACCTAGTCTGTCCACCGGTAGTCGATACAATGAAATCAATAAAAGCTTAGATACTCGAAAAAGTCTAGTTACGAACAAAAGAGGAGCGCAAACAAAACAACTGGCATAAAATATACCGATAGGCAACAGCCAGGAACGTATGAAAAAATCTTGACTTTTATTCAGTTGTTTGTCCATTCCATTCTCTCCCGCTCTCGTTAAGTGGTTTCTATTGAATTGCTTTAAACTCGATACATCTGCACGTATAGCCTTGTAAACCAATGCAATTTTATGGTGACTTTTATTCTTCTCTGTTGGGCTATCAAATCTTGTGATTGGTTGAGCCACTCTGATTTAGCGTTTTTCATGAAAATTCATGCTATCGGGAATTTTCGCTTTGGATAAGTGCCATTGACTTAACGGGTAGTTGATTGTAGATTGTGTCTTAAGGGAGCAAAATTATATATTATATTTACGATGAGGGCGGTATATTAAAAACTGAGTGAAAAACTAACTGACTAGGACGTCGGACGTACAATACGATTAAAATCTGTTAACGATTCGGATTGTATATCTATCTTGCTCGTACTTATGCGATTTTAATAAGAGCGTGCGACGGGTAAAAGCCGAATCGTTAACTGATTTTAATCGTACTTTACAGCATGTCTACCACGAACATCGAAAATTGGCTTTGACGGAAAAACCTTTTTGTCACTCCAATATGCACGTGTGACAGAGATGGAAATACATATCCGCAAACGTTCGATTTTCGTGGTACCAGGGCCTATACCACGAACTACTTCGTTTCCCTCTCTATTACTCTCGCATATTTGAGCCAGATCGCCTAGCCTCGCTGGGCCTAGTTCGTGGCCAGCAAGTAGACAGCAAATTTAAGGCTGCGTTTCCACTAGCACTGAGCGAGGATCAGTAGTACAGCGTATGATAATCGAGAATTTGGGGTATTTTGGGAAGATGCCGTTTTCTGAATCAATTAAGGGAATTCAAATTTAGGGTATTTTGGGAAAAGAGCCTTCTGTGTATCGGCTTTTATGAGCTTCAATCCATTTGGGATTAGGCCATATTGAGAAAAGTGCAAATGAAGAACGGTTCATATTGGCAATAAGTTCATTTGGGTTTCGTTCATTACGACATTAGTTTTTATAATATTGGAATCTATTGAGAATTGGTGTCTTTTGAGTTTAGTGTCGCGTGCACCGGATTGATTATTTCAGGGTAACCACGAATCAACGGTGGTTTGAAAGTAAAATGAAGCACGCGGTTCGAGTCAAGCCCCAGATTAAGTCAAGCGTCACATGGGGGTGTTTAAATAAATTATTGCTGCGGTGTTCTTCAATATTTTAAAGGAAGATTATGCGTAAGATTGTCATATGTCGTATCGACTGGAGATTATGAGGACGGTGTTTACCTTTTTACGTCATTTAGCAGCGTTTCATTTTATTTTGTGTATGTATATTGAGATGTTTTTGTTGGAAAATGAAAACATAGACAGTAGTCGTTAAGTCAAATTAGAGGCCTTCGGGCGGCTTCAGAACTTCTAACAGTCGAGTTGCCCACTCACTTGACAAAGGTGGGGACAACTGTAAGTCGCGTCCGCAAAAGCTACCTAACACAACCCTGCACGTGTTCCCTGGGTGGTACTAAAGAGTGACAAACTTTGAAGGCCAAAATATACGATAAAAAAACAGACAAACATCCTGGGCACACATTGGCCGAGCGATATGGAGTCTCCGACTCCATTATGGTACGATAAAGTAATCCTATTATACGTTGATGTAAGGAGAATCTTTTCCCTCTTACTAATAATGACACGGTTCAACCCATGTATTAAATGTCACTACCGGTGACATGTTTCGAAACACTGTGGGCGCCACGTCTCCACTATATAGTTGGAACACATACGCAGCGTGAAGAAGGTGTATGTTAGGAACTCGGCTGTAGCGGAACATCCCATTTCATTCGATTCAACAAGTATTAGTGTAGTAATTAATTTCATTCGATTCAGTAATTATTAGTGTATTAATTATTTGCATCATTTCATTATGTCTCACGAAAGTTTCAATTCGATTATTCTTTTCCTATTCCGCAGAATTCTTCATCATCATCGTCAGTTTATTGACTTCCCACTCCCACTGCTGGGCACAGACGTCATCTTTCAAAAACTGCTGGGTTTCTGAACAATGCAATAGTAGTAGTAAACTTAGTAAAAATGTGTTCACATGTATGTTACTTTCGTAAAACAACTGTCTAAAGGAACCTAGAATATGATATTAACATACAAGTTCATCTATGGTTCTTCATTTATCTAGGATATCATAAGGAAATATTGAACAAAGTAGTTTTACTCATTTCCATCTTTAAATGCCTTTCAAATATGACAATACTAATGTTTTTGCGTTTCAAAATGGTTTTTCCTGGAATCGCGTGTGTGTACGCACCATTTTTCTTACCTGATATGGCATAGGGTAAAGTTTATCAGTTTTCTCTAAATAAGATAATGCCTGACCTTAGCCTTTTCAGACGTCAACATCATGACAGATTTGTATAAGTAGTTTGCCTCTAACCCTTAAGTTTTACTAACCTGGAGGCTCCAGATACAACGCTACTCCTAATGGATTTCCATTAAGCACAATTGGGTCGGAAACGTCGGGTTTCCGTGTATCTAACAATACGGAGAAACGCTCTGCGAAACGGTGACTCAGTCTCAGTGCTATGAGTTTGCATTGAATAGGCTTCAGTGGAACTTTCTCGATGTTTGGAAACTCAATGGTGGCAAGCTGGTACGTAATAGGGAATATGCATGTGATTCAGAAATGGACAAAAAAAAACATGAGTAATCTTTATTGCTCAATAAACATACACACGTGATTATTTTTACAAATGATCACGTTTCTATTAACAAATTTAATTATTTAAAAGTTGTAATCTTTTTCAAATTTCCTCGCAAATTTCCAAAACGCAACGCTATTGGCGGAGCGAATCTTGACGTCACCGTACACTCGGTGTCTACTGTCAACAGGTCGTTTGTATGATTATTGAAAGTAATTCGCAATGTTTTGCCGCTGTTTATGATAAATAATCAGTGTTTTTTGGGAATTATTAACTGAAAACAGTGACTCCTTGTGAAAAAAGATTCACCACAATGACTGGAAGCGATTTTGTCAAGGCACAATGGGATAATCTGCCTAAAATTGATGTGTTCATGATGACTAAGTACGTACTTACCTCGTAGAGGTGCCTTTCTTAAATAAGGGGAATAAAAAACTAGTACATATGTATATTATATAAACAAAGATATGTAGGTGTTAGGAATGTTGCATGCTGAAAACATCTTTATGAACATAACAAACTAGGTTGTTTTCGTCAAGGGTTATAAATAAAACAAATTTTCAACACAATTGCTCGTAACGTACCTCTTATTGTTTCGCTTTTAGGCTCATAATCCTGGATATTAAACACGGTTGTTTTATAATTATAAATAAATAATAATAAATAAAAACTTTATTTAGTTACAACAGAAGTTATTTGTACAACAAAAGTGTAGTTAAACCTAGTCACACCGTTATCTAGTTGTAATTTGCATTATTGGTGCAGAATGAAGTCCTTTACTTCCCGTACTAGTTATAACTGTATCACGGTGAAGTAAGATTCGTCAGCCAACATCAAAAGGCATTTAACTGATAATATACTTAAGTAATGTTTTTACATTATATGCGGTAGATTATTTTTCTTAGATAACATTTTAGGATGTGGAACATAAGTTTAGACTATTTTTTGGTAACTTAGATAATTAACAATGTAGGTAGGTTGGTACTTGAGACTATGTGAGTTGGCCGAACTGCATCAAAGCCATCCATTCAAAAATCAACTCTAGAGTTCAAGGCACAAGATACTAAGTCCGATGACAGCTTCATTACAAGTTGGCCATATTCAATAATCTCAACCATGATTATTAAGAGTTAGCTTAATGCGTAAACAAGTAGCATATATGCAAAAAAGACAGATGCATTTGGGCAACTTAATATTCTACTTTCAAATATATTTAATTCTTATCTACTATTAAGTACTAGTATGTGTGCGTATGTGGAATGTGTATTTGAGTGTGTGTGGGTGTGGGTGGGTGTGTGTGTGTATGTGAGTGCCATTTACTTTATCAGTTTTTCTGTCTCGTCGTAGCTGAGTGAGTTCAAAAAGATATCCAACACCCTTCTACATTCATACAAATTTAAGTCACGCAATTTGATGTATTTACTTATACGATTATATAGTTTAGGCCCGAGATTTTTTTGGAATTTACGAGAGAATGCTGACTTGGATGTAGGGATAGTATAAACAAAGTCAAGTCGGCGGCGTGTTGAAGAATAGTCAGGCTGCTTTTGGTGCTGGGACAATATTAGGCTCTTTATATACAATTGCCGAATTGTAAGCACTGAGCTATCTTTATATAGGGCCTGAGTCGGATATGTAAATTTTTTAAATGACATTAATTTAAGAACCGCGCTAATTATAACATTTATAACATTACAACACTTGTATTAACCATAACTGATATGATAACAACCCGATAAAATCACGTTGGCACCTTGCAGCAAGATATATGCATGAACATGGTGTATTCTTAAATTAACCGGGTTGTTAAGAATGTACAGCTTTTTTTTTTAATTCTCGGCAAATGGATTCTTTCTCGATTAAACAAATTAAATCCTTTTTGTGAATTAATTGACTATTTCTTTTTGTATATGATATAGAAACGTTTAAATTAGTAAAACTATTCACTTTTGATAACATTTTACATAAATTAAATACAGATAACATTTTAAAACGAAAATATTATTTTATTTTGTATTGGCTGTTTAGAGATTTCTGTGCCCACGTTGCGCAAACTTCACGAAAAAAAAACTGTTGCGCGCCATTATAGGTTATTTCACAAATATTTGTAAAATTGTTTATGCATGTTTGGTTATTATTATTATCAAAAATGGTTGTTGACTAGTGGTGACTAGAAAAGTGATAAATAAATAGAATGGACGCCACTGAAAATTCTTGGCGATGTGCAATTGTGAGTAAAAACCTGTTATCATCTTAATGATTTACTTAATGTAAAGTAAATAATTTGGCAGGCCTGTTCATTTTTATGTTATGAAATGATTTTTTCCTCGCAAAATTTGTTGAAAAACGTCGTATGATACACGTGAGCTTTGATAATTACATCATCGGCTTCCTTATCACGCGTGAACAATTTCGCCTCTGATGTAATTATCAACATACCTCACTTGTATCACAATGTACTTACTATTTGTGTAGGGCACTCAGTAAAAACAAATAAGCTTAAGTAGCTAAAACGTTTCGTGATCAAAATCAACAAACGCAGTCTGCTGTAGATCAACAAAAATCATAATATTTGTAACATTAATAACTATAAAATTGGGAATCAGAATAGTTTTATGATAAGTACCTATATAATTAAATTTTTAGGTTAGGTTATTGTTTATATTGTTCGCGAATCCTAATAAAAAAAATTTTAGGTACAAACATATTTAATCACAATTTATTATCTCTCCTCATCGCCTTACACCATTTTTTCCTTATATTTGCATCTTTGGGCATATGAAAATATATCACGTCAGGTGTTTAATGTTATTTTTACACATACAATATTTATAATAAGCTTTTGTGTGCCCTTCCGTTACAATAAGTTGATCTTACGAGCTTTAATCACTCACTTTTATTAAAACTATGAATCAAACACTTCGTTGTAAAATTATTCTAAGTGCACGGTGACGTCACAAAATGAGCGCGCCAAAATAACGGCGTTTTAATCGTCCGAAAATGATAGTACTTTTAATTAATTTTTTTGCTCATTTAATAAGATTGTGAAAGTGTTATATTTTTTTCGGGTTATATAATTACTTATAGAATAGTAAAAAAAAACGAAAAAGCATAATTATTTGAGGGAGGAGTCACTTTTATTTGTATGTATGCACCTAAGCACTTAATTGTACCTGTACACACACAACACAATATAACTGGGATTTACAACCACGCGTAGCAGTCGGTTATTCCACTTTGTGGGTGTGACGTAAAATACAGACAATGGTAACCCTCGCTGGGTCAAGCGTACCCGCGGAGCAGTCTTGTTATACTCGTAGAGTAATAGTGATAATTTAATACACTTGATCATGTTCAGTGTTCCATTCGCGATATTTCTCGGACATGGTTATCCTCACTTCCGTGCCTGTTTCAAAAGAAGCATGACACAAAGATTATATTGGAGCCTAGTTGGTAGTGAATGTGCCTACGAAGCTAGAGGTCCTGGGTTCGAATCCCTGGGTAAGGACAATATTTGTTACTGAGTCATGGATGTTTTCTATCTATTTATGTATTTATTTATCTATATAAGTATGTAAATCGTCGCTTAGTACTCATAGGACAAGCTTTGCTTAGTTTGGACTAGACTAGGTCGACATGTGTGAGATTGCCTAATATTTATTTATTTATTGACTATGTTGCTCTTGTTCGAAAAAGTTCCTTCGTACCAGCTTTAACTTTAAGCAAGTTATTATTGCTAGTTTAACGGTTTTTGCAAGCGTTTAATTAACTTGCAATGTATGTGACTATGTTTGTTCGGGTGGAATCTTGCTACTAAACTTTGAATCAGATATCTTCAGCCGATTAATCTGAAATTTTGGGTTTAAGTATAAGCAGATTGGATCACAATTCAATAATATATAATGGTACCATTGAGCTGATCTAAGAATGCAGACTGAAGGCGGCTATGGGAATTCAGGACCTAACAAACGTAACTCCGTTGATTTTGGGCTCGTTAAAATCGTCTCAACGAGTAGTCAGTGATGGTTTACAGAAAAGTACAGTTAGCAATAAAAGCTTGTACCGAAAATGAAATTTTTGTCAGAAACTTATTAAATATATTAATATCAGAAAATTGACACAAGTTGACCAAAGAAGCTTGCATTAATGTGCGAGCATGCTTCCAGCTAATATGAAAGAATGTCTTTATTTGCACCTGACTTCTCGGTCCAGGAAAACTCTATGAATTTCACCTGGACATGAACCAGTGAATAATTCTCTTCTTCTTCGTCGGATCCTCATGACTGAGGGTCGTGACTACAGGAAGTCGTTATTTTGCGCACTAATGCTCTCCAGGCCAATCGGTTTTCGGCCATCCGGATAGACGTCTGCAAGTTTCCTTCGCAGATTTCCTTTACTGCGTCGGTAGAACGGGTTGGTGATCTTCCACGGCTCCTTTTCCCTTCCACGTGCCCCACAACTATGAGTTTTTCTAGGCTATCAGGTTCTCGTCTGGCCACGTGTCCGAAAGACTGGAGGAGTCGTTGCATGCATATAGCGGATAGACGGGACTTAATTTGCAATTCGGAAATAATTGACGCATTGGTGCGGCGCGCAGTCCAAAGCAGTCCGCAGTGAATAATTACGGTGCATTCAAATCAAGTCGTCCGTTTCCCGAATGAGCCTCCAGCGGATTGTTTTACTGCTGTGTACAAGTCAGTGACACCGTATTGTTTAAGACTGCGTGATTTGGATTAATTGAATCGGTGTTTGGGGATGCATAAAGCTTTGTTAACTTAAGGTGGACGAGGGCTGTTAAATGAGTATGGAAACGCTCATGCTTTTTATGGAGACAACTCCTACGTATCGGGATTTGTTTGTGTTTAAAGCGCTCCAATAAGCTAAATAGAGTAAAATCTTATTTATTAGGTCACTTATTAGCTGCATATGATATGGCTTTAGTCATCGCCAGCTTCTGGCCCCGCAAAGTCTAAACCAAAGACATAGGAACCCACCGACACGGGAGGAAGAAGAATAACGTATCGTTGGCGCGGCTGATTTGGATATCCAAACGCATGGAAAATCAGCGAGAGAATGCGCCATCCGGAATGGAAATCTATGCGAATGCGTCCGTTGGTCGATGCATGGGACTACGGCCAAGTGGAAGGTACATATGACACAGCCCTTAATATGATCAAAATAATATCCATTTTTCGTAGAGACAGACAGCGTGGCGCGTCGGTGAATACCCAGCATAAGCGTATTTCAACGCATGTGTAGCAACGCTCATGACTCTTAAAATGTGTTTTTAATGATATTTGGTGTCGTGTGACGACATAGCATCAAATAAGTAGAAGCGTCTACACGTGTATGACAGTCCCCTTGTAAATACGTAACATAATCTGTCACTATCTGAGAAGTGGCGGTGATGACATATCCTTTCACATCGATAAACATGGATTAAAAGGCCAGCAGGAAGTATCTAAGAAATTCTTGAAATTCTGACATTTTCATTACCATCAGCAATAATCAATAAAAAATGGTCTGGAGACTGAATTAGATTACATTTGAAATAAATAAAATAAATAAATAAATATTTGGGGACAATCTGACACAAATCGACCTATTCCCAAACTAAGCAAAGCTTGTAGTAGGGGTACTAGACGACGATAAACATACTTATATAAATAAATAAATACTTGAATACATAGAAAACATCCATGACTCAGGAACAAATATTCATGCTCATCACCGAAATAAATGCCCTTTAAATAATTAATATTATTTTCTTTAGGTAAAATATTTTTCCGCATTACAAATTTCACAACTTAAGGTGTTAAGGGTACGTCTTGGTAGACTTGATGAGATATGATAGAGAGACTTGAAGATCATGACATTCAAAGACTGTTTGTAAGAGAAGAAGACAAGATTACAAACATATTATTAAACAAGATTAAAATTTCTACGTACTTATGGTCAAAAGGTTACTTGGAAGCGTTAAAACTAGAGCGCAGTAGATGTAGTCTTAGCAACGTGCAGTTAGGGAGCTCTAAGTTGTCTGGGAAACACTAGTTTAATCTGCGGTGCATCCTAACGTACTACGGCCTATGAGGTGAAGTTCCTAGCAGCCGGTCAAGCGTTTTCTTTGTTACCCCAATGAATAAAAGGGTTATTTTATTTTATTTCACTCTTACATTTTGAGCACATTTGGTTTAAGTTATGTATGCCAACATCATAATTAGGTAAAGTTTGTAGATGTGAAGCTTCGTGAGTTTGCATGTAGGGAGTAATCACCTGCAGGTCGATCACGTAACGCATTGTACGTACGTAAGGTAGATCTAAATGTTAATTTTATATGGAAATATGACAGTCGTATCTACCTAATATAACGCGCGTTCAAAACGTTACGCGATTACCCCTCTGAACTAATCCGATTTTTTTTTCTTATCATCAGTATAGGACTAGGATTCTAGGGTACGCAGGTGAATGCCAAGAGTGATCCTGCGGCGCCCCCTTAAGCCCTTTAAGGGCGGAGCCGGATCTCGTTACTGGTATTAGGCGGTAGTCCACAGCTTTATAGCTTGGTTAGTTCTTCATACCTTTCCTGCCCCCCGATTTTAAAACTTGTCTTAAGCTCACGTCAGCGCTCACACACAAACATATCTTGACGCCGCGTTGCGTAGTAATAGTAACTAAGCGTAGGTAGAGAGAGGTCTATAAGTTTCGTGACGGGTGACCGGCGGGGTGAACTGCATTAGCGCGTGGCGAATAACTGTGAATTTCTTGCGCCTTAGATTGCGTTGTGTATTAATACGTGGACGGAGTCGCACGAGTAGCGGGTAGTAGTGTAGTGTAGTAGTGATATGGACGAAAATCGGAACGTTTGAGGACAACAAAACAGTATTATATATGAAGAATTAGAGAAGACCTTATTTAAAAGTTGTCGTCAAGTATACATGAAAACTCATCAAACTCAACTATGAAGTTGGGTCTTAGTCATCGTATCTCTCTACGAATAACTGATCTTTGAACTTGGACAAAATGACGATGACCTGTAAAAATTGTTTAATGTTATTGTTCGGAGAAAAAAAAGAAACACGTGATTTGATCTTAATATCACGTGGTCGTTTTTAACAGATTATATGAAACATTACATTAATTCAAGAGGTATTTTGTTCTTCATATCTTAGCTGTTTTGTTATTTATTGTGTCTAATAGTTTGTGCATTTGGTTAATACTGGCCGGCTGCTTGAATTTAGGCTTACAATTTGTTATAATTTATATATTTTTTTTATCGTAAAGATAAAATACTATGTCACTACGTATGAGTTAATATAATTGGCTCTTTGTATCCACTGTGAAAGTTTATCGCGTGAATCATATAGCTGTTGATTCTCCTAATAAATAAATGATACTAAATATTGGTTGGTATAATACCTATTCTCACCGAGGCACAAAATACCAGATTGAAGGTTTGCCAACGAGCAATGGAGCGTAGTATGCTGGGAGTCAAACGGATCGACCGGGTCCGAAACTCTACGCTGCGCTCAAAAACATGCATTGCTGACGTTGGGGCTAAGACCGCCAAGCTGAAATGGGAATGGGCGGGCCACGTCTGCCGCATGCATCCGCAGAGGTGGGCTAAACTAGCCACGCAGTGGGTGCCGCACGATGGAAGGCGGCGGCGTGGCAGGCCGAGACGGAGATGGCGGGATGACCTCGACGTATTTCGCAACGATTGGCAGGAGATTCGATGACCACCATCGACCAATCGGGACGATTGGAAATCGAGAGGGGAGGCCTTTGCCCAGCAGTGGGACACACTATAGGCTAGGGAAAAAAAAAACCTATTCAGCCTGAAATATAATTTGGCCTTTTAATATTTGTCTTGGCCATTCAACGGGCAACAAACCATTTTGTGGTTTTCTTTTAAAACTATGCAACAGAAGAGCCAAGGCGATTGCCACTGGGAAGTGGCAACTTGTTGTTATGCAGTTTCAGAATTCGCTAACTTTTTAAATTTTGTCTCAAGCTAACCCAAAAATTACCAATCTAGTAGTGATTTCTGACAAATTGCAAGTTCCTTCATTTTAAAACAACATTTACGAAGAGTAGTGTATTGGAACAGTTACACAGTACGACTTGGCCAGTGGCTCAGGATTTAAAGATTTGAGAGGAGACATTCTTGTTAACCAGTTAAAATAATATTATAACAACTTGAAATAATGACCTACTTGTGGTTGAGTAGGTACCAAGCAAAAACTAAGTAGGTATATAAAAATTCAGCTGGTTGTAACCAGACCAAACATTTTCGATCTTTGCAAATGGCAAAATAAAAGTCCTGAGCTAGTCGGCTGCCCAATATAGAAAACAAGTAATAACTCACTTTTGGCACTTTGGCATTACTTATTCTGTGCTTTGGCCAATTTTACAAGAGAGCGAAACAACATAATTTAAGATTTTATTCACCTAATAAACCCAGATATTAGCATTAAGGGTGTCTATCATTTTATCGAAACGCATTACGTCGATTTACGTTTCGCCGAAAACTATTCCACGAATTTCATTTCGTTGTATTTCTTGTTCACATAATCATCAATTCATAGTTTTTTTATTTCATCGAACAACTTTTCATCGTTAATCGTTTCGAATTTGTCTCAAATCGTAGCGTAACAATTCTCGAATTTACTTTTCATAGAATAGTCAGTTGTGTATAGTATTAATTTATCGAAACACGGTTCAATGTTGGTACGTTCCATATATTTTTGTTGCCACGATCAATATTTCATTTTTCTACCAAGCTGTTTACCTATAGGTCATTTCGTCTAAGTATATAATACCTAATGTATAAAATGGGTCCACATTGACTCATATACGCTTCATATACGATGTAGTCATAATATTAAGCCTAAGTAAGTAATATTAAAAAAACGGTTCTGGCGCTTCGCCGGCCGCTGCCGCGGCACGCTCGCTGCGCTCGCTCGGCTCGCGCGCTATAGGATCACAGTTCACCTAACACTCCTCCTCGCTTCGCTCGTCGTCGTACCTACACTGGCCTGCCTTAAAGTAGAATAGGAAGGTAATCCGATATCCAGAGGGAGAGGTGGGTAGGCTTAGAGCTCTATGTTACGTCCAAAGTCTCGGTGAAATGTACCTACACAGTTCGTTGAATGGTAAATATTATCAAGTGACAAACACAGATGAAACGATTTTCTATGTAATAAGAATTTTGGGCACTGAAACTTATGTTAAAACAAAATTATAGTAACGGCGATTCGATGAACGACTATGTCGATGAACAAATAAAATATTGAAGTGAAATTCGATGAGTTCATTTTTGTGTAAATGGTATTTCGAGCAAATGTACAAGCGATCTAACGAAGTTCGATGAATGATTCCTGTGTGATGATGAAATTCTGCGAATAGTGTTATGGGAAACGATAATCGATGAAACTATTTTCGGTAAAATGATGGTTTCCCTAGCATTAAATACGATGTAATGGCATTTGGTTGCTATATTTTTTGTTATATTCTAATGTTCAGTTTAATCAGAATGGGGAAAAATGTTTTCTGCGTCGGAGAACGGACGTCAATTTTTTAAAGGAATCCCCACGTAAAAACCAAAATCAACTTACTGGTTTTTACGTGGGGATAAAAAATAGGTCTATTGTTTATCGAATTCGTTAAAAAACACTTTTTATAGAACTTAAAGAAATGTTATTTTAATCTACAACCTTAATAATCTAGTTACTCAACTTTCGATCAAATATAAATTTGTAATAGTTTATGTATACTCCTATAATAATGTAGACTCATATTATACAGAGGAAAAGTCAGTGAGATTGGAGCTTGTATTTGTAAGTTTGTAGTTATTCATAAAGGAAGAGATCTAGCCGAAGGGTGTACTTTTCCGGCGATTTCGAGGCCGGTTATTTGACTCGCATAATGTGCAGCGCATTGCATGCATACTTATTTGTGTATTCTGTAAGGTATTTGTACTATTTGGAAACATGGGCCTGCTCCTAATAAATAGTTAAACCGCGTCGTCTCCAAAAATATTATTTCGCCCTGTGAAATTAACACACAAAAACTTTTAGGTAACGATAGTAGACACCTAGATACCAGTAAATTAAGAAAATAAGACATTTTTGTTCTCTGAATTCTGAAACAAATATAAGTACGTTATTACTTCGTTTAAATAGGTTAAGCATGCAAAATGTTCGTACCCTATACGTACCTAACGTTTTTTTAAACTGTTGAGAAAACATGCTATTTATGCCCTACGAGCATTTTACTTGGGTTAGTTAGTTTTAACTTACATTATTATCATCCTCATTTAAACACATAAAGTCAGAATATGTATACCTAAAATGGGCCACTTTTTAGGGTTCTGTAGTCAATCTATGGAAATTTGGAAATTGTCAGTGACCCTTTCTCTTTCGCGCAATTTTTTGTCGTAGTTCAAACAATATTATTAGTGATGGTCGCCAAAAAATCGACGAATCGTTAAATGGCCTTCGATAGAAAAATTTACATTTTATATTTGGGGACACAATCTTACACAAATCGACCTAGTCCCAAACTAAGCATAGCTTGTACTATCGGCTGCAATAATGCATGGACACCTTACGGCCCAGTTTCGCTTGCATCGTTTGACGTCTGCTGCTCACATAGTTGCCCGTGGTGCGTAATAATTAAACTAGATGGCGTTACCGCGACATACCGGGGAAAATAAGCATGCTATTATTAGGCACATTAAATACCTATAAATGGACCCCTGTTATCACCAGAAATGTTCTCCTATTATTATAATCATTAACAAGGCTACTAAATGCTAATTTATAATAGCTGTATTTAAGTGCGATACCACGGGTATCTGAATGCTATATTTCCACAGGTATCTAGAATGTTGAGATAGCTCAATGGATCAAGAAATGTGGTCATGGCTCAGCAGCCCAAAACGATCGAGGTTCGAATCCAAGCTATCGGTTTATGTTTTTAAATTTTTGTATATTTTTTGTATTTCTACAGATGAAAGTTCTTTATAATATACAAATATTAGTCATAAAGAAAATGAAATATTCATAAATTAAATACTTAATCAAAACAGCTTTTTATGTTGAAATATGTTTATTTTCTTCACTACAGTTCTGTTAAAGCAATTTTATAATACTACCTAGTAATAGTCACCTAGCAACTTTGTTACATTTTTATTGAGGTAATAGCTTAAGTTTCATTTCCGTAATTGGAAAAAGATTGAAGCTTCACCCCAATAAATATAATATTGACAATATACACTTACAACCGGGTTATCTAACATTCAAAACAGCAGAACGCGAATATAACTATCTATACCATATGTGAGCGTTCAAACCATGAATTATTGCGTTATTGATTTGAAAATAATCATAATAATTTTATTTGGGCTTTCACCGTTACTTAGACTTGTTTGAGAAGTTCAATAATATCACATTTTAAATAGTAAAGGAATACAAAAAAGAATGCAAACGGCATAATTACCTACATACTGCAACAATATATATATATTTAATTTATTTAGGATAACCCGGTTTATAAAATATATATATAAATCTTAACGTAATCTGCACTGTTTGGCCGACAGCATCTTCACTTTTTTTTTAGTAGGTAAACTACGCGACCATTATCACGACGCGTATTAAATTTTACACCATAAACTTAAATGGCCGTGTTGACTGGATTTAATAAACTTCACTTTTTCACTCTTCACTTAGACAGTTAAATATCATAGGCCAAATCACAACCTTGTTTTCTGGGCTTCTGTTAGAGACCACGAACTGGGCATTCGCTTGTTTGGAATGGAATGTAGGTTGTCCGCTTAAACAAATTTTATTCATAATTAGGTCATCTTCACAGCTTCATAATGCGCGGTATCAATGAGACCATCGTTCCTCTCGTGCCCATAAAATAACCGTTGTTCGCTGTAACAACTGTATTCGTAAATACACAATAAGAAAAATGTAAGATACAAGTATGCACTAAGGTATACCTAAATATATTTATTATTACAAAACATATATAAACACAACTTACGTTTACATTATATTTTACCAATTAATTGTGATCTTTTAACTAGGTCAATCGAGTACTCATTGCTACGTTTGTATAGAAGGAAATCGAATCGTAAATGGCCGACCTACGAACAAAAAGTAAATGCAATAAGAAATTGGATGGTAGTTATATATTACAATACAGTCTACCCTCCTCAATAATTCGTAGTTGTGATGCGACGAATATTTGCATACAAAATGAAACTGATGACGAATTTCAACCAACTTTACGACTGTCATAATGGCCCAATGGTAACTAGACAGGATTAAGACGTCCTAAGATACCATTACTCGAAGGTTTCGAGTTCAAATCTGCGCCCAGCCAAGTTATGGTGGGAATTAGTGTTTTTGTAATTTATTCAATGTTTGGATATTTCCTCGTGGCGCAGAACACAAACATAAGAAAAAGATAATAAATCCACAAAAAGTGAGTAGTGACAAACAAAAAATTGGCAACGCGGTTGACTTGATAAATATAATCTAAAAATAATCAGTCATACAGTTTTCACAGACAAGAAAAACGTAAATTATTTTATTGCCAAAAAATTGCTTACAACGCCATCTAGTGAAATCTAGCTAATCCTCTGAGGTTTAAATTAACATCCATAACTATATTACACGTCAGATGGCGTAGGATTCGGCGACAAGCAATACTGTTTCTGGAATGACCATGCACTTATGCTGTCTGCTGTACACTATAGGTACTAGACGACGATATACATACTTATATACATCAATAAATACTTAAATACATAGAAAACATCCATAACTCAGGAAAAAATATTCATACTCATCACACAAATTAAATGCCCTTACCGGGATTCGAACCCAGGACGTCCGGCTTCGTAGGCAGGGTCACTACCAACTAGGATAAAGAGGTCGTTATTATAATAAGCAAACATTCGCATAATGAGTGGTAAGTAATGATAACACAATTCTGTGTTATCATTATATCTGTCTCAGTATTTTGTGTAGTTATCTCTCCATGTGTTCACTTATCGGTACGGGAGAGAGATACAAAATCCGAATAGCAAGGCATCGCTCGGTGACAGATCTCTTCTCGGCTCCGTAAGAACCGTTACTCTCTGTGTTTGTAATTATTAAAGTACGCTGCCACCGTTGTCCGAGATGCAATCTAAGTTCATCCTTCTGCTGGCAACGTGCGCCCTTGCCAGTGCCCTTCCTCTTGCCAATGTAAGTCTTTTTTTCGTTAATAAAACCATTGGCTCTGCGAGCTGTAGAATTCGTGAGCATGTCTTGCTGGGTTTGTTACAAAAATTAAATGGGTTTCGTAAAGTGAATTGATTGAAAAATTATCTGCTCCCAAAATTTTACGAGAATCGGTTGAGAGGACAGCCGGACAACGCTGGTTCGATAATGTACATATTTATGTTTCTTTCTTTGCCAATAAGTCCCTGTTCCCTACTGCATACGTACGTGATAGATATTCAGTTTTAAAAATTTTGTAGTAATATTTTACTTACAATTCAGAGTGTAAGTTAGTATTTTTGATAAACAATTCGTATTTTTGTTTTATAAATCACATTATATCCGATGTACGAACTACATTTTAGGTGTGAATTCGATAAAATTCTCGTTTTGTGTTTGTTTTTTTTGCAGGACAAGTTTAGTTAATCAATTGGTATTCATTCAGTTAATTAGTGGAGTTACCTAGTGTGCTGAAAAATTATGCACAGGTACATTTAAAAATATCCCTTTTACAACCACATTTATGCTAAAAGTGGCACAGGAACATAAGTTTCACGTGCCACTTTGACGATGACGATCTATGTATGTATGTAATACATTTTTCTTTTATTACTTTCAGAACTCCGTGGAAACACACTCAACATCGGAATCTCATAAGTCTGGGGAAGTCGAATCTACAACCACGGCAAAGCCGTTACCGTAAGACTTGTTTTTTTAACGGCCTGAGTAGTGACAATACTGGCTGGCTGCTATACAAAAGCCTCCCCAGGAGAAGTGGAAGACTGTCTATGTTAGTAGTATTTTACAGTACTACCTTGTTTTTGTAGAAAGATTTTAAATATTTATTTTTATCAATATTATGACAAAGGGTAAATCGCCAATAACTCGCCAACCTTCATTAACTGGCGTCATACTAAAAATGAACTCTGGTCCCCTACAAACTAGTAAAACGTGGCCAGTTATTGAAAGGTGGCCACTGGCGAGTAGTTGACACCTTATACTAACAAAACCGGTCAAGTGCGAGTCGGACACAAAGGGTTTACCATTATGCGATAAATAAAAGGTAAATTGCGGTTTACTATTTATGACGTATTAAAAAAATGTACTTACTAGATCTCGTTCAAACCAATTTTCGGTGGAAGTTTGCATGGTAATGTACCTCACATTTTTTTATCTAGTTTTATCATTCTCATATTTTTAAAAGTTACAGGAGGGGACATTTTACCACTTTGGAAGTGTCCCTCGCGCAAACTATTCAGTTTAGAAAAAAAATTATATTAGAAACCCCAATATCATTTTTGAATACCTATCCATTAATACCCCACATATGTGTTTGATGAAAAAAAAATCGTGATTCAGTTCTAAGTATGGCAAACCCCCAAAAATTTTTTTTCTATTTTTGTGTGAAAGCCTTAATGCGGTTCTCAGAATACATCTACTTACCAAGTTTCAGCAGTATAGTTCTCATAGTTTCAGAAAAAGTGGCTGTGACATACGGACGGACAGATAGACAGACATGACGAATCCATAAGGGTTCCGTTTTTTGCCATTTGGCTACGAAACCCTAAAAATGAATTCTATTTTAGGTGAATAGAGTTAATTTTTATCACATAATATCAAAAATTTCGATACAAGTATTAGAACAACAACAGTAGTAAAAATAATTCGTGCCGCGACATCGCCTGCTAATATTTAATTTATTTTTCCAGGAGCAAGGTAATCGCCATCAAAGACGCCGCTGATCTCGAGAACAGGATTTCCCAGGCTGGTGACAAAGTCGTCATCATCTTCGCCATATACACTTGGTGCCCATTCTGCAAAAGAATCAGTCCCGAAATCGAGGATATCGCGGCCAAGACGGAAAACCTCATCGTCTTGAAGGTAAGGTTAATTTGCCATGGCGCAGTAAATTCTATTCTCAAGGTAAACCTTCCAAGGCGCACCTTACTTTTAAATTTGTGTGGAAAGTTCTGGCTGTCGTTTCCCCGTAAAGATGTTATTGCTGCTGATGCCTAAAGCACAATCAACCTTTTCCCTTCATGGTCTTCTTCTGATACGCATGTTGGTCAAGTTTCCCATTGCAGAGTATCTTTATGTCAGAAACCAAGTAGTTTATTTATAATTTTTTTGAATTTTGAATTTGTACTGAAGTAATTTTTTTTTAATCGTCAGGTCGATCGTGAAGACAAATCCATTTCAAAGTATGGACTAAAAGACGTACGTCGTGTGCCAACGTTTATTTTTATAAAGGATGGGGTACAGGTCAAAGAAATCATCGGCAGCAACGCTGATATACGTGGCACTCTGTCTAAGATCCCTATTAATGACATCAAGATCGCTGACAGCAGCGAAAAGTGACGTGATGAAAACCCTTTTCTTGGCAAATAACAAAAAAATGTGAGTTCGAGCCTCATTTGAGCCTTGAAGAGCCAAAAAAATTGTCTGTTAAAATAATACAAAAAGAACACCAAAAATTGTGTATCTTATAAGATACAATGTCAAGAAAAGGGTTAACTTTACTTTGGTTCTCTAAATCATCTCCGAAAATTTTATGTACGAATATCACATCGCAATCAATTTTTTGCATAATGTCATTTCGCCGAATGATTAAGTGTCAACTTAACAAACGGTTTAGTTTTATTTCCCAACCTCACGGTTACCAACTGTATGCTTGGACTTTTTTTCATAAAGTCACTTTTCAAAATGCCACCTTTCGAGTAGCAGAATGGGTCAGTTTGACTTATATACATTTCGTGGTATAACACTTACCAGGTGTTTTATTTAGTAACTATGTAACGTATTTACAAAGTGAGTACCTAAGCGCAACCGCTCACTTGTTTTTTTGACAATGACGGTACCTGAATTATCGCATCATTGGAGATAGCGTTTACATCATTACTTTTGGACTGTTGCTTGGTGGGATGTATGTATGTAGGTGTACATGTGTAATTTTTTTAAACAAACACAAGCCAATTATTCTATCCTCACCTAAACCTTACCTAACCGCCAGCGTGTCGACGTCACCCTGCTACGCGGGGTGCCTATTTCCGCTCTAAGGGACACAAGCTAACCCTAACCTAACCTACAAAAAACATCACTGTAACAAGTGTATGATACTTTTTAATGCGGGGGCCTTGCCCCCGAACCGCCCTTGTAGGTGGCTTGGTCTCCCCATCCCCATTTCTCTCCTTATCTAAATATATAAAAGAAGAAGCTGACTGACTGACTGACTGACTGACTGACATATCAACGCACAGCCCAAACCGCTGGGTCTACGGATTCCAAATTTGGCACGTAGGTTCCTTATAAGGTGTAGGGGAGCACTAAGAAAGGATTTTTCAAAACTCACCCCCTAAGGGGGTAAAACGGGGGTCCAAAGTTTGTATGGGGGAAGCATTATTTTTTGAACTACAGACTTAAAACTTTGTAGGAAGATTACTTATTAAGATACAAAAAAAGCACTTTCAGCGTTTTACAAAATTCCACCCTTAAGGGGGTCAAATAGGGGTGCAAAGTTTGTATTCAAAACTACTGGGACTACAAATTTGAAATTTACACCAGACCTTCCTTTTATGACGTAGGCAAGGGATAGGACGGGATTTTTGGAAATTCTATCCCTAAGGGTGTTAGATAGGGGTGCAAAGTTTGTATGGGTGAAACATTATTTTTTGTACTAGAGACTTGAAACTTTGTAGGGATATTACTTATTAAGATACAAAAAAAGCACTTTCAGCGTTTTAGAAAATTCCACCCCTAAGGGGATTAAATAGGGGTGCAAATTTTGTATTCAAAACTACTGGGACTAGGAACTTGAAATTTACACCAGACCTTCCTTTTTTGACGTAGGCAAGGGATAAGACGGGATTTTTGGAAATTCTATCCCTAAGGGTGTTAAATAGGGGTGCAAAGTTTGTATGGGTGAAACATTATTTTTTGTACTAGAGACATGAAACTTTGTAGGGATATTACTTATAAAGATACAAAAAAAGTTCTTTCAGCGTTTTAGAAAATTCCACCCCTAAGGGGATTAAATAGGGGTGCAAATTTTGTATTCAAAACTACTGGGACTAGGAACTTGAAAATTACACCAGAACTTCTTTTTATGACGTAGGCAGGGGATAGAACATGATTTTTGGAAATGCTTTTCCTAAGGGGGTGAAATGGGGGTCCAAAGTTTGTATGGGGGAACATTATTTATTGAACTGGAGACTTAAAACTTTGTAGGAGGATTACTTATTGATACCAAAAAGGTACTTTTGGCGTTTTATAAAATTCTACCCCTAAGGGGGTTAAATAGGGGTGCAAAGTTTGAATTAAAAACTATTGTGTCTAGAAACTTAAAATTTACACCAGATTTTCCTTTTATGACATAGGCAAGGGATAAGACGGGATTTTTGGAAATTCTGTCCCTAAGGGTGTTAAATAGGGGTGCAAAGTTTGTATGGGAGAAACATTATTTTTTGTATTAGAGACTTGAAACTTTGTAGGGATATTATTTATTAGGATACAAATAAAGTTATTTCAGCGTTTTAGAAAATTCTACCCCTAAGGAGTTCAAATAGGGGTGCAATATTTGTATGAGGTAAACATTATTTATTGAACTAGAGACTTGAAACTTTGTAGGAAAATTACTTATTAGGATACAAATAAAAATATCTTAAGCGTTTTTAAAATTCCACCCCTAAGGAGATTAAATAAGGGTGCAAAGTTTGTATTCAAAACAACTGGGACTACAAACTTGAAATTTACACCAGAACTTCCTTTTATGACGTAGGCAAGGGATAAGACGGGACTTTTGGAAATCCTATCCCAAAGGGGGTTAAAAAGGGGTGCAAAATTTGTATGGGAGAAATATGATTTTTTGTACTAGAGACTTGAAACTTTGTAGGGATATTACTTATAAAGATACAAAAAAAGTTCTTTCAGAGTTTTAGAAAATTCTACCCTTAAGGGGGTTTATTAGGGGTGCAATGTTTGTATAAGGGAAACATTATTTATTGAACTAGAGACTTGAAACTTGGTAAGTATTTTACTTATTAGGATACAAAAAAAAGGATTTTCAGCTTTATATAAAATTCCACCCCTAAGGGGGTAAAATAGGGGTGCAAAGTTCGTATTCAAAGCTACTGGGACTAGAAACTTGAAATTTACACCAGAACTTCATTTTATGACGTAGGCAAGGGATAAGACGGGATTTTTGGAAATTCTATCCCTAAGGGGGTTAAATAGGAGTGCAAAGTTTGTATGGGAGAAACATATTTTTTTGTACTAGAGACTTGAAACTTTGTAGGAATATCATTATTAAGATACAAAAAAGTAATTTCAGCGTTTTATAAAATTCTTCCCCTAAGGGGGTTCAATAGGGATGCAATGTTTGTGGAGGGGAAACTATATTTATTGAACTAGAGACTTGACTTGAGACTTTGTAGGAAGATAACTTATTAGGATACAAAAAAAGTAATTTAAGCGTTTTATAAAATTCCACCGCTAAGAGGGTTAAATGAGGGTCCAAATTTTGTATAAGGGAAACTTATTTTTAGCTACTACGTACTTAAAACTTTGTGGACAGATTACTTATTCATTTACAAATAAAGTGCTTTCAGCGTTTTTGAAATAATGACACAGGAGGGGTTAAAAAGGAGGTCCAAAGTTTGTATGGAGAATAAAGATTAGTTAGACAATTTTATTCGAGAATTCACAGGATAATTCCTAACGATAAATGAGTAAACAAGTGTTTCCGGTTTTTTGAGAATGCAACCCCTAAAAGGAGACATGTGGTTGCAAAATCTGAAAATCAACATCGGCATCTATTGTTTCTATGGTTTATCGGGTCGCTGATTAGGAAAACATCAACGATTTTACATTCCAACGTGGCGTCTAAATATTAATATGGGCGTTGTTATTACGGTTTTTTGGGACGTTAATAACGAAAATCACATAGATTTTGAAATGTAATGTTGTGGACATGAAAATTCATGAAAATATTTGTGCCAAATTGCAATTCAATCGGTCCAGTTATTTTCGTATCAAATCGGTTGTAACAGACGGACTGACAGACAGCCACACGTGATCCTATAAATAAGGGTTCTATTTTTGCTTTTGAGGTATGGAACGAGACCCGCGTTATATAGGGTTATAGGTTTCAAAGTTTGTATTTGGTGCCATGTCGATCGTCAGCAATCGGTACCTAGGCGAGTGCGGGCGGCGCGGCGGGACGGGAGGGTAGGAGACATTGGGAAAGTGCCTGCATCCGTAATAAGTACATTCAAGGTGCTGCACGAAGATCTGCTTACTAAGTTATGCATTTTGGCCGCCGTTAAATTAAAACAAATTTTTGGGTATTTATGTTAAATACTGGTTCGAAAAGCATGGAAAAAAATCTTAGGAAACAAGCCTATAGCAATGTCCAGGCCACAAATTTGACTTAACATTCGTGGAGATATTTTGGTATTTCAACATTAATGTTCATGAACATAAAGTAGCTTTTATTCCAGAGGACAGATTCTCATTAATCATGATTGTAAATTTAATAACAGAAATACGTACATACATACATACATTGACGCCTTTATTCCCAAAAGGGGCAGGCAGAGCACATGAACTTTATGTTCCAGCGCCACTTTTGGCATAAATGTGGGTATAAAAGATCGACAAAAAGTGATATTGCTTAGGTTGTTAGCCCATCACCCAGGACACACTTCAACCCTGCTCTCTTAATCGACTTTTACGACACACACGGGAAGAAAGAGGGTGGTGAAATTCTAACCCGCCACCACACGGGCATAAATATAATAGTAAATAAAAATTAATTTACCATAATGGGTTATGATGAAGGGTTATTAGTAGGGGAAGTTAGTAGTAGTAGGTTAGTAGGCGGCGTAGCAATTCAATAATTATTGGAAAATTACTTTTACTACGCGGGCGAAGCCGCGGGCAAAAGCTAGTAACTTATATAAGAACACGTTGAATAAAAGTCTGACTATGTTATGCTGTCTTGTTCTTTGTAGTAAAATGTTGGCTATAGTAAGAAAAGGGAACTGTTGCACTGACGTAACGTTATTGGGTTAGTAATTGATTGTCCAACTGAAAAATTTGCCAAATGATAGGTATGCCAAAATTATTTAATTCATGATAATAATCGACTTATCAATAATTCTACCAAATGAATCTGTTGTCATACAAAAATTTGCCAAAAGTTAGTTTTCAATGTGAAACATCGGCGAAAAGTTGGTTGGCAAGTGAAATTCGGACATAACAAATTCGGAGAAAAGGCAGAACCCCCTTTACTTTACTTATGTAAACTTGTTATTCAAAATAATTATAAGATTTTTTTAAAGGTGTTTCTAATTGTTTATAATATTTTATTACTCGTAATCACCTGTTCTAGTAGCATGATCCGTTTGATTGTTATGTGAAGTTTCAGTATATTTGGGCCGTAAAACGTGACGATAAAACCTATCGTGCTAGTCGGGCTGGTATTACTCAACCAAATATTTTTTGTAAGCGCTCCAACTTGGTAAAGTAAGAAGGAACGATGTATATGCATTGCTACCTCACTATTAAGATAACAAGTAATTGAGGCAAAATTGCTAGGTAGTAACCGATTGATGAACTGAAATTAGAGAATATGAATGGAATAGTTTGTTGTAACAACTGGTTAGTACCGACTCACTTCCTTGTGGCATCCGTATTTGCCAACTTCGCGCACCCCTAAACTTATTGTGGCAACTGTGGTTGCCAAGCGAAGTATGGGTTGCTTACACATATGTATAAAAAAACCGGTAGCCTTATTAGGTAGGTAGGTAGTCGGGCATATTCTTATATTCTTGCCGCCCTGTGTCCACGCATCCCGCGCTGGTCTTGAAGCACTCATTTAAATGAAAGCGCGCAGTTAAAAATCGGTACCGAGTTGACTGACTGACAGCTGTCAGCTTAATGATATCGTACCGTCTCCTCACCCACAAATCAGGAAATCACTTTATTGCTAAATGAGAAATCTCGTTGACTGGACTAACTGCTTCATTGTGAGATCGATCAACTAAGAATCTCCGGTCTTGTTACATTTGCACTTCGAATATTGGCTTAATTAACTACGAAGATGTTGTCATGTTTACTGCCAAGAAACTGTTATGCAGTTTGGCAGATAAGTTTAACTTTAATACTTTAACTTTATAACCTGTTTTTAGGTAATAAATAATAATAATAATGATTATTTTAGCATTGTTCGTTTCAAACAAGTTACTCAAGGAAAGTCGGTGTATGTACATTGTAGCGTGTTGTGTGTTGGTTGTTACTAGTTTAATAAATTTTTCATAGCTTCTTGTATAATTTTTCACTTAATTAGAATATGGAAACAATATGGCTTCTTTTAAATATCACGTCAGCAAACCAGCCAACGACCCGCCTGGTGGCAAGCGGTCCCTAACCTAGGGACGCTTGCAACTCCAGGTGTATCACATGCGCGTTGCCAAACCTTTAGGAATTTATGCACTCCTTTCTTGAAAAACCCTATACTGTAGCCCCTCTGGAAAACCTCGACAGGACCCACAACCGGAGCGTTCGATGATCCACAAAAACCAGAGTTCCAAATTCAAACGAAATGAGTCATACTGTGACCTCTCTATAGTGAAACTATCTACAGCAGGCTTATTAGTTTAAAGCAGCGGTTGACAACCTTTTAGCAGCCAATGGCAACATCAGTAGCTAACGAAATTGCCGCGGGTCGCACCTGTCAATACGAATTATCAGGCAAAAGGTACCGTACACAAAACAGTCAAAGAGGCTTGCGGGCCGCAAGTAAGGACCTCCCGGGCCGTCTGTTGCCGACCGCTGGTTTAACCCTTTACCGCATATGAATCCAGATATGGCTTCAAGATTTTTTTGTTTTTAACTATACTAAAATCTTACAAAATAAAGTTGAGAGACATTTAAAATCGGGTATACAATATATTCAAAAACATGAGAGTATTTTTAAAAAAGCTGATCTCTATAACTTATTGTTAACAAAAAGGCATTCTAAGTGACGCGTGCGCAGAGAGTAAATGTCGTCGGATATCTAGTGTTTTCGTACACGTAGTAAAAGGTGAAAAAGGTAAGATAGCATATATTAAAAAATAATTCCACTACTTTTGAAGTATCCCTTAACGAGTGATAATGTTGTAATGTGAAATATAGTATCTTTTGTACTTGTTTGGATAGTTTATTCCACGACGCCAATAATGGCTTCGCATGCATTGGGGTATTCATGGGCTAATTCATATACGGCTTCATATGCATTCAATGTAATAAATACATTTTGTATTCCTATGGCATATTATGAATCCTCAAATATTATGAAATTATTATGAATCTAAGGAAGTTAACCCTAATCCTGAAGATGGGTCACTTAGTAACGACGATTTGGTATCCGATTCTGATGACGATAATGTGCCCTTATAAACTCTTCAATCTTTAAAACGAAGAAAACAAGTGGTGATATCGGATTCTGATCCTGGTTCTTCAGAAGAATCGGGTCTGTCTGTTTGAATCGGGTAATTCTCAAAACTTAACGGTACCATGGAGAAAAAAAATACCCAGCGAAAAAGTCGACTGGACTGATGTCAAAATGCCACCATTTGATACAAAAAAAATGAATTTAATGGAAATACTGATTTACCGTAATTTTTTAAACAGTTAGATTCTCCTGCAGACTTTTTTGAGTTTTTCTTGACGGATGATGTTTAACATTTTATTGTACAAAATACATTCTCATTAAAAATACCTAACTCTAGATTGATTGTTCGAAATGAAATATTTGGAGAAAGAATCGTTGCAATTGGATGCAAGGTTTCGAAAATATACAAACTTGCTTTAAACGCATTACCCTTAAATACAAGTGTTAGTATAACTCCATGCATAGGAAGCCATAAATGACATTTAGTACCATCATACGAATGCATACCAAGCCATTTATGGCCATTAGGTATTAATTTCAAAATAAAGGCAATTATATATTTTTTGTTACTGTTAAATGTTAAGGATGTCTATGAAATCATATATTTCCAACCAATATTTTTATTTATTTACATCTATTGTAATTGATTCGGTAGAGGGTTAAAGGAACGCTACTTTGTAAAAACATTCGCGGTCTTTGTTAACTATTTATTTGTCTACGGTTAGGGTGTTCGAAGGTGAAAATAACAGTTGGTAAGACTCGTTAGAAAAGGTTAGGTTAGGTTAGGCATTTTCCCTGCTGGTATCCACTACCTTTCTAAAGGTAGCTTTCAAACTCCAACATTTATTCCTGACCAAACACATTGTGATAAAAAAATGCTGTTGCTGACTTTACTTCGATGGAGCAACGACGGATACACAAATGATATGAAACAAACAATAGCATAAATATCTATAAACAAAAGAAAAAAAAAACGGCCAAGTGCGTGTCGGGCCACGCGCAGTGTAGGATTCCGTAGTTGCCTGTCTGTCTTAGTTACATCGACACGCGCGCTCCAACTAAATGGTGCAGTTGCTTCAGCCGAATTTGAATTTGTACGAAACTGGCCTAAGTACATTTTAAGTTGGTCGACTATCACTCGGTACTATTCATGCCGACTACATAGTAGTGCAGTGAAGTTTTCCTTTTAAGTTAATAAAATGTCCTACTGCCACGATTTTTTCACTTAAAAAAAATTGGGCTGTAAAGTCCAATATCTCGGAAACCAATCACTAATTAGAAAAATCGTCTGAAAAAACCAACTTATGTTGATCTTTGTTAAAATTGTTTTAAACTTCACTTTGATAGCATACTATAGCAAAGTGCAGTGAAGTGCAGGTATACTCTTGTTACTAGATACATTCCCCTTTTAGTATCGCATTAAAATTTATGTTCAGTTAGATTAGTTTTGCTATGGACTAAAGAAAAAAAGATTTTTCAAGAAAGGCAACTGCTTTTTTACACAATTATATATCTAATATAGCTCATGACATGACACTTCCACGATTAAGACCGGAAAAGTCAAAATCCATCTTACGTTTGGACTGTAGTCAGTGCAATATAATTATTACTGTACTCGTAGATACAAACGCTCAAAAACCCTAATCTTCCTTCTAAAGCAGTCCGGTAAAAATAAAGTGAAATTCTAACGTTTATAGCATACATCACCTGCACCTACTGCATAACGTTAGTATCGCTGCATAAAGTCGCGTGTATTACCGCTCCAAAGTGTACACAAGTGATCAGCCACCTTCTGTTCTGTGGACAATGCTGCGATGTTTTCGCTTCGCCGTTGGACTTACCTGAAAACAAACGGAACATTATTCGCTCATCCTATAACTGCACTTGCGGCTTCACTTGCTTTATCTTCGTAAATTATAATGCTAAGGAAAGTTTTTCATGCACGGACGCAGACTAAGTGCACGTATTAAGCAGCTCACTTAGCCTGAGCATAATCCGAGTTCAGTTGAACGTGAAACTCTTCTAGAGAGTGCACTTTGTGTTTAGAGTGGAACACAGTTGTATCAACACTGTCACTAACACAGTCATCTAGTACCAAAGTAAACTCAATGGGTATTAGACAAATATATACAAAAATAGGAAATAAACAAATATATAGAATTCATTCAGGTGTCCGGAACAACAGGGTTCGGATCCCAGTAATGGCATTTATTTGTGTGATGAGTACGAATATTTGTTCCAGAGTCGTGGATGTTTTCTATGTATTTAAGTATTTATCCATAATAATATTATAAATAGGAATATGTGTGTGTTCGTTTGTTTGTTTGTTTGTCCGTCTTTCACGTCAAAACGGAGAGACGAATTGAGGTGATTTTTTAAGTGGAGATAGTTGAAGGGACTGAGAGTGACATAGGATAATTTTTATCCCCGAAATCATCCCCTTAGGGGGTGTAGTGGGGGGGGGGGGGTAAAAGTTTGTATGGAGGAGGAGGAGTTCCACGCGGACGGAGTCGCGGGCAGAAGCTATACTTTATCTATATAAGTATGCTTATCGTCGGCTAGTACTCATATTAAAAGCTTTGCTTAGTTTGGGACTAGGTCGATTTGTGTAAGATGGTCCCCTTACATGTATTTATTTATTTAGATACTAATAAATGGAAACGGAAAGCAAGGACCCCTCCCCTTTGAAGGCGATGTTTCATTGGATATATTTTGGGACTTTATTTTCATTAGTATGGTAAAACATTGAAATTTTGAAATAATTCGTAACAGCAGCTTTTTTGTGTGTAACTGATATATTATCGTTTTAGTAATTACGTAGACTCAAAACATTAGTCATCAAAAAAATAGATATTTAACCAATCCTGAAAAAAGGGAAAAAATATTAATAAATGTCCATTAATATTTTTCCCTTAATTTTTGTTTTATTTAATTTACAGGAGCTCTTCAATAATAATAAATAAATCACACATACTGGAAAAAGAGGAAAAATATTAATAGATATTTTAATTTTTGTTTTGGTTAATTTACAGAAGCTCTTCAAGAATAACAAATAAATCTAACAAAAATCATAATGGATGTGTCATTTATTTTTATATATTTACTTCCCGATGGAAATGTTGGTGGATTCTTGGATAAGGCATCTTAGAATAACATTTGAAAATGAAACAAACAAAAAAACGCTGTTATAAATTAATGTAAAAAAAACGTATTTTTCCTGGGGTATAATTCCGCCTTCCCGTTCCATCACCGACGCTTTCCAGGTGGAGTGAATGCATCCTTACATTGTCTAACTTGATAAGATTTATTTCCCTCATTTACAAGGGTCAAACACTGGTAAGACTGTAATAAAAAGACTAGGGCGCTGCCAACTAGGCCAAAAGCGGTGGTATTTATGTTTTAAACCGAGGTATCGCAACTCGTATGTATCCTTGAATAGACATTATACGCGTTGATCGCCCGTTGATCAAAGATTTATTAGATTTATTAGTTTTATTACATTATTTTGACTTTATCATTAATCATTTTTAACCCCCGACGAAAAAAGAGGGATGTTATACGTTTAACGTGTCTGTCTGTGTACCTGTGTATCTGTGTATCAGTCTGTGGTAGCGTAGCTCCCTAATTTATAAACCGATTTGAATGCGGTTTTTTTCTTGTCCTAGATAATTTGTCCCGACTGTTCTTAGACATGTTTCATGAAAATCTGTTTAGCCGTTGTTGAGATATTGGACTTTGAAATGAAAACGTCGGGGATTTTCAACTTTTCTAAGTTGTACATTTAATAGATATAAATACTTAAATACATAGAAAGCGCACATTCAATACGAACAACCGTATTGAAGGGGCCATCGAGCGAAATAAGGACTCTAAAGTGTTCTGATGAGATCTGTCTATTTGGCTGAGCCAGCTCTCGAGGTTGAAAACGGACGGGAGAGTCGTTCCTTCCAAACCTGAGGTTTTGAGTGAGATAGAGCGTTTTTACGGACGGCTATAGACGTCAAACGCGCAGATCCGTAGTTGGTCTGGTTTCCGCCATAGCTCTAGAGCTGGACTAACCCGACACTATACCGACGACATCGGCTGTGAAAAAGCTTAAGAACAGCAATAAGGCTCCCAGTCAAGACGGAATTACATGTGAACTCCTGATGGCGGGTGTTTTTAAAATCTTATTTAAACTTAAATTAAAAATAATTTTGTGTAATTCCTTACTGGACACAAATTTAGTTCACCTACTTTTAAGCACCGGATTTTTACTGTGCCCAGCAGTGTGACGTATAGATAGTATATAAGCTGGTTTATTATGATATATACATTTTTTTTACTAATTTCTTTGCACGGGATCTTGTGTGAAAATAACTAAGTAAATAAATTGACAAAATCGGTTCTGGGGTCGCAGTTCTTCCTAACACTCCTCGCTTCGCTCGTCGTGAAACCTATATCGACCTGCCTTAGATTAGAATGCGAAGTATTTGGGCGCTGTTTGCTTCTTTTGTACAAGGGACTTTTTAACAAGAAAATATTATCATGATTCAATATTAGACATAAAAACCCAGTAAAAACGCTATTCGGCTATGGGATGATTAGTTAAAACAAGAATCGCCAAAGTGATTTTTAAATGACATAATGGTCGGCAAAACAAGGTTTATGTAAATTTTCATTTAGGATAAACGTATTTCGAACAAATAGTTACTACGAAAACTTACATTATACAAATTGACTTCAGACAAACGATTCATTGTAGTAGAAGTTGTAAAACAAACTGAAATTAGGCAAAAAGTTATTAGGCCAGGCCAGGAATCCCAAATTATTTATTAAAAATTAGGCATAACATTTCCATACAACATAGGTACCGTCTAAAGGAATACCAACGCCTAACAATAACAATAGTTCAGCTGGCCAATTCGTGTAACGTTTTGTACGTAGGTACGTTAAGGAGATCTAAATGTTTTTTTTATCATCGGAAAATGACAGTTGCGCTGTCGTAACGCTCGTTTGAAAAGTAACCTAATCACTCCTAGGAATACAAACGATCTGGGATGGGCGCCCACATCCTGTTTTATCTTTAAAACGCGGTATTCAAATGTGTGTCCCCCCTTATTTAAATTCAAATATCTTTTATTCCTGTGAAAACAGTCCGTGTCGTCGTTTCACAAATACCGTTTATTCACAAAGGGCAATAAAAAATAATAACTGCTTGCATAATTCCGGTGCTCGCTCAACTCGCTCTCCGACCGAGCAATCTCGTCTTCTTCTCTGTTTATTAGTTTACTAGTTTCCTAAGCTCGGACGAAAATGGCCCGATTACACGGTGCGAGTTAGCGAAGCTATAAAAAAATAATAGGCACCCAATGTTACTTAGTTTATTTCAATTCCGATTTTAAGAGAAATATTTAAAAGGTGGCATACTCAAGGACTTTGCCAGGAAAGGCTATTCTGGAATCTTTTCGGAGCACGAAATTTTTAATTGACCCCCCTTTAATTTGGAATTATGTTCTGTATTGTTGAAATGTAGCGTTGACACAATATAACTACCCTAATACTCCGCGTATTGCACTGTATCAACGCTTGTCAGTTATTGACAAATTTACAATTAACCGCCACCGGAGACCGCGCCAGTCTGTGAGAGGTGTAACGCCTGAATCACACTGGCGCGGCCTGCGGTGGCGGTCAATAGTAAAGACAGCTGATGACAAGTTTACTATTGACCGCCGCGGCCAGGCCGCGCCAGCCTGCGAGAGGCAAGGCTTGAACACACTGACGCGGCCTGCGGTGTACCGAGACTAGAGTAAACTTAATAACACTGCCTTTTAGTTTTCATGCTATACGGAACGGCCTTTAAACTTTGTTCATCATGTAACAGAACTGTCCTCTGTCATGGCAGCAACTCGCTCTGTGTATCCGGGCCTTATGTATTTACGTCGTTTCTCTTGGGACTTTATTGTGAGTCCGTATTTCAGTCTTAAACGTAGAGTTTTATTTTAATAAAAGTTTTGATTTTATGCTCTGCTCAGTTCCGTTATCATTGCTCAGAAAGACACGAACATATTTACAAAAATGTGGACAAAAAAAAAACATATTCATACGCTAACCAAATAAAAACCTATTACAACTAAGACTGAAGGTAAAACATTAACCCCAGGCACGCTGCCAGGCGGTAGCGCGCCCAGAAGGCTGGCAGCATTGCCACGTTGAATGGGAATGCTGAGGGGCTACCGCGAAACGAAAACAAACTTCGTTCGTGAATCTCTGTCTTTGTCCCTTGAACCGGCAAGTGATCCTGAGCAAGGTAAAAGCCAGCCCTCAGCAGGTCGATCACGTAACGTGACATGGTATTATAAATGCGAAAGTGTGTCTGTCTGTATGTCTGTCTGTCTGTTACCTCTTCACGCTTAAACCGTTGAACCTATTTAGATGAAATTTGTTATAGATATAGTTTGAGTCCTGGGGAAGGACATAGGATATAGTTTTTATCCCGGAAATCAGCCCCTAAGGGCTGAAATGGGGGGTGAAAGTTTGTATGGAGTTACAATATAACCGAGTTCCATGAGGAGTCGCGGGCAGAAGCTAGTTGGACCTAAATGTCAATTTTAATAAGGAAAAATTACAGCAGGATCTACCTAACGCAACGTAACGTGGTTACCCTTCTGGTCACAATCAATTGAAGAATCGGTGTGCGCTTGGTCCCCACGGTCTGAAGGGTCTCTACGCCGAGCGGCTACAATATGACACCACTGTCGAAGGCTCCATACTTGCGCCGTTTGAGACCCTCGGCTGAGTCGGAAATGGAGAAATCCTTCAACAATGATACTTTCCTACCAGTTTGTAAAGAGATTTTTATTTCACTATTCTAAAAGAATAAACAATAGGACATTACTACAGAGGCCGGGAAGTACAGGGTTGCCGGCTGAGTACATATAGACGGCCGAGCGTAGCGAGGTCGGATAGTTATGAGGCTGGCTCCAATTTTGTATGAAATGCCATTACGGATCTCTCGTCTCACTCCGCCCGAAACGTGACACTTCGAAGCCCATTATGAAAACAACAACGTTAATATTCCATTGCATGATCATAAATCAATATGTACATTTATATTTCAATATATCATCAATCAATCAAAAAGTTTATTTGTAAAAGCAAGAGTACAAAATGATGCTACATAAAAACAAAACCAATCTTACTTTATCCATTATGTCATGCGATATGCGATGCGACATGTAATTAAAATAATAATAACAAAAAGCACCCTAAAAACAAAACAAAAGCAAATCAAATAATAGAGCAGTACTTATATAAATTTCATGTCTTAATAATAATATTTACTTATAATTTGACGACCGCTTTAGCCTAGTTGGTAGTGACCCTACCTCTGAAGCAAGAGGTCCTGGGTTCGAATCCCGGTAAGGGCATGGATATTTTCTATGTATTTAAGTATTTATATCTATTATATATAGCCGTCTAGTACCCATAACACAAGCCTTACTGAGCTTACTATGGGACCAGCTCGATTTGTGTAAGATTGTCCCCTTATATTTGTTTTTGATTTATTTATTTACTTATAATTAATGTCACATAATAAATTCTCATTAAATTAATAATAATAATTGAATATTAAGGACTATCTTCCGTTGATTAAATTCACCCCGTATCTTTCACTAAAATATTGATCGAATAAAATTTCACCACAGAACAGGTTTGATTAGGTCATAATTTAAAAAAAAAGACAACTGACGAACATTTTATAATCTCCGCTGGCATTGAATAGTATTCAAATCTATAACTAAATACGTATAGCTTGAGCGTATTACAAAATCCCTGGCAAGCATGATTGAATTACAGACAAGAAAATTCGTCGTTAAGAAGGTGGCCTTGACGCCTTGAGGTATATTCTTGTTCGTCGCATCCGATTACAATCACATTTTAATATATTTCGTGCGCTCGTTTCTACGCACGCTGAGCCAATGAGTTGGAACGGATATGAAATAATATTGAAACACGATTCGGATGTTTTACACTATCACATAAAAATGAAATAAATGAATATTTATTCTGCAAGTAGGCCGTAATGGCACTTTGACAAGTCAAAATTCTACCAGCATTTCTGAAAAAGAAGACCTCTGTTAAGAAGAAACGCCTAAACAAAGTCAACATTCAGTAATTTTTTGGCAAAAAAAGGTAATTTTTATGATAGTTCTTCCTACTTAAAAAAATCAAACTGAATATGAATACAAAGAAAACTTAACATCATAATGCGTTGTTCTACAATAAAACATGTCCGAATAAGCTACCTATATGAATTATTAGGCTACATATTTTGGGCTCTGATTTGGGCTCTACATTTCTGTCAGTTAGATAGTCCTCAACCCTATGAGCCATTGACATCAAGGTTTTTTTCAAGTATTTTTTAAGAGTTGGAAAGGGTAGAGACTAAATGATACATATGACACCCTGATGTGTCCCACTGCAGACTCTCAGACCACTCTTTTTCCTCTACTCTCTGTTTCTAGCTTCATCTGACCAGTCCTTTAAGAAGGAGTCCAACTCAGCCCGCCATCGGTGATGAGGTCCGGCCGCGTCTTCTTTTGGGGTTTAATGGATTCCACGCCGTGCAGACGCTCTTTACGTATAACTCACCGGGCATGCGGCAGACGTGACCAGCCCGATCCCACTTTAACTTGGCTTTCCAAGCTTTGTTTCTGATCTGAGTTTTACATAGGTATAGGTATTGAATTATTATCTGTTAACTATCAGCATTTCTCTCTTTCTTTCTATCTCTCTCTCTCTCTCTCAGCATCTCTTTTAAAAAATGATTTTAACGGTTTTATCAGCGATGTTTATAAAGCAGTAGCTTAGAGCTTTTGCGATAGTTAATTAGCTTTTCTTCTACGTACGTACTATGTAATCAATGTTAAAAATATGCACAACTACTTTACCTTCTGCCTATTTACATATTTAAGTTATCAAATCAAGTAATATTTGTTAGACATCATTCCATCAAAATTCATGATCCTAAATTTCTTCAAACAAGATATTTTAACGCTTTGCGAAGATAGCTTGAAAGCTTTTTACTCATTTGCGGCATTAACGGCACGACGTGTTTCCTAAAAGTAATTCCCATGTAAAAGTAATTAACCTCAGTAATCATATTATAGAAATTTTGTAAACACGACGAGGCAGAAGAGCCGTTTGCGACGATTGCGTACTTAATGTAATCTCTGGAAGAACAACACGCGTTGAGCTTTAAAACATTTTGGTGTGATTTTTGGTTGCAAAGTAATAAAATAACAGAAACCATAAAACTGGGATTTCAACTGGATATGAGTTGAATCAAATCTCGCGTTGAAAGGAAAACAAATTTGAACTTAAACTTTCCATTATATTGCAAATTTCTTCAAACCTATTTTTTTTCCTCAATAAAATATGAGCACGATTTTATATAAGGATCATTTAAAAGTAGTGAAGGTTAGGTGAATAACAAAATTTCTTTTCTAAAGTATATACAAGATGATAAAGTACTATAACATTAACAACATTAAATTAAAGCTAAGTTAGGTTAGGTTAGATAAACAACACCGTTTCCCTGAATGCGACTACGTGCTTAAACAGAAGCGATAAACCCATTCCGAACATCACCTGCACAAAAAGGTTACCAAGTCGCAGTTTCGGTTAACAGTAAGAGCAACCGTCCTCGAGTGTTCAGATTAAGCATAAATCCCAGACCGCAATGTTTGCCAGGAACGGAGAACGAAATAAAATCCTGAGACCAAAATGCAGCTGCAAATTGATTTAAACTGACTATGAAGTTCCATAAAACCTTTGAAGTGTTCAATATGTTTGTAATGACATAAACTTTACTCGTAAATTATTAGAATTCTTGCATCCGTTTGATTTTGTTACGACATAATTATGATACGCAACTGTGATGTTTTATAGATATAAAAAATGCCTGTGATACATAAAATTTGTTTTGTTCTTTTCTTAACAACACCAATGTTAAACTAAAAGATAAAAACAAACGAGTTTTGAAGGCATTTTAGACAAAATTGGAGATTTGTTGCACTGATATGAATACGGCCATGGCTATATGACTTTTTAACGTAAAATTTTCGTACATTGTATCATATTAGTACCCCACGACTGTAAAATATATCAACTTGGGATTGGGACTGCATCACTTATACTCATTATTTATTTCGTTATCAAGGCATGAAAGTTGGAAACTACGGGCTAAGAGTTAGTTTTAAACAAATGACCTCGTCAATCCGTTAAATTAATATGGAGCTGGCACTTGCCATTCCAACGGAGGCGAATATGTACATAATATATATATATTTAATTGTCAAAAATGCGGTAAGGCTACCGTTTCTTCTCGCCGCATCATAAAGTTTTCGTACACTTTCATATGCTTTTCACTTTTGCGGAACCGAAATTGGCTTTGTCTCTCAATTTCTGAGACGTACACTCCATTTCTGATAGTGAAAAATTGTATACATTTATATTTAACAGCTCTCTATGCAAGTGTATTTTGCCAATGTAAAGCGCAAGTTATTTCAGATATTAGCAAAGAAGTGGCGGTTTCGTCAGAAAAAAAAACAACTTGGTATTTTGAATTGCCTGAATAAGTAATGCTTTGTAGCATTTCTTTTATTTTCATGACCGTTTTATCTTGTTTTTTTAAGTTTTAAACTCCACAAATGAGAGTTTATGAGAGGAATGAATGTATTATTTATAATCTATTTTTATTTTTTATTTTTTTTGTAAAACAAATTGTATTTTGTATTTTGACAAATCACTGCGCTCTTGCAACTACACCTGCACGAGCTACATAAAGCGGGTGATAGGAGCCTTTGGAGAAGTCTGGGCAACAAGAAGAGGACATGATGTCACGATCCTCAGCATGGAGGGAACGACTAATGATGATGATGATGATTTATTTGTAGACAGTTTTTGGCAGTAAATTAATCTTATCTTATCT
Organism: Epinotia demarniana; assembly: GCA_945867215.1. Classification (NCBI taxonomy): domain Eukaryota; kingdom Metazoa; phylum Arthropoda; class Insecta; order Lepidoptera; family Tortricidae; genus Epinotia; species Epinotia demarniana. Next base: position 23,302,684 of record OX244267.1, on the reverse strand, counting down.
TATAAAAAAGTAAAACACGCTGTAGGGCAATTTAAATTACAGACATATTAAGTCGTGTCAAGAAAGAAAGGGGTAACTCATTTCAAATGTGAGCTCAACATCCACAAAAGAGTTTCTTTGATTATACGGTATAAAATTTACAACATATTTTCTCGCGCCTTTTTCAGGGAAAGCCCAACCTTAATCTGTTCTGAAAGAAAATTTTAAGGGTCTTCTTGGCTAAATAGAAGGCGTGTTGGATAAAATATGGAGTTATATTCAGATATTTTTTCGGTATTTCAGCTTGGTGTTATCGGATTATGTATACCATAAAAGTTAGTGCATTAGCGCGTAAGTTGGTTTAAAAAATGTATCGTAAAATGATGTAGAACGAATAAAGAACTATACAAAAATATTATAAGTAGCAAATAAACAATAACTTTCAAGACATGCGACACTTAAAACACAATCATGTCTCTTGCCACTATCAATGTGCCTGCTCTTCTTGAGCCGCCTGGCATTGTCAGAGATGATGGCCAAATACCTGATAGAGTGTCTCTGGTTCCGTGGAGTTTGGGACGGATGCTTGTGTGAGACGCTATCTGTCACCGCACCACACACACACACACACACACTGGCACCGTCCCACCTCCAACGGCCTACGTCTAAAGCGCGTGCAGCGGCGGAAAATGCTGAAAATCTGAAACGCATTACATATACAGGCCTCGGCAGAGAGTACAACGTTGTACCATATGGCGTCGAGACCCTCGGTCCGTGGGGTCCCAGTGCGCAAAAGTTATTTGCGGAAATCGTGAAACGTCTGGTTAACGTAACTGGGACCCGATTTTTGACTTTCGAGCGCTCGAATCTTTCATTCGAAAACAATCAAAAATTATGAAATCTGTTTTTGAAATACGAGCGATAGAAAATTAAAAAAAACGGGTGGTGTTGACCACTCTATTCAATTACATGGATAAGATATATCTTGACACTTTACTTGTACTATTTAATTTGGACTGACTATTAATTTCAAACATAGATTGAAAAAAAAAAAATTCATTAAATGCTTAGTGATAGTGTACGATTATATTTAATTTCTTGCCGAATTTTGTGGTTGAAAACCAAGATCGTTAGTCTATTGGCGGGAAAATAAACGTTTCGTTTACCATTATTAAGGGAAAGTGGGGGAAACGCGAACACCTAAGGGAAAACTTAAATACAACAGGGACATCAAGACTCAGAATTTTGTTTATTCATTTATAGTTAAGTTTAACTATCTGGCTAACTAATTAAATAATCAACAATGAAAATACTTTCATAAAATGTAACATTAGGAACAAAAAAGAAGACCCTTAGTGTTCGGATTTACCCAACTCTAGTCGGGTAATTACGAACACCCAGTGGGGTAATTACGAATAAAGATTTGTACTCTTTTAATCAGCCTTAATTACTACAAAGATCACATTTATAACCTGGTGAGAGTAGTTTAATCACAAATAAACGAGCAATTGTAATTACGAGGCATCTAAATCAATAATAAAAGAATGAGTTAAATGGTTCATCAAGTGCGGGTAGTGCCGAATGTTCGAGATTACCTGTTCGCCGTTGCCCGCAGGACTAGAATAATAAAAGTGGCCAAAAATATTCAAGGTTATTTTTACTGTGGCGGTTGGTGTCATTGCGAATAAAATTGTTGATACATGAGTATTCCACCAAGTAAATGTTAAATTACGATAGTCGATGGAAATAAAGCTACATCAAGTTACATTTACGCAAAAACTACATCAAAAACACAAAAAATATTGAAATGTTCATGCCTTGACACGTGCGCGTGTCCGCCTCACTCGTGTTGTTGACGGCACTGCCGGCGACATAAACATCATGATGGCGGTGGACGTTATATCCTCATCTCTTTCTAACATAGTAGAGCTGTCGCGGTCGGGATTACCCGCCGTTCGCGTTTCCCCTACTCTCCCCTACTCACTACTTACTTTTGATGTTTTTTTGTTATGTAATGCATACTGAATATATTTTAAAATTAATTAATTTACTACATCATAGATATACATTCGCAACTGCAATAAAGTACTATTCACTTTATTAGGTATGATGAAAATTCAAATTTGATGAACCGGTAATTTTACTAATTATGTACTTTTTGCATACGAAACGCAAAAGTATTGATAGTCAATCGCTAGCTTTCGAGTGATGATTTCAAAAATAGCTATTATTGGGTTCATGCGAAAATAATAGTGACAACTTTTCGTGTGCGAATATTTTCAACCGCTCGCTTTTGTTTGCGAGCGAAACTGCTTAAAATGGGTAAAATTTTAAAACCATGTTTTGCCGAAGATTCAGCCTCTCCTGGCATTGACTCGTATACGAGTATCATTAGGATATCTTACCTGTAAATAAAAAAAAACATAGTCACCATTAATGATGAAATAAAAAATAACACTAGTTATTCCATTTAACTGGAGTTGACACACTGAAATCACTACGTTCACTACGTTAATCTACGTTCGCTGATGTGCTCAAAACACCGCATACTCTAAAAATCTATATCTTTATCGTTATTTTTATATCCCATGCCCCGGGAGGATACCAAATAATTTTAACACTGTATTCCTGAAATAAAAAAATACATTTAAAATAAGCTGAGTTTGGCTCACATATTTTTATTTTCATACATATCTGGTCAAGCTAAATTTTATAATGTATGTAAATAAAATAAGTGTCGTAGATAAACTATTGTACTATGCAATGGTGTATCTGGTCTAAAAACGACCCGTATTTTAAAGACTCTTTTTACGTGCTTGTGGCTACCACAGTAGCCAATTTTGCGCACTCCTAAACTGATTGTGGCAACTGTGGTAACCAAGAGAAGTATGCGCTGCCTTGCAAAATAAAACGAACTAATTTAGGTTACCTATTCTAAAATTTGAAAGCAAGCGAGCGGTTGTAGAACATTTGCATAATACATATGCTAATATCATCTGAAGCCTAATGTAATACATCCTTTTGTAAATAATCTTACTGGCAGTTTACCTTTTTTACGCAGCGTCTTCTTTTCTTAAAATTTAGCCGACTAACTAAGGAAGCTTCCATTATAATAGGCTTTTCTTCACGTCAGTTACAGGATTACACTCACTCGATCTCGTTCGGATCGACCGCACGTCTCAATCAGCGCCAACACGAACTTATCTCGTTAAGACGGCCTGGGAGTCTATTTCGCTAAACTTCGTGGCTTGAAATTGAACTGATATCTTCAGTTATTGTGTGAAGAATTCCGATCGGTACAATGTCGAAGGTACAAATGACAATTAGTATCACTAAATCCTGCCTTTTCAAGCGTACACAATACAATTGCTGTGGTTTTAATATATAAAATTAACCATTGCATGTCCTTGAATCAAAAAGTTTCAATGTTTAATAAATAAAATTATAGTCGTACTTCAATCAATAAATTAAATTAAATAAAATGTATTCGGTTTAAATAAATATAATCATCCCAACCGAATTATTGCGATACTCATTACATGTTAGAGTAAAATAATTGAAATTAACAATTGAATTGAATAATAAGAATAAGTTTTTATAACAATTTTATGTTTCGTATGTACAGTTTTATATTTTACTTTTTACAAAATTACTGTAAAAACCTATCCCAAGATGAATGATGTATAAAGAGTATAAAAATGTCCTAAAAACTTAGGTAGGTTCGTTGTTAAAAAAAAGTATCAATTGCTTGTATTTGAAAACAGGACCCTCGAAATAGGTACAGCGTTATAAATTGGTATTGCCATGGTAACAGTTTTTGGGATTAAGTTTTAATGTTGATTGCGGTCTGGGCCACTACGAGGAACAAAACTCTACATACAGACATTCCGTTGTAGATAACGGAGGTATCTCTCCAAATCTTATGTGTTGGAATAATGTGCGGCCTGCAAGTATCAAACCGATTCCAATTTCGAATCTATATCGACTAGAACTCAACAACTTTATTAGATCATATAATAACCTCGCTATTTAGAAAAAAAACTTTCCAACGCTTCCTACATTACGGCCTTCCATATGCATATATTCAGGTTAGCTTAGCACTTCCACTGCCAGGAACCAGAATCAAAATCACATTTTTTTATTTGCCAAGAGATGGTTTAATGCGGGTGACTGTACCAAGGGCTTAGATACCTACTCTATGAGTCGCGTTAGCGAAACATAGAATTAATTTCTCCATTACGTTTCCGGACGGGAACACTTTTCTTTTTTGTTGTTCGCACACTCGAGAGACCTCAACAAAGAAGATATACTCGTACCTACTTTGAAATAGTTATCCGTGTTTGTTTATTTTTCATTTACATTTTAGTACATTTTATCGAATGAAATTATTCGTGTAGGTATGTAGACAACATCAAACTGCGGCTCTGTCTATCAGGCGCCATTGAACTCCCGAAGAGTTCGAAACATGTCGCCAGTAGTGACATTTGATACGTGAACGTGTTAAACCGTGTAATCATTAGCATTATTTCAACATGTCTCACGAAAGTTTAAATTCGATTATAATAAACTTATTTATTTACCTCTCTGAGGTCTCCCGACGTTTCGGATGTGTTGCAACATCCATGTGTGTGAGTTGTCCCGTAACCATGCACATTATGACACATCCGAAACGCCGGGAGACCGCATAGAGTTAAATAAATAAGTTAATTATACGCGATTAAGTCCCGTTTAGTAAAAAAATATACGTGAAATCGCAAAAGTTTAAAGCAATATCGTATATAAAAAGTTAAAAACCAATGTTGTAAGTCAATTTTCTATGCAATTCTATGAGGAATGAGACTACCCACTGCATTAGATATAAATATTTTACTGCATTTGTTTTGCACAGTATTAGGTATAGTTTGTTAATTAGGTAAAGAGTAAAGAGCAATAAAACTTTAAGATACAAAACAAACAAAAGTGCATAAAAATAGAACTTTTAATTGCCAATACGTATTGTCATAAATCATAATAAGAAGGAGTAAATTTTAACTGCGGCAAACAAAAAAGGTATCATATGATACAGACAACAAATTATTTATCTCTGCTTGTCACATTTATTGAGATTTTTCAAAGGTGTTATACGAACATCTTTCTTGGTTGTAGTAAGTATACTATTTTACGTGGCGGGACAGCAGTCTGAATTTTCAAAATCAAAAAATATTTAAAATGAAAATATCTTTACGTCACACCTGGCCATAATGCCAGTGCCAAAAGTCGCATTGTGGCCAGGTGGTGACGTAAAATTGTGTACTCACCACGGGCGGTAATTCGTAAAGCCCCAGATCGCATATTTATGGCCCTCACCTTCGGTTCGGGCCACAAACACCTGCGATCTGGGCCATTCACGAATTCACCGCCCTAGGTACGTAATGTACTATTACGTCACACCTGGCCATAATGCGAGTTTTGCTGCACGCTGCGCGTCCGGGAAAACTCGCATTGTGGCCAGGTGAAGACGTAAAATTTTGTATTCAACACGGGCGGTATTTCGTAAAGCCCCAGAGCGCATATTTATATTTACCAACACTTGCGATCTGGGGCCTTCATGAATTCACCGCCCTAGTTACGTAATGTACTATTGTAAGTTTAAGTTATTTAATAAATAACTATCATCCTCCTAGCGTTATTATCGGTTGTGCCCCTACAGGAACCCAGGGTCCGCTTTGACACCTAGTCCCAAGATTTGGTATAGGCACTAGATTTACGGAAGCGACTGCCATCTGACCTGAAACCCAGAGGGAAAACTAGAGCGTATTGGGATTAGACCGGTTTCCTAACGATGTTTTCCTTCACTTAAAAGCTAACGGTAAATATTCCGTACAATAAGTTCCGAAGAACTCATTGGCACGACCAACGCTTGACAGCCGGCTGCCTGAACCACTTGGCTCCCTCCCGTAGCTTCATAATTGATGTAATAAATATGCCTTAAATATCTGCATATATGCATATTTGCTTAATAAATAAATTTTTGAAGCGGTTATGCGCTCCAGCATTCGATCTCATACAATTTTAACTTCGCTGGAATCAATTCCCGAATAAAACATTCGAACTCCATTCGAGTTATACATGTTTAATTTCGGGATTCTTCATTGATTTGGCTTAAATCTGGCGGAGTAGTAACGAGTATCAAGTGGTTGACAAGTTCAGAATCATCAGGCTTTCTAGACTCCTAATGACTGTGTCACTTATACGCATTGACATACTTAGCTTTATCTAAAGACCAATTTATGAGAAATTAAAAAATAACAAAGAAACCTAAGACTATATCCCAATATTTTTTTCTTTAATAAACACGGTGGAATTTAATCGGTGATCAGGAATCCAAAAATCTTAATTATCAATCTACACAGAAACCAATACGTGAGATCTCGTGCAATATAGCTCAAAATCTAATTAATCACACTTAATTAACATCCGTAAAATGTACACTGACTGAATAAATGGACATCCTACTTTTATTGAAGGGAAGTTACTCGTAAGTGTACATACGTCAAGTGCTTGCTGGCTTTCGCGGGAAACTAGACAGATGAAGCAATTTGTTATGAATTTGACAATGACAAATTGACAGCTTATTGCTCATTTACGTTTTAAGTTGCTATGGCTGATAGTTTGAAAAGAGGTATTGAACTTTTCAGACTAAACCATTAGTAGGGAGACAATAAATTTTAATTAAAATTTAATTTCAACTTAAAAATTAGTTATGATAAAAACTTGGTTCCACTTAAGTACTACATAAACGTGACCGCCATCGATTACTGAATTAGAAAAATGGGTTCCTGTTCACCGATTAAATTCCACCGTGTATAGGTATTTTAGATTAATATAACCCCTATTTCATTTTTTTTTGCGAGATCCATTGATATCGAAAGTGAAGATACGCCTGTCCGAACAATATTCGCACGACATACTGTGACACACTGTGACAGCTGAAGACTAAGGCACGGTGGCCCGCGATTGCCCGTGGCGGGCCACCGCATTGGACGAATTACTCGTGGGCGTTGGGCCTATCTTTACGAAGTAATATATATATCTATGGCGAGATCAGATAACCTCCCTATGTAGGTCTAAGTTGAAAGAGTCGATGCAAATTATTAAAAAAAAATACAAAAAGGGTGAAGAAATTAAATATCATCATCCTCCTAGCGTTATTCCCGGTAATGCCCCTAAAGGAGCCCGGGGTCCGCATTGACAACTAATCCCAAGATTTGGCATAGGCACTAGTTTTGCGAAAGCTACTGCCATCTGACCTTCCAACCCAGAGGGAAAACTAGACCTTATTGGGATTAGACCGGTTTCCTCAAGATGTTTTCCTTCACCGAAAAGCTAACGGTAAATATTCCGTACATAAGTTCCGAAAAACTCATTGGTACGAGTCGGGATTCGAACCCACGACCGCCGCTTGACAGCCGCATGCCTTAACCACTAGGCTACTGTAGCTTACCTAAATAAAATATCTGAAGCTATATTTAGGTATATTTACATTACAAAATGTAATTATAATTACTTTTATAAAGCGATTATATAAGATTTATTATTAATATAACGTAACAGAACGAAAATAATTTCATGAAATGTCGATTTGATCCGTCAACAACCCTTTTTTACATCAAAATACTCTCGTATTGTTTAGGCCTGCTACACATTGGCGCGGCCTGTCGTGGCGGACAATAGTAAATTTGACAGCTAATGACAAACAATTGTCCGCCGCGGCCAGGCCGCGCCAGTGTGATGCAGGCTTTAAAAAAAAAAAAATATCTCTTAGTTTTTTAAACGAAATTACGGAATACCATCAAGCCAGACGCGTAGAATTTACATTTATTCTCCTAATTTCCAACTACGATATCGCTTTACTTATCTACTCACTAGTGACTCACTAAACAATAACAATTCCAGTTCAAATATGGAATTCTATAATCCCTAACATTGTGAAGGCGTGTAAAATACAGAGCCCGGGATAATTCCATTGGGATCGAGAGGATTATTGTACTATGTATTATTACTATTGCTATTACTGTCGCAATAATATAAATGAAGTTGTTGGTGTGGGACTACCTTCTAGGTTAATGTTTTCTGAGCGTACCTCCTGCAAATATTAGTGGCTCTGAGACGTTAACTGTACTTTTATTACGGCTTTTATGGGAATGGTTTTCTAGCCTGGTAATTATAAAGCCATTATTATGAAAGCGTTTAGGACATGTCCGCTGCGTTCACAATGACAAATAGTCGTTTTTATTTCTAATTTATTATTAGTGCTAATATATGTGGTTGGTAGGTTTAGGGTGGACTGATGACCTGGTAAAGGTCACGGGAGTCTGCTGGATGCGGGTAGCGCAGGACCGATCATTGTGGCTCTTCGGGGGAGCCCTATGTCCAGCAGTTTCCGATTCAGATCATTTATTCATAAATAGTATAATAGTAGGTACATTACGTAACTAGGGCGGTGAATTCGTGAATGCCCCAGATCGCAGGTGTTTGTGGCCCGCACCGAAGGTGAGGAGGGAGGGAGGTTTTTTTGATTAGTTACGTGATCCCAACTAACCACAGTGTTAGCGTTCTGATTAAAAAGAGACGGATAGTCTATCTCAACTAGTCTATCTAGACACAGCTCGCGGGCCATCATGTGTTAGCCGTGCAGATAAAATGCTAGACCGTGCTGTAATTCGCTCAATGGGCAGTTAAAGCTCCGAAACTAAGCGACTAATAATTCTGTCTTTTTATCAAAAACTTAGGTATCTCACTAACAATTTCATTGTTTGGAAATTATTTAGTACAATAAATAGTATGACTCAATTGCTAACATTTTCGAAATATAGAATTGTTAGGATGAAAAGCATATTTTGATGCCGATTTCCGCAAGTTTCTGGGCGACAAATCAGTGTTTCGCGGCGAAAGTGTCAAATTAATCTCCTCGTTTTAATAGCACTGGTGTGTTGGTGTCATATTAACATTCCATAAAATGTCTGTTTTCAATTTGATCGTATATAGATAAGTGGTTGAACTCGGATTAATCATTATAATTATAACTAAGTTGAAGCGCGAAAACTCTGATTGGTGTTTTAATTAATGCCCAATTAGAACTTTGAAAGCCTTTCCCTGTAGCTTTACGAGGGAAATAAGGGGCCGGTAAAAGTTTGATCCTAGAGTCAGCCCCTGGGAACTGACGTGAGAACTGGAATTTGAATAAACGTATGCTTGAAACTTTGGTGTTCGGAATCACTTAAATGAACGCAGTTGAGTGGTAAGTGATCAAGTTATTCTTGTTCGAGCCAAGTAAAATGTTTCTTACGACAGAGATTATTTATGGAATTGAAACGTTTCATTGATATTATTACTTTACTGAAAAACAAACGGTCATACACAAAAATGTTTACGCAAAGTTAAATGACGTGAAAAGCATTGATTTTTACAAAAGTGAGTGTTTAGTGTTAGTTTAACTCACACGAATTGTTACACGGGTAGGTACACACACACTCGAATGAATCGTCACTACGGGCTGCATGTTTCGAACCCTTCAGGATGAGATTCGCGCCACGCTACACACGCTGAACCGTATAAACACCCATCCGAGCGAAGAACTGAAGAGTTAGAAACATGTCATCAAAAGTGTAATTTTTACACGTATTTTTTAGTGTAAGTACAGTTAACCGTGAACATTATTTCTGCGTGATAGTACTTGTACTGTTACTTATTCTGTGCTGATAGTGAGTGTCGCCGAGTTCAGACAATCAAGAAAGACTGTACAGTCTTATAAGTTCGGCGGTCGAAACGCTTCGTTAAAACTAATTTGATTGATACATTTATCTCAATCAATGTTACGAATACTTCGATCATCTTGGTCCAAACTCAGCTAATGTTCAAGGTATCGACATCCTCGCCTGAAATAAACCACTATAAATCTGTCCATGAATTAGAGATTATAATAAACTGGGAAATGTGATGAAATGAGTCGAGTCGAGACAAGTTGTAAACTTCATAACCGAGCTTGATAAACATTCGACGCGGATGTTTGTATAGATTACGCTTGAGCAAAGCCATATTACGGCACTTGTATCCCATAGCGTCAGTCACACGTCTTATCGACAAATGATTCCGCTTAGTTCATCTAAACAGACGTGAAGCCAAAGGATTGATATTGGATTCACGAATATTTGTGGTTGCTCTAAATTGAGCTTTAAAAGAGCTATAAAGGGTTTGTTTTCTTTTAAAAATATGACTGAGTTTGTGACCTTTTTATACCTAGTGTGAATTTTCTACGTTGCGTCATTGAACACTTTAATGATTGGGGTTTCAGGGAAGCTATCCGTCTAGGTTTAGATCTGCATGAAGTTTGCGCTTAGCTTTGATCGTGCACGATTAAGTAAATCAAGAGTATTGCTACAACCCACGTCCTACCGAAACAAAAAGAAGAGCTGTGCGAGTTTGTGAGGCGGTGAGCGAGGAAACAACCAATAAGAATGCATCATTTTCCTATCCACGCTTCCCACCGCAATTGTGGATGAGCGGAGCGAGATCTTTTGATACAAAATAAGTGAAATGCTTGCGTAGGCCTCACTAAGCCATCCATGAGCTCAATGAGTTGTTTCTGAACGTTAAGGCAATTTCCAAGGCTTCCTACGCTGCCAAGTACAAAATGGCAGAGGCAAAACAGTCACGCCATCTACAAACAGGCTTTTTGGCTTAGCTCACATGTCACGCTCTTGTGCCATTTCCCTTCAGCGCATGGTTTCAAGATCGTGCAGGTCTGATGTGACGACGTCTTTCTAACGCTACCTGGGACGTCCGGCAAATAAGTAAAACAACGGGGCGTAACGTTTCGAACGCGTGTTAGGACAGTTTTAACTGTCATTTTCCGATATAAAAGTCATTTAGATCTACCAAACGTACGTACAATGCTTTACGTGATTGACCAGCAGGTTTTGGCTTTTATTGACAGCGCGGTCACCTGTCGTAAATCATCTGAAACGATCGTGATACATGTAACCAAGTGTGCCATCTGTCTACTCCGAAATTCTATGCATTCTGTGCACTTCAAATAACAAAAATTTAACTGATTCCCAATTTGGTCTTATAGTCACTACGCAACTTTGATTTTGTTTACATGTCAGGTGAGTATGGAAGCTCCCGTCTGTACAAATATAAGAAATTTATCAACCCACATCGGACGAGTCAAAAACGTTCCGCAATCAACCTAGATAATTAACTAAAACGCGCTCAGAGATACACATTTTGACCATTTCGGGGTTAATATTATATGAATATTAATAGAAAGAATACAAAATTATATTACAAGGATATGCAGAAAGGTTGGAACTCAATTTAAAATTATAATTAGCTACCGTATTAACAACTGTTACGATCTACTATGAGAAAAAAGTGGATTATTTTTTTGACTTACTCATTTAACCGTCCGATCGATTCGCGCTAGTACATCATAGATATACACACAATCATAGACATACAATATACCCTAGACAACCCATATCTAGTGTCATTATGACTAAAATACTACTTATTATGTAAATGGCGTTACTAGCCTAATAGGCTTGCATCAGTATTTTAATTTAGTATGTTTATAGCAATATTTAATGATGGAATGGGTAGTCTGGCAACCGTTTTCCAGGCGGAGACATACGCCATAATTGCATGTGTACAGAAGAATATAGACGGGCAAACCATGGTCTTCCTTTTATTTCTGGCACTATGTTATTTAGAAAAAAATAATCCTTGTGATGAAGCCTTTCGATCGGTATGATAAAGCTACAGGGTTTTTTTTCTCGTGTAGCGGGTTCGATTCCCTGTTCAACCAAGTAATTATTTAAAAATCTATGAATGGAGTTTAAATTATTTTTAAAATTAAAATAATCTGCAATATTCAATGTACTTTCCTCCATGTGTCATGCAACAGAAATAAAAGCTTAAAAGAATAAAATCTAATATGAAAAAAAAATGGTGACACGAGAGCACAAAGTTGTTTTTGAAGCACGTGCTGATTTTGAAAGACGTAGCTTTCCATATCAGCATTTCGAGATTTCTCAGCAAAGAGACGGACGGCGTCCATACTTTTTGGCTAATGGCCGCCCAACAAATAGCTTTCACCTTAGCATTTATGGTTTTTTCCATTATTTCTCCGCTACATTACAGTATAATGGAGACACTCGCAGCCGCTACATAAAACACTGCTCCGGTTGTTTTTTACGAATACACATTATACAAATAAACATAAACGATGAGTCCGTAAATCTCAATTACGGACTTATTTGTTTGACTGCTTTTCTTCTCCTAGTATGTACATGTTTTACCGCCAGCTATGCGTGCGGAAAATATCAATTCCTGCCCATTACGATTCCCGTAAATCTTTATTCTACGTTTTCATAGGGGAATCGTTCGTTATTGCGAATAGTTCAGGCGCTCTTTCTAGCACAGGGCGTTTCACTCACACAAGTGATTCTAAAGAAACGTAACGATCGCCAAACTGAAGCCACAAACATATAAATTCCGAAATCATAAGCCTAGTGTGTTCATAAAAAGTTTATTTCAAAGAAAAGCGTAAAACCAGTTATTACTTATCTTTAAGTCCTTTATTAGTTAAGCATGAGCAAAGGCTGTCTATCATCCATTACTCATAAATTTATAAAAATATTCTAGACATAAAAGTCAGGGGGTCCTCTCAGCTGAACGTATTGCATTGGAATCGCTTTAGGATTTATGTATTTTATGCCAAACTTAAGGTCGCGTTTATGCACAAATGTTTCCTGGAAGACATCGCTCTTTAGTTGATTGCCTCTTCTTATATTTGGTGTATTTTAAGTAGGTACGTGAGTAAGCAATATTAGTTTTACATTACTCAGGGCAGTAAAACAAAGAAAGTCTTACATCGCAGGTATTTTATGCAGAAGGCGCTGATGCCATGAGCAATGAATATGCGATCCAAGGGCTTTCTTTACTAACACCCCGAGTGAGTAGATAAGTTTACGCTTCTCCCTGGCCAGCGTGGTTGACATAAATATAAATATTTGCGGACAATCTTACACAAATCGACCTAGTCCCAAAATAAGCAAAGCTTGTACTATTGGGTACTAGACGACGATAAACATACTGTATAGTTAAATAAATACTTGAATACGAAGATAACATCCATGACTCAAGCACAAATATTCGTGCTCATCACACAAACAAAATGCTCGTACTGGGATTCGAAACCAGGAGCTCTAGCTTCCGAGGCTGGGTCAGTACCTACTTGGCTAAACCGGTAGTCACATTTTGTCACTTATCGCTGTCAATACGAGTAAGACATTTGTCACGTATGCGATTGCGGGAGTGACGGATCTGTCGATGGCTACTTCTTTAATCTTCATGGCTAGGTGTGACGTAAACCTGACCTTATGCGCATAAGCGCGCCGCAAATCAAACCGATTATACACGATGATTCGTAATACGTGATCAGGAGTCGAAAAATATTGATAAACAGCCAAAACGGATTTCAATGGGTGAGGTCCCATGCAATTAAATCACCGTTTAGTTAATTACATTTAATGATAATGTTAACACTCATATCCACTGAATGTTTGGTCACCCTACATTTCTTGAAGTTATATAAGTAGATACTTCAAACACACATACGTCAAATTTTTGCAAAGTACCGTTAGGGTGACAATGATATTGAATGATAAAGTGATTCCTTATTCAGTTTTATTCAGAAAAAAAGAACGTCTGTTTTAAGTAACTTCGCGTTAATCGTGTTTGGTATCAATTACAGAATTGGAAAAATTTACTCCTGATCACGAATTAAGAATCATCGTGTATAACGCCTGAGTTGAACATAAAAAAGTTACGAGCTAAAATATTGATGGAGAGCTCTAAACGTTGTCATATTCGCCAGTCATGTTCCAGCTATAAAGAATTTATCACTCAGAGTACCGACGTTCGACAGTCGGAAAGCTACGTGAGTATAGTGCTAAAATGACCTGAGTTACTTTCTTAACAATAGTATGAATCATTTTGTTGAATATAATATATTTTGTAATCTAATCTTTGTTATTATTCGCTAAAGAACTAACCTGAAATCCATACTAATATTATAAATGGGAAAGTGTATGTGTGTGTGTTTGTTTGTTTGTTTGTTTGTCCGTCTTTCAAGGCAAAACGGAACGACGAATTGAGGTGATTTTTTATGTGGAGATAGTTGAAGGGATGGAGAGTGACATAGGATAGTTTTTGTCCCCGAAAGCATACCCTAAGGGGGTGAAATGGAGGGGTAAAAGTTTGTATGGAGCTTCGATATAAACGAGGAGCACGCGGACGGAGTCGCGGGCAGAAGCTAGTTATATATATTTTTCGGGAGAAGTGTATTATTTTCTGATCAACAACATCCTTAACAACGTTTCCATAAACACACTCAATACCCTATTCACTTATGCAAAAACTCCACACTAGTGCATTGCATTGCATGATCATAAAACATCCATAATAACCGTTCAAGCCAAACTTCGCCAGAGGCGGTTAATCTGAATTTTGACACAATCCTAGGTCACTTTCGCATCTTTATGATTTGACATCAGAACTTTATCATCCTCAATTCTGCCTAGTACCGTACATATATGTAGGTCCTCTCCCAATGTACCGCAGTGATATTATAAAACGCTAAAATGTATGTCTGCTCACATGCTATCTTAATTTTGAAACGATTTGGTATGAAGATATTTGAGGCCCTGAGAGAAGGCCATAGAAAATGTGAGAACGGAGGAGTGAATTTAACGCGTTTTTCTCACACAAAGTCGTGAGGAAATACTTGTCTTGTTATATACTTACAAGGAGACGGATACTGGTAATATTATCCCGAAGATATTACCACTCATTGTATTCGACGGAGGTCGAAAATATTCGGAACTTCGCCGCAGGGCTCCTTATATTGCTTTATTTATGGTAGTAGGCATGATTTTGTCTCACATGCTATTTTTGCCTAAAAATGTTACAAAGTTTTAGAAGACTAAGGCAATTTCGCAATATGTTATGATATACTTTATAAAAAATACACTCGCATTTTCTTTTAAAAACAAGTTGGTAAAAGTACCAACATATGGCAAACTCGTTGCGTGACCCAACTAGTATACCTACTGTGTATAACTAAGATCTTACAATCCACCTAGAATCGCTCCACTGTGCGTGAATTACAGCAGTATTCGTCTCAAAATGTATAAGATTTTGGGTGTATGACGGGGATGGCGCCTGTCATGTGACAGCCTAGATAATCTTACCCCAAGACACGTAGCATGGATTAATTTGATACATATCTATCCTATATTTCATATATTTGACACAGAAGATTAGCAAAATATTTTGTTTAACTTTGTAGCTTTGTTTAATTATAATTATAAATAACGTACGAATCGATTCCGAAGCGCAGTTCAGGTCCAGATCGCGCAGGGCTTTTGGCGGTCGGAGCCAGAGAGGCTGAAATCGGTTGCCCACTGCCCAGGGACTACGTGTTAAGTTCGCTTTAGGTTGAATAATTCGCCATGCTAGTTACAAAATGGTTCAACCAGTTTCACTATGTTTTCACCAGCTACGTCTTGAACACGGGTGCTTTGGGAGATCATTATAGTTTATGAGCTGGCTATTATTATACTCGTTGATGTAGTATTTATAAAACACACTCCTAATTATTTGTATGGTCGATAACCTATTCAAAGTATTTTTGCAGTATGTTACGGTCACTTTTAATGGTAATATTACACAATACAATAACAATAAAATTGAGAAGTTGACTTGACGCTCTGTTAGTTCAGTCGAGTTCATAAATATATGAACATAAAAAAGGTTCAAAAATATCTATGCAACCTAATGCCCATAACAATAAAGTCATGTTCACATATTTTTGATCACTTTGTCCGCGCACATATTTTCGATCTCGACTGTACCTACGAACTTTTTAGGGGAATAAGAGCAAGTTGACACCACGAGTTTCTATAGTCACACATTTGATCCGAATAAAAAAAAATATGCAAAAACAATTTAAAGTATCATGTTATTTATTCTTACCGTTATCAATTACTATATTATTTCTAACATAAGAGGAAGAATTATGAACCGAGAACGTGTTTACGAACGAGATATTCTCAGTAACCGTGAGTTTTTTTTAATCAAAGCAAGCTGTTTG
The DNA here is from genome assembly GCA_945867215.1 of Epinotia demarniana. Classification (NCBI taxonomy): domain Eukaryota; kingdom Metazoa; phylum Arthropoda; class Insecta; order Lepidoptera; family Tortricidae; genus Epinotia; species Epinotia demarniana. The sequence continues at coordinate 23,286,507 of OX244267.1, read as the reverse complement.
CGTATTCTCGGCTACTCAATATTCGACTAAGAGCGATAAAGAGACGTGAAAGTAAACAGTTTGCGCAAACGACGTTGTGCGGTAACCGTCGCTTCTGCGGTTCACAGTACGCTTACCATGAGTTTGACAATGACGGCTTACGCTAACGAGTATCGAGTTTTCTATCTGTGCATCTCTATTGAACTTTGACAGTACGAGCGGGATGCACAGATAGAAAACTCGATACTCGTTAGCGTAAGCCGTCAATGTCAAACTCATGGTAAGCGTACTGGTCGTACTCCGGACGCTTTAATGACTGATCGAGAAATATAGCTACATAGTCGTTTATCGATATGGTGGTCGCTGTTTTGCTGGGGATTATGTCGAATCTAAACATTCCAATTGTATGTCATTGCTAAATGAAGTGAGCTAGAAGACGATTACGCGATCCCACATGAATTAGTTGCTCATTTATTCGTGATTTCCCCACATAATAAAGTATCGATGACCACACATAAAACAACAAAGAGATCAGCGAATAGTTTTTTAAGCAAAACTATGCAAACCGCAACATAATTATCTTCCAATCGATTGACACCCCATTCATCAAAATTGCTTCAATAACTTCAACTTCTTTTGACGACCGCTTTAGCCTAGTTGGTAGTGACCCTGCCTACGAAGCTGGAGGTCCTGGGTTCGAATCCCGGTAAGGGCATTTATTTGTGTGATGAGCACGAATATTTGTTCCTGAGTCATGGATGTTTTCTATCTATTTAAGTATGTATTTATCTATATAAGCATATTTAACGTCGTCTAGCACCCATAGTACAAGCTTTGCTTAGTTTGGAGCTAGGTCGATTTGTGTAAGATTGTCCGCAAATATTTATTTATTTATTTAAAATATTTATTCAAAGCTACGGTAGAACACACGTAAATACAAGCATAGACTGCTAAAATCATATCCCTTGCTTTAGGCTTTGCCTTATTAAAGCAAAAAAATCTTACATCGAAACATGATACTTAAGCCATTTTCCTTGGTAGAAGTCCAACTGTCATTTTCTAAAGGTGAAATTGATATGCCCTAACGATTGTTCGAAAAGTAACATAACTAACCCAATGTTTGCTGATCGTTTTATGAATGTGTGCCTAATGTTATGGTACATTACGGGATCCTACTTATACTCTTAGGTATTATAAATGCGAGAGTTCGGGTGTTTAGATGTTTGTTACTCAATCACTCTTAAATAGCTCAACCGATTTGGTTAATTTTGCACGAAGATAGTTTATAGCCAGCATTAAAATATAGGATAGTTGTTATCTCGGGTCCACGCAAAGTCGCGGGCGGAAGCTAGTATTGAATAAGAAAAATACGTCAGCATCGCCTTGTTGACAATCTAAGAGCTGAGAAATCTGTCATAAGAACAGCGACTAAACGAGATTCCATAAAATGCATGGGCCAACCCTAAAAAGCTTAGTAGACCTTTTTGTGTAGACCGTGACCGCAACGTGAGATTATTGCAAGCGTCGTTCTGAGGGTTGATCCATAGAGGGTTGGTAAATAAAATGTACCCTTTATGTAACCGTGCATCAAATAAAATGGCGTTTTTTATGACTGTTATCTTTAGGAGAAAAAATACAAAAAAATTGGTTGGGAAGTGAAATTTAAGAATATTATATTATAGCTACAGCTAACTTCTGATGGATATAACAATGTCGGCGGCATAAGACCCTTTCGGATACCATCTTGCCCTACAACTTCCTAAATCCATTTATTTTCTCCGTTTGCTTTAACTTTGATGAGTTCCGGGCCCCATTATCTCTCGCAATGTCTCAAATACCGTAAGTCACTCGAACACTCTGGACATTCATATCTCTATAATGGCATTCTACGGAAGTGGTGAGTTTCTGTCAAAAAAAAATGATTTTACAGATTCAGGGGGTTTCTCCAGCTATAAGTAGTTATCAATTTTTTTTTCAGGATTTATGATCTAGTTACGAGGTAAATGTCCCTACATGCCTCTGTAAGGCGTTGTAATTCTAGTAACTCGATTGGGGCGAAAAGAGTGCGCGATACACCTTGAAATAAAATGGAGATTAGACAACGCTTTCATTTCCTATAAGATAAGAAAACCGTGCGTAATAGCCATGTGTCTAGGAAACCAATTTTGATACGTCTAAAAATTACTAGCGCTATATCGGAAAATATTTTTACAGTACATATGGTGCTACTTTCCCGCACTAGTGCGGAAAAGTGCACTTTCCGTGCATATGTCAAAGCTTTAAAGAGCCATATGTACAGTAAAACATTGTACGATACACGTGCGAATAGGTAATTCGCAACTCGTGTCGATTTAATTTATCACCACTCGTTGCTAATTCCTTTTTTCGGCACTTGTATCGTAAATAACTATTTTGATTGATTTATGCGAAAGTAGTATAATATTTCTCGTTGATATTTTAGAATGTCTTGAATGTATATATTTATGGTATTTTGCAATTAATACGTTGCCTGGCTGTGAATACGCCATTAATGGCTTTAGCGGCAAGAACATGAAACTCTGCGAAACCTCCAAGAATTTGGAACTTCAAATAAAAAAAGAAAAGAAAACGGCGAAACGAGTACGAATTTGTTAATTCTGCTGTTATATAAGAAATAAATAGAACTTATAAAAAATTGCATGATAGGTTTATGGTACGTGACTTTTGAGACATTTGGGCAGGTAGGTAGGTATATAAAAAATATTTACGGAGTAAATCATTGTGTATATTTCCGGCTACTTCCACGCTGTGAAGTAAACATTAGCCCCATAAGCGAGAGACTTTATTTCCGTAGGCGTTGCCCGTCAGTCTCCCCGGAATTGGCTGTCAAAGACCGCCTTATTTGCCGGATCCATTCCCGCGGGCTTACGGAATAAAGTGTCGATTTGGGAAGTTACCGAGTTACACTGACAGCTGTGGTGGAAACAATATATTATATTTCCATAAGGCATAGGAAAAGTATTTGGTGCAGAAATAACAGAAGATTTTTTGCCATAAATATACACGCATAATGGTTGCCACTCAACTGGCGGTGTTGTTTTAGCAAATATGGCAGTATTGTTGGGAGACAAAATGTTATAGGCCACGTAAAAGTAAGTATATTGTTTTATCCGGAAAGCTCGGTAATATCCTTTTCATCCATGACTTGAGGCGGCACATTATCGGGCAATGGATTGTTGTAGAATAGCTCAGTAAGTGCATGCATAATTCTTTTCACAGCTTACCACTTAGGTACATTTTCACAGCTGTAACTGATTACCACCACCGGCTTATTTTGGTTATTAAATAAACGAAGTCAGCAGCTCATCTGCTTAAAACAAGTACTCAGCCTTGGGATACTTCCATATCTCGACCCGACGTTAACGACGTCTCGTGTAACGTTAATAGTGCGTTTCAAGTTAACGAAAATCTTAGAGTATATATCTACAGAGGAGCGATATGCCACCATAAGGGACGGAAAGGCTCCTAGGCAGCTAAATTAAGAACTAGTATTTAAATGGCTGACAGCTTATATCATAAACCACCTTATTAATTTGGGCGGGTGGTATATTAGCCATAATCTCATTTTGACACAGTTGCAGCAAATATATTTATTAACTATGAGAAGAATAACACTTATTGAGATTTGTATACGACCATCTCACTCGGTCTCAAATTTATAGGTACTCTAAGACGAAAACAATTGATGGATGAGCAAGGAGACAGACAAATCAACAAATGGACTTGTCGATCGCCTGTATCACCCTGTAGGTAGCTATTGACCGTCCTAACGGGTCCTGTCATTGATATCTGAAATCAATTGTCCAATGAAGCATCCCGTTGGGACACAGTGTCACAGAGTGTCGTGGCAAGCTAACTGATTTTGAAAGAGAGAGAGACATGAAAGATATATGTGCCCCTTTCTCTCAAATATTGAGGATGAAATACCGGACTTGAATGTATTATTTGCTTATCAAACGATGCAATTATTCAAATGGTAAATTTAATGTTGAAACTATATTTTTACCATGATCAATGGGTCAACATAACGAACCTAGCAATTTCTCACGACAACTTTTATCCTAACTTACCGACAGATAATTAAACACCTAAGAATTCGCTATCTTTAACTTAATAGGTCTGCACGAATCTGTTTCCTTCAATTTAAGCGTATATTGTTTGTTTTGCATTGTAATAGGTAAACGCTCGAGTGCTGGACGCTGTACTAGTAAATGGCATGGGACTTAAAGTCCAACCAGTATGGGTAAAATTCGAACTAAGAAGATTTTTCTTCATTCGTGTGCATTTAAGCCATGCCACTCTGACATAGAGTGCCCATGCCACATACATAGTACAGTCACCAGCAATAACATCTGCCACAACATAGCACGCATATATATCTGACACGACTCTATGTCTAATGCCATAAGGACGTGTCAGATATTTTTGCCGGCTTTGTTACGGCAGATATTGATGCCGGTGACTGTACAGCGTCGAGCACTCGGACGTTTACCTTACGCGTCTTTACAGTTTTTAGTACCATCAAATGAATATGTCCATTGCGTCCACTGAATGAGCGACTTAATGTGTTTGAAACTAGGATGCGACTGTTTAAGTATTATTCATAACATTATCTACTATCTTGGTCAAAGGTGCCGAAATATCTCGTCTAAAACAGGTTTTAATTTGTGAAGTTGGTCACTGACAGAAAATCAGATAATAATGGGTTCAGGATGTTGTTGGGACTGCCACGATATTGTAGCGCGTCCGGTATGTTCTTCGAGGAGCGCACGGACGGTTTCCGTGCGATAATACGTAAGCGCGTGGCCTCCCTGACGCGCCGCCTTCGTGACAGTCCCAACAGCCTCCTGAGGGCCATTTCTGAAAATATTAACAGCCCACTATGGAGGCACTGGAACTCCATTCACATGGAGTCCAGACAGAATATTTTTCAATTAACCAATTAAATTTCAATGTTTTATTTATTATTTATCCTGATCTTATTACTATTTGACATGTTTTTATTTTAATTTTATTTCATTTTATTTTGCTATATTCATTAAGGTGTTATTGTATTATGTTGTATGTTTGTATTGTGATATGGGCAATGCCTGAAATAAAGAATAATAATAATAATAATAATAAATCAAAGCTGAAAATGGAATTCACCTCTGAAACCCAGTAATTTTGCGAGTCGTATTGGAGCGGGATTAATTAGCGGTATTTTGCGCTAACCCGGGAGTATGTCGTTAGAGGTTAAAGTAATTTCGGTATCGATGTCACCAGGCGCTGACTTCGGAAATGGATGGGGAGGACTGTTCTTCTTGCAGGCAAGGCATTGAACTTATATTTTTGAGACATTTAGGGTTGGCTTAACTTATCATGTATAGTGTACTGGATTATCATTTAATTTAACATATAAAATTGTGCCTCCGCCAAATGCCGGTATTAAGTGCCAAAAGAAACCCCGGGCTAATGGAAGATACAACCAGGAAAAACGCTAGGAAATCATTCTCCGAGGCATTAAATATACATACTCATGTATAAATAGTGTATTAATGCCTCGGAGTTAATTCATAGTTGTTTTGTATTTGACTCTTGCCATATCTATGCCACCGTGTGCACGATTTAGTTATAGTAGTATCGACTAAATAAATAAAGCAAAACTAAATCGTGCACACCATCTAATCTTGCGCTTATTTGTAGACCTCTCTACCAGCGGCGAAGCGCCGCCGGTACAATCTAATTCTGAATTGTTTTTAGGCAAGCCTATTGTTATTAGTTATATAGTTACTCTAAACTCTTTCATAACTTTTTTCTACTTTGGGGTCGGGTCTCCTCACTTTCACACAGTCTGTCCTGGGTTGTTACTAGGGCTCGCGGTATACGTGTAATAAGCCGAACCGTGTACACGTATCCTTAAGCCCGGCGGTACTAAGAACCCGAATTTACCGTCCCGTCCCGTCCCGTCCCGTCGCGTTTCCAAGAAAGGTTTCTAACCTCGGCTCCGCTCGGGTAACGGGTAAGGCAACTCGACCCGTCCGCGCCGGTTTGAGTTGAAGCAAAAAATATTTATGATAATGATAATACTCTTAATTATTACTAGCAAACTCGTAGTAAAATTGCCTTATTGAAAAATGTATTTGTGTAATTTATGGGTTTTTTTCATTATCAACGGCAAGATTTACTTTGAAACATGTATATTACATAGTTGATGTAGCTCAACTCAACAAGGTAAAAAAAATTAGCAGTAACGGGATGTACCCAAAATTTGCATTTAGATAGGCATTATCAGTGCCTTGCATTTTTTTTGATTAACAAGTTGTTGAATTCCCTAGCTATATTAAGTTTTATGCATTTGCGATAAAGTTGAAATTTCAACAATTAAATGAAAGCTTTTACCTATGCCCTAAGTCTCCTTTGTTTTTTTCTTGTTCGTGCGTCCGGGTAACGGGTTGTATGACATTACCTGGTAGGTACTAGAGCTAGTAAGATATGACAAAATTATTTTTAAATTTCTAATGAGTCTTTAGTAAGATTATAGTTCGCCACTCAGTCGGTCGACTTTACGAATTGCCATTTAAGTTATTTATAAATATTTTATTGATTGTTGGTCATTTTGTTTTTATTATTTTTTGTTTGTTAACGTGTTGTTTTTTGTTAAAAATGAAGACCCAACTTGGGTACGGAATTCTGCCACTAGACTCGGTGACAAAGCTTTTTGTGAATTGTGCGATGATCGGGCAAACAATGAGTTTGCGTGTCGTGGTGGTTCTACAGGAGGTATGTGGAAGCATTTAAAAATAGTTCACCTAAAATCTCCAATCCTGATGCCTAATGAGTAAGTACATTTTTATAACAATATTCTGTTAAATAATTCTTAATTTAGTATGCTTTGCAAATAATTTGGTAATGTATTAAATTAATTACATAGAATAGAATAGAATAGATAAACATGATTGTTTAACCATGTTACATAGATGCATGGTATTAAATATTACAGGCCCCAACGGTTATCCATTTTGGGTGTAAAATATTTGCTTAAAACTAAGGCCAAGGAAATCATAACTAATATTATTTTACATTATTTTTCTTTTTTTTCTTAAGACGAAAATTCAAAAAAATCTTTCAATGAATAGAAACCTTTCTCGCTTAACCATGTTTTTAAATTACGTAAAAATTTTGTGTGATCCAACATTTTTAATTCATTAGGAAGGTGATTAAATACTCGAATGGCACTAATAAATGAGCTTTTGCTATAAGTTTTATTTTTACGAAAGGCAATTTTAAATTGTACCTATAATGAGTGCGTAGGTTATCGCGTTGGGAAGCTAGTGTCGTGAAGTAATCTTTCTTACCTTTTACAAAGTTACAGAGCTCGTCAATATAAACGCTAGTTAATGTTAGAAAGCCTTGCTCTTTAAAAACATTTCAAAGTGATTGTTGTTCATGCGAAAGATAATTTTCAAGCACCTTTTCTGCAAAACAAAACATATTCTGTGTATATGAAAAGGATACGTTAATATAGATATGTGCAAACAAATAATTATTATTACTTAAAAATATTGTAATTTTGAGTTGATTTTTTAAATGCATAACCTAGTATCATAAGCAAATATTACTCATTTAAAAACTGCGTTGATTTTAATTTTATTCACTCGATTGCCTTTTTTTCCTTTTTTGTGTATATTCCATTATATTTTATATATATTACGAAGAATATTAAATTGGATACTTCACAGTTTAATTTTAATGAGGCATTAAACCATTTTTGACATTACCAATACTTATTATGTTATGATATCCAATATGTTTGACAGTAAAAAAACGAAATTCGAAAAGTACGAGCCATGGTCTTTATCGTAGCTTTTAAAGGTAACGTCTCAGATCGCCACTACACGGTGAAAACGGGTCGGAACGGAACTGCGTGAAACTGGGATCCCGGGATCCCGGGTCTTAATTACACGGTTCCTAAAGAAACGTTCAGAACGGGCCATAAAACCGTTCCCGTTTAACACAGAAACGGGGACCCGGCTACGGATACACGAAACCCGGGCACGACCGCAAGCCCTAACTATTACACGCACACCGCATGTACTTAAATGAAATCTTTATTTTCAATTTTGTCAGAAGTACCTATGGTTAAACATAAGAATAAATATCATGTACTATCTTCTGCTCGCGACTTTTCAGATGTATGGTTAAGCATAAGAATAAAAATCATGTACTCTTTATCAAAGATCTCTGGTGGCAGTTATGATTTAGTTTTTTTTTGTGGTGAAACAGTTCATCGAAAAAATGGTTCTGACCCGATGCAGAATCGTTATAAAAAGTGCCTAACGCCTCTCCACCTCAGCCGGTGACACCGATAGGGAAGGGCTCGAGATATCTGAAGGCGGTGGAAACACAAGCGGCCTTGAAGGTGACGGATGCTTCTCCTGTTAGTGACGCTATATTCTCGTCATTCCCCCGTGCTAGCGCCGAGTCCGATAGAAAAAGGCGGAACGGACCTCTCAGGTCCCCGTCATGCACCTTGCCTTCAATGCTCCTATACACTGACCCTGCCGTGCCGGATGGAGCAATGGAAAGAACATGTTGTGATATCCAGGTTTTCTTTTACCTTCCTCATTTACGAATTCTTTTTACCCTTCTCCGGGACTCTCAAGGCAGAAAAGAAAAAAGATATTGATAACGAAAAGCAGCCGTCAACGCCGTTGGTCAGTAAACAGTTATCTATTAAGGAGCTAAATTTCTTCGCCGCCAAACACCTCGCACCCTTAGGTATGTGTTTTAAAACCCGCATGTTTGTTTTAAGTACACCTAATTTCTCCAAACTGACTTGGTGATTTGTTGCGACCTGGGTTGAGTCGCTGTTGCTTTGGGGTTATAAAGGTCCTGATGCGGTTGCGATAGGGCCCAGAATGCCCAGAATGTTAGAAATGATTTCCTTGTGAACGCGCGCAATGTGCACGTTAAGGCCTCTAGGCACTACATACAGCTTAGGCAATCCCGGACAATAAGGACACACAGATTTAGAGGGGCTGCTCATTATAGTGGAAAATTACATTCTCAAATAAAATTCACTTGCAGATTAACGCAAGAGAAACTCAAGTGAACCCTCAGAAAAAAAACACCCCGAGGTAAAAACAAAGAAATTAAAATCATAATAAATAGACGTTTGCTAAAATAATAATGTCACACTAATTTCATAACAGACGAATAATTCAAGTTACCTAAATTCCAAACATAAATAAATCCGTGAGGTAGGGTACAGCGAAATGTCATCCCGCTCGAATTTGGAGCAGCCCAACTGGGGAAGTACCTCCGCCTTGCAGAAGACCACAGCCATAATAACACTACTACTCGCTCTGTAGTAGTGTTGTGTTCCTGGAGGTGAGCAAGGTCGCCAGAGTTCCCGAGGATGCGTCGTGTTGAGAGCGAGGGAATTTTTTCCTTCAGCTGTCAACACGGCGAATCCTCAAACATATCTTAAAGGCCGGCAACGCACTCACAACACCTCTGGTGTTGCAGGTGTCCATGGGCGGCGGTAAACGCTTACCATCAGGTGATCGGTCTGCTCGTTTGCCTCCTATAACATAAAAAAAAATGAATGCCTGCACAATGCCAACAGTTAATTCTTTTAAAACGCAATATAAATATGGATAAATTATAATTACGAATTAACTTAATAATTATAATAACGTTGGCTAAAATGGCGATATAATGGTTGGGTTTAAGTAATTTTCGGCATCTTAACTGAAACAAACTGGAAGTCTATTACACTCAACACAGTAAAAGTTACGAGTATGTCCTTTAGAAGTCTAATAGGAGTTGGGAAGTGTGATCGAGCTATTAAAGTCGTGAGTTAGGTACCTATGTTATATGTTTTACTTTACGTCACTCTGAGCGGTAAGTGAGATTTACCGCCCACCGGCGCAGCGGCAAACCTCACTTCACAAGTTCACACCCAGAAGACGTGAAATTGTTTACGCACCACAGGCGGTAATTCCTAAAGCCCCAGATCGCATATTTATGGCCCGCATCTTCGGTTCGGGCCACATACACCTGCGATCTGGGGCATTTACGAATTCACCGCCCTAGATACGTAATGTACGATGATGTCGAAAGCTACCAATAAGCTTTGATTTATTTGTACATTTATCTGATTTCATCTGTGGCCATCTGGTGTTGGCAGACCGTTACTAATAGAAACAGAACGTTATGAAAACGTCTCGATTTGTTCGCGTAATAGCTGGATATCTGTTTAAGAAAGTTGGTAAAGGAAAAATATTTATTATTAAAACCCCTTACGGACTCAGTAAGCTATCTAAATAAAAACCGGAACGAACATACGTTTTATGGATTGTTCCATAGTTCGTCTCGTGCAAGACACTACTTTTAATGCAACGATAATTTCAATCAATCTTCTTCAGCGCAATTTTAGTCGATTGAATGTAGATAAGCTTCGCGAGGATGCTATGAATGTCGACTGGGATGCAATTTTTAAAGTGCAAGCTGTAGATGAGAAAGTATCTCTTTTTAATGCCGCTCTGACTCATCTGAACGATGTTCACGCTCCTGTTCGACCAGTTAAAGTTAAGCATCTTCCTGCTCCCTGGCTTACTGATGAAATTAGGTCTCTTATAATGAAGAAAAACTTAGCAAAATCGCGATACAAGGGGAATTCTTCCGAGAAGAATAAGGCTAGGTACCATGCGATGCGTAATCGCTGCAGCACAATTTGCCGTGATGCTCAGAGACGTCACATTCACTCGGCTGTGGAAAATGGAGAACCCTCTAAAATTTGGAAGTTTCTTAAGTCTTTGGGAGTTGGGAAATCTACACAAACTTCGATTCCCAATGATGTCGACTTTGACAAGCTTAACCAGCATTTCTCTTCTTCTACCGCTTTTAGTGGGTCAGTTAAGACTGATACTCTTAACTTTCTTTCGAGTATCCCAACTCCTGACTTTCCTCCTTTCTCTCTTGCTCAATTCGCTGTCAGTGATGTTAAGAAGAACGTATTAGCTATTTCCTCCAATGCCGTTGGTGTCGACAGCGTTAGCCGTAAGATGATCCATCCTCTCCTTGATCTCCTTGCTCCTGTCATTACGCATATCTTTAATTGTTCCATATCATCTGGTGTCTTTCCCACACTGTGGAAAGATGCCGATGTTATTCCTCTCCCTAAAAAAGCCAATCCTTCCGCTTACTCCGATTATAGACCAATTTAAATTCTCCCTTTCTTGTCTAAAGTCCTGGAACGCCTTGTTCATCAGCAGCTCACATCCTTTTTGAATAGATCTAACCTTATGAATCCTTTCCAGTCCGGCTTCCGATCTGGTCATAGTACGGTTACCGCTCTCGTGAAGATAACCGATGATATCCGTGCAGGCATGGACAACAGGAAAGTCACTGTGTTATCGTTGTTAGATTTTAGCAACGCTTTTAACACGGTCGACTTTCAAATTTTGATTAGTATATTGCGTTCTCTTAACATATCTCCTGCGGCGATTGATTGGTTTCATAGTTATTTACTTGGTCGTCGGCAGCGTATAAAGGTGGATTCTTTTCGTTCTTCGTGGTGCAACACGCTAGCTGGCGTCCCGCAGGGTGGCGTGTTGTCTCCTCTTCTTTTTTCCATTTTCATTAATACCATTGCAAGTAACATTTTCTCATCTTATCACCTTTATGCCGATGATCTTCAAATTTACTCTCAAGGGACTGTTGCTGATTTACCTCAGGTTATTAATACCATAAATAAGGACTTGAACAGTATTTCGATTTGGAGTGAACGTTTTGGGCTGAAGGTTAACCCTGCTAAGACGCAGGCCATACTCGTGGGCAGTCCGAAGCTCATTCCTAGGGTAGATTTTCTTAACTTGCCGGCTGTAATTTTTAATGGAGTCCAGATTCCGTTTCCACACCAGGTCAGGAACCTTGGTGTTATAATTGATCGCACGTTATCTTGGGTACCTCAGGTGAGCGAGGTCAGCAGGAGGATGTTTGCTTCGATGGGTTCCCTTCGTCGACTTCGTAACTTTTTGCCATTTGCCACTAAAATTGCGCTAGCTCAATCTCTCCTTCTCCCCATTCTAGACTATGCTGATATTTGCTATCTAGACCTTACTGAGGACCAGCTGAATAAGCTTGAGCGCCTCCAAAATCTTTCTATTAGGTTCATATTTGGCTTGCGCAAATATGACCACGTATCCTCCTTTCGTTCTCAGCTCAAGTGGCTTCCAATTCGTCTCCGTCGGAATTCTCACATTTTATCTTTGCTTTACAGTATACTTTTTGTTCCCTCAACTCCTCCGTATCTCAAAGAGCGTTTTAACCCCCTCACTTCCATCTGATCTTCACATAATCATCTTCTCGCTCCACCGCCTTCATCCACCAAGTTCTATAACAACTCATTCACCTTCCAGGCTGTTCGGCTGTGGAATGCTTTGCCGTTGCATATAAGATGTGCAAAATCTCTTCTAATTTTCAAAAATCTGTTGAAACAATATTACTTGTCGCTGCCTTAAGTTGCCTTGTTGTCCTGTAATATATTTATATAATTGTGTTATAGTTTGTATGTATGTATCTATGTATTTATACAATACTTATTTATGATTTTATGTTTTCTGAAATTGTCATATAATGAGATGTATGCGATAGTAAGTTTTTTTGATTTATTCCTGCACTACCGGTTTACAACTCTTCTTGAAAATTTCCTGCTACCCAAAGGTTGTCTGGAAGAGATCGCTCTAAAGCGATAAGACCGCCTGTTGTTACCTCTATTTAACATTATGTACTCTTGTAACATGTTTTTCTTATGTTGTGATGCAATAAAGAATATATTATTATTTATTATTATTATCAATCTAAGCACAATCAACTTAAATTAAAAGTGTGTAATGTAAGTTGATTAGTAATAAATAAATAAATTACTTACAAAACATCATCATTAGGTAACTTACCTATATCTTAATGAGAGTCAATGATAATAGGTACAATTTTGTAAAAATTGGCGCCAAAAATAATTCAATTATTTCGAATGTGTGTTGTAAAAACATCTAAATTGTTGAATGTTCTACTATCATATATATACTTGTATATTAATTACTTTATTTGAATTGGTATATTTATAACTACCTTCTGCCCACGACTCCGTCCGCGTGGAACTCGGTTATATCGTAGCTCGATACAAACTTTCACCCCATTTCACCACCTTAGGGGGATGATTTCCGGTATAAAAACTATCCTTTGTCCTTCCCCAGGACTCAAGAAACATTTTAAATAAGTCCTGGTTGAATGCCGAATTCTGATTTCGACATTTTGAAATTTTGACTTTCTTTTGTTCCACTTTGACATATTGATTAGGCATTTACTTTCCCGGTGTTTCCCGGTCCCTATGTCCCGGTGTTATCATGAGCATTTTCATATGGATATTTTTTCAGTTTAAAATGACACTGGTAATTTGTTAGGTATATCTATCTGGGGCGTCATGCTAGAACATGTTTTCAAATATTGATTTTGATCACTTACCTTTGACGTTGACTGTACACGTACTAATCGGCCGAGTCTTTCATAGAGATTACCTTTCAATCGAACCAGGAGTGAATTGGTTGCCCGAATATAATGGGGGAGTTAATTGATAAACCGCTCTAAGTCGCAGATAAGATATCAGTGGAATCAATTTGTCGAAGGCCCTCTGATATATACTATATCGAATTACGTAACGTTTTGAAAGGTAAGTTTCTATGTTACGTATTTCGGTCGAAACCTTTGATGTGTGGTCTAATTAATTGCTACAATAGACGAATAGACAGATAGATATAAACGTAATTCAATCACAACTTACATGTATGTTCTTACAGTGACGCTGCTTACGAAGCTGAAGGTCCTGGGTTCGAATCTCGATAAGGGAAAATAATTGTGTAGTGAGCATATGAATTGTTTTTCGTAATTACCCAAGTGAAAATTCACTTGGGGAATAAAGTCCTAGGTACTAGGTACTTGGGGAATTTAGTTAACAACAGGCTTTATATAAGAACGAATTTCAGATCAACCTGATAACGGCACGTGGCTGATTTTTTGCATTTGCATGAAGCAACTTACATAAGTAAAGTGTAATTTAAATAAAATCTTGTAAAATGCACGACTTAATCAAATTATTCCGCTGATATTATATCAGCGGAAATAGCCCTATTACGAAACTAGATGGTGAATTGTAATTCAAAATGGAATAATCCATACTTAATGACCCAAGTTGGGAAAACATCTGCAATGGCATTCACTACGTTTGCCTTTATGACTCAGGGGATCTGGCATAAGTCCAGCCTCCGATTAAGTATAGATTCTACTGATCTCGGGGTCATGTAAAACTAGAGTGTAGTGGTGAGATGAGTCTAGACAGAATGTAAATTGCGCAACAGGGTGTGTATTTCACTAAACGTATTGCAGTTATATAGAATTCGCATTTGATGTGCACTATTGTTTCGACCATTTCTAACTATTTTTAACTTGTAACCATTAAAGCGCGAAGCAGAAACCCTTATTTATATTTATTTAAAATGTACCTTTATTGATGCTATGATGTTTCTTTGCTATACATTGTTTTGTATATTGATAAAGATGAAATAAGTATCATAAAATCACTACTATAATTATGTACAAGAAAAAAACCAGCCAAGTGCGAGTCGGACTCGACGAAGATTCCGTACCATTATCTATAAAAACAGTAAATAAAGTTTATTGTATGGGAGCCCCCCTTAAAAATTTATTTTATGTTGTTTTTATTATTTGTTGTTATAGCGGCAACAGAAATACATAATCTGTGAAAATTTCAACTATTTAGCTATCACGGTTCTTGAGTTACAGCCTGGCGACAAACAGACAGACGGACAGCGAAGTCTTAGTAATAGGGTCCCCTTTTTTACCCTTTGGGTACGGAACCCTAAAAATTGAACTGCACCACATTATTTGAAGGTTTTGAAAGTCATAAGTACTTTTTCTATTTATAAATATAAATATTCAAGTTCACGCTAGCGTGCACTGATCGTTTGCGCGCATATATTGAGCGATTAAGTACCTAAGCCTTTTCGATTTGGTGAGACGGAAATGTAAATTTAATCCCAATGTTATACTCTAGCCAGAAATGCCATGTTGAATAGTTTAGGAACCGCAACCCCGGCGTGTCGTCGGTGAAACAGGTGCGATTTAATCTCGTTTGACCCACTTTGCGTTACGATGCAACTTTTTATTTTTTTGTATATTTATATTATGAGTATAATAATAATAATGGCCTAGAGATGTGACGGCCCCATCGCCCACCAGATTTCTGGTGCAATCAGTCAACGTAAGGCAGCTTGTGGCGGGCTGTTAGGGAGTAGCGACCCTACGTACCTGAGTTCTCCTGGGGGTGTCCTGTGGTCAGGCTGAGCCGATCGGGTGGTTGGTTAGACAGGCCCTCCACCTCTGGCGTGCCTTTATTGGCCGTCCAGAGTGGAGTCGCAAGAGCTGTTGCTCGAGGGTAGATGTGGACACCTAAGTGGCGAGTTGGCTATATGTTTAAAGTCCAGTGCCACCTCTCTACCCCCCAGCTCTCTGACCGGTGTTGCTCTTAGGTCATTTTTTAATGTCGCTATTAATAGGGGCCCATTATTAGGCAGGCGTCCGATGTTTCACCCAATAGCCCAGCCACTAGTCCATCATTTCAACCCAATAACCCGTTTTATTTAGATTCCATCAACCATCAATAGTCCCTATACACCCCAGCGGGTGCTGTCTCTGTGTGCGTCCCGTGACTCGGGCAGGGACAGCATCCGCTCGGTGTACTCTTTGCATTTCATTAAATTGTCAAAAGGGCCTCTACGTGTTGGCTCAGTTGGTACTTTGTAGGTACCTAGATCCACGCACGCCTCCCAAAGGTCCGGGACATCATTGTCCCGTGAACAGGAAAAAAATAATACTAGAGAAAAAAGATCTTTACTTGATTTACCACTGGCTTAAGTGAAACTTGCTTACCTTAAATTCCTCTAATACAAACATTTGTTTCTCAAAGTATTTAATACACAGCCTTCTACGAACCTTAAGTTAAAAAATATATAGATGATGACCGAGGCAACACTGCAATCTGTAATTGTATAGATATTAATGAAATAACCTCTCTTAACCCTTCAAGTGGCAATCGCCGGCTTATCTGTCTAGTGGCGCGGCCATTTTTGGCAAACTACCGTCAAGTGGCAGGGGCCATATGGGTGGTCATCGCGAAATCGGTGCACGTTAGAAAAATTACCATTATTCAAAAAACATTATGATTGGTTTATTATAAGCTTATATCCTTGGATTCAGCATAAAATAGCCTATAACCTTTATATAATAACGGAGCCGTTCCATGTATGTGAATTTGGCTAGCTTTGATCAATTTTTGGATATCCAAATTTTTCCTATTTCTTGTATAAATTAACTATAACCATGGAATAAAACAGTTAATTGTAGAAACTACAAGTTTATCTACAAGTATATATATTTATTTACACGTTTATATAGTTTTATTGTCTCTCGCCTTAAAATATTTTTACACTACGAGGTTTTCAAAAACTGACACACGCGCGGTCAAAAATTTCTCTGAGGAATTTCTAATGAAATGTCTATGAAAGCGTTGTCGCGACCGTTATTATACGCCATCCTTATCTATTCACGAACGCGTCTTGCAAGAAAGAACAAGACAGGTGTAAATTTAGCAGCTCATTTTGCGGAATAAATACGAAACTATGCTATCGCCGGCTCGCCGGCGCTTGCCACTAGACGGTTTTTTGACATCGCCGGTTCCCCGGCGACTGCCACCTAAGGGATTATAGCAATATGGCGGCTGCCAATTGAAGTAGTACCATCATGATATTGAACACCTAAATGGGCAGAGCAGGAAGCCAACCGGATCTTTAAAATTCTAAAACATGTTGTATCCAATCAGCTGCTGACGAAACTGTATTCCGCTTAAGCCCAATCAATTATGTTCAAATTCTTCTTGATGTAATTAACGGATAATAAAGCATTTATTTTCTAAAGTATAGGTTGTCATTAGCTATTTTTGCAATTTGTTTGCACAATATAGTAATACACACATACACACATAAATCTAAAAAGGCCCTCGAGGCATTGTACCGAGGATGCTGGCGGCACGACCTCACTGAATTGCACTGCTGATGCGTTCCGCCGCCAGCTCTTCAGTCACCATAATTACATCAACAAGATTTCGTGATTTCCCCAAATAACTAAATAGAGGTTTATGTTCGTTTACCGATGAATCACCACAGACAAAACGATATGTAATTTTTCAACGTCACTCAGTGAGGCGTATCATCGTAGTTATCAATAATAATTCTTCTTCGTACATGTATTAAATGAGGCATCGCGGAAGGTCGCATGATAGATGGGAGGTCGCGAAAGTACCGACGGACCAGTGAATACTCTAGTCACCACTATATGTCACTGTCCTATAAGTCACTTTCCCCTTTATGGGGGTATTTTCCCAATGATAGCACAAAACTTGGGTAGATTTTCTTGACAGCCAAGCATGTTATTGAAAAGTTTTATGGACTTGACGTCGTGAACGGTCTTCAGTTGTGGGAATGTATTTTGAAAGGAATAGTTTGTTTAGATGTTTGACGAAATGAGATTTATTGTGCTTTGCTTGGATAAATACAGAACTACTTAGTTGGTATTTTTGCTCCAAAAGAGCAGAAGGATTTATTCTACCCTCTTCAAATAAAACTAGGTTTTTTTAGATGTTTGATCTGTCTTAATGTCTGATTTTAATGATTTAATGAGATTATCGTCAGTAAACAGATCAGAACCGGAACTGGTAGTTTACTGTATGGTATTACGATTATCTAGTTACCGATGGAAGAAATCTCTGGTAAACATGTAAATAGTAATTAATAATATCATAATAATATTTGCGGACAATCTTACACAAATCGGCCTAGTCCCAAACTAAGCAAAG
This sequence comes from Epinotia demarniana, assembly GCA_945867215.1. NCBI lineage: Eukaryota > Metazoa > Arthropoda > Insecta > Lepidoptera > Tortricidae > Epinotia > Epinotia demarniana. Next base: position 23,268,515 of record OX244267.1, on the reverse strand, counting down.
CTTGTACTATGGGTACTAGATGAAGGAATAAAAAAAGTGTGAGGAAATGGCAAAAATTATTTCGTATGCCCGGCGTCTATCCGGCCGATCTCGTCTACAGGTCGCATTTCTCAACAGTTTCTCTTGAAATTTTGTGAGCGCATAGCACGTAGAACCGATGACCGTTGGGACGGAAAGGTTCTCGAGTGGCGACCACGTACCGGAAGGCGCGGCGTGGGTAGGCCCCCACAAGGTTGCGGGAGTCCGCTGGATGCGGGTGGCGCAGGACCGGTAACTTTGGCACTCTTTGGGGGAGGCCTATATCCAGCAGTGGACGTCTTTCGGCTTATATGATGATGATGATGATGATGAGATTCCAGGAGTCAGGTGGGGAAGTCAGTCTTGCAAGTTTTACAGCTCACAGCGCTATCTACTAGTAATATTGTTATGAATATTAATATCTAGTTATCGAAACTTCTGTTTACTAGAACACACACGGAAATTACATGCCAGGGTTGTTGAGCAAAAGTGACAATACTAACCAAGTTTAGCACCCGATTTTCATACACGGCTTTAGGACGAACTGAACCCATAAATTTTGACGAAGTTTAATCGACTCCGGCGGGGTTGGGTCACTAGCGTTATTATTGGTTATTTGTATCGGGGTTACATCGTCAATTTGATCTCAAATTGGAACTAAGCATGGATAGATGAAAATGTGGAGATACAGCACCTTGAGCGTTTCTCTAAATTAATTGAAATCGGATAGATATAGGGTAAGTCGGTTCTATGCAAGGGTTAACACTTATGAAAAGTATCTTGTATCTATTTAGTAGTGAAGTGTTCTAATAGGCATTAGGTTAATAAGGGTACCTCCGTGGCGGGGTCGAATCCGTATGCGTTATTTCGTACTTAAGAGACATATTTGTTTGATTACTGATTCGTTACTTATTGGTATAATGCCCAGATTTCCTTACTTGTCGGTATAACATTAGTATTATATCTGCGCACTAGTCATAATATATATTGCGCGGATGCGGTGCGGTAATATGCATGCAGTGCCGCAATCATACCGCCCCGCTTCTACACATACCTCGCTAATAAGAGGGGTGATCACTTCACGTTTCCAACGCGCGTTAGGACAGTCCAACTGTATTTTTTTCATATAAAAATTAACGGTTTGATCGTTACGTGATCGACCTGCAGAAAACACTTATTTAAACGTAGACGTCCAGTTAAGAAGCTGAATTGACTTGACAGCTGACAGCATACTGGTACAGAACAGGGCTTGCATTGAAAATTTCGGATTCATCCAAAATGACATTGTTATTTAACATTTCTTTCGTAGCGTAGGTATTGCTGGGTTGACGACCGTTTAGCCTAGTGGGTGGTGAAGCTACGAAGCTGAAGGTGGTTGGTTCGAATCCCGGTAAGGGCAAATATTAGTGTGATGAGCATGTATATTCGTTTGTTGAAGTTTTATATGTAAGTTTTATATCTTAAAAAGTGCAGTTAATACATCTTCGTCTAGTATACTTATAACAGAAGCCTATTTGAGTTTAATATGGATATAAGTAGTTCGATTTGTGTAAGATTGTCCTCTAATATTAATGAATTAATTTAAAGGCCTTCTGTTTTTTCCGCCACTCGGCTCGATAATGTTCCCGTCCGTATAAAATGGGTCAAGGAACCCTCCTAGCGGGTGCCTGCGTCATAGTCGCTTTCCGCTACATACGAAGAAAACCACGGGATCAGCTACGAGCGTACCGCGTAGCGATTCTGGGCTGTGAAAGTGTTAATCCATTTGCCACCATACTACGCTCCTAGCGTAATGCCGTAGTCCGTAGCAGATTAACCCACTCGAGGCTACGCATCGCTACGCGTGCGTGAAATCGTTCGTAGAAGCATGACTCATAAGTGAGCCATTTGCCTTGAATGGGTTAGTGTCAATTTGCAACGAAAAGCGTCCATAAGGTTCTGACGCATGAGTGTCCTGATTGGCGCTGAATGGGTTAACAAAGAAAAATTTGTATCGATTTTGTACAATGGAAATAATTTATGATATCCTTTTGAAGCCTGATATCTATACATTTGCTAAGCTACGCCATCTGCGATCCGAACGCGGTTAATTCATCACGTTGACGATAGATACACGAGTACTCGTATATTATTCAGTTTGTATCAGAGAGACTGGATGATTCGTATTTTTATTCGTAAAGTTAAAGTAAATATGCCATGTAGGTTTACTCCAAAGCGCACGAAAACATCAAGAGGATGAAAAGTAGTTTAATTCCCTCGAGAGTAACGAGGGATTCAAGGATTTACGACCAAGATGGAAATCATTTTGGTACCGAGTGACACCTACTGCTTTTTTCACCTCCTATGAGGAAAATTTTAATACTTATTTAAGGGTAACAATGACACTTTTTTGTCAACCAGAGGTGTCATCACGTAACGTTCTGAACGCGCGTTAGGGCAATTTAACTGTCATTTTTCCATATGTAAAGTGACATTTAGATCTACCTGATGCGATCGATCTGCAGGGTCAGGTAAAAAGTGAACTTTGATCCCATTTGTTGAGATAGTTTAAAAACAAAACAGTACCAAAAAAAAAAAACAACCCCAGTGAAGTTTGAAACCTCGTTAATATTATCATTAAGCAAATTGTTACTTACTACCACGCTATTAATCAGGGCCTGGCTTGCGGAGACTTCGGGCAACTTTTTCAATGGCTTTTAAAGCCTTTGCTTTGCATAATTGTGTCGCGGATTGGCACTGAAGGGTGAAAGATTGGGTGAAAAGTTTCGGCGGTTGGTCTTTTTTTAGGGTTCCGTAGTCGACTAGGAACCCTTATAGTTTCACTTTGTCTGTCCGTCCGTCCGCGGATAATCTCAGTAACCATTAGCACCAGAAAGCTGAAATTTGGTACTAATATGTATATCAATCACGCCGACAAAGTGGTAAAATAAAAAGTGATAAAAATAAATATTAAGTTACCTCCCCTATACGTAACGTGTGATATATTGTTTGATAGGTATTTAAAAATTAATAGGGGTTTGCTAAAATCATTTTTTGATAATGTTAATATTTTCAAAGATAATCGCTCCAGAAGTAAAAAATAATGTCTCCCCCCTCTCTAACTTTTGAATCATAAGTTTAATCATAAATATGAAAAAAATCTCAAAAGTAGAACTTTATAAAAACTTTATAAGAAAATTATTTTGAACTTGATAGGTTAAACAGTTTTGAAAAAAAAAACAAAATAATTTCTGAACTAAGTTTGTAATTTAACCGTACAAGCAGGTGTTTATTGTACCTTTAAATTCTACAAAATCACAATAAAATGACGTGCTTTCAAAAAAAGTAAAAACGGTGAAAATCGGTTCACGCAATAAAGAATTATCCCATAAAAATCATCTTCCATACTTTAAGCTCGCGCGCAATAGTTTACTTAATTTGCCGATAGATGTCGCTGTACGCGGAACGCTGACATTTTACATGGCGCTGTTAAGATTTTTCCCGATTTATTAGGGGCCGGAGCAGGTGCGCCCATGGATTAGGTCGAAAATTTGTCGTGCTCGAATTGTCTTAGTTGTCTTTGGTCGTTCGTTGTCTAATAATAAAATTGTTCGCTAAGTATTGCTTGTATTTGTGTCTGTCTATAATACATGGTCGATTTGATTTGGGAATTTGAACTCTCTCGCTCATACATTCAGTTCATAATTCTAATGTAAGGGAAAATTGGCTTAGTAGTGTGTAAGTAGAGATGCGCAAAATGCTTCACTGAAATGAAAAGATTGATTCATAGCTTTTGTCTTAAGTGGGGACACTTACTGTGACGGACGCTAAACTACGGAACCCTACACTGAGCGTGGCCCGACACGCTCTTGGCCGGTTTTTTATAAATAGATATTGGTAATACTCTCACTGATTTGACTGATTGAACAAATTAATGACGGGAGCTGGTGATTGTATTACTTTTGTTTAGTGAGACTCATTTTTCAAGTACGGATCTTATCTTAAGTTCAAATATGTCCATTACAGGTAACCACCACTGATAATGACATAACGTCGACACATGTTTCGCCTCTCTACGAGGCATCATCAGGAGATGCTGGCAGGAGATGTTGCTAGCGCCACGCAACTCCACTGAGCAAATGAGCCTTCCTTTCTTTATATTTTTACCCGACTTAAAAAAAAGGAGGAGGTTCTCAATTCGGCTGTATTTTTTTTTAATTATTATTTTCAATGTTTGATACCTCAGAACTCCGTCATTGATGAGCCGATTCGAAAAAAATTTTTTCGTTCGTATGTATATACTTCCAGGTGGGTCCCATTTTTTTCAAAATTCAGTTAGATGATGGGGGGGGGGGGCATATAGTTTGGTTTGATGAGGGGACTCCTCAATTTTATTAGGAACGCGTGTAGTGTATTTACATCCGGAATCATAAATTTGGTGGCTAGGAATTGATGATGAAGACCACAGATGACTTATCGAATTCCTCAATTATGTACTTAAAAGTGCAAAAGTACGTCACAGGTTCTGATAAGATTCCGTTGAAATAGGAACTAATGAAGTGCCATTGGTGATGATCTTGGGAAATCGATGGAAGTCCTCAAATATTATCGGCCCACATACAGCAATTCGGTTTTTTCCATAGTAATCAACCCATTTGCTATCGGAAATCAGTTCATGTGGTAAATTGTAAAAAAAATATAGGAAATGTTCTCGTGGCTTGGCGGAGTACTAAATTGAAGTCGGTTAAAACTTTGTTTTTAAAGTAAATTATTTGATCCCTGACTGTTGCCATAATAGGACGGACCCAATACAGCGGGTGAATTACGTGGTTGGAGAGTAGCCTGGGGATAATCTGGGTGAAACCTCCAACATTTGTGGTCATGTTAAATACTGTTTAGATACTGATATACTCTGGAGTAGAGAAAAAATTCAACTATTAGGAAAATGTTAAAAAAAATACCATCCCCCTCCTTATCTCCGACGTTACCTATCCGTCATAAACATATATTACTGGAAAAGTATAACTTTTTCTGTAACTAGCGTATTTTTTCCAAAAATCATTTCCAAAATAAGTTTGCCATTTAGTCAACTACGTAAGTACCTATTTTTTGTATAGAAATTCCTATAAGACTAATAGAAGTACTCTATTGGGTGCGTGTAGGACTAGTCCTACTTCGCGCTGTTAAGTTTTTTTTTAATGAATTGAGTTGGGACGGGTATTTTAAAATAGCAGATCAAAAAAATCGTGATTCAATTGTCTTGGTAGTTCGATGGCCTTGGTGTAAAAGTTATTCGTTGTTTGAAATATATTAAAAAAAAGACCGCGTTGCACTCCGGGAGTGCCGGCAGAAAAGGGAAAACTTGAATCATAACGTTATGCATTTTTGATATTTTGGAATGGTTAGGGAATAATTTTGCACGAATTGCTTTAATTATCAGTTTAAAAAAAATATAATAAAAAAAAAACCGAGAAACGGTATAAAACATTATCTGGTTTCCATTAGTACTAATAGATTATGCCTAGGTATAACATAAAATCGGATCGCTAAACTTAAGTGGCAGTGGGCGGGGCACATAGCACGTAGAACCGATGGCCGTTGGGGCGGAAAGGTTCTCGAGTGGCGACCACGTACCGGAAGGCGCAGCGTGGGTAGGCCCCCGACAAGGTGGACTGATGACCTGGTAAAGGTTGCGGGATTCCGCTGGATGCGGGTGGCGCGGGATCGGTCACTTTGGCACTCTTTGGGGGAGGCGTATGTCCAGCAGTGGACGTCTTTTGGCTGATATGATGATGATGATGATGATGATAACATAAAAACGGAAATTTTAAAGTACAAACTATTAGATTTTTTGCCATGTCAATAGCGGTGTAGACACTAAATAAAGTAATCAGTAGTCATATTTTCTCGAATAAGGATTAATAACGTAGGTAGTGAAATGGCCAAAAAATCAACGCAACAGATTTAATTATCATACATACATACATACATACATTCACGCCTTTATTCCCAAAAGGGGTAGGCAGAGCACATGAAACGTATGTTCCCGCGCCACTTTTAGCATAAATGTGGGTATAAAATATCGACAAAATGTGATGTGGGTATAATTAAACTATCACCAAGGTATAAGTGTCCATAGTTTTAAGAAGGAGTATGTTCTGTCCCTTTAGTGACGTCACTAATAGACAGCAACGTGCCGTGCCCCATCGTGTTCAGCGCCGCCGTCGACGGAGCCTGCCGCGCGCGTGACGCGCTCTGCGGCAGCCTCGCAGATTGTGACGTCACAAGCTGTTTGCGTTTTCTCTCTCGTTCACAAGCAATATTAAAACGCTTGTAGGTTCGTAATTCTTTGAGATATCTAAATGGGATTTTCGTCACTAGACATATTTTTTGCCTTTTTTTAGAGTAATAATAATTTTCGAGTTTACACCCGTATTAAATATATTTGATGAACAGGACTCCAGTGAATTTACATTAGAAACATTACATTTTAATCTTTGGAATAAACAGACAATTTTTATAGGATATTGTCTCATAGTTTCTTATGTCATCGCACTGAATGCCGATGTATGAACCAAACATGTAATGACACGTTACAAGTTTAGAATAGAATAGAAGTGAATTTACTGCAAGCCAAAATCACACCAACGTCACAATTTCGTTCTTGATAAGCAATGACACACAAATTGACACACAATGTATAATAAGAAGGAACTCAATGATTACCAACTTAATCTATGTATAATAACGAGATAATTAGAAGACTGGTGGTGCTGCTATAATGGCAGAAAGTGTCACTCAGCGTATGCTTTGTTTCATGTCTTTTTCGTTGGTATACTTATTTTCACTCAATAATGTTACATTCATTATAAATTTACATTCACACATGAAGCACAAGACGCAAGGGAACCTCGATCAAATGTAGGTCAAAAGAAGAAAATCCTAACAGCGCAAGACTCATAATGTAATCGTCTTTCTTACAGGCAGTTGAAAAACTTCAGTAGGTAAACTTCCGAATGGTCTTGAGAATTTTTAACAGTTCCCACAGTTTCCAATTTTGACTGCCGTTAAGCTTAAGTTTTTGATAATGTTCTGGCAACGTAGCTGAATAATCGATTTGTTAGTCCAGCATCTTGGTGGAACGTATGTATAAATATTAATAGAATGAAACGAACAGGGTAATTAATCTGTAGCCTAGAGCTGGCTGGGAAATTCACCTACCATTAGAATTTCCCCGTTACAGAATGCAGTTAAACGAAGGTTTTTTTTCGCCATGAAGCCGCAAAGTATCAGGACACGATTAAGGGAACGACTGATTATAATGAAAGCCATAATGGTTTTAGACGATTTTTTTGTTAAGTTACCTAGAAACTAGGTATTGAATTAATAGTGACTATATTATTATTATTATTTTGTTCTGAGATTTGATTATTCTGCCAGATTCTTTAAGCGGGGCGTGCACTCAGGCCTTGCACTACGGTGGAGCCCAAAGGAAGGTATATAATTATGATTTTAGCAATCGATGTTTGTATTTAGCTCTCCAAATCGCTAAATTTAAGTCGCAGTGGGCGGGGCACATTGCACATGTGTATAAAACCGATGCCCGATGACCCGGTAGAAAGGTTCTCGAGTGGCGACCACGTACCGGAAGACACAACGTGGGTAGGCCCCCTACAAGGTGGACTGATGACCTGACAAAGGTCGCGGGAGTCCACTGGATGCGAGTGGCGGAGGAGCGGTCTTTGTGGCACTCTTTAGGGGAGACCTATGTCCAGCTGTGGACGTCTTTCGGCTGATATGATGGTGATTGCATTTACGTCTGTTATACCGTAGTGTTTAAAATACTGAATTCATTTAGATAAATGAGGGTCATTCGATTCTAAAGTTTTTTTTCAGTTAGTCATCCGTAGTGGGGTTACAGTTTTTTTAAACTCTTTATGCTTGAAAAAGCACCAGCAAAGCATTTTAAATATTGATTTGCACAAAATGTGAAACATCTTTAGTAAATTTAGCAATATTATTTTATCTGTGGCTTAAGTCACATCACAACATCAGCCTATATACGAGTACGTCCTGCTGGGCACAGGCCTCCTCTCATGTATGAGAGGGAGTGGCTTTAGAACATTTATTTATTATCTTAAAAGCATTAAACTTGGTCGAAACGTGTACTACTCGGCGTTCTTCTTGCAATATGAAATCGACATTGTTCAAGTCTTATTGCTATTAATGCAATATAAGTATCCAATAAATAGTGCTCAATAAATCACTTAAAGTTCCAATAGAACAATTCACGCAATACCACTTTAGGTCTTAGCGATGATTTATGAAATCCAATAAAACAGTGCAATGCATGCATCGCATGTTTTAGCGCTTTCTTTGTCTTCGCTCAAGTTTTTTCACAAAGATGAAGCGAGAAAAGAGAAAAAAAGAACGGACCAGTGCGAGTCGAACTCGCCCACCGAGGGTTCCGTACTTAGGTTTAAGACGATATTACTTGCCAAATTTCATAGTTAACGGAAAATACCCTGTAAATTTTGATTCCCTTGAGAGTTTCAAAATATACGTTATTGGCAGCATAAACGGCCGTATCTTTTTTTACGTTAACTTAGAAGTGCGATTTTTTCACTGTTTTAAAGGATTTAAATATGGTTTAAATTTTAACTCGATACCTTCACGCGTTCCGGAGATAACGGGTCTTGACAGACAGACAGACGGGCAACAAACTGATCCTATATATAGTTCTGTTTTTTCCTTTTGAGGTACGGAACCCTAAAAAAACAAGTTTATAAGGAGCTTGTAACTGCTTCTAGATCTCTGTAATTGGTATCGGGACGGCCCGGTCGCTTGTTATTTGAAGGATGTCGAGTCCTGTTGCCTATTAGGGATCCAATATAACCCGTCTGTATTGAATTTATGTGGAACATTGTCAACAAGACTATTTGATTAAATATAGAAAGGGCCTGGTTATGTGTGTCGTCCATACTTTCTAGTCGCATTTAATTTGACTAGGTTTTTTTTTTATTACTCACAGACACTCGGTTTGAATGGCGCGCTTGAACTATTAAACCCGAGTACACTGGAGGAGCTACATCATTCAGAAGAGTCATTTGACTGCAATAATATTTTTATGAATTAATATAATTACCAAAACTATGTTCATCTGAAGGATTTTTGGTTATTCAGGATATAATACTAACCTAACATAACCAATGTATATACTTATTTCAATAAATCAGCTGCCTCAAGATGGCGTTCGGGATTTTCACCGGTAATCTAGGATTCGGAATTTTGATGTGTTCCCAGAATTGGAATTTGATGGCTAAATTAACCACATTTAGTCATACAATCAAAATTTTGATTTGACATAAATATATATGTAACTGTGTATTATGTTTATGCGCACTCCTGGTGCGGTATCGGTAACTCCACTTTTGGGCAACGGCGCAAGTGTAAAATAGTTTTAAGAATAGATATAAATACCGAAGTCACTACACGCGTACCTAATCAAATTGGAGCCCCTCAGGACAGGAATTCCCTCAATTCCTTATGGATCCTATTATCCAACTGGCTTTTTGAAAACAATGGGACCAATCTGGGACCATATACTTTCAAATAAAACAAAGAATCGTACGAATCGGTTCATACATCACCAAGTTGTGCAGGTCGATCACTTAACGCATTGTACGCGCGTCAGGCAGATCTAAATGACAATTTTTGTATGCAAAAATTAGTTAGATTTACCTAACGCGCGTTCAAAACGTTACGCGAATACCCAACTGCGGTAACAAACATTAAACATAAAAAACAACATGCAACCGAATTTAGAACATCTTCCTTTTTTCTAAAGTCGGTTAAAACAAATTCGTTATTATTGGATAGATACAAGCTGTAATGAAAACCTGCATACGTTTGATTGAGTAGTTCTTAAGGTTCAGCTCTCACATATTCCAAACGTTACCAAACATAATTTATGTACGCGTTATTATTTACCTACTTTAAAATAATGTACTTTAATAACAAAGTTTTAACCGACTTATTCAGTACTCTGCCAAGCCACATTTCCTTTCCACTAACCAAAAACCAAATCGCTGTATGTGGGGCGAAAATAATTGAAAAGTTCCGTCGATTTATCAAGAAATGTGATTCTGAGACCTCTGGCTTTACTTACTATTTCAACTATTATCATATTATGAATTACTAGCTTTTGCCCGCGGCTTCGCCCGCGTAGTAAAAGTAATTTTCCAATAATTATTGAATTGCTACGCCGCCTTCTAACCTACTACTACTAACTTCCCCTACTAATAACCCTTCGTCATAACCCATTATGGTAAATTAATTTTTATTTACTATATTTATGCCCGTGTGGTGGCGGGTTAGAATTTCACCACCCTCTTTCTTCCCGTGTGTGTCGTAAAAGTCGATTAAGAGAGCAGGGTTGAAGTGTGTCCTGGGTGATGGGCTAACAACCTAAGCAATATCACTTTTTGTCGATCTTTTATACCCACATTTATGCTAAAAGTGGCGCTGGAACATAAAGTTCATGTGCTCTGCCTGCCCCTTTTGGGGATGAAGGCGTCAATGTATGTATGTATGTACGTATTTCTGTTATTAAATTTACAATCATGATTATTGAGAATATGTCCTCTGGAATAAAAGCTACTTTATGTTCATGAACATTAATGTTGAAATACCAAAATATCTCCACGAATGTTAAGTCAAATTTGTGGCCTGGACATTGCTATAGGCTTGTTTCCTAAGATTTTTTTCCATGCTTTTCGAACCAGTATTTAACATAAATACCCAAAAATTTGTTTTAATTTAACGGCGGCCAAAATGCATAACTTAGTAAGCAGATCTTCGTGCAGCACCTTGAATGTACTTATTACGGATGCAGGCACTTTCCCAATGTCTCCTACCCTCCCGTCCCGCCGCGCCGCCCGCACTCGCCTAGGTACCGATTGCTGACGATCGAGATGGCACCAAATACAAACTTTAAACCCTATAACCCTATATAATGCGGGTCTCGTTCCATACCTCAAAAGCAAAAATAGAACCCTTATTTATAAGATCACGTGTGGCTGCCTGTCAGTCCGTCTGTTACAACCGATTTGCTACGAAAAAAACTGGACCGATTGAATTGCAATTTGGCACAAATATTTTCATGAATTTTCATGTCCACAACATTACATTTCAAAATCTATGTGATTTTCGTTATTAACGTCCCAAAAAACCGTAATAACAACGCCCATATTGATATTTAGACGCCACGTTGGAATGTAAAATCGTTGTTGTTTTCCTAATCAGCGACCCGATAAACCATAGAAACAATAGATGCCGATGTTGATTTTCAGATTTTGTCACCACATGTCTCCTTTTAGGGGTTGCATTCTCAAAAAACCGGAAACACTTGTTTACTCATTTATCGTTAGGAATTATCCTGTGAATTCTCGAATAAAATTGTCTAACTAATCTTTTTTCTCCATACAAACTTTGGACCTCCTTTTTAACCCCTCCTTTAGGTGTCATTATTTCAAAAACGCTGAAAGCACTTTATTTGTAAATGAATAAGTAATCTGTCCACAAAGTTTTAAGTACGTAGTAGCTAAAAATAAGTTTCCCTTATACAAAATTTGGACCCTCATTTAACCCTCTTAGCGGTGGAATTTTATAAAACGCTGAAATTACTTTTTTTGTATCCTAATAAGTTATCTTCCTACAAAGTCTCAAGTATCTAGTTCAATAAATAATGTTTCCCCTCCACAAACATTGCATCCCTATTTAACCCCATTAGGGGAAGAATTTTATAAAACGCTGAAAGTACTTTTTAGTATCTTAATAATAATATTCCTACAAAGTATCAAGTCTCTAGTACAAGCAAATATGTTTCTCCCATACAAACTTTGCACCCCTACTTAACCCCCTTAGGGATAGAATTTCCAAAAATCCCGTCTTATCCCTTGCCTACGTCATAAAATGAAGTTCTGGTGTAAATTTCAAGTTTCTATTCCCAGTAGCTTTGAATACGAACTTTGCACCCCTATTTTACCCCCTTAGGGGTGGAATTTTATATAACGCTGAAAATACTTTTTTTTGTATCCTAATAAGTAAAATACCTACCAAGTTTCAAGTCTCTAGTTCAATAAATAATGTTTCCCTCATACAAACATTGCACCCCTAATAAACCCCCTTAGGGGTAGAATTTTCTAAAACGCTGAAAGAACTTTTTTTGTATCTTTATAATTAATATCCCTACAAAGTTTCAAGTCTCTAGTACAAAAAATCATATTTCTCCCATACAAACTTTGCACCCCTTTTTAACCCCCTTTGGGATAGGATTTCCAAAAGTCCCGTCTTACCCCTTGCCTACGTCATAAAAGGAAGGTCTGGTGTAAATTTCAAGTTTGTAGTCCCAGTAGTTTTGAATACAAACTTTGCATCCCTATTTAATCTCCTTAGGGGTGGAATTTTAAAAACGCTAAGGATATTTTTATTTGTATCCTAAAAAGTAATCTTCCTACAAAGTTTCAAGTCTCTAGTTCAATAAATAAAGTTTACCTAATACAAACATTGCACCCCTATTTGACCCCCTTAGGGGTAGAATTTTCTAAAACGCTGAAAGAACTTTTTTTGTATCTTAATAAGTAATATCCCTACAAAGTTTCAAGTCTCTAGTACAAAAAATAATGTTTCTCCCATACAAATTTTGCACCCCTATTTAACACCCTTAGAGACAGAATTTTCAAAAATCCCGTCTTATCCCTTGCCTATGTAATACAAATAAAGCATTTTCAGCGTTTTACAAAATTCCACCCCTAAGGGGGTTAAATAGGGGTGCAAAGTTTGTATTCAAAACTACTGGGACTACAAACTTGAAATTTACACCAGACCTTCCTTTTATGACGTAGGCAAGGGATAAGACGGGATTTTTGGAAATTCTATCCCTAAGGGTGTTAAATAGGGGTGCAAAGTTTGTATGGGAGAAATATGATTTTTTGTACTAGAGACTTGAAACTTTGTAGGGATATTAATAAAGATACAAAAAAAGTTCTTTCAGCGTTTTAGAAAATTCTACCCCTAAGGGGGTTTATTAGGGGTGCAATGTTTGTATAAGGGAAACATTATTTATTGAACTAGAGACTTAAAACTTGGTAGGTATTTTACTTATTAGGATACAAAAAAAAGTATTTTCAGCGTTATATAAAATTCCACCCCTAAAAAAAGTAAAACAAAAGGGGGTAAAATAGGGATGCAAAGTTCGTATTCAAAGCTACTGGGACTAGAAACTTGAAATTTACACCAGAACTTCATTTTATGACGTAGCCAAGGGATAAGACGGGATTTTTGAAAAATCTATCTTTAAGGGTGTTAAATTGGGGTGCAAAGTTTGTATGGGTGAAACATTATTTTTTGTACTAGAGACTTGAAACTTTGTACGGATATTACTTATTAAGATACAAAAAAAGTTCTACTAAGCGTTTTAGAAAATTCCACCCCTAAGGGGATTAAATAGGGGTGCAAATTTTGTATTCAAAACTACTGGGACTAGGAACTTGAAAATTACACCAGAACTTCTTATTATGACGTAGGCAGGGGATAGAACAGGATTTTTGGAAATGCTATCCCTAAGGGGGTGAAATGGGGGTCCAAAGTTTGTATGGGGGAACATTATTTATTGAACTGGAGACTTAAAACTTTGTAGGAGGATCACTTATTGATACCAAAAAGGTACTTTCGGCGTTTTATAAAATTCTACCCCTAAGGGGGTTAAATAGGGGTGCAAAGTTTGAATTAAAAACTACTGTGTCTAGAAACTTGAAATGTACACCAAATTTTCCTTTTATCTTAATAAGTAATTTTCCTACAAAGTTTTAAGTCTGTAGTTCAAAAAATAATGCTTCCCCCATACAAACTTTGGATCCCCGTTTTATCCCCTTAGGGGGTGAGTTTTGAAAAATCCTTTCTTAGTGCTCCCATACACTTTATAAGGAACCTACGTACCAAATTTGGAATCCGTAGACCCAGCGGTCTGGGCTGTGCGTTGATATGTCAGTCAGTCAGTCAGTCAGTCAGTCAGTCAGTCAGTCAGTCAGTCAGCTTCTTCTTTTATATATTTAGATATATGAACCTGTGACGTACTTCCATTGATTTAAGTTTATCAATGAGCAGTTACAGGAGACATCTGTGGTCTTCATCATCAGTCCCACTTCGTCTGATTTGTGATTTCCGGATTTACTCGCTAATACTTGGGGTATCATAGAAAATACCTAAATTACTAAATGCTTGCCTTCCTCATAGATCCCATCATCCAACTGGATTTTTGAAAATAATGGGACCAAGTTGGAATCATATACTTATAAACTAAATAATACCTACTAATCGGTTATAATTGACGGAGTTCTGAGGTAACAATTAAATAACAATAAAAAAAAACAACCGAATTGAGAAACTTCAGTAAAGTTCAGTAAAATGTAGGTATCTTCGCAGACAATAGAATGAAAATTTAAACTGTTTCACGTCATAAAAAGCGAAAAAATGTTTAATTAATGGAGGTCTATTTTTGTTTCTCGCTTCCTATTCCAAACATATGTCAATGTAACTCGCGCTCGCTCCCACTCGCGCCGAGACAAAGAGTCAGAACGACAGAGAAATGAAATCCATTTAGTACTTGATTTGCCCTACCCTTTGCCCTGGGTGAGTAAATTTCTGAAACCTCTGAAACTTAAGTTGTTTAGAAGTAGCCTCTAGAGGAATTCAGCGAAAGTCGAGGAAACGCTTAAATACTTTAGATAGGGCCGTCAGCGGCATTGTCTTTGTTCATTAAATGTTTGATAAGCGACATGTTATCGCGTCGTAAAGTTAGCTTAAAGTTGACGTTAACGCATGATGAGAAAATTAAGTGATTATATTTGCAAGCGACGACCGAGGAGCGAACTGTGTTTGTGCTTTGATATGATTCGTTTTTGTTTTTGCCAGACAGCGGCAGAGCCGAAAAGAACGGATACGATTTTAGCAGTCTCATCATTAGACTCGTACTATTAAACTTTAAAAGATTTATCTTGGACAAGCAAGTGACAGGAATTCCTCATGGCTATTTGGTTGCAGATTTTGTCATATGTGCGTGCTTCTAAGGGCCATCACACATCTCACACCACACGATTTTCATAATATAGACAATCCATGTCGACACATAGTTACACCTTATATTTTGTCATTTTTACTAAGTACTCACCTATAACACAGATCTAATTTATTTATTCGATATTATTTGCAAGCTTTATTTATTTATTATTATTTTTCTTTTAATATTTCACCTGCATTGTGAGCACTAGCAGAATATCAGTGCTTGCTCACGCGAGCAAAGCAAAACTGAGCTAGTACTTTTTGGCATTATTGCAACGCACAGTATGTCTTTAATGTAATTTATATTTTTATTCATTATACAATTGTTTCACTTGATGGTTGTTCTCTCTGTTTCTTTTTTTGTGTATTTTAATTTTTTTATTAATTTTGTTGCAAAATGCCAAATATATAGTATCTAAAATGAGAAAGACTTAGAGACAAATGCAGCCCCCTCAATCTCAACACAGCGTGTCCTCACCAGACTTCGTAAATTTTGTAGCATTTATGTTGCAGCATGCTTGTGTTCCGTTGTTATAGACAATATCAATCTTTGTTACTTAAGATTAGAATATTGTAAATGTTTTTGGTTCTTTCTTCATTTCCTCAATTTATACCAATTCTTTAAACAACACTCTTCTGCACCGAAAGTGTTACTAGAAAATGTACCTATGATGTCAGGTCCTCACTAATTGGCAAAGACGAGGTTGTAAGTTACGAATATCAATTGAAATTTCTAGTTGTATGGATGGATTGCTCAAACCCTGAAAACCTTGCACTTTTCATTGCGTTATGGTTTGTGTGTTTGTCTATTTATAGTAAGGTAAGGCGTGGGGGCGCATTGCAACGTGACACACCGAATTCAAAAAAGTTAAAATATTCCATTGATAGTCCTGTGAAATATATGTAAGTACAAACTTACATATACTACGGTGAAGCAGTCCCAGAGACTGATAGTACGTAATGTAATCAAAAGAATGGGCAATGTTTTCTCCCCACAAACAGGAAATTCAATTCCGGAATGCGGTGAAACCCGTCATCAATTGAAACAAAATATAAAATGTTATTCCTCCATATATGAAACGTAATTAATACCGTTTCAATTTTGAAGGAGGAAGGAAGCAAACGATCGCCGCAGCTCGAAAACGAAAGTTGTATAGGGATCTGTCGGATTGGACGCCAGCTGGCGTTTCCTATTAATGCGGGATCAGATCGAGATTAAAAGTTAGAATCAAAGCAAGGTAACATTCAAGCCACGGGAGTTTATTGAACTAGGTACTTGCATAAGTATGTTTTTAAAGATTGAATGATGTTAGGTGATAAACAATTATCATTCACACTACTTGTAATAGTGAGAATCATTTTTCTTAAACGGATCCTAAGACACATAGGTCCAACAAAGCCCATTGTTTAGCCAAGTGTAACAAAAGCTTCGAAATGAACAGGGCAAGTTTAATACTGTTAAACTTACTCGTGTCTCTATTGTTAAAATAGCAAGGTTCAAATTAAAACGAAAGGCATATTTGTGTTATAAGTTAAGGCATACTTATAACAACTTACAACGTGCATAATTAGCAATTAAACTTTACAATGAAAGACAACCGTTTTGCCTTCTGTTCGTGCCTAGTATACAGAAAAGTAAATTTGTTGTGGACAAATGATTCGCACCATAACCTCGTTTTTTTTTTACCGCGTTTAATTATCAGTCATATTGAGAAATAAGAGTAACATATTGGTGTCTTGTTATTAAATCCTGCAGATTATCAAAACAAAAAAAAAAAACCGTATAAATAAAAAACCCGTATACCTATATGAGAAGTTGGCTTTCTCACGTCGTCACATAAGACATGTTCCACGATTAATATATCCGAGGCACAGTACTGCTGCATTTCGTGGTAGTTTTCGATATGCTGCTACGAAGTGCTGGAATAATCTTCCACCGCCGATATTAAAAAGTAGCACTATCGGAAATTTTAGAGTAAGGTTAAAAAAAAATATCATGGACCCGCAAAGTACTGTTGCCTAGGGACTTATAGAACTTAGAATTAAAATTATAATAATAATTGCTGCCTACCAACACTCGCTCTAACTAACTCTAGAGATTCAAATTAATTTAACCACAATTTTATTTATAAACTTATGTGTATTGAATATTATTTTATTTGTATTTTTATGTATTTATGCCGCCCTTAATACGAGTCACGCAGTATGCTGTCCCGCACACCTCACTGGATCCACAGAAAACCAGCGCCGTTGGCACTGCTGTGTCAACTGCATTGCTGAGTGGAGACCTTTTCGGTAGCACATCCCCGTTTGTTAGCTTTTAAGGTGCATTATGTGAATGTATGTGTAATCATGTGTTATCCGAATAAATTTCTATTCTATTCTATTCTATTATTTATGCAGATGTACACTAGACGGCCAGAAATACACTTACTATTTTAGTGATATCAATGTTTAAAAATCATTTGATTTACAATAAAACATAAGCTTCTCTTTTAATA
Organism: Epinotia demarniana; assembly: GCA_945867215.1. Classification (NCBI taxonomy): domain Eukaryota; kingdom Metazoa; phylum Arthropoda; class Insecta; order Lepidoptera; family Tortricidae; genus Epinotia; species Epinotia demarniana. The sequence goes on along the minus strand of OX244267.1, from coordinate 23,250,897 downwards.
ACATGCAGAGTCATTTCTGTTATAAGTAGTATATTATAAATCCGTATTGCTTAATAAGGCCAGTTTGGGAACAATGTCGAATTTTCATAATCATGATAAAATATTTGCATGAGCATTGCGTCGTCAAGTTTACAGTCACGCTTACAACTCCGTATTATACTTATACTCGTATGACTAATTTAAGTTAACGATGTCAAAAAACGTCTTATCTTGTGACTCGTACCATATTTTGCATATTTTATAAGTCGTAAAAGACATGCAATGAGTTTAGAGAAGGTTTATGCGTGTCACACCTCGGCATGTTGCGGTCGCCATTTTGCGTTCATAACCTGACAATTACTTAGTCGGATTTTTAATTAGAAGTGACAGCTGTTTGGTGAGCATCTTGCATGAATGATTCAGAAAAAACATCATCTCTTGGCGGTGTGGAGTAATCGCCATTCTGTTATCTTTGCCACTGTTTTGAGCTTTTGACACTCGACATAACATTAACTTTCTTTTTAACTTGGTCTATAAACGCACGTCTTGGTCTTCCCCTGCCTCTCCTTCCGTCTATCTTTTGTTCAATTTTCATGTAATTGTCATGTCATGTCGTATCAGGTGCCCTAGCATATTGCCCCTCATTTCCTTATTGCAGAAAAACATATTATGGCGAGTAAAAATATATGTTGAATACGTGCAGATTTGTATGGCTCCATAGTCAAAAAGGAACCTTTATAGTTTCATTATCCGTCCGTCTTTTCTTCCATGTGTCGGTGGCTTAGCTCAGTGACCCTTACTATGTATTAGAAAGCTGTTATTTGGCATGAGAATATAACACCAACAAAACAGTAAAAATAAAACTTTGGTTTTTGTCTCTAATACCATTGAGGATAATCGGTAGATTGCCCAAAAGATTAGTAAATAAAAAACCTTTCGTTGATTCAAGGATCGTTTTGCGTAATGCATTTAAAGCTTTTCTCCTTTCTTGCAGCGTTTTTTAGCGGGCTTCAAATAAAACGTGTTTTATGTTACAAATCTCACAGGTCCTGTCGTGTTAGGTATTTATAATGCGTCTTTAGCGTAGACGATAACGCTATTTATCATTCAAATAAGCATATTTCGTTTATCTTTATTAATCCTATTTTTATATGCACTAACTTATGTTCGGCGACTCGTACAGGTCGCATTTCTCAACCTATTCTCTTGAAATTTTGTAAGCAGGTTCAATATATATGTGTGTAAGTATGTATTATGTATGCAGGTTTTTGGTCGATACAGATTTACGAAAAATAAATGCAGGCACGCGAGTACTACAGCTAACTTTATGTTGGATATATTACTATATCGTATGAGTGGCGAATGTCCATAACTGTAAGGAGCCCTATACGTATTTGGCTATTGCTCATAAATACTGTATCTAAAGTAGATATCTACATCAAAAACTCGCAGACATCCGGGTCCGCTTAGTGCCGTCTAGCATCCTCTGCAGCTCGTAAACTTGGCGCCGTATTTTGAAGCCAAATAACACGTTTGAGATCAAACATTACTTCGCTTTCTAGTGAAAATTACTCGGATTATTCAAATTTTCGGTAAGACTAACATTTTCCGAGAAAACGAGAGTATACGAGTACGCATAGCGGAACTGCCTATTAGCAATTAGCACTAGTGTGTTACTTAGCTTAGCCTATTGTATTTAGCAGTGGCGCTAAATACAATAGGTAATATACTAATACTAAGTACCTATTGTATTTAAGTAAGCATGTGTGATCCTTGATCTAAGAGGATCTTTCTTTTTCGTGGAGACAACTTGCGAACCAGGTCTCGAAGAAAGTCTGGGTTATGTGACTACAAACTCCATCATGCCAGCCTATTAGGTAAGTAATTCGGATGAATCTAGGATCTGAGATTGAAAGCTTTAGAACCCTCCTTCTGGGCATCCTCGTCGCCTTCTTTGGGGTTCAAGTGCCCACCACCACAACCTATAAAACCTATATCTGACCTATGTCAAGCATCTCAATTTTACTAGTAGGACGTAGCTCAACATTTTGTATTTGACGACCGCTTTAGCCTAGTTGGTAGTGACCCTGCCTACGAAGAAAGAGGTCCTGGGTTCGAATCCCGGTAAGGGCAAACATTTATGTGATGAGCATGAATATTTATTTCTGAGTCATGGATATTTTCTATGTATTTAAGTATTTATATCTATTATATATATCGTCGTCTAGTACCCATAACACAAGCCTTACTGAGCTTACTATGGGACTATATAGGTCGATTTGTGTAAGATTGTCTCCTTATATTTATTATTTATTATTTAATCATCCTAGACAATTTTGCATATCGAGGACTTTCAACCAACGCCACGCCTTCCGGTACGTGGTCTCCACTCGAGAACCTTTCTGTCTCAACGGTCATCGGTTTACGGTATATATATATATATATATATATAAATATGTGTTTTAATCATTATATTATTAATTAATGTCTATGTATAATTTCACCTGAATTCGTTCAGCCGTTATCGCGTGATTGATCTACAAACCATCTAAACATCGAAATGTTCACATTTTACACGAGCACATTAAACGGATACGCATTGTATGGAAATACAATACAAAGTGAACCCCTTTTTTGCTAAATAAGTGGGTTTTTTTATATTCAAACACTCCACGGCAGAAACGGAAAACCTTTATCAACTCTCGTACCCTTTCATCGCTACCCGAATAATTAAAGCGGAAATGAGAGAGCCGAGTCTTTCTTCGAAAACGTCGACGTTTGGAGGTAATATCACTGTGTATCAAAACTTTGCGTTGCCGTGATTAGGTAAAGGGTCCTACACACGTGTAAAGGGGTTAGCCAAACAAATATAAGCTCGTGACAGTGACATGAGCATAAAGCTGGGCATTCACAACCGCTCCAAAAAGCCGAATGGCGCGGCGAGCCAAAACCAGTCCTTGAATAACTAAACTGTAGCGTTTAAGGCGACTCAAGGCTCACGGTCGGCTCAAGTCGACTTTCCATGCATAGTTTGGTTCTCATTTTAAAACCGAATCCTCGAATAACAAGAACCTTTTCATACTCAATGGGAGCCATATATCTAGGTCGGAAATCAGTTTCTATTGCTTTAACTTATTATAGAAATATATTTAATAGAACAAAAATTAACCGATTTAATCTTTAATAGAGACTTAGTATGAAAAACGACCTACTTACTTTTTGTCTAATTTGATTTCTAGTAACAGAAACTATTTTCTGACCTAATTTGATATGGCGGTTAACTACTATTATGCATAAATGTTATTCGAGTCGTTTTAAAATGTCAACCAAACTACGTGTGTATTGAGATTCGAGCGTCGTAGCGAGCTTTAAAGATGTTGTTCATCTCGCACATTCATCATCGTGAATGTTCCATCCAAATGGAACATTCGTGAATGTTAAAATCCAAAGTCAAAACACATCGCGCTCATGCAAACAGAGACATGTATATATAGCGCACCAGTAAATTCACAAGAACACACACGATCACGACCAAGTGACAGCTACGTGCAAATATAAGAAAAGAGGGAGATAGGTTATAAGCGCTCCAAAAGTATCACACTAACACTGAGTCAATTCCACCAAGTCGCCTCAGTTTCGCGTCGTCAATCGAAAGGTGCATATAATTATGGTGTCCACCTCAAAAATGGCCACTAAATCTGACAGCATTGTCAGATTTGGTGGTCATATTTGAGGTAGTTCGATTTCTCTACAAAACGTCATTTGACAATTCAAACTAAATTGAAATTGAGTTTATTCTAGGAAACGGGAAATGTCGCGCAAATGGAAAGCCAATTTATGAAAGTTTGTTGCCATATTTTTTTCAAATATCACGCTTTAGCCTGCGAATGTCAAAAGACGTTTTGTATGGATTGGCTTTCCATTTGCGCGAAATTTCCCGTTTCCTAGAATAAACTTGTATTAAACTAGAATAATTTGAGAAATTAGTTTTTATACTCGTCGACCTTAATGTTTGAATTAAGACTTCGTACACCAAACTTAAACCACGTACTTTTTACTATGGAGGTCCCAACTCAACATTTCATAACTGTTGACACAACTAAAATGAAATTGACCAATCACGTGGCGCCTTTACTGAACTATAATGGATTTGACCAATAGGACGCCGTCATGAGAAAGTAAAAAGGTAAATAGACATCAACGCACAAAAATGAAAAAGTCGTTGGTTGCACTTCGTTTTCAATAGATAACAAGTTTGTTTAATTAGTTTAGGTGACTCGTAGAAAAAGTATTGTTCACAATAGTGTCATAATCAAGCTTTTTAATCTCGTACCTTACTTAGGCCACTCAGCAAGCTTCGTGGCCTAAACACGGTACTCGACTAAAAAGCTCTCTATTATAACACGATTGTGAAAAATACTATTGTCACGTGATACTTTGGGAAAATTATTATCCTCAAATAATTCGTTTTACGTTTTACATTTTGTATGGTCGTCAAACCACCTTTAAACACGGAATTACGTATAGACCAAGTATCTAGGTGAGAGTGGGGCAAGGCGGGATGACGGGTAAGACGGGATGGGGCGTTATATGGCGACACAACTGAGTAATCAGGTTCCTAATTAATATTGCGTTGCATTTGATTCGTGTGTGTTGCCTTAACATAACCAGCACGGGTTTGCTGTTAATTTATTCCTATGGATCAACTATCATGCCAACAGATAAGGCCTTGTCTGGTTTCAAATACGGCATTGTTATTTTTTTCTATTTCCGCACGCGGGGGCAAGACGGGGTCTTGGGTAAAACAATACAAAAAAGAAGGTTTACCAAAGCTAAAGCTCGTTAATCGACGTCAAGTAGCAATAAAATGCCAGGTAGCTTTCCGCCTTTGGCTTTCTGTAAAATTCTGAAAACGTGCACCATGTGTCAGTACCCCATCTTACACCAAAGGGATACCCCATCTTGTTCCATATGGGTAACCTCTTTTACCCTATCTACGGGGCAAGATAGGGAGATGCACCTTTCCTTTTTTTAAACACATACGTACTAAATAATGGGCACAAAGTCAGAATTAAATGTTTTTTTTATTTAAATAATAGTTATAGAAGAAAAAGCCAGGCTTAGGCATTTACTTTCTGAATGAACTTTTAAAATGTGTTTCGTGTCTCCCAGTTATCTACGCATAAAAACCTCGATATCCGAACAAGAGGCGAATAAAATGAAATACTCAGTGACTCACGCTATGCCAGCCTATAAACTTAAAAATTGTTTTCATCAAGGTATTAAATTACTTGAATGAATGCCATTAACAAAATGGCAGCGTTAAAAGCCAATATTTCGTAAAATATAAAACGATGTGACGTAGTAATTGCCGGCGCACTGTTGCATTACTTTGATATCGAATTAACATTAGTTGATCGCACTCGCTAGCATCCGCGCCACTTCTGCCGAGTCAGAATGAGTGTGCGTAATAAATAACTAGTTAATTTCAAACCTGGAGAAATATACCTCTTGAGTGTATTGTGGATATATTAAGTTCCATGTAATTTATCTGGAGAATATAGTTTTTTTTCTTTTTAAGCAGCCTGTAAAAACTAAGGCAATTTGCCCTTTGATAGCTACTGTGAAGTTCATTTGAATATGTTAGGGAAAGCCCGAGAGAGCCTCTTCTCGACAGGCTTCATTGTATGGATATACTTAATGTTTTGTAAACTACTAAAATAAAAAGTTAATGTACAATATGCTCCGAAAAATCAGAAAGAAAATTAATATTACTTTTGCCGTATATTATTCAAGACTATGAAATTAATCTACTCTCGGTAGACGGTATATTTCCGCGAAATTAATATAAAATATTCCCATAATTGAATATCAGATAATTGCTGCTTAAAAACTGTTAAAAATGAGGGTTTTACGGGCGATCAAATTTGATACTTTCGTAAAAAAGTTTTATCACAGGATTTATGGAAGATTAATTGAAAGGGAGCTATTGGGAATTTGTGAACCGCGTGCAGATTTTAGACACGTGTAGAGCGGGAAGGGAATTTATAAGAGCAGCTACTAAAGTATTTATTAGCACCTGCAACGTAACGTCTTTTTTGTACGTATGTAATTAACAGCTTCTATTAAATTAATGTGCCATCTTTACTATGCCAACAAAATATGAAAATTCCAGTGCTAATTTACAGACAACAATTAACATAACTCAGCTACCGATAAAATATGAATATATAAGAATATAATGAAGTTATTTAAATGAAAGAATAAGTAAATTACTTAACCTTAATTTGCAAGGGTGAAATTTTATCTACTTTCTTGTGTTTTGATATCAGTCTATGCAATCTTCCTCCTTATGACCTGAATCACACTAGCGGCCTGCGGTGGCGGTCAATTATAGTAAACGACATTAAAGGCCTCCACCCACCGGACGCGTGTGCTGCGCGTGTGCTGCGCGTGTGCTGCGCGTGTGCTGCGCGTGTGCTGCGCGTGTGCTGCGCGTGTGCTGCGCTGCAGCTGCGCGGGTGCTGCGCGGGTGCTGCGCGTGTGCCGCGTTCGATGTGTGTTTGAAGTGTAGTTTCAATGCTTTACAACTTGCGCGTGTGCTGCGCTGCAGCTGCGCGGGTGCTGCGCGGGTGCTGCGCGGGTGCTGCGCGTGTGCCGCGTTCGATGTGTGTTTGAAGTGTAGTTTCAATGCTTTACAACTTGCGCGTGTGCCGCGCAGCACACGCGCTGCGCAGCACACGCGTCCGGTGGGTGGAGGCCTTTAGTGTAATTCAGGCCTTCTACAAGTAGATGGCAACACCTATACAAAAACTTGACATTTTCTTAGCTCTCTATGTCTACTGGCTGTGTTACGTTTGAATTCTGTTATAAGACTAAATTACTTATATTCTGCTCTCCATACAACGTGTTTGTTTTATTACTAGTATCATTATTTATTTTTACTCAAAATCGCTCGTAATCAACCATTGTTAACACCATTACAATCCCTTTTTGACATTTTTACGCAGAATAATAAATCAGTGATTCCCTTTTAGCGTCACGTCACGACCTTCGGACTATTAGGGTTACTTCTAATGACACCTTATATGACAATGAAGCGACAACGGCTTGATATCGAGGGCTACAAAAGAGGGCAGGATTGTCCACTAGTAGATCTTATGCCGTTGAAATAAGGTTTAAACATGGTCAATTAAGTGTGTAGGGAAGATACGTAGAAAAGAGAACATTAATCAAAATGGTGCCGTCTCATGAAGTCAAGACTGATGGTTTGGGCTTTGCGTGATGTCGGGACCATTGGTTAGGATGTTATTGATTGAACGGTTGGGTGACTTGGGACCTAGGAATGTGAGATGATTTACGATGCTTCGCAGCAAGTTAGATTGTAATACTAAAAGAAACGTAGCCAGGACTAGCTTACTCCCAATTTGAAGTTAAATGAGTAGGTATAAGTAGGTAAGGTAAACGTCCGAGTGCTCGACTCTGGACTGGTATACGGCATGAGCACTTTATGACAAAGCAATATGGGTTAAATTCCATGTCCAATTCCATTCCATTCCAATAAAATGTTTTTTTCTTCATTTGAATTTAAGCCATGTTACTTTGACATAGAGTGCCCATGCCATATATTTGTACAACGTCGAGCACTCGAACGTTTGCCTTATGTAGGTCTAAGAGAGGTGTGACTTTTTGCAACGATACAAATTTGCGTTCACGAACGTTTGACTGTCCCGCGACACTAGACGAAATAAATAAATAAGTAGGTAAATTATAATGTATAAATGATATATAATGAATTACGTAATTTGTATTTAAGCGGAAAAATTTATAATTATATTTTGCTTAATAAATAAGTAAATTAAATTAAAGTAAATTAATCTAATCAGCAGTCTTACAGGTACTAACAAAAACTATAATTAACAATAATTTCAATAGCATAATAAAATGATAAATAAGCTTCTAATCTCATGCCTCGAACATAAGTGCCGGAATGCGGTTAATTTAATTTAATGAATGTGTGTGTGTAGCTTTAATTCTTCTAGTAGTAGCTCTAGCTTTAATTTTAAGAATTACTTGCTGTGCCCTAACAGGGTTCATGTGTGAACCTACCCTAATGTAACACCTATTTGTACCACATGATAAATATGCAATAAATGAATTATGAATTATTATGAATTAGACATAGTTCACCTATCAAAGTCACCTACTTTGACAGTGTATCGCGTTGCAGAACTGCTACAAAACGTCGCCGTAGTTAAGGCTGCATATGGCGTTGACATAACTCTGTCCTCTGGGACTATAATCAAAGGGTTGCTGCGTGCGGTTGTGAAGACGACGACGTATTTCCAGGCTCTTTGGTTTTGAAGTTCACTGCGATAAGTGCGATAAAGATTCCGATGCATAGTTTTTACAATAGTCCTACTAATAACTTGGCCATTACGAGTGTATGCGCACTACAAATAAATACAAGCGAGGGTAGCATTCGTGACCGGCCGAGCTGGGAGCGCTTGCCACTTGTCATCGAGCAGCTGAGGAGTGAGGCCACGACTGCACACCTAAGCTACCAGGTGAAACACAACAGACCCAAAGATGAAACATCACAACGATGACGTAAAGAAAATCATTGAGATTTTTTTCTAATACTGAAAGTAAGTCAAATAAGCTGTGACTTGTCTAGGTGAGTTTGTGTACGATACGCTACCGTACTTTTATAAATGTATTTAACGAAATAGTGCAAAAACATAAGAAATATGCAAAGTAGCTGTGGAAGAAGGTTAAAATTCCCAAAAGTGAGGACTGTCTGTGACAGGCAATATTAGTACTTAGTTAACAAAACTTACAATGTTCTTGCTTGTCTTATAATATGTTGTTCCTCCTTTTAACTTTCTTATCTAGGTAAGAAAGTATTTCAAATGGAAAATCACTTTATCCTCACAGTAATTGGCTGGCATTTAATCAACGGTAAAGCCAAAATTTACAACTTTGAAACGACCGGGTGAAATCAACATTGAGGATGGTTACGATATTTTTACGTCTTCAGGAAAACATTAAACTGGTTAGGTAGGATTTAAAACAACGTCAAAGTCTTCATTAATATTTTTATAGGCTCACGGCGATGAAATTTATTGTGAAATTGAAATATTGAGCCGTACTAGTTAAATGGGACAATTTTTTTTTGGTTTTTTTTTCGTCCAAATTTGAATGAAGTAATTGTAGAGCTCGTACGTCATTCTGTGCTATATTTACAATATTCTAATATTATTCTGACAAACTTTTTGCTATAAATTCCACTGAGTTCCGAAATCCTATAAATTTTGTCACAAGATGGAAAACAACTATAGAAGACACTGTAAGTAGAAAATTGTGTAAAATATTGAACAGAACTAATAATTCAGACACACCAAGTTTTATTCTAATAAAAAACCATAAACAATAAAATTAAAGTCGCAAATAAAATAAGTGATCTATTCCAATCGTATTGTAATAAGTGTGCCCTGATTTAAAAAAATATTGTGGTCGCTATTTTGACTATATCTGCGGGCCTAAGATGCTTGCTATTTTATCACTTATCTTTGTGTACTTGTTAGTACGTGACGGAGTTCTTATCGACAGCGATAAGTGATAAAATGTCAACCATGGTACGCCCCGCCCGCAGGTAGTAGTAATTTTTCCAAGTTGCGATACTCAAATGTAAGTAAATCAATCAATAACCATAACCAAGCACGGCCTCGCGCAACACTGCGGCGCTACCACGAATATCGAATCTCGACGTTCGTGTACTGCATCCCTGTCAGTCGAGCATAGTAAGTGCGATAGAGATAGAGATATCCGAACTTCGACATTCGAAATTCGTGGCTATAGCTCTGCTTTTCCTGTCGGTATCGGCACCATGTGACAAACTGTTGAAACAGTTTTGCAGGCAAATGTAATGGATTAACCCTTAACCACCTACGCAAGGTCTCACATACCTTAACAAATACAAAATAGTGAATAAATCGACGCGAGGTCATTACACGGACTTCTATGGCCTTGTACCTTTCGCCCCTGCCTTCTCAGTGCCGGACATGTGATCCACGCATTCGGACGCGTGTCTCTGTGAATTTGGTGAGCATCAAACTGTCGTCAGAGGTCTCAGCGACCTTGCTTAGGTGGCTACGTATTATAGCTTGCTGGTCTCCGAGACCTTGCTTAGGTGGTTGCGTTGACTTTTATTGGCTTGTAATTTTTATTGCTTTAACGAATTTTATGCTTTTATTAGTTTATGATGCTTCCTAGTGACAAAACCATCGAAAGATGGTTACGAGAAGTGTCGTCCAATGAAGATGATGAAGGCAGTGATTTAGAACCAGACTTAGGAACACCAAATTTACAAGAAAAAAGCTGCGAATCGGATTCAGCAACTAAGGGTAACAAAGATCCAGATTTGGAACAAGAAAAAGCGGGTGCATACCCCAAATGTTTTATGAAGTTTATGAAGAAACTGGCTGAACAATTGGTAAAACCACATCTTGAACGTCGATCCAAAGACCTGCATCTTATACGGGACCTAATAATAGGTATCAACTTTATTCTCAACAAAGATAGATACCAACTTACCAGCACTGCCAGGTCCCAGCAATGCTGAAAAATTATTGCAAGTACAGAAATGTTGCTCAACTTGATCACAAAAAGCAACGCAAGACGCAATACAACATCTGTATTGAATGGAAGAAAACCATCTGCATTCAATGTTTGAACTAATTGTGTATTGGCTGTAGCGAAACATGGCTATATTGATAACTTGCAATTTTATAACAATTATGGGTTTTTATATAAAAACTATATATGATTAGCTTGACTGAATATTGTTCTTTAAGATTTATTAATAAAAAAGTATATAGTGTAAGAATATTTTTTGATATCTTGCCCCAAAAGATTTATAGTTATGTTTTTGTTAAAAATGATTAGTGAATGTTATGTTTTAAATTTAAACAACATTTTGTTGATTAAAGTTGTATCAATATTTTTTAATAAATGCCTAAAACCATTAAAACGGTGACTAATATTTAAATATACCTCTAACATATATTCTTATATGAAGTTTAGATCCATTTTAATTAGTGGTCTGTATGACCTCTCCTACGTGTGCATGTTATAGAAATAAGACGTAGGTAGTTAAGGGTTAAGTTTAACACAGGGAAAGAAAAAAAAAGGGAAAAACAAGATAAAAATAATCAGACACACTATGCTAGCTAACAACAAGCTAGGAATATTCCATGTGGAGAACGAATAAAACTAAGATAAAACTATTTGGAAAGGACTTGCTAAAGATAAGTTCACTTTACGCCACACACTGCCTACTACTCGTATGTTTATAGTTTCTTTTATTTTCTATCTGTTTTTTCAAGTATCTACTGTCCCATCAATCTACATGATTTTTGCATAGATATTGCCCGTCCTGGAGATCACAGAATACTGTACCACAAAGCAATGTTATTACCTCGCCCAATAAACCTACTAGTACTTTATTTTATGTAGTCATTGGTTTGACCTTTGCCGTTAGAATTTATTTTAAATGCGCGTGACGGAACCTAACAACACAGGAACGAGCTCTTTGCCCGTCTAGAGCAGAGCCGAACGGAAGGGATTTTAGAAGTCGTTCCCCTTTTTTTTGCCTGCCTGAGCGGCCTGATACCTCACTGTGAGCCTTAACGTCACTGAACTGATGAATGAGTTATTCTATTTGAAATTATATTCCAGGTGACATATTTAGGCTACATTTTGTTTGATAATATTTTTTAATACGTTGTATTCATTTATTTATTTATTATTACACGGAAAACCAACAGCGCAACATGTTTATAGACACAATAATTAAACTATATAGCCCGGTTCTAACTTATAGAAATAAGCTAACACAAATAAATCTATAGCCAAACTTAAACTTTGTGTACACTAGCTGTACCTGCGAGTTCGTTTGCATGATAATGTGGTGGGAGTTAACGAATGTCTTTTTTTCGACATAGGACACATGCAGTTCTTATTTAACCAATCAAGTAAAACGTTGAATGAACCTATTTTAGCTAAAATGCCGTTAAAATTAGTTTGACTTTGAAATTTAAATTAGTAAGAAAGGGACAAAACTCGTTTCATGTTGGTTTAGGTTGGCTAGGTTTCATGTGCAAACGAGTTTAATAGATGTTTGTGGCAATAGATCTAACAGGTAGGACACAGGCTGCAGCATTAAATGTTTATTGATCTTCTTCTCTGCATTTATATTATAATACTGTTTTATATTAAAAAAATAAAAACTTGATGACTTAAAATGACCTTGAGTCACTCCAACTCTTAGGTAATAGACGTGTAAGTATACATAGGAATTTAGCAATTAATAATAGATAATACTTTCGAGTACCCGGAGTACCCATTGACAGGTAAGTGTTTACGCGGAACGAAAGAACTCTTTTTTAACGTCTGAATTTATATTTTCCAAACTATACCTAACCACTAGGTAAGTTCTAGAACCATAACGCGAGTCAGAGTCCCTTTCTGCTAAAGGTAATTATTAAAAGTAATATGTTTATTTTTTCATATTGCAATGTTTCAGATAGCACTATCACATTCTGCCAAATCTTGTGTATGTTCCCGCCATTGCCAACTTAATGAATGTGTGTTGCAGGCTTTATGATAAAAGTATTTTCCTGTATGTTGGCCAATTTCTGTCTCTATATTGACTGAATGTCAACCTTGAAGGCGCGAAGTACGAAGTTATTACTTAATACTGACGCGCTTGATAATTAATGTTTATAAAAGGCCCGTTCTATACTTATTTAATACATACTGTTTATTGCTAATGACAAACCAGCACGGCTATCACAAGACGGCGCGCGAGCTCTGTCGATTTTTCTCGAACTATCCGTTTCTCTCTTATTAGACAACTTAGAAAGAGACGTATAGTGCGAGAATACTCGAGAGAGCTCGCGCGCCGTCTTGTAATAGCCGTCGTGCAGAATACTCAGCGTGTAATCTTGCAGAAACTCATATAGACTTTATGGCTGAACGCGAGACAACGCTATGCCATGCCATTAGAAAAGGAAGAGTCAGACATTTGACGTTTGACGTTATTTTTTTGAAAGTTGATACAGTTATTGAAATTATGCCTCAATACGAATTTAGCGCTTAGTTTCCATTTCAGAATAGATTATTTTTTTATGCTTTAGAATTCAATATGCGTTTTGTGAAGGTCTATCACCACACCGGATCGAAATTATTACTGTTGGATAGTTATGGCAAGCCCGCCATTTTGACGTTAATGACAGTTGACAGATATGGCGGCTACGATTTCAAGCAGAAAAAATTAATAATTAAATGAGGTCAAATGTTTCCAAAAATAAATTAATCGTCGCAGTCGGATAAAATCTATCCTAAACGGAAGCTAGAGTAATAATGTAGGTACTCATTAAAAAGTTACATGTTTTTCCGTTCACGGGAAGCTGAGATCATTCGAAACACAACAATGCTTAGTTTGATACTGGCTGATTATTTTTTAATTTAGAGATTTATTATAAGTGAGAGATTACGCACAGTAACCAATCGCTTTCTAATAGCAAGGATGGCAATGGGTATATACAAGTACAAGGTAGTTAAAGTATATTATACAAGATGATAACTTGCAAATGACAAAAAAAAATGCCTAAACTAACTTTCCTTAAAATTAATTCTGCCTAACTATGTACTGTATTATATTAAATTACAATTAAGTGAACGTTTCCGAACGCTACCTGTGTGACTATATGAAGTCAAGATGGCGTCGGGTCTCTTTTCCTCATCACGAAGACTCAAGAACAACAACTCCACATTGTAACAAGTAATAAGATAATACATGCGTGTATCCCTCACGTCTATGTTTGATTTAAAACAACCAACATTACATGGCGCAGCCGGTAGGATTCGAACCTACGCTCCCAAAGGGAAAAAAGATGTAAATGTGAATAAATGGCTACAAGGTAAAGTTGATAAGAACAATGGCCTAAGATCTTATGATGTATTAGATAATAATAACGTTAGGTACACTAGGACCTCTTATCACATTCGACCCTGGTGACTTGGTGATTCCTCAATGATCTCTGCTACTGGATGAGTGTGTAGTTTAAATGTCTGCTGCAGATATGTCATTGTCATACATAGCATCTTATCCCTACTCAAAGATAAATTTAATATCTACTTAACAAGTAATGAAGCTTTTATTTTGTTCTTGTTAGAAGGATGTTAACTTTCTAAACTTGTTTTTTTTTAATTATTTTTTTTTGAAAAAGGGATAGATGTATTATATTAAATTACAATTAAGTTAACGTTTCCGAACGCTACCTGTGTGACTATATAAGGAAAGTCAAGATGGCGTCGGGTCTCTTTTCCTCATCACGAAGACTCAAGAACAACTCCACATTGTAACAAGTAATAAGATAATAAATGCGTGTATCCCTCACGTCTATGTTTGATTTAAAACAACCAACATTACATGTACAATCCTGACTATAAACTAACAAAACTACAAATAAACAAATTATAAACCGGCTCTTAAGTCTCTGCCGTGCGGCTAGGTGCCCATAAATTGGTGCTGGTGGCATTACCGCGCTGGATAGCAATGCTGATCCGTTGCGCCAGAAAGCCGCCATCCCGTTGGTCACCACTTGCTTCCACGACACGCTTCGCGAGCTCCTTGAACACTACCTGTGCTCCGGGCTCCCACGGCCCAAGGTTTCAACCTCAAACGGCCCAAATATGCAGCATGCATGTTCTAGGTAGCTAATAAATTAGGATATATTAACTCTAGTAACCCGAGCCACAGAAGAGGTAATCCCGAGACTACACCTGCAGGATTATACATGAAGAATCTTGTCAGTTTAGATTTAATTGCTAATTTTTATGCTTGTCGCTTATTTTCGAAAATAAATTAAACTTTAATGAATAGTTACCGAACCTTTATTTATCAAACGTTTCATTCCTATCCAAAAATTCAAATTTGCGTTTATTGCTGACAATAAAGTTTAAATTAATTAAATTGTGCTTAGCAAGACATAGTAGTCCTGGGTGTTAAGCGCCGTAATTTATGGAGTATCAGAAACAATTTATCAAGGCGTAAATTATGGCATTCAGCGAAGGCACAACACAGCTCAGCAAGGGACCAGATTTGTGTCGTGAATATTCGACGACCGCTGTAGCCTAGTTGGTAGTGACCCTGCCTACGAAGCAAGAGGTCCTGGGTTCGAATCCCGGCAAGCGCATTTATTTTTGTTTGATGAGCACGAATATTTGTTCGAGTCATGGATTTTTTCTATGTTTCGTGGAATAGTTTTCAGCGTAAGAAATTTTGATAAAATTATAGGCACCCGCGAGAAAGCCGCCTCCTCTTCGGTCCCCAGTTACATCAACCAGAGGTTTCTCGATTTCCGCGAATAATTAATGCACACTGGGACCCCACAGACCGAGGGTCTCGACGCCAAATGGTACAATGTTGTACTTTCTGCTGAGTCCTCTATATATACCAGGTTCTTAATTTTGAACCATCAAATGTCTGATTTTAAACCAGCACAGAGTGACGTAGCCCGTAACGAACGAACAGAATGGTATCGATTGCGTTTCAGTTTCAGCTCAAATTAACGTTCAAACACGAATTTTTCGGGTCGCGGCTGTGTGCAAATCGTGATATTTACTCTGGTTCAACACTGAGAGGAATTCTTTTAAATCCTTTTTTTAGAGTATAGGTGTGCCTATAGGTTAACCATTTGATCGTTTTAGTACTATACCTTAAGACAAGTACGGTGCCTACCCCTTTTAGGGCTAAAGGCGTGAATGTATGTATGTACGTATGTATGTATGTATGTACAAGTACAGTTTGACTAGCTACTGGTAGATCATGTAACACAATTTTAGTTTGGGAAAACGACAGTTTCATTGTCATAAAGCTCTCTCAGAACATTTTACTACCTCAGATAAATCTTAATATCACTTATTGTATGGAATAATTCTAAATTATCTAACGTGCTTTCAATCAGATGGAACCTTGTTTGCAAGGTTCTGAGTGAAATAAGACGATTGAAATATGATTTCAATACGTCATAAGCGCTTACAGAATTAGGCCCCATATATAAAACAACAGTTGAAATGTTATCAAGTTTATTAGCATGTTAACATTTAATCGGAAAACGAATTTCTTAAAACTGGATAGGTCAATATTGACAATAATCAGTGAATTTTATAATTTACCCTTTGGGTTGGAAGGTCGGATGGCAGTCGCTTTCGTTAAGTTTGTCGGACACTAGTCGAATGTGTCGTTTTCGGCAGAATTATAGACAATATTGATTTGTCTAAGTTTTGATGCACCCAGCACATTAGACTTGGCCTGGTAGCAACTTGACTGTCAAAAAACTTTTTCGTTTTTTACGATACTAGTCGAGGAAGGTATCCAAATGAATTGCAATATGTACCTATATATAATATTGTGAAATCCAATCAACACAGAATAGGTAGCAAATACGTTGATAATTTAGATTTCATAATTGATATACGGGCCCGAATTAATAAAAGCTATATGTATTGGAAATTTGATTGCTTCTTCGTAATTTGAGGGAACAAACAATTGCATGATTAATCCTTAATATCCCAGCTTTGTTCAAACTCCCGAGAGTCCCAGGACCTTTGATGGGTGAAAAATTGTCTATCACAAAACGACTTTGCAAATATTGACAGCAATGTTCATCAAAAATTTAATTCTCGAGGGAAATTAAAATGGAGATTTTCGCAAAATCAATCGCATGTACAGGCGGGAGTGACAAGTTGAAATTGTATAGCAATATGGGACAATCGTAGTAAGTTTGTTAAAATATGATTGAGGAGACTTGACGTCGGGATGGAATTTTTAGTTTTAGTCGCAGCGCTCGGTTAGGTGTTCGAATCCCGGCTCATACCAATGAGTTCGGTTCTTATGTATGGAATATTTAGCTTTTTGGTGAAGGAAAAATTGGCGAGGAAATCGGTCTAATCCTAATAAGGTCTATTTTTCCCTCTTGGTTGGAAGTTGGAAGGTCAGATGCCAGTCGTTCTCGTAAAACTAGCGCCTATGCCAAATCTTAGGATTAAGTCATCAGATCCATTTCCGTAATAAAACTATGAAATACTGCGCATTTTCATATGACAACGATCATGACAACGTTCTTTAGCAACAGTTGTTTCTTATCCAACGTTATCACGTACGTAAATTAAAAAAAAACCCGGCCAAGTGCGAGTCGGACTCCCGCACGAAGGGTTCCATTATCTATAAAAACGGCAAAAAAACATGTTTTTTGTATTGGAGCCCCCCTTGAATATTTATTTTATTTTGTTTTAGTATTTTTTGTTATAGCGGCAATAGCAATACATAATTTGTGAAAATGTCAACTGTCGGGCTATCGCGGTTCTTGAGATACAGCCTGGTGAAAGACAGACGGACGGACAGACAGCGAAGTCTTAGTAATCCGAGTCCCGTTTTACCCTTTGGGTACAGAACCCTAAAAACTAACTCCGCTTTTAAACAGATTTTACTGGGTTCGATTCCTCTCCACATTCCAGGTCCTTTTTTAGGGTTCCGTAGTCGACTAGGAACCCTTATAGTTTCGCCATGTCTGTCCGTCCGTCCGCGAAAAATCTCAGTAACCGTTAGCACTAGAAAACTGGAATTTGGTACTAATATGTATGTCAATCACGCCGACAAAGTGATAAAATAAAAAGTGGAAAAAAATGTTTTATTGGGGTACTCAATCTATCTATAACGTAGACTACACAACGTATCTATACAAGACTATACGTAAAGTGGGGAGTGTTTTATTTTTTTCATTTAACCCTATCGTGTGATATATTGTTGGATAGCTATTTGAAAATGAATAGGGGTTTAAAAAGATCATTTTTTGATAATGTTAATATTTTCGGAGATAATTGCTCCAGAAGTAAAAAAAATGTGTCCCCCCCTCTAACTTCAGAACCATAAGTTTTAAAAATATGAAAAAAACCCCAAAAGTAGAAATTTATAAAAACTTTCTAGGAAAATTATTTTGAACTTGATAGGTTGAATAGTTTTTGAAAAAAAATACAAAATAATTTCTGAACTAAGTTTGTAATTTAACCGTATAAGCAGGTTGTAATTGTACCTGTAATTTCAACAACATTACAATGAAATGACGTGCTTTCAAATAAAGTAAAAACGGTGAAAATCGCAATAATGAATTATCCCATAAAAATCATCTTCGTTACTTTAAACTCGCGCGCAATAGTTTACTTAATTTGCCGATTGATGTCACTGTACGCGGAACGCTCATATCGTACATGGCGTTTTAAGATTTTTCCTGATTTAATGGGGTCGGAGCAGGTGCGCCATACATTAGATCGAAAATTTGTCGTGCTCGGATTGACTTAGTATGTTTGGTCGTTCGTTGTCTAATAATAAAATTGGTCACTATGTATTGCTTGTATTGTTCGCTAAGTATTGCTTGTAGGGTTTTAAGTAGGGTTCTGTGCTTAATATGTCAACTCAATGTAACAAATAGCCCATTTTTTTAACGCTTAAGTGGGGACACTTACTGTGACGGACGGAAAACTCCGAAACCTTACACTGAGCGTAGCCCGACACGCTCTTGGCCGGTTTTTAGGGTTCCGTATTTTAAATTTATGAATGCACCTAAGAGCAAAACACATCATGTATTGTATATGTTTTATTTTTATTTTAATGATGAACTAGACATACCAGTTTTGCAGTGACAGAAACAAGTCACGACTTACTTAGCTTTTCTGAGACACTCAATCCATGTCCCTGCAGAACGGATTTTAGTATTCCTAACAGTAGCTTAAACGGGACATACCCGATTGCTATGCACCCGGAAATGCCTGCGAATAAAGGGGTCTCCAGAGCCCGGCATTGATGCAGCCAGTGAAAGGAGTTCAATAAGAGCGCATAGGAGTTGAAAGTGTTTGCCTATCCCAATATTGGGACGGAGAGGCGCATGTAAATTGTGAAGCTGGTTCGATTAAAAAGTCCCCGTATATGTTCTGCAGTGTTTAAACGTGAAATTTATTATGATCAGGCAGACAGACATTATCAGGTGACAATGTGGACACGCTAGCTTGGACAGCTTTAATTTTTTGATAGGAACCACCTCCTCCGTCGGCCATATTTAATTTTATGGCGTCCAGCTTGTCCACATTTATGTCCATAGTAATATGGACAATTTGTTCGAGCACTCTGCCCCACTAGTATGTTTGGTCAGCTCTACAAATTCGTATTCAATTTTCATCTTCTATCTAGTCTAGACGTGACTGTACCTGGAACTGCATTTGACTTCTACACATACAAATTGACGTATGTATGTCCCAGTGATGGGCAAATACCTTTCGATTTCTACTCATACTGACATATTTTGTAAAATGTGTGGAATGAAAATAAAACTTGTAAGTAGACGTTTAGTAAGGGCCTGTTTTATTAATATAATATCTCGAGTCACTTACATTTTAGTCTCAAGTTAGGTTTAACGAATTGTTACAAAAAAGTGCAGGCCCATTAATTTATTCAAAACATCAGAATAAAATTGTCTTGGGACGTAAGTATCTACTATGATTTTCGAGCAATTTGATCTCGTTGCCACAGTGTCTTTCGGAGACAGTATTGTGTAACGGCAGTAGTTTTTTTATGTAAGTTCATGAAATGAGAACCTAGAAAAAGATCAGTAAACATTTTACGAGCGGAACTCGATCTTCGTCCAATTAAAAATCCTGATACGGCCGACCGTCTGTCTGGTAAGGGTAATAATGTTGTTTTTGTAAGACGAGCACTTGGTCTCTTAGCCATGTAGTTTATGTCCTATTTCTTTATTTATTGTAAGTAATCTCTATTTTAGATTCACTGTAAAAAAGCGAGAGTAAGAAAATAAAGAGAATGATTGGTGGTGCAACGCAGTCTAGCGTAAAAGATGTCGTGGGTAAATTTCCCCCACTGTACATGCATGACCGCACTCTTATTGACACGAAATTATATTTTGAAGGCGCTGCTGATGACTTCTGTTGTCTTCAGTAGCTCTAACAGGTCATGTCTTTTTGTGCAAATCGCCTAATGTCGGGCAGATGAGAAATGACCTCACCCTCTCTTCGAAACCGGAACCTAACCCTGAATCCTTCAGCAGGTTGCTAAGCGGATTGAGTGCTAGGCAGAACCTCGAAAGACTCATGCTGTCACCATGGAACAACCCTCGCTCAATCTTGATAGTGTCCTGGGGGCCAGAGGGACCGCCCCCCCCGGTCGACGAAGGATAGACTTGGACATCGACTTTATACACCAATATAAATGATAACTCTCAATTCGTCTAACTTATGTATTTGTGTGATGAGCACAAGTATTAGTATAAGGCGTTTTTGTTGTATGGATCGTCATCTAGCACACACAACACAACTCCTGAACTCAATTCTCCTTTACAGTAAATTTTCTGAGCTGTTTCTATAGGTAGTATTAAATTTTGACGATTCATTTTCATAATTCAAATTATTATTTTATAAAAGAAAGCCTTGTGATTTCTACAGCTTACAGAGCCACTAGTTATAAGTACGTACGTAATATTTCTTAACTTACATATATCATTTAAGTATTTAAATTATAAAGATCTTCAACCTGCACTTGACACCGAACGTGTGTTCGTCGACTAGATCAATTTGTTTACCACAGTTGCGGAAAAATTAAACAAAAGAAAGTGCAAAAAACGTTGACGTAAAATTACAAACATTGAAAGGAAGTTCTCGTAATTACTTCTTGAATTAATTGACTTAGCGAACAAACTGTCGCTATCTGAAAGAATAACTTAAAAAAAGTGTTTCTCAAGAACTCGCAAAGGGTTGTCAGTGTCCAGAACTTTTTCTTACGAAGTTCTTTGTACATTTTCAGCTCATTATGTTACTCTTTTTCTAAGGCTGGTTTCGTTTAATCTGTATTATTCAGCTCTTTTTTTAACGCACCGTATTTTTCAGTTTTGATGAACGGCCGTTAGGACGTAATATTACATTAATGAGAGAGAGCTGGGAAAAATCAATTCGTAGATAAGTAGATTTTGATGGACAGAGCCAATGATATAATTATTATTATTATTTGTATGTTTTTTCCATATCTCGGGACTTTTGGAAGGCATGCGTGGGGCCGAAGCCAACAGCGCAGAGGCCCTTTAAAACAAAAATAATCTAAAGCGGAAAGGGATACACGTGGCGAATATCATCTCCGAGCGCACGACATGATACACCCGGTGATGGTCCCCGCCAGGTGCAAGACTATTGCAGTGCAACACTGTGCTGCGATGGAAACTAAGGTCATGGGTTATTGGGTTGAATGGTGCTCTGGAAAATGGGTTATGGGAGGAGACTAGCGGACATCTGCCGTGACAATTAGTCTCAAAATTGTGAAAAGGCAGGCAGGCGGGTGACTCGCCAATTCGTTAAGTTGGCCCCACAAACAGTCGCACGCACAGTGCGACAATGGAGCAACACGTCTGAGCGGCTGTGAGGTTGTCGAGAGGTGAGTCTGCGGTGCGCCAGATCCCGGTTATCCGTTCAAGGGCCGCCAGCGTTATGACATTTTACACTTCCAACCTGGAGCATAGGTTCCGCTCTTGCGACTCCACTCTGGCCGGCCGGTTAAGGCAAGCACAGAGGCGAGGGCCAGATCACTCGAGCCCTCTGGAGGTTAGGGGTCCGCGGTGTCGCCACTCACCGTCAGCTCGCCACAAGCTGCCCCCGCGGGCTTATTATTATTATTATTATTATTGTGAGCCTGTAGTGTCCCACTGCTGGGCAAAGGCCTCCCCCCACTTTTTCCAGTGCTCCCGATTCTGAGCAGATATAATATAAAGAAGAAATGTTTTACATCATTGAACAGAGCGAAGCCGATAGCATCTGTCAATAGATACAAATCTATTTATTTCGGCGCGGGGCACATAGTACGCCCCGCCCACTGCCACTTAAGTTTAGCGATCCGGAGGGCTATATCGGTTACCTTGGTTCTGCTGTGGATATCCTCATTTCTTATGCGATCACGCAGAGAAACTCCCAACATGGCCCTCTCCATTGCCCTTCGGGTGACTTTGAGCCTTCTTATGAGGCCCATAGTAAGCGACCACGTTTCAGTGACGTATGTCATCACTGGCAACACACACTGGTCAAAGGCTCTCGTCTGAGACACTGCGACACTGCGGAATATTGGACGAAAAGATTTGCCGTAGCTTCCCGAACGCTGTCCAGCCGAGTCGGATTCGACGATTGACCTCTTTCTCGAAGTTGGACCTACCTATACCTGCTTATTTAAGCAAAATTAAAAAATAGTGTATACTTCACAAACCTAACCTGCTGCCCTACTTACCTACCTATTAGTTGAAATTAAAAACCATACAATCGATCACGATTTTAAATGTAATATTTAATTGAAACCTATTTTTTATAGGAATTCAATATTAAAGCATATTAGTTGGATTGTATTCCGTTATTATATTTATTTTTCATTCATAGTTTATGTAGTAAGTATTGTTTTTATCTATATATCTATCTATTTATTGTAGTCTATGGCAATAAAAAAAAAATGTGCGAGGCTTTTAAGCAATGTTTGCAATGACATGTCTGTGTCAAAATAAATATATTAAATCGTAAAAAATAATACAGTAAGTTCCGCATACATGGCAATGGCAGGATTCCAACCGAATTCAATTGCATATACTCAGATACTATTCCGCGATTTTGCCCACAACTACTCCAAACTATTCTACGCAACTACTGAATACGGTAGGTACCTTAAATGTTTGAGGGTATATACCCGGATCAGCTTACCTGTAAAACAAAAAAAATATATGAAAAACGATTTATGTATTGCTATATTTTAATCCACGAAGCTCTCAATATAAATTAGTAACGAACAGTACCATGCCATTTGAATAAATAAATGTCTGGGACGCTACTTGTGTAGACTCTTTGGCTCCTTCCCACCTCCACGGGACCAGTAATCATCCTAGTGCGGCGGCCGAGGCGGCCGAAAAGCGCAAAAAATATAAATATAGGGGTCTCGGCACCCAATATACTTTTACTCCATTCGGTGTCGAGACTCTTGGCCCGTGGGGTCCCAGTGCTCGCCAACTTTTTAAGGACATCTCAAAAAAAATAATTGAGTCCACAGGGGACCGAAAATCTGGCAGCTTCCTCGCCCAGCGCATTAGTATTGCTATCCAGCGAGGAAACTCTGCCAGCATCTTGGGGACAATGCCAAGAGGGCCCAATTTTTTTAATATTTTTTAGTATTTAATTTGATTTTTAATATTTGTCATAGTTTTAGTCTTTATATAGGTATAGTTTATTACCATCTAAATGTAACAACATGTATGCAACTTTGAAATAAATAAATTAATTAATTTAATTAAGTTTTATATATAAATTCCCTCGTCACATGTTGACCGTGTGTTTTTAACAATATTTATTGTTTACCTCTTATATTATTCCCATAGCAAATATATTAATAAAAATCAGCTTATTGTAGCTTGTAAAATAATATGAACCTAGAGTAGCATTTTTACTGCAGGCAATGGGTAGCTTAAGTCCTTATTAATACACATATATACATTCACGCCTTTATTCCCAAAAGGGGTAGGCAGAGCACATGAAACGTATGTTCCAGCGCCACTTTTAGCATAAATGTGGGTATAAAATATCGACAAAATGTGATATTGCAGTGATAGGTTGCTAGCCCATCGCCCACAACACAATTCAACCCTGGTCCCTTAGTCGGCTTTTACGACACCCACGGGAAGAAAGGGGGTGGTGAAATTCTAACCCGACACCACACGGGTCCCTTAATAAACGTTCATAAAACATATTTCAGCCAAAATGCCGCTTAATTTCATTTCTCACTAAGGTGCGCGACGTTGGAGATACCATTGCCAAACTCAAGTGGAGCTGGGCAGGACACCTTGCCTGGCAGAATGATGGTAGGTGGACCAAAAAGGTGTCAGATTGGTGGCCAATTATAGGTAAAAGGAGTGTCGGCCGTTGCACCAGCTCGATGGGATATTAGGAAAATAGCAGGTCACTTCTGGATAAGATTAGCTCTGGATAGGGACGGGTGGCGTACTCGAAGAGGTCTACTACAGCAGGTGGGCGATTACAGGCTGAAAATGATGATGATGAAGAATTTTAGTTAGCAGCGGTTTGTTCTTTTAATTAATTAATTAATTTATTTATTGGTACGAAATAAATTACACAGCATTACAGTAAATAGGTACTAATGCACTATGGATATATAGGTGTGTTTTAACACACGTTTTAATATTATGGACCATGTGGAATAGTGTAAAGTGCCGTTAACTTACTCTTACTAAAAAAATACACAAGTTAAAACAAAGTGTCGTATCCTTGCTCGTTATTTACATTAAAAAGAAGTCGAGAATCAGCAGTCGCAAAAACTTACGTGAGAATAAAATATAATTACCTCATAATTATGCCCACCTAGAGGACGGTGGCTTGTACCTGGAGCACACCTGGAGGTATCTAATTCAATTCGGAAAGATCTTGAATCCATTATACTTTTCTATTTGAAGGGAAATTGTTAACTAAGTCACTTGTGTTTAGTTGTAGTCGATCAGGTATATATACTTACCTTACAATTAGGAGACTTATAACTTGAAAGTTCATGCATGCAATTGTAACTCATAGACGTAGTAAATTACATCGTAAAATGGCTGCGATCCATATAACGTAAAATTTTGCTAGTTGTCAGAATTCCACGAAACTAAAAATTAGGGTTTACTATAAATTGAATTAAGTATTCAACCGAAACAAAATAGCGTGACATGACCACCGGTTTTCTAGTGGCGAATGTTAATTAATGTTTGAATATTAATATAAAAATGTAGTCCCACAGGAATGCGTACCTTTCAACCTTTAGCTATTTCAAATGTATAGCTAGAACGAAATACATAAAAGCAATATACTTTCAACAAATTACCAGAAAGGATTAAGAAAGAAAAAAATAAAGGAGATCAACCCAGACACTTCTACTGCCAAATAATCAATAAAACTATAGCATGTCGTTTATACTGCCAAACTTTGCAGCTATAAAAACGTGCCAGTACCAAGTGCTAACTCCGATAGCTAGAAAACAAACAGATATGCGGATATTCTAAGGAGTCATCCTTTAAATCGAATCCCAGTAATCTGTCTCTCGTCCCTGTAGTCTTGTACTATGTGAATAAGCAAGTTGATTAAACTTACTTGTACAAATATAGGTTTATCTTACCTTATATTATCTTATCTTATCTAGATGAGGGCCCTTTCGGATGAACTTCGACCCAGTGGAATCTTTTGTGCATTTGCCCTACTCTCAAGCTCGCTCCATCATTTCCACATAGCGGATGATGCAGCTCAGCGGAAGTACCTTGAATTCCTTCGGTTGCGGATAACCGTTACCGAAGTCTGATCCTCCTCGCCATACATTCTACAGTCTAAACTATCCGATATCTTGGCCAAGAGATCCTTGACCCGGAAGTGAAATGTGAACACCCCAGATAGAAATATAGGTTGCTCTAATTAATATTTAACCATTAGGAGAATTGGAAGCAAAATTGTTATAGCTTGTTATACTTTTGGCTTTTATAAAAAATAATATTTTACTTACTATTTTAGTTATTAAAATGTTGGCCATAATGAAACAATATTACAACTAGTGGCTCTCTGACAAGTCGTCGCGAGCCTGCCTTTAAATATTTTTTATTGGATTTCGAAAAAGCGAATCGACAAGAAAATTATTTATTATTAACGAACCCGCTCAGAAAAAAATCATGAGAATTGGTTGAGAAATCCGACCTGTAGAGGAGAAGAGCGAGAAAAAGGGGCATCTGGACATTCGCACATAGGTACAAACTATTTTCGGCCTAAGGTGAAGCAAGGAACTTCGTTCGCTTCGCTCCCTTGTTCAGTGATTGTATGAATGGAAAAAGATTGGGTAAATCCACGTTATCCACGTTAATCACCTGACCTCGATCATCCAGGGGAATTAGCGGCAATTATTTTATATCCAACTAAGAAAAATGATAATGTTCGGTTAATGCGCTTCGCCGGACGCTACCGCGTCACGCTCGCTTCGCTCGCTCGGCTCGCGCGATGTAGGGTCGCATTTCACCTAACAACCTAACCGTTTTTTCCCTGGGGGATCAGGCTAGGGGATTAACGTGGACAACATCGGTTGACATGTACATACGACACATTTGACATCGCCGTATATGTCGTAGTTTAAGTAGCAAACCGGGAATACATTTGCTATGCACATGTGGCGCGGTGACCTACAAACACCGTCAGTCGTAAATCGACGCTCTTATTCCGAAGTCATGGCCCAAATCGAACGGTTGATGTGGGGATAAACCGCAGGTTACGTTGTAAAAAGGCCGTT
This sequence comes from Epinotia demarniana, assembly GCA_945867215.1. Classification (NCBI taxonomy): domain Eukaryota; kingdom Metazoa; phylum Arthropoda; class Insecta; order Lepidoptera; family Tortricidae; genus Epinotia; species Epinotia demarniana. The sequence goes on along the minus strand of OX244267.1, from coordinate 23,224,457 downwards.
CTTACAGCTGATTGCGATAGCTTTTATATCGGTGTTGATGGCCGGGGTAGAACTTATTTGACACTAGACTGACCTCCTTTTATGGACTCATTTTTATCTGTCTGTGTAATAGGGATGCACACCCCACTTTTGTTATTACTTCTAAAGAAAGAGGACACCAAAAATATACTTAGTGACGAAAATCCCATTCAAATATGTCAAAAAAATACGAAGCTGAAAATGTTGTTATATTGCTTCTTAGAGTGAGAAAACGCTCGGTGGTCGTGATGCCACGATTCTCGAGCATCATAGTAGGGTACCTAAATGAAAATATTTCATATGAAGGTGAGTTTTGCAGAAAAAGGACAAAACATACTCCCTCTAAAAGTTTGGACACTTAAGGCCTCCACCCACCGGACGCGTGTGCTGTGCGTGTGCTGCGCGTGTGCTGCGCGTGTGCTGCGCGTGTGCTGCGCGTGTGCTGCGCGTGTGCTGCGCGTGTGCTGCGCTGCAGCTGCGCGGGTGCTGCGCGTGGGCCGCGTTCGATGTGTGTTTGAAGTGTAGTTTCAATGCTTTACAACTTGTGCGTGTGGCGCCCAGCACACACGCCGCGCAGCACACGCGTCCGGTGGGTGGAGGCCTTTAGGTATAACTGTAATTATTTAACCGCTTGCGTTGCTTTCTTTTCCTTTTTCGAGAAGATACGACATTACTGATTCGTGAATTGAATCTATGACCTGTTCATAAATTGTGAAAATTATATTTTTTACCAAAACACAATCTGCTTACGGATGAAAAGATACAAAATCTTTTATAAAAGTCCAATGAAATTGTCTCATTGCTACAGATTCAGTAGGGTAAACGTCCGAGTGCTCGACGCTGTAGGTACTAGTGTATGGCATGGGCACTTATAATATTAATATATGCATGTGTTCTATAAAATCCCAGAATAAGAGGAAGATATGACTTAATGATAAGAACTGAGTTACTATAATACAGTGATCTAAGGATATTTTGCTTGTGTTCTGCCGTAATGTAATTGCAAACGCAATACGAACGTTATAGGAATCAAAGCTTTTCTGCATCGTATCACACTGCATATTATCAGCGTTTCAACAATACGGCGTGAAAATATACCATCGTTATTGTGCAGAACGTGTTTGTTAGCGACGCGCTCATTTCATACCCGATTTCTCGTTACCTATTTGTATTATGTATGTCTAGCTATAAGTTCATATTTAAGTGCATTTTTTGCTAACGCCCCTCCGCCGGCCTAGTCAGTCTGCATGCATCCGTTGACAGAGCCGCGCGTTACCGGGTTTACATATTTTGTCTCTGTCTATCTTTACCAAGTTTATAATCCTGATCTGCATTAAACACTGTGTAAAATCTCCCTGCGTTTACTTCACCATCAAGACCTCAACCATCAGCTTCAGTTGGTCTTCGAGCCGGATCTGTTGGATGATACGCACGCCTATAATGGTGAAGACACGGAGTACCGTGCGCAAGGAACGTCTTGACACCGAGGATCAAGCTACTGATAATAAAGTTCAAGATGAACAAAACAGTCAGAATGCTCCAGAAACGCCGATGGTTACGCAACACGTTTCGGACGCAATGGCGGGTAGCAGTGTAAAACCCGAGCCACGCCCTGCGCGCTCACATACTTCAGCAAAATCTAGGTCCTCAGCATCATCTCTCGAGGCACGTAAGAAGAGATTAGCCCTGGAAGCTGAAAAGCGAAAGGCCGAAATACGGATGCAACTTATCGACAAAGAGCTAGAGGCAGACCTAGCCGACTTAGAGGAGGAGGAGGAAGCATACAGTTCACATAGTAAGGAAGATTGTGCACGCAAGATTGAGAACTGGATGGAAAAGAGCCAGCTAGAATTAGATAAGCCACAGATACCTACCGCTGATGAGCCTATTGCCAGTACATCACAGGACACGGTCCAGATGCTCGCCGATGCGGTCCAGAAGCTAGCTGCAGCCTCTGTCCAGAACAAACCCAATGCCAACTTATTGAGCCGCATTTGTACTCCCCGCGACTTACCCGAGTTCGCCGGCGACCCGTTGGAATGGCTACAATTTAAAAGGGCGTATCACGAATCTACCGAAGTGTGCGATTTTAAACCTAAAGAAAATCTCTGGAGACTACGTAAATGTCTGCGTGGAGCTGCCAAAGATGCGGTCTCAGCTCTGCTTATCAGTGCAACTTCGCCTGAACGCGTCATGGAGACGCTGGAGCTACGATTTGGTAATCCAGACCTCATCATATCCAAGCTTATGCAGGACATCAAGAAGATTCAGCCACTGTCTCAAGAGTACCAGAGGGATATTGTCCAATTTTCTGTAAAGGTACAGAACTTCGTGGAAGCTGTAAGGTCAGTAGGACGCGAAGAATACCTACAAGGCATAAGTGTAGTTAACCTGATTTTATCTAAATTGCCTACATTATTGTTATCGAAGTGGTCGGATTATAGTTTTCCTGTTATAAAAACTGGCAAGAAGTCACGATTGGATATTTTAACAGATTTCTTGAATACGGAAGCTATACGTATATCTACTACTTCTAACATTTATACAAGCGGCTGTCTTGCCGATCAAAACAAAAGTAAATACCATGATAGGTACGCGCGACCACATACAGTTTTATTACAAACTGAGCAGAATACCGAAGATAAGTGCCATTTCTGCCGCGGATACAAACACAAATTACCCGAATGCAAGCAATTTAAAAAGGCACTCAGGAAAGTACGTTGGCAATATGTGAAATGTAACGGCATTTGTTATAAGTGCCTGGATTCTCGCCACAGTCGGGAACACTGCCCGGCGCCGGTATGTACTAAGGATAGCTGCGGTCAAGGTCATCACCCGTTACTTCACTTCAATGTAAACAACGACGCGCGACGATTAACGGAGCGCGCTTCGCCAGGTGAGGTGCCGATCACGTCAACGGGGCCTGGAGTGACTGCGGAGCCCCTGGCGGGGCCTACCACCGTTACCGATCCAGCTACAGAGGCGGTCACTAACGTAAACGCTAGTAGTTGCAAAGTTTTACTTAAAGTGCTCCCTATACGTGTGCATACAGCTACCGGTGAAGCGATAAACACTTATGCGTTACTCGACGACGGTTCAACTGTTACAATGTTAAGTGCTGATTTAGCTTCGCGAGCGGGACTAGTCGGACATCGGGAAACAATGCGAGTACATGGACCATGGGGCGATAACGCGATAACGTGTGACAGTGCGGTATTGAATTTAGAACTCTCTGGGACGGACAATAAGGTTCATTCTATTAGGGCAAGAAGTGTATCCGAATTAAATCTGCCTTTGCATAACTTATCTGTTGTTGATTGTATTCAATATACTCACTTAAGAGATATTATGAGTTCTATGTGTAATATCGATGTTAAACCAGAGATTCTTATTGGCCAGGATAACTATCACTTGTTGTTGCCTCTTAAAGTAATTTTGGGTAATAGAAATGAGCCGTCAGCTACACTCACCCCGTTAGGATGGTGCATACATGGTACCTTACGTATGGCGGGAGCGGCGCGCGGCGCGACGGTGCTGTTCGTGAGCGAGGGCGGCCGTGAGCAGCAGGAGCTGCGGGAGCTGCACGAGGAGGTGCTGCGCGGGTTCGCGCTGGACGCTATCGGAGTGACAGGTAAGCCGCGGCAGAACGCTGACGACGAGCGCGCAGTCGAACAGCTGGAGCGAACTGCTCAGCTGGTCGACGGGCGCTGGCACGTCGGTCTACCCTGGTCGGACCCCAACTGTGCGATGCCAGACTCTTATCCCAGTGCGCTTAAGAGGCTCAGAGGGATCGAGAGGAAAATGAGTCGGGATCCCAGTTACGCTCACAGGTACTCTGAACGTGTTGATCATTTGTTTAGCAATGGCTTCGCTTCGGAACTCACAGACACTCAACGCACTCAAAGAACGTGGTACTTAGCTCATTTTGGAGTTGAAAACGTAAAAAAAAAAAAATTGAGGTTAGTTTTTGATGCAGCAAATAAAACAGAAGGGTTCTGTTTAAATGATTATCTTCTTAAGGGTCCGGACTATTTGAACTCGCTGCTCGGCATCATGCTGCGGTTTCGAGAACACAAGGTAGGGGTCACGGGCGATTTAAAAGATATGTTTTTAAGGGTCAAAATATTACCTCAGGATCAGGATGCCCTACGCTTCTTGTGGAGAAGCAATCCCACCGAACCAGTAAAAACATATGTGATGACATCCTTAATATTTGGCGCAAAGTGTTCACCGTTTGTTGCTCAATTTATAAAAAATAAGAACGCGTTGCGATATGAGTCATCGATGCCCGGCGCGGTCGACGCGATTGTTAACTCACATTATATGGATGATTATATACAGAGCCTGCCGGATGAAGCCACGGCAATACAGATGGTTAAGGATGTCACTGACATACACAAAAGCGGTGGTTTTGAGATGCGAAACTTGACTAGTAATAGCCTCGTGGTACTCGATAACATCCCAAAAGAGACCTTAGGGACGGCCGCCGTTAAGTTCAAAGTCGGTCAGCAGTTTGAGGGCGAGCGAGCACTTGGTCTTTTATGGTATCCAGGTGAGGACGAATTAGGTTTTGACGTTTCGTTAAAACGCATTCCAGACAGTATAATTCGACACAAACAAAGGCCGACAAAGCGAGTTATGTTACGTGTAGTCATGTCAATATTTGATGTATTTGGTTTTTTGTCGCCCTTTACGATACAGGGTCGAATTATGCTGCAGGATACATGGCGGTTATCTCTAGGTTGGGATGACGAGATTCCAAATGATATTTATGCCTCATGGTGTGACTGGGTGGAGCTACTAAAGGTAGTAGGTAATGTTCGCATACCTAGATGCTACCAGCGCATAGCAACAAGTTCGTGCGGGACGGAGGATGGGGCGGCCGCCTCGCTAAGCGGCGTAGCACTTGTAGCTGATGCTACGAGAATGACGCAATCAAGCGCCTACGCCGCGGTCGACTCCTCGAGACTCGCTACGAGTGCTACGCCTGCGCCGACGAATAACAGTATGGACTTGTTACCTACTAATTGTTATAATAACTTAGAACTACATATTTTTTGTGATTCGTCTACAAAGGCTATGTGCGCGGTAGCATACTGGCGCTGGATTAACAATGGTAAAGTTAATGTCACATTCATAGCCAGTAAGTGCAGAGTGACCCCGGTAAAGCAGCTGACAGTACCTCGTTCTGAACTCCAGGCAGCTTTACTTGGTGCGCGCTTGGCGGACACCATTCAGAGGGAGCATAGACTGACTGCTACGCGCCGTTATTTTTGGTGTGACTCAACGACCGTGCTCCACTGGTTGAATAATAATACCCGCACTTACAAGGCGTTTGAAGCGAACCGCTTGGGCGAAATTGACGAGCTCACAAACATATCGGAATGGCGATATGTACCTACGAAGTTAAATGTAGCTGATATCGCTACAAGGGAGGTATTTAATTATCAATCCTTTTTGAACGAGTGGTTTAAGGGTCCACAGTTTTTATACTCACATGAGAGATCCTGGCCACTCAACTTTTTGGAACCTGAAACAAACGATGTGTTTTCTGGTTATGTTAATATAAGTGATAATACAAATGTCACTTGTAACATACCTATCCCAGATCCGGAACGATTCTCCTCATGGCTTCGGTTGCTTAGGTCTGCTGCTGCTGTTCTTAAATTTATCTGCAAATGTAGGAAGCTCACCTGGGATGACAGCACGCTGATGGCGCAGGCGGAGCGGCTGCTGCTTCGACAAGCACAGGCGGACTCGTTCGGCACTGAAATAGCTGAAATAAAAAGGGGTAAATATGTGCATCGTGATAGTAGGCTGTTGAATTTGTCTCCATATTTAGACGAGGAGGGTCTCTTGCGCGTGGGCGGCCGCATCGACGCCGTGTCGGACGTGTCGCTGGAAGCAAAGAGGCCCGTGATCCTCGACGGGCGCCACCCGCTGGCGCGTTTACTGGTGCGGCATCGGCACGTGAAGGCCGCCCACGGGAACCAGGAGACTGTAGTCAACGATCTAAAGCAGGAATATTGGTTGCTGAGATTACGTCCTACCGTTAAATATGTGGTATCGCGCTGTATGCTTTGCAGATTAAGGAAGGCCAAGCCGACAGCGCCGAGAATGGGTGACTTACCTGCAGCGCGTCTGGCTCATCACCAGCGTGTGTTCGCTTACTGCGGGATAGACTTATTTGGCCCAATGGAAGAAGTGGTGGGCAGACGCCGTGAAAAACGGTATGGAGTTTTATTTACCTGTCTTACCATTCGAGCCATTCATATCGAAGTTGTACATTCTCTTACGACTGACTCCTTGATAATGGCGCTGCGGAGAATGGCATCCAGGCGTGGTTGGCCCACTCATTATTTTTCAGATAATGGTACTAATCTGCGAGGCACTCACACAGAGCTAAAGCGCTCAATGCAGGAGATTAACAATGAGGCCTTGAAATTAGAAGCGAGCAACAACCGCGCTCAATGGACTTTTATCCCGCCTAGAAGTCCACACTGGGGTGGCGCGTGGGAAAGACTGATTCGCTCCGTCAAAACATCTCTAGGCGTTATCCTTAGAGAGCGCGCACCAAGGGACGAAGTGTTGCTGACCTTACTGGCCGAGGTCGAAAATATTGTGAACGGCCGCCCTTTGACTCACGTGTCGGTCGAACCAGGCAGTTCTGAGGCATTAACTCCAAACCACTTTTTATTAGGGTCCTCGACCAATTTACCCACAGCTGGCGAGTTTGATGACTCCGATCTATATCTGAGGAAAAGGTGGAGAACTGCTCAAAGACTCGCCGACATGTACTGGCGCCGTTGGTTGAAGGAATACCTTCCTCTGCTGCTACCTCGCAAGAAGTGGCAGCAAGAACAGCCACCCTTACGCGAGGGTGACCTCGTTCTGATCGCGGACCCGGGGTCACCGCGAAACGTGTGGCCACGAGGTATTGTTAAAACGATTTTTCCAGGTCGAGACGGGCGAGTGAGGGTCGTCGAAGTCTCCACTCCGAGCGGCGTGCTGCGCCGGGCCGCGGCTCGCGTCGCTCCCGTGCCAATGGTAGAATAGTGCTTCGCACTAGGGGTGGGCTATGTTAGCGACGCGCTCATTTCATACCCGATTTCTCGTTACCTATTTGTATTATGTATGTCTAGCTATAAGTTCATATTTAAGTGCATTTTTTGCTAACGCCCCTCCGCCGGCCTAGTCAGTCTGCATGCATCCGTTGACAGAGCCGCGCGTTACCGGGTTTACATATTTTGTCTCTGTCTATCTTTACCAAGTTTATAATCCTGATCTGCATTAAACACTGTGTAAAATCTCCCTGCGTTTACTTCACCATCAAGACCTCAACCATCAGCTTCAGTGTTATTGCTACTTCCAGGAATGTTGTCAACCGGTGGACCATTATTTACTTGAAGATAAAGACAGACGTGCTCATTACTAGCACGTGTATAACAACATTGCTAGTAATGAGCATGCTTATTTAGAGCATGCTCGAAAATCCAGCGACGTTTGTTTTTCGAGCATGCTACCTGAGCCGTGGGTGGAAGGGGGCGTGCTCCGAGCGCGTCTGAACAGTCCGTGCGTTTGCTTTGACCATGTTTATGAGCTACGGACACACGTTCTCAAAAATAAGCATGCTTAAAATTAGCATGCTCTGCAACTGTTCACATTTGCCAGCAATAAGCATGCTTGTTTTGAGCGTACTCATAAATAAGCATCCTTGTTATCCACTTATATACTCGTTGAATAAGTCTTAATATGTTATGCTGTCTTGCTCTTTGAAGTAAAATGTTGGCTAATGTAACAAAAGGGAACTGATGCACTGACGAAACGTTATGCGGATAGTAGTTGTTTGTCCAACTGAAAGATTAAGCAAATGATAGGTATGCCAAAAAAAATTAGTCATTATCATAATCAACTTTACAATAATTCCTCCAAATGAAACGTTGTCATACAAAAATTTGCCATTAGGTAGTTAGTTGTCACAGTGAATCATCGGCGAAAAGCTGATTGGCAAGTGAAATTTGGACAAAACCAATTCGGAGAAAGGGCAGAACCCCAGGTAATAGGCACACAGCTTCTTATATTTACAAGAAACATTTAAAGAAGTATGAGAAGGATTATATACTTATAGATCCGCCATGTCAGTCCGTCCGTCTGTCCGTCTGCGGCTTAGCTCACTCACCCTTACTACTGGAAAGCTGTAATTTGGCATGGGTATATCTCAGACCAAGAAAAAAAGACAGACGGAGCGTTACGAACAGTCAAGTGAAGCCAAACCACATACAAACAAAACCAAGCTACATCAAGTTTAGCACACGCCCACGCACACATATACAAACAAAATTGCACAAAACTCTTCAGCACGTTTCGCAATGCTGTCAAGATCATTTATTTCGAGTTTTGTGTGCTAAACTTATGGGGCTTGGTTGAAAACCGGTTGGCTTCACTAGACTGTTCGTAACGCTCCGTCTGTATATTTTCTTGGTCTGAGGGGTATATAAATCAATCACGCCGACAAAAGTTAGTTAGTTACGCAGCAGTGCTGTACCAGAATAACGTTGTAAGTAAGTTTCCGCACGCAGTAATCATATCGATAAACATGAAAATATTTATACAGCGTTCGCAGAAATATCTTTATGCATTTCGGGAATAGCATTAAATGGAGACGATGTACAAACGATATTTGCCACGGTAATCGTATCAGCGTGCAGAATCAATGCCAAGTTCCGCTCGCATTGAATAAACTGTGTCTCTCTAAGCAGTATCGGGAATACAATGTTTACCTCAGTTCCAATTGGAAATGCGATCGCTACAGGCTTTCACGTTTTCATACCGTGTAAGAAACAAATGTAATAAAACGCTTACACCCTCGCCCTTTGTATATACATATAAAATACTACTTTACATGGGTCTAATATGATATATATTGAGCTTCGTTTCTGTTGTTTCGACTCGGGTTGCAGCGGCCGAAGTTCTGCAGGTCGATCACGTAACGCATTGTACGCGCCTCAGGTAGATTTAAACGTCACTTTTGTGTGGAAAATTGACAGTTGGATCTACCTAACGTGCGTTCAAAACTTAACGTGATTACACTTGGGATTTGGACTTCGGCAGAAATAAAATACTTAGTAACGTTTTAATAATAGATTATATTGTTTAGCACTGGGAAGCCATCACGTCTGGCACCTCTCACATAGTAAACAGATCTGAAGAAGATAATAAGGACGTTAAGTTTAAGGTTGAATACAACTTAGGTTAGATATCTCAATGTATTAGATTAATGTTTGCATTACAATTTCAATAGGTAATTGAACAATTACCCCTCAGATGCTTGACGTCTCAGCAAGGAAGTAAACACTATATTAGAAAAAGTAATTACATTATCTCCGCTCTATCTAAGACCTCTGTGACAACATCTGCCCTTAACTATCTATGGCTCGATCCCGTAAACCATATTTAATGTGCTCGTCTCATTTTACACTAATTATTCAATTAAAATGCAATTCACAACGTTTAGTATCTGACAACATAATGTATTGCTATTCCGTGGAGAAATAAAAAAACATTAAGGCATCATCGAGGTTATATTGAAGATCTTTCAAGTTGACGTAAATCCTATTTTCCACGTGTCTGCTCTACACACTACTTATTATACGTGGATGGTACAGAAAGCGATCAAATTCCATAAAATAATGGACGAGTAGTGTACTTTTTCAGGTATGCTCTCCACATTTTTATAGAATTTTACGGTGGTTAAATGTTGTTCCCCGCTTATCCGTTGCCAACTTGCCGCGTCGAAAGTCACCTGAGACGATGGCCTGGGCAACCAGTGTCGAAGTAATCGTTTAAAGATGTAATAAATCTCCCATCTGCACCGAGTAGATACCGCCGCTAAAAAGTAATCAAAACCCTTGACTCATGTTTCAATGCTATTGGAATCATATTGAGGTGCTGCAGATATTTAAGTACGGTGTAATTACTGTAGACATATTAATATAAAGAGCTGAAAGCGTTCGTAAATATACATACAACTGTATTTTTTGTAAAGGTTTTTTTACTACAGGGTCACTATGTTTGAAAAACATACCTAAACTATATGTACATACCAACCAATTATGGTACGCAGTAAACGTAAAGGCACAGTTATATAATAGGTAAAGGTTACGAATCAAAATTCCAAACGCCATTTTCCGCTAAACGAAAATTTGGACGGAGGTGATTGGAATATTAAATAGGTTAGTATTATACTTTGGACAATCAAAAATTCCCTCTGTGGAAGATGTTTTACGGAAATGAAATTCCGAAAAAATATGCTTTCGGGCAAATGACTCTTCGGAATCATGTAGTGTAAGGAAAACTATTTATAGATAAAAACTGGCTGTAAAATCTGAACAAATTCACTGCCAACAATTTCATAGCCGATGACATGCGAAAAACCGTTTGTAGAGGAAAGCGCCTACGAGCAGATCCCACTTCGCGGGTTCCTGGCACTAGGTGGTAAAATTATAGGGAGACACTAAATGAAATACCTAATCAATAATATTGTATTTTCTTGAAAAAGGATTAAAAGTGCAGTCATATAGAAAAAAAAGCAACGCAAGGGGTTAAATAATCACAAAGTTGTAAGTGTCTAAAGTTTTAAGTCGATGTTCTATTCCTTTTTCGCTTAACGCACCTTCATATAAAACGACTGTCATTTACTATGACGCTCGCAGATCGTTACGCGGTTGTAGCTCCGTAATTCTTTAAGATATGTGAAGGGATTTACATCACGTCAATTTTTGCCATTTTTCTTTTGACGTAGTCATGAATTTTAAGTCTAACTCTTATTAAAACTTTTACAATGACTGGCAAACGTCGGTTACAAATTGATCCGGTTTCCCGTCTAAGTAAATCATAAAATTGGATGAACGTTGGAGTGCGGCGTTCGTCTCCCGAGAGACGCGTAATATGTCTCACACCAATCATTGCATCGAACTTGCTTACCTAAGTACTATATATTGAAAGAAAGAGCGAAGTTCTCCTCTAAACATGTAAGAAAACGTTAATACATAGGTCTTATTATAAATTTCGATTAGACTAATTAAATTCTTAATAAGATTAAGCCGTATCACTGTAAATGTAATGTTTTTTTAAATAACATATCAAAAAAAAATTACATCGCATTTCTCAGCTGATTCTCGTGAAATTTTGTGAGCAGTTTCAATAAATATATTAAAAGACAAACGCGTAGTACTCGCATTTGTACAGACTACCTGTTGAATAAGTACGGCAGCTAAAGCTACCGGTAGTCACGTTTAAGATTATAACACTGATAGAACTACAAAAGCGTTCGAAGCATGCCGCACAAATGGGTGCGTCCCACGAGATATAACAACAATATATATAATTTCATATTAATAACGTTCACAAGATATAATGAACGTTAGCTATGATAACAATACCAATACTTTTATAAGGAATAACGGTCAAATGCCATAATAATCATATATTATAACGTTTTTTTATATAACACTCAAATTGACTAATTTAATTTCTTATAACGTACATAACGTATAACGATCATGACATATAATATCTTTTCGTATAACATACATAACGTATAAGGATCATAATGCATATTATATTTTCGTATAGGGATTATAATACCGAAAATTAGGTTAGGGCAGCCAGGAAGGGGGGGGGGGGTGTGGAGCCATCTACAAGGGGGGCTCTCTAGGGGGCTCTCGCAGTAAAAAAACAACAAATACTCTTAACAATGGTATTACTTGTAGGTTAGGTTAGGGTTGCCTTGTGTCCCTTAGTGCGGAAATAGACACCCCGCGAAGCGGGGTGGCGTCGACACGCTGGCGGTTAGGTAAGGTTAGATTAAAATAATTGGCGTGTTTGATATCAAAATAAATTTAATTTCAATCTTACAAACGTTTAACGCAGTTGCAGTCTTCTCGCCGGATTAACTCGCAGATCCAATAGAATTTGTTATTTACTTGTCTGTTTTTACTTAAACTATAACCATTCTCGTGCAATTTAATTGCTCCTTTTGCACTTTTGGACTTACCTACAGGACATTAAAATAACTGAAGGCGATTATACCTACTATACGAGCATTATACTGTTTGATGTTAGATAAATTGAATAATATATGTTATAAACCTTAGCTGTTATGAATATTATACGCTTTAATCGATATATCAATTGATATTATATCTAAAGTACGTTATACTTTACGAAATTATATATTCTGACATTATACCTTTCGTTCGTTATGTGCAATGAACGTTATACTAAACAAACTTATACACAGTGAGCGTATATATTATGACCGTTATATGATAAGTTGTTATACCTCGTATTACTTACCCCGCACAAATTGATAAATCATACGTGATTTTACCTAAATACGTAACTATAAGTAATAACCCTAAAATTTATTTTTCTTAAGTGCTAAAGTTCAATTATGTACTCGTATAAACATATTTATATGTTTCATTGAAGATGTCATATGCTCTGCCGACCCCTGTCGGGAATACCGGCGTAAGTTTATGTCATCATTATCACCAAAAGGAGTCCACTGCTAGCCTCCCTAAAGTGCCAAAATAATCGGTCCTGCTTCGCCAGGTAATCCGGAGCAGAACGATAAGGTAACCGAACCGATATACACGCACATTGCACGCAGAACCAATTTTTAATAATATATAATAATTACCATTTATTTCAGGTAACTAAGGCCCATTGTTACGAATACCTTAAAGACTAAAAACATACAAAACAATTATAAAATTAAAACAATTATAAAATTCAAACAATAATTATTATTTTGGCGACGAAACAGCGCGCCTCCTCCGTTGCGTCGTCAAGTCCTGTGTAGAATTCGATAGGTTGCCCCGTAACCGCCGAAACATAACACCCTTTGGCCAGAAATGTTCTCTTGCAGCGGCCGCGGCACACGCACCACAAACGACTTGAAGTGCACGTAGTGGCGCGAACGCAGATGGAAAACTATCAGCGAGTAGCCAGTGTTCTCTCAGCAGACTATCTATATACTCAGTAACAGTCAAATGGCCCTTAAAGCGCTTACTGCGCCGAAAGTGGATTCTAGTCAGGTATATAATGGCGTCCAAGCACTGAGCAAGCTTGGAAAGCACAATAAAGTGCAACTAGTTTGGATATCAGGGTAATTGGGCTTCATCGGCAACGAAAGAGCGGATGAGCTTGCAAAGGGGGTCTATAAATCACTTTGTAGGTTCCATTTGTGTAACTCTCGCAGGGAACCATAATTTTGGCCCTTAAAGCCTATGCCAGAACCAGAAACCAACATGATTGCGGGCATGAGGCGGGCTTAAGGCACTCTAAGCTCTTCATAGGAGGAGTCGACTCTTACTGGACCAAAAATCTCTGGAAATCCTGTAGGAAGTAACTCAGAATTATATCGGGGGTTTCACAGGTCACTTAGGGGGGGTCTATACTATATCTGAGTCCATAACGTTTTTTAACCTATTTTGGCATTCCCTAACGTTTTATGCCATAATGATCATTTGTCCTAACACGCATAGCCCTGTCTTTAGTTTTCCTAACATCGTATGTATGTTTTTTTCCCCATAATCTATTATTCCCTAACGTCACTTGCCATATTGATTACTCATCCTAACGTTATGTGCCATAATAGTCATGTATCATAATTATCAGTAAGTCTATTGATTATTTGTCCTCATGATTGTTTTCTGCCTAACCTAATCTACTTTTCTTACCCGACAGCAGTCCGGTTCTGGCGCTTTGCCGGCGGCTACCGCGGCACGCTCGCTCCGCTCGCTCGGCTCGCGCGCTCTAGGGCCGCAGTTCAACCTAACACTCCTCCTCGCTTCGCTCTTCGTCGTACCTAACTGGGCTCTGCCTTAGACCTTACCATAGAATATTGTTATGGCTATTGATCGTAAGGGCTAATGCCCATTAGGACAACAACACTTAAGATAAATGTAATGAGGTGAAACGTTATTAGGGATTTCGAGGAATATGGGAAATAACATTAGGGATGTTAATAATTATGGTAAAAAATATTTGGGCAAATGAGTTATAGGGCAATCATTACATTATGGAAAATAATTGTTATGGCAATTGACCGTTAGGGCTAGTGCCCATTAGGACAAAACAGTTCGGGCAAGTGATTTTATGAGAAACGATATTAGGGATCGCGAGGTAGACCCGATTTACTCGGTGTGGCATCCCGCAAGTCACAATCAACCGGCTCTGCTGTACCGAACTGGCTATTTCGCGGCTTGCGCTTATGTATTATAATAATAACAATAAATCAGCCTATATACGTCCCACTGATGGACACAGGCCTCCTCTCGTGGATGAGAGGGAACGGGCAGTAGCACGGCTTATGTATTATGGTGTATAAATATAATATGAAGACTCAAGTATACATTTCTATAGTGCGACATATCTCAATACCCGTGGATAGATTACCCGCGCAATTATGTCGTAAAAACATTATTTCTCAGCTCACGTTCAAAACGTTCCCAGACTATACATACACCATACACCGTAGGCTCGAATAACCCGACAGACATATTTTATATTGTATTCCTGAGAGGGGGATCACGTAAGTTTTCAAACGCACGTTACAACTCAACTGTCATTTTCCCATACAGAAAGTGACTTTAGATCTACCTGACGTAGCTGCGGACAATGCATATGTGCATTGCCCACTGGCCATATTTGGATACTTACTAATATTTATAAAAAAGTTTGCACAATTCGATCAAATTTAACAGATATTATAAAGTTCTATGTGAACAGTTTTATATCGTAACTCGGTTAAAAAACACAGTATCACAGATATCGCTTACCAAACTCATCATTAGGTATTGAAAAGCAATCTTTTGATAGTCCGTTTTAGGTCATGTGTTTTAGTGAGTGATAATATTTCATGTAAGCATAAAAGTTAAAAGCCAACGATACCATTGAACAAAAAAAATATTTTGTGTATTTTCGAACCTAAGTTATAAACATAATAACCTCAAAATAGCATGGCCGAAATTTGTCGGTTTAGTCCAGCCCACGGTGTATAGGGTTAATTATTAAGTTTGATCCGAAAGCACTTACCTTATATACAATAATTAGGTTGGGAATGAGAAGCAATGAGTCTTTGCCAATAGTTGATGTGTTCACCGAAATGCCTTTGATTTGATTTCAGTACGAGGATATGCTTGATATCGGATACCTTTAAGAGCAATGATTTTGTGATTCATGGATTCACCATTCCATAATATAAGTATATGGAATTGTGATTGCTTCTTATTTAGGCGTTTGAAATTATAACGTGCAGAAAGGGTCTAAAATGGGATACTTTATTATATTTTCTAATTTGCAGATGTAACAGAAACATACAAGACAAGGACATTAAGTAGATTCTTTAAGTACATATAATTCGTTTCCTTAGACTCTAGGGTATCCAAGGAAAATGTTGTACCTATTAGTTTTAATACTATAAGCATTAATATGTGCTTTTTAAATATAACAATGTAAATTGGCAATACCACTGGGGATCGATGAGCTGGCAGCTTCCTCGCTCAACGCATTAAGTAGTATTGCGACACAGCGGGGAAATGCTGCCAGCATCTTCGCCACCATGCCGAGGGGAGACCCCTTGTTTTTAGTTATAAGTTGTTTTGTTTATTTCCGAAAGGCTCAAATATCAGTGGCTATATGTTTGAGCCTTTTGGCGTCGAGACCTTGGGTCATGGGGCAACAGCGTGCAGCGCTTTAATAGTACATTACGTAACTAGGGCGGTAAATTCGTGAATGCCCCAGATAGCAGGTGTTTGTGGCCCGAACCGAAGGTGAGGGCCATAAATATGCGCTCTGGGGCTTTACGAATTACCGCCCGTGTTGAGTACAAAATTTTACGTCTTCACCTGGCCACAATGCGTGCTGTCCCGTACGCGCAGCGTGCAGTAAAACTCGTATTATGGCCAGGTGTGACGTAAAACTTTTTAAATCGCTTTCGAAGCGCCTTGTGAAATGACTGCAGCCGTATCATGCAGGTCGGCCTTATCACGCGACAAGATAGTGTCTCGTTCTATGTAACGGTGTCAGCCAGTGACGGACGCTCTATCTTGTCACTTATCGTGTGATAAGGCCGACCGTGAGACAGGGCCTGGTGACCAGAAGGCTGGCTCATACCTAGCCCAGTATTAGCATTGCTATACAACGTGGCAATGCTGCCAGCCTTCTGGGCTTGCCTCCTCGATTTCGGCCAAGTTTTTTTATTTATAATCTTATTTTTCTTTAAATAATATTTATTCAAATTTAGCGATAATTCGGTGTCTATTTTATATTGTAATATTTAGTAAGATTCATAGTATTTTGTTGTTTACTGAATAAAATCTTTAGGTACCATATGAATGTTTTATCGCATGATGGTTAACGCAGGATTTGTCTAATCTTATATGGAATAGTATAGTAAACATAGATTAAAGATATTTTGCAGTGATAACTATAACTCTGTCAGAACGAGGCTGCCATATTAATTGGACACATTAACTGGTCAATTAACTAGTATAAATGATGTCTTATGTGTAATGATGTTTTTGACAAAATAACGTTTAAACTTACAGTAGGTAAACGCACTGTCATAGGCACGCACCAAGTTTCAACGAAATCGGTAATTTCACAGTCCGATCAATGACCCAACGTATAAAAACCTCGTAAAGGCACTCCTCCCCAATAAACGGACCATTCCCGACACCGGGATTCATATCACGTTCAAATCAATCACGGACCTAACGTGGCTCGCAAAAACTTTTATGAGCACCCGAGCAGTCCGGTATGAAGAGACAATAAGATTGTTGGAAATCAAGCTGTTGTGAAGTCGCGAGTATATTAACAATGGGTAAAGCGATTGCTTTCAAGCGTTTCGAGGACTGTGAGCGGTCTCGCTTTGATTCTTTCTCTTGATGATGTTTTTTATAAATTTTATTAAAAGTTGGGGGCCGTTACACATTTATAGAAAATTTGCGATGAACGGTGAAGGGTCGCTCTTGTTTGCCTATCGAAAACTTCCGCCAGTTTGTGGTTTAGTCATATTTTCTTGTTATCCGACCTTTTCTATGAAAACTATTCTAAGTTTAATGAATTAATATGCAGAACAATATATGATATAGCAGGTAGAACAGGTAGCAACAGGCGGTATTATCGCTTTAGAGCGATCTTTTCCAGGCAACCTTTGTGTAGCAGAAAATGAGTTTACCTTATTATCTCGTTTTAAAATAGATCCGACTGATGGAAGCCCTAAATGCTTTTTGGTGAACTGTTTTTTTGTTGATGAATGTCACGAAAACAAAAACATATACGTAGTGCACGCAATAATAGCACATTGTGATTCAAGTGAGGTATATTGATAATTACACCAGAGGCGAAATTGTTCACGCCAACCGCAGGTGAGCATGATAAGGAAGCCGAAGATGTAATTATCAAGGCTAACGCGTATCATTCGACGTTTTTCAACACATTTTCATAAGATGAAAATGTTATAGGCCTGCCAAATTATTTTCTTTATATTAAGTAAATCATTAAGATGACAACAGGTTTTTACTCACAATTGCACATTGCCAAGAATTTCCAGTGGCGTCCATTCTAGGTATTTATCACTTTTCTAGTCACCACGAGTCAACATTTATGTTAATAACCAAACACGCATAATAGTACATTACGTAACTAGGGCGGTGAATTGGTGAATGCCCCAGATCGCAGGTGTTTGTGGCCCGAAACGAAGGTGAGGGCCATAAATATGCGCTCTGGGGCTTTACAAATTACCGGCCGTGTTGAGTACAAAATTTTACATCTTCACCTGGCCACAATGCGAGTTTTCCCGTACGCGCAGCGTGCAGTAAAACTCGCATTATGGTGACGTAAAAATACTTATATAAATAATTGTACCGTAATTTTACCTAAACTAAGTTCTGGCAAGCATAGTACCAAAACTCAGATGTCATGAATAGAAATGGGAAATATTATTTGTAACGCAGATTTTAATGACAATGGCATGCTTACAAATGTTTCAATTTGTTGCAGGAATACGAAAACTAAGCACAATGCCGAGATGCTGATTGTCAATTTGTCATCAACAATAGAGAATTATGGCGACCCGGTATGGAGTGCTCTCTCATTGATAAGAGCCGGAGGTTAACAATCCTATTCTGTCTTTAATTATGAGTTTGAAACCCTTTAGTAATGAACCAACCCAGCCTAAATGTTGTTCTTCAATGCATGGTTTGGCAACGGTAATTTTATTAGAACATTTTGATCATATTTTATATAATGTAATGTAGAGTACAACAAAATGTTTTCGTAATAGGAAATTTTCCGATAAATTGCGGTGATTTATACTGATGCGGATAACCGAAAACTAAAGGAAGTATGCTTGACATATTGTAGTCACGAAAAATGTTCATGCTAATGGTTGGTAATGGGGATAAGATAAAAGGCTTGCGTACGAAGCAAAAGGTTGTGTTCGAATCCCGGTGTAGGCATTTATTTGTATGTTGAGCATGATTATATTTTGTTCCGGAGTCATAGATGTTTCCTGTCTATTTAAGTATTTATTTATCGTTATGAGTATGTTTATTGTCGTCTAGTACCTAAAGTACCTACACGCTAATTCTTAGTTTAGGACTAGATCGATTCGTGTAAGGTTATTGGCAAATATTTATTTAAACCTACTATCGAACGCTTGCTGCGCGTGGCGCCGCAAGATGTGAGTACGGGACGCCTTTGTGGCGCTAAGGGCCGGTAAGGGTCTCCCCACACCTATCGACGCGGAATCGGCTTTCGCCGAGTGGTTTGTTCCTCGTGTTTTGTTCGTAATTCCGTCGATGGACGTCGCTTCGCGTCGGCCGAGCCGATCGACGTCTTTTTCCCTCTTATTGCGTGGACATAAAGAGTTTTTTGATCGGCTGACGCCGATTCCGCGTCGATAGGTGCTTGGGAGACCCTAAGTGTACAAAGTGCGAAATAGCCAATAGAGAGGTAGTGTAAAAATCCTCTCTTTCACGCCTTAGGCGGTTATCACACTGACACCGTATCCAGCTGCGGTGTGCGGAGCCGCGTACAAATTTCGTCCGATGGAGGTGCGGTGCAGTGTGGTGTGAAGTATTACTGTGCCTTTATAATATATACAAACTAGGTCCCAGACACACCTGCAGGACATAGCTCCTACCACTCCCGACCGCCCGACAAGAGGGCTCTCCCGCGGGACCTGATCCGCCCGGATCCGCCCGCCACCCTCTGACTCGACATATAAAGATGTTCCTGTGTGCCGTCGGCTTGTAGGTCGCTCGCTGGGCCTCTCCTAAGAGAGTCCTACCCGGCAGGGCTGACCTCGCCGACGGACGTAGCAGATGACCCGACCGGACCTGACGGGCGTTACGCCCACCCCAGTCACCCGTCCGCTGTAGCGGACGGCGCCCGAACCTGCCAGAAGCGGCACAGCCGCAACAGGCTTTCCGAGCCCCTCACGGGGTTTGAGAGAACACCATGGTCGACTTGCACACAACCGTCACTCCGCACGTCGCAGCGGGATGCAGCGGCATTGAGATAACCGCCGGATCGAAAACATTGCAAATCAACACTAATCCCATCGCATATGCGTCGCTGTTAATGGTTAACACTTAAACACTCGACTGTGCCCTCACGCAAGCAGGACCGCGTAAACCAATACAAGACGATTAATTTTTTGAATGTATTAAAATGCTAATTGAATTAATTAAGATGTAAGGCCTTGCTCGTGAACGTGCGACGCGGGCAGTCAGACAATTATGTTTTTTTTTTCAAGTAGGCCATTTTAATATTTACTTCGATAGGAAATGTTTTTAAGGGACACGTGTTATTTTACTTCTCCCTGATGATAAGTATAATATTACCTAAATTAAATTAAAGCTAAGTTAAATCTAAAAAAGGCCCTCGAGGCATTGTACCGAGGATGCTGGCGGCATTTCCGCGCTGAATTGCAATGCTGATGCGTTGCGCGAGAAAGCCGCCAGCTCTTCGGTCAGACTTCAGGCCAGACGTTTCGTGATTTCCGCAAACAACTTTTGCGCACTGGGACCCCATGGACCGAGGGTCTCGACGCCAAAAGGTACAAAGTTGTACTCTCTTCTCCCTTAATTGTAATTTTCATTCGGATATATCACATTGACCTCGGGCTCCTTTAGGTCACAACCGGAAATAGCGCTAGGAGGATGATGAAGACCTTACATTATAAGTTAACTTTCAGCTAATTTACACGAATTTATTCAAAGATCGTCAAAAAATTAATATAAATTGAATTAAATGTCACAGGTACAATACAACATTATTATGGACGTAAATAAATTAATAAATTAATAAATAAATTTTATGGGACAATCTAACACATTTCGACCTAGTCCCAAACTAAGCAAAGCTTGTACTATGGGTACTAGACGACGATAAACGTAATTATATAGAGAAATAAATACTTAAATACATAGATAACATCCATGACTCAGGAACAAATATTCGTGCTCATCACACAAATAAATGCCCTTACCGGGATTCGAACCCAGGACCTCTTGCTTCGTAGGCAGGGTCACTACCAACTAGGCTAAAGCGGTTGTCATAGTCCGTGACAGATAACTCCAGAGGTTATCTAAAAGCGTCAGACCCTTGTTCATGATGAAGTGTTGCCTGAACTTATATGGCAGGTAATCCACCTGTCATCTTCCACATAATTTTAAATATGTAACTACACTATCCTCCTCGTTTTTCACGATCACGATCAACGACACGTACACCCAACGTCCAAGAGATGTTATACGTTTTTCACCTAAAAAGTGCAAAAGTGTCGTAATGACGTCAATCGTGCCCTAAAGGATTTTGCGTAGGGGTTTTACGAAAGCAACTGCCGTGTCACATTATCCAAAGGTGCGGGACACTATTGTCTCATAAAGGGGAAACAAGCACTGTTAGGTCAGTTTTCAAAATGTTACAAAATCGTATTACAATAATATGTACAAGAAACTCGTCGCAGACGAACATTTTGGACACCTAATAGTACTTTATGCGACTGATCCATAATGAAAGGCCTTAAAATACGAGTGTGGTTTACTCGCTGACGCTCGTTTCATAATAGGATCACACGAGTGTTTTAAGGCCTAATTGTGTACAGTTGCATACACGACTTTATCTACACACATAAGTATCATAAGTGGTAGTAAGTAACAGCAAAAAACCAACAAAATAATGATAACAGCAATGGCGGCAATTCGATCATCCGTCATGACGAATGGTTTTTTTAAATCATAGACACACGAATGAAGTCCCTATACTCATATCACTCGAGATCAAATGTCGTGCGGTTTGTATTAAAAAACGTACTGAATTGACGTTTCGTATCGATAACTGTTTTAATATCTATAGATACTAGAATAGAGACCCACTTGAGTTTTGACAGCTGTTCCTTTAAACTCCGTTACAAAAATCTGTACTGTAATAACATTACAGTACAGATTTTACCTACTAACACAGACAAGAAAGTTCTCATAGTGAAAAATCGGTTGTAGTAATGCTGGTAATTTCCTACGGTTTCTGGACGCATTTTAGAGCACTAATGATAATTATGTGCGTAGATAAAATACTTTACAGGATTAATTAGATTTGGGGTCCCACCTAATTGAATCGGCCTCTAATTCTCAAGAGCTTATGTGCCCCATGGGTCCGAACCCTGAATAACATAACATATGAAGGATAAACTACGGAATAGCTCAAATTGGTTTAAATAATTTAATACTCGTGAAAACTCTCATGAACATACGTTTTTGGCAAAATCGTTCTAGCAAAAATGGTGAGAGAAGAGTCTTTTTTTTAATTATTAATTGCAGTCTGGTTTAGCTCAATGAATGTAGCTTTATGCACAGAAACGAAATGAATTTCATCAAAACCAAGTTCACAGCATTAAATTTACTTAGCATTTTGAAAGAATGAAAGAAAGTATTTATGCCAAACAAAAAACAAACAAATTGTGGACACATAGTATACACATATTAAGACTGAGATAAATTAAGTAAATAAAAAAATACAAAAAATCGAAACTTAAAAAGACACCTCACTAAGTTACCTGCAAAATTACAACGCCGTCGTGTGGTAACCGCTTAATCCTACCAAAAAATAAGCTGATACTATGCCACTATGCTCTCGTCAGCTGAAGCTAGCATGAAGCCAAATGAGTGCAAGTTACTCGTAAGTGCAGCAGATAGCGTCGTTCTCAAACTAGATGTAGGTGATACTAGTCACAAAGTATTTTTACAACTGTAGGTACCCAACTAGCAAAATGTAATCAGTCGCGACAACGTAATTCAAAAATTAGATTTTTCATAATACATTTAATCAGTTTTATTTAAAGCAATTTGGCCCTATTTTACTCATTCATTTTGTGTCTTCAGAAATGTCCATAAATAGGCTCTAATCGATGAAAAACCAGCGGGCCTAGTTTGCCATTTCATCACTTATTGTTGTGGATCACATATCACATCTGACAGACATCTGTCACCCTCGCACTCGCATCTCGCGGGACCGAGAGGGACGTCTTATCGACTGCGATAACATGCTACGCAGAATATTTGTCACGTGAGTTTAAATGGGATAATTTACGAAATCATCATGGATGAGTTGAATTTTTAACTAGAATTATTATTAGAATAGTTAACTACATTAAGTAGTAAAGTAATTCAAGGGATCATTAGGTTTGCCACTTCACATCCCAGTGTGATAAATGGGTATAGCGCGCTCGCTTCAACGGTCGCTTTCTTACACATTCACTACCGAGAATCGCTACGCGCTACGCTCGTAGCAGATGCCGTGGTTTTTTTTTCGTATGTAGCGGAAAGCGACTATGGCGTAGGCGCCCACCAGGTAGGTTCCTGGCAGTGAAAGTATTAACGAGCCAGGATGAGACCACGCCACTCAGCTAAATCATATTGCGATGAAAAACATCAAACCAAATTGATCTCCAGACTTCTAATGCCAAAGTGTTCGCATTAAAACAAATGGTTACATAATAGAATTGAATATTTAATATGAGGGGTTAAATAAAACTATGTGGGACTATTACTAATTATTACTAAAAGGAATCATCATCATCATCATATCAGCCAAAAGACGTCCACTGTTGGGCAAACCCCCAAATAGTGCCAAAGTGACCGATCCCTCCCCACCCGCATCCAGCGGACTTCTGCAACCTTTACCAGATCATCAGTCCACCTTGTCGGGGCCTACCCACGCTGTGCCTTCCGGTGCGTGGTCGCCACCCGAGAACCTTTCCGCCCCAAAAAAACCCCTAAAAGGAATAGCTCGTAAAAAATATTTCGTATTCAGGTGGGTTGTCCGTTTAAATTTGTTTATTTCTAAACTGAATAGTACTTGCATCAAATGTTTACGTTGCTTCTGTTAGTATGTGTTTGTGCAAAATGTTTGTATGTCGCCGTTGTGCATTATGTTTCTATTGACTCTAAGGTTAGCTGAAAGAAACCTTATGCGGATGAGTTCAACTTGTTTGATTTTGTGCTTTTGTTACTTTTTTGTGTGCAATAAAGCGCCATACAGTCATAGATACGTTCTTTCAACATATTTTATTTCATGCGCCTCACCTACTTAAATTAAACATGATAATATACTTTACCTCGTTTAATTAAACATTCATTCTTTGTGTGATAATTACGCAGACCAATTGAGCATCGTCTTCGCAAAAGTCGTAACTGGCTCTTATTCTAAATTGGATCTTACCTGTTAACATATAAGATTTAATTTCCAAGTGTTTCGGTTTCAACTTCAAATATAACTTCGCGCTAATAAGCCCATTTCACTTAAATGCCACGTATGGCATCTTTCAAGTTGTAATCGCGTGGGGAATTTGATATTAAATTGAGGCAGATTTATGATAAACAAAGAGTTTTGTTGCGCGATATAAAACTTTACTTATTCGACGTTGAGCTCCGATAGCAATTGACATCGCTGAACCACGTAACAAAGTCGTTTTATCGCGATATTGAACAATTGTGGATACTCTGACCTGTCAATTCTTTACGTTTTAGTAACACTTTAGACACTAGTTATATTTTATTTAATGCCTTGTACCTACGGACCGCCATATTCTGATAAATATTGTACAATGTCAAGTAAATTGACAAGTGTAAAAATATGCGTGCACACAACTTAACCATAACTATGCATGTTCCAATCCTCTTATGTAAATCGATTAAGGTTTCAGTATACATTCATGAGAGGATTAAATTGATACATAATTATGTTTCCACCTGACTGTACCAATGCAGAACTTTCCTCTTGTAGCAGCACGTGTAACAACCTCTGAAGACGTATTGTGTCACAGCACGCGTCATATTTGAGGTGCAACTTACCGCGGCAGTAGTAAAACTTTGTAAGTCTTTATTAGAATTATTAATACCATTCTCATAATTTTGATTTTTCATGTCAGATATAACGATAGTGATGTCGTCCACAAATAGAGTACAACTGTGATTTGTAACTTAAGGCAAATCTTTAATATATAATAAGACCAGTATAGGTCCAAGTATAGTCCCTTGTGGTACCCCTACTCTATTACATGACACGTTGGATCTATAATTCTGTTGCATGTTTTCAGTGCCTGAGCCTACTGATTCTACTATTTGGCGTCGATGGCTGAGATAGCTCTCCAGCCACGAGTACGCTAGTCCTCTCATGCCATAGGTCTCGCATTTTTAAGTAACTTATGTGATACATGGTCAAATGCCTTGCTCATGACAAAGAGTATGGCAACAGTTTTGCTACCTTTATCTACGTTATCAACTATCTTGTTTGTTAAATTAAACGTGGCCAATGAGGTAGATTTACCTTTTTGGGAGCCATTGTGGTGGTCACTTATTAGTTCGTTTGCTTCAATAAAAGACATTAGCAGCCTTGTGTAATAACTATAGTGTTTATATGTATTCGCCCGGCAAACCCTTACTTCCCAACCTCTGTAGTAATGTACTAGCAAAAGTCACAAGAAAATATATTTTCTTCAGGGTGGCCAGGACGCTCGGCTCTCCATACAAACATAGTTTGGTTCTCATTTTAAAGCGACATGCTAGAACAATAACATAAGACTTTGTTTAATGTACTAGAATCCGTTGCTTGAGATAGAAAAAAATGATAGAATATTCATGCAAAGCTTTGGAGCGCTTCATTTTTTTAAAATATAAGTATTAAAATGTAGTTATTATAGTTTAGTATTACCTTGATATATTATACTATTCCAGTATGCCATACTTCAAATGAGAACCAATCTACGTTTGTATGGATAGTCGACTTCAGTCAACCGTGCCGAGGACTAGAAGTTCGACGTTGGAAAACGACATCTAACAATTTATCGGCAATATTGCATATTTTCCCAAAATCGAAGCGATGTCACGAGCAGTTTCTTAAGCTAGTCGAATCACAGCCCGCAGACTATTACATGACGTGATCTAGTCTAATGTGTTTACGCCTGTCGAATTGCTACATTACGATATAAGTGCTAAATGGAATGGAAGAGGAATTTTATGAATGTATCAAAACAAAATAAATCATAAACCCACACGCCGTTACTTAAAACACTGCTTCAGCCCACCGGTATCTTTGATAAATTTGATATCGCGTGATATACGAAAAGATAAACCACCCGTCACTTTAAGACGCCAGTATATATATAATTATAAAAAATAAATATGTGTTGCGGACAATCTTACATAAATCTCCCCAGTCCCAAACTTAGCAAAGATTGTACTAAATATGTGTATTAGATGACGATATACAAACATATGTGTAGATGACTAAATACTTAGATACATAGTAAACATGCATGACTATGGAACAAATATTCGTGTTCATCACACAAATAAATGCCTTTACCGGGATTCGAACTCGGGACCTCCGACATCGTAGAAGGTCACTATCAACTAGGCTGCAAAGGTCGTCAAATTGATGGATGCTTCATCTTATCGTTTGTCGTATGTTGTGATTTGCATCACAAATCATAACTCTCCATTATTAATTCCACACAATCCACACATGTATCATAATATTGTATTCGGTTTGACCGAAAGCCATTTTTTTTACAGTCCACTTGTTCGGCTTCTGATAAACCAAATCCTCATTAATATGCTATTTTAAAATTCTGAGTGTGTTTCTCCAATGTTTCCCGTATACAAATAAGTACCATGTCACAATATCTACGAACAATATCCCGTGAAACGAGTAGGCGAAAAAAATTTAGAACCGACAAAAATAAACACACGCTAAAATAAACACACGCTAAAATAAACACACGCTAAAATAAACACACGCTAAACAGCATAATGCTCTTCGTCATCCCTCTCGCACTAACATATTTGCAAGTAGGTAACGGACAAGACTATAGAATATTTGATTTTAATTTCTAGTTCATATCTCCACACGTTCTTGAGAAAAGGGGTCACAGAAGGACAGACAGAGAGCCAAAGAAGTGATCCATTAAGGCTTCCTTTTTTCCATGACTGAGGAATAAATATTCGTGCTCATCACAAATAAATGCCCTTACCGGGATTCGAACCCCGTACCTGTACTGGTTGGTTGCGTCACGCATTGTACGTACGTAAGGTTAGATTAAAATGTCATTTTTGTTTGAGAAAATTACAATTGAGATGTTCTATCATTTTGATTGTGAAGGTTGCGTGAGTAATCGTTATGTTCTGGAAGAAAATATAGGACTACTCCTCCAAGCATACATTTCCAATTTTAAATTATTCATTATCTTCTTCCTTAAATCAACCCTTTCATTTCCTCAGGCAAGTTGTTCAAGCGTAGATATTTGAGTTCACGTCACGCCGGGCATGAATCTCCGGCTGTTTAGACAAATCATTACCGGCTGGGTAATGACTTGTTATTTTGCTTGATTAGCAAAAGCTACTAAATTCGTTAGCCGAGTCGCAGCAGTGTGTGCATACTGGTTCACTTCCACGCACCCCGCGCCACCCAAGAAACACTCACTGCAAATGGGCTGATATGTCGTGTACATACTAACATTATGAACAAGAAAAGTCTGTTGCATAGTAGTAATGCGACTAGAGAGCGCCAATGTGCATAGCAGATGAATGAATGGTGAAACCGGGTAGACCGTCTCGCTAGAGGGACCCGAACTGAAGATGTTAGCCGAGAAGCATCTCACAAGCTGCCTGGCTGATGTCTATTCTCTCTATAAAACTCCTTGCCTGTTTGTATGGATAAATATTTGTTTGTACCCAACCAGCTGGAAATCATAATGAAATTGACATGATTAAAAAACAAGACCAGCAGGGCTACAATAAACCAAAGCAGTGGAATTCCACTTATCACAGACTTGCGGCAACAACTGCTAAAATAATAGTAGATGGGGTATTCCCAACCCGGACTGACCGGACCTGAGCATGATCGTTGAAAGGAGTGCCCGAAAAAATGTCACATGGCCTGAAGCTTTCCAGTGAATAAAATACTCACGTCAATCTGCTCTTAACGTGGCTGAAATTGAGCATCCTTCAGTAACCCTAACAAGAACTTCCTCGAGTAGTTACAGCGTGCAGCCTGCCTCTTTAAAATCTTTCAGCCAAAAGGCTCGTCAAGTCGCCGGCCCAACAGGATAACCACATCCGGTTGTTAGAAAATAAATACAAGAATCTTATTTCTTTAAATGTTTCATTATCTGTACTTTCCTGAATATATATAATATATATATATTAGCCACAAAACTTTTACTATGACAACTAACTCCAAAACTATTCCCTGTAAAAAAAATACCAGGCCTAAACAATCAAAACCCTAGACTTACATTTATGAACCTAACCGAAACACTAAATTTGTATTTTTATTATAACTGTTAGACTACCAGCAAATCCTAGAATACTAGATAAATTTATTAACTGACAACACCTATTAACACCACTATCTGATGCGTTCCGTTTATGGTGCGTTCAGGTTCATTCGACAAAACTAAATTTATGACTGTTTGCCAACATGACAACGTTACAACCTCGCTATAGTGAAACTATCTACAGCAGGCTGATTATGTTTAAGCAACGCGACATTTTGTTGGCAGTGTTTATAATTGACTAGTCTCAGATACTACACAAATAATCAAATAAAACATTTCGATCTGATATAAAAGTATCCAAACCGCGTTTTATGACGGTAGCAGCATCAAAGTGATATTGTTGATGGCATTATGCGGGCACCTAATAAACTTATGATTTACCGCCATTTTATGATCTAACCGCCATTTTTAGATCAAATTGTCTAAAGGAAAATAACTTCATACATAAACTAAAGTATTGATATGTCTTCCGTATTTAAATCATTTCGCTATTTTTAAAAGATAACGACGTTAAATTTTACACGTGAAGATGTTACGTATGTACGTTTTCATCCATCTTACTAGGAACTACGATAGCGGGTGAATTTACTTATATACAATTTTAACTAAATAAACTCACAATACAAGCTCCGTGTTGTAAACGATGCGTCACCAATGTCAAATACTGGATACAAAACTGCATTCTTGCCACACTTCTGTCATCATCCTCCTTGCGATATTCCCCAAAGGAGCCCGGGGTCCGCTTTGACACCTAATCACAAGCCAGAGGGAACACTACCTTATTGGAATAAGACCGGTTTCCTCGCGATGTTTTCCTTCACCGAAAAGCTAACGGTAAATATTCCGTACATAACTTCCGAAAAACTCATTGGTACCAGCTGGAATTTGAAGCCACGAGCGCCGCTTGACAGTCACATGCCTGAACGTCTAGGCTACCGTAGCTTAGTGTGGCTTTTGCCACACTCCTGTGTGACCATAAAATAAATCGTCTGATATTTCAAGCGTTGAATCTTTCTGATACCAAGAGTTAAGATCACGCCGAATTTAACTAAGACAAATCCGATCGATGTAATTATTGATTGCTCACTCTAGAACAATCACAAAGGCGTTGCCGACCTATTACGATTGACAGACTCGTTGTGTTCACAGCTAGAGACAAATGCAGGTTCCTTACTCTCAATACAGCGCATTCTCACAAGGTCTGGTGACCTTACTTACCACCAGGAACAGAAGAGCACACACCTATAGAGCAAGTAGCACAAGAACACGTCACGTCTGCAGAACAAGTAGCGGTCGATTGACTAGAGACTTACTCTAAAGTGATTCTAAGCTAATTCTAGGGAAGGAACTTTCAATATTGTTGTTTCAGGTTGTAAGGCTGTTACATTAATTCTGGGTATCGCTATGTTTTGCCGTTCGGCATACAAATATTGTAGTGCATATAATACATGCATGTACTTAAAAAATATTTAAATAACCTAACTAGGTTGTTTTTGTTGTCCATATAAGACACAAGACCGTTGAAATACGATCACATAATTGCTTAGACGCGAACAGAGATCCAGCGCGCCAGTTTATGCCAACAAGGTAGGCTTGGCTTATTTGTCCCTCAGGCATCGTTCAGCACGTAGATTGATTACCAAGCCCACAAAAGTATAATTTCAAACCCCTTTATTTATTACCAAGAGCACAATTTGGTTCCTCACTTTGACTAAACAGTGATGTACACACAATAAAGTTTGTCTATGGCTAAAGGCCGGCTATTTAGCACCCAGAACTTGCGCCGAACGTCGCCGTTTTAACGTGTTTTTGTGTTGTTATAAGTTTTGTATATTGTTATGTATGTGTTGTGTTAATAGTCTTTTAGGTACGTATATGTAAATATGGGCCTAGTGGCCTGACTGAAATAAAAAAAGAGGCGAACGATACATTGAAATAATAAGGCGATGAGAAGCGATGACCTATAATTTTCTAGCGGATGACGTTATTGTATAGAACTTGAGAATCTGTATCTTTTTCTATAAAGTAAATCTAAAAAAAACTGTTTCTAAAAAAACACATTTCTCCACCGATTCTCGTGAAATTTTGTGAGCAGGTACCAACCATAATTACTTATATGGTTGGTACCTGCTCACAAAATTTCACGAGAATCGGTGGAGAAATGTGACCCATAGAGATCAGCCAGACGGCGCGACAGCGGGACAAAACGGTATTGGACATCAGCCCAAGCTGAAGCACAAGTAGAACTTCGTTCGCTTCCAAACCAAAAGGCGCTGAAACTTTATTACTTACTTTTTAATTACATATTTATATTTAAACCTGATCATTTACTAAAATTCAAAAATTGTTAACACAAAACCCGACAATGTACCCGACATTGTAATCCAGTTTTTTTGACAATTTATCATGCTGATAATCATTAAATTGAATTCATATTCATCCAAAACGCAAGAAACTGGCTTTGTGTTGTGGTCTCGCGAGATGTCGGCTAGGTCTTAAATCTCGATTGCGTTCCCTTGTCGGAACCCACGACCTATCATATTGAATTGACCTAAGTCTAAACATAACTCTCCTTTTCACGCTCGAGTTAAAAAGAAATCCGTCAATGAAATAAACGGATTGTCCTTTTATCGTCGCAATAAGTTGTCCGTGACAGGCGGCAGGTGTCTGAGTGTCGAATGGGGTCAGCTGTTACGAGTAGACATCGGTCGACATTTATTAGTAACGAGTCGCGTTTATTAGCTATCATGTGCTTTATTTGTAGGTACTTAATGTTATGAAAGTTGTATGGATTAGTGTTAATTAGGAGGTTGGAAAATTATAACAGTTTTTTTATTAGTCATGTTATGAGATTTTTTCTAAAAATATGCAAATAAGAGACTCGCACCGTCAGATCTCACCTCACAGGGCAACTACTTGGTAGTAGACTAGATTTAATAACTGGTAGTAGACCAGTTATTAAATCCAGTTTACAGTTACTAAATCTACAGTTATTATATAATGAAGGTGGCAAACAAGCCAGCCGGACGGTAAGCGCAGCGCCGCAGCCTATAGACGCATGAAACTCCAAAGGAGTAAAATGGGCGTTACCGACCCTGCATAATATGTTTGTGGATTCGCCGTGTTGACAGCTGAAGGAACAATTTCCCTCGCTCTCAACACAACGCATCCTCGGGAGCTCTGGCGACCTTGCTCACCTCCAGGAACACAACACTACTACAAAGCAGTTGGGCTGCTCCAAATTCGAAATTAAATGTACCTACGACCGTGGTAGGTAGGTACCTTTTGTCTGTTAGTTTTTAAAATTCAAGTCTTGGCAGTCAAATTCGATCAACTTTCGCTTAGCCCAATTGAGTTAGAAGTTTGTAAGTACTTTTAGAATACACAAGTCCTTCCTTTTGGATCGAAGACATCTTCTGTCTCTCTCGCACTCGCATACTTGTCTGAACTGGTTTGGATTTATTAAAGTTTTTCGATCACATTAATCTTAATTAGATTTATCTGATACTTAATTGTGAAAAAATACAGTCGGCAACAAAAGATTGTATTAATAATGACTTATTTGTCAGAAATGTTCCACTTTATGTATAGTAATAGTAGTATAGTATGCATAAATAATTCGGTTTTGTTTCGAACCTTAACTAATCTGCTACGAAGTACGAACCGTTCAAATTTCCTGGTGAAGTATGGTTCGTTACCGATGTTTGGTTATTAGATCAACATACTAACGAATATTAGCGAAGGCCTTTATTGGTACTTAAAGATTATGTTACTCTCTCTAATTAGTAGGTACAGAGCCAACAAACGATGTGTAACTGATGGTATGTAACTTTCATAATTAAATTGTCCGCATATCCATGCTACCTTAATTTTGTGTTGATAACTTGGAATTAATAAATGTTCGAGAATGTGGAAAGTTAATTAGAATGAAATCTAAATATATAAAAGAAGAAGCTGACTGACTGACTGACTGACTGACTGACTGACTGACTGACTGACTGACTGACATATCAACGCACAGCCCAAACCGCTGGGTCTACGGATTCCAAATTTGGCACGCAGGTTTTTTATAAGGTGTAGGGGAGCAATAAGAAAGGATTTTTCAAAACTCACCCCCTAAAGGGGTAAAACGGGGGTCCAAAGTTTATATGGGGGAAGCATTATTTTTTGAACTACAGACTTAAAACTTTGTAGGAAGATTACTTATTAAGATACAAAAAAAGCACTTTCAGCGTTTTACAAAATTCCACCCCTAAGGGGGTCAAATAGGGGTGCAAATTTTGTATTCAAAACTACTGGGACTACAAATTTGAAATTTACACCAGACCTTCCTTTTATGACGTAGGCAAGGGATAAGACGGGATTTTTGGAAATTCTATCCCTAAGGGTGTTAAATAGGGGTGCAAAGTTTGTATGGGTGAAACATTATTTTTTGTACTAGAGACTTGAAACTTTGTAGGGATATTACTTATTAAGATACAAAAAAAGGTTTTTCAGCGTTTTAGAAAATTCCACCCCTAAGGGGATTAAACAGGGGTGCAAATTTTGTATTCAAAACTACTGGGACTAGGAACTTGAAATTTACACCAGACCTTCCTTTTATGACGTAGGCAAGGGATAAGACGGGATTTTTGGAAATTCTATCCCTAAGGGTGTTAAATAGGGGTGCAAAGTTTGTATGGGTGAAACATTATTTTTTGTACTAGAGACATGAAACTTTGTAGGGATATTACTTATTAGGATACAATAAAAGTTCTTTCAGCGTTTTAGAAAATTCCACCCCTAAGGGGATTAAATAGGGTTGCAAATTTTGTATTCAAAACTACTGGGACTAGGAACTTAAAAATTACACCAGAACTTCTTTTTATGACGTAGGCAGGGGATAGAACAGGATTTTTGGAAATGCTATTCCTAAGGGGGTGAAATGGGGGTCCAAAGTTTGTATGGGGGAAAATTATTTATTGAACTGGAGACTTAAAACTTTGTAGAGGATTACTTATTGATACCAAAAAGGTACTTTTGGCGTTTTATAAAATTCTACCCCTAAGGGGGTTAAATAGGGGTGCAAAGTTTGAATTAAAAACTATTGTGTCTAGAAACTTAAAATTTACACCAGATTTTCCTTTTATGACAAAGGCAAGGGACAAGACGGGATTTTTGGAAATTCTGTCCCTAAGGGTGTTAAATGGGGGTGCAAAGTTTGTATGGGAGAAACATTATTTTTTGTATTAGAGACTTGAAATTTTGTAGGGATATTACTTATTAGGATACAAAAAAAGTACTTTCAGCGTTTTAGAAAGTTCTACCCCTAAGGAATTCAAATAGGGGTGCAATATTTGTATGAGGTAAACATTATCTATTGAACTAGAGACTTGAAACTTTGTAGGAAAATTACTTATTAGGATACAAATAAAAATATCTTAAGCGTTTTTAAAATTCCACCCCTAAGGAGATTAAATAAGGGTGCAAAGTTTGTATTCAAAACAACTGGGACTACAAACTTGAAATTTACACCAGAACTTCCTTTTATGACGTAGGCAAGGGATAAGACGGGACTTTTGGAAATCCTATCCCAAAGGGGGTTTAAAAGGGGTGCAAAGTTTGTATGGGAGAAATATGACTTTTTGTACTAGAGACTTGAAACTTTGTAGGGATATTACTTATTAGGATACAAAAAAAGTTCTTTCAGCGTTTTAGAAAATTCTACCCCTAAGGAGTTCAAATAGGGGTGCAATATTTGTATGAGGTAAACATTATTTATTGAACTAGAGACTTGAAACTTTGTAGGAAAATTACTTATTAGGATACAAATAAAAATATCTTAAGCGTTTTTAAATTCCACCCATAAGGAGATTAAATAAGGGTGCAAAGTTTGTATTCAAAACAACTGGGACTACAAACTTGAAATTTACACCAGAACTTCCTTTTATGACGTAGGCAAGGGATAAGACGGGACTTTTGGTAATCCTATCCCAAAGGGGTTTAAAAAGGGGTGCAAAGTTTGTATGGGAGGAATATGACTTTTTGTACTAGAGACTTGAAACTTTGTAGGGATATTACTTATTAGGATACAAAAAAAGTTCTTTCAGCGTTTTAGAAAATTCTACCCCTAAGGAGTTCAAATAAGGGTGCAATATTTGTATGAGGTAAACATTATTTATTGAACTAGAGACTTGAAACTTGGTAAGTATTTTACTTATTAGGATACAAAAAAAAGTATTTTCAGCTTTATATAAAATTCCACCCCTAAGGGGGTAAAATAGGGGTGCAAAGTTCGTATTCAAAGCTACTGGGACTAGAAACTTGAAATTTACACCAGAACTTCATTTTATGACGTAGGCAAGGTTGTTTGTTAAATTAAACGTGGCCAATGAGGTAGATTTACCTTTTTGGGAGCCATTGTGGTGGTCACTTATTAGTTCGTTTGCTTCAATAAAAGACATTAGCAGCCTTGTGTAATAACTATAGTGTTTATATGTATTCGCCCGGCAAACCCTTACTTCCCAACCTCTGTAGTAATGTACTAGCAAAAGTCACAAGAAAATATATTTTCTTCAGGGTGGCCAGGACGCTCGGCTCTCCATACAAACATAGTTTGGTTCTCATTTTAAAGCGACATGCTAGAACAATAACATAAGACTTTGTTTAGTGTACTAGAATCCGTTGCTTGAGATAGAAAAAAATGATAGAATATTCATGCAAAGCTTTGGAGCGCTTCATTTTTTTAAAATATAAGTATTAAAATGTAGTTATTATAGTTTAGTATTACCTTGATATATTATACTATTCCAGTATGCCATACTTCAAATGAGAACCAATCTACGTTTGTATGGATAGTCGACTTCAGTCAACCGTGCCGAGGACTAGAAGTTCGACGTTGGAAAACGACATCTAACAATTTATCGGCAATATTGCATATTTTCCCAAAATCGAAGCGATGTCACGAGCAGTTTCTTAAGCTAGTCGAATCACAGCCCGCAGACTATTACATGACGTGATCTAGTCTAATGTGTTTACGCCTGTCGAATTGCTACATTACGATATAAGTGCTAAATGGAATGGAAGAGGAATTTTATGAATGTATCAAAACAAAATAAATCATAAACCCACACGCCGTTACTTAAAACACTGCTTCAGCCCACCGGTATCTTTGATAAATTTGATATCGCGTGATATACGAAAAGATAAACCACCCGTCACTTTAAGACGCCAGTATATATATAATTATAAAAAATAAATATGTGTTGCGGACAATCTTACATAAATCTCCCCAGTCCCAAACTTAGCAAAGATTGTACTAAATATGTGTATTAGACGACGATATACAAACATATGTGTAGATGACTAAATACTTAGATACATAGTAAACATGCATGACTATGGAACAAATATTCGTGTTCATCACACAAATAAATGCCTTTACCGGGATTCGAACTCGGGACCTCCGACATCGTAGAAGGTCACTATCAACTAGGCTGCAAAGGTCGTCAAATTGATGGATGCTTCATCTTATCGTTTGTCGTATGTTGTGATGTGCATCACAAATCATAACTCTCCATTATTAATTCCACACAATCCACACATGTATCATAATATTGTATTCGGTTTGACCGAAAGCCATTTTTTTTACAGTCCACTTGTTCGGCTTCTGATAAACCAAATCCTCATTAATATGCTATTTTAAAATTCTGAGTGTGTTTCTCCAATGTTTCCCGTATACAAATAAGTACCATGTCACAATATCTACGAACAATATCCCGTGAAACGAGTAGGCGAAAAAAATTTAGAACCGACAAAAATAAACACACGCTAAAATAAACACACGCTAAAATAAACACACGCTAAAATAAACACACGCTAAACAGCATAATGCTCTTCGTCATCCCTCTCGCACTAACATATTTGCAAGTAGGTAACGGACAAGACTATAGAATATTAGATTTTAATTTCTAGTTCATATCTCCACACGTTCTTGAGAAAAGGGGTCACAGAAGGACAGACAGAGAGCCAAAGAAGTGATCCATTAAGGCTTCCTTTTTTCCATGACTGAGGAATAAATATTCGTGCTCATCACAAATAAATGCCCTTACCGGGATTCGAACCCCGTACCTCTACTGGTTGGTTGCGTCACGCATTGTACGTACGTAAGGTTAGATTAAAATGTCATTTTTGTTTGAGAAAATTACAATTGAGATGTTCTATCATTTTGATTGTGAAGGTTGCGTGAGTAATCGTTATGTTCTGGAAGAAAATATAGGACTACTCCTCCAAGCATACATTTCCAATTTTAAATTATTCATTATCTTCTTCCTTAAATCAACCCTTTCATTTCCTCAGGCAAGTTGTTCAAGCGTAGATATTTGAGTTCACGTCACGCCGGGCATGAATCTCCGGCTGTTTAGACAAATCATTACCGGCTGGGTAATGACTTGTTATTTTGCTTGGTTAGCAAAAGCTACTAAATTCGTTAGCCGAGTCGCAGCAGTGTGTGCATACTGGTTCACTTCCACGCACCCCGCGCCACCCAAGAAACACTCACTGCAAATGGGCTGATATGTCGTGTACATACTAACATTATGAACAAGAAAAGTCTGTTGCATAGTAGTAATGCGACTAGAGAGCGCCAATGTGCATAGCAGATGAATGAATGGTGAAACCGGGTAGACCGTCTCGCTAGAGGGACCCGAACTGAAGATGTTAGCCGAGAAGCATCTCACAAGCTGCCTGGCTGATGTCTATTCTCTCTATAAAACTCCTTGCCTGTTTGTATGGATAAATATTTGTTTGTACCCAACCAGCTGGAAATCATAATGAAATTGACATGATTAAAAAACAAGACCAGCAGGGCTACAATAAACCAAAGCAGTGGAATTCCACTTATCACAGACTTGCGGCAACAACTGCTAAAATAATAGTAGATGGGGTATTCCCAACCCGGACTGACCGGACCTGAGCATGATCGTTGAAAGGAGTGCCCGAAAAAATGTCACATGGCCTGAAGCTTTCCAGTGAATAAAATACTCACGTCAATCTGCTCTTAACGTGGCTGAAATTGAACATCCTTCAGTAACCCTAACAAGAACTTCCTCGAGTAGTTACAGCGTGCAGCCTGCCTCTTTAAAATCTTTCAGCCAAAAGGCTCGTCAAGTCGCCGGCCCAACAGGATAACCACATCCGGTTGTTAGAAAATAAATACAAGAATCTTATTTCTTTAAATGTTTCATTATCTGTACTTTCCTGAATATATATAATATATATATATTAGCCACAAAACTTTTACTATGACAACTAACTCCAAAACTATTCCCTGTAAAAAAAATACCAGGCCTAAACAATCAAAACCCTAGACTTACATTTATGAACCTAACCGAAACACTAAATTTGTATTTTTATTATAACTGTTAGACTACCAGAAAATCCCAGAATACTAGATAAATTTATTAACTGACAACACCTATTAACACCACTATCTGATGCGTTCCGTTTATGGTGCGTTCAGGTTCATTCGACAAAACTAAATTTATGACTGTTTGCCAACATGACAACGTTACAACCTCGCTATAGTGAAACTATCTACAGCAGGCTGATTATGTTTAAGCAACGCGACATTTTGTTGGCAGTGTTTATAATTGACTAGTCTCAGATACTACACAAATAATCAAATAAAACATTTCGATCTGATATAAAAGTATCCAAACCGCGTTTTATGACGGTAGCAGCATCAAAGTGATATTGTTGATGGCATTATGCGGGCACCTAATAAACTTATGATTTACCGCCATTTTATGATCTAACCGCCATTTTTAGATCAAATTGTCTAAAGGAAAATAACTTCATACATAAACTAAAGTATTGATATGTCTTCCGTATTTAAATCATTTCGCTATTTTTAAAAGATAACGACGTTAAATTTTACACGTGAAGATGTTACGTATGTACGTTTTCATCCATCTTACTAGGAACTACGATAGCGGGTGAATTTACTTATATACAATTTTAACTAAATAAACTCACAATACAAGCTCCGTGTTGTAAACGATGCGTCACCAATGTCAAATACTGGATACAAAACTGCATTCTTGCCACACTTCTGTCATCATCCTCCTTGCGATATTCCCCAAAGGAGCCCGGGGTCCGCTTTGACACCTAATCACAAGCCAGAGGGAACACTACCTTATTGGAATAAGACCGGTTTCCTCGCGATGTTTTCCTTCACCGAAAAGCTAACGGTAAATATTCCGTACATAACTTCCGAAAAACTCATTGGTACCAGCTGGAATTTGAAGCCACGAGCGCCGCTTGACAGTCACATGCCTGAACGTCTAGGCTACCGTAGCTTAGTGTGGCTTTTGCCACACTCCTGTGTGACCATAAAATAAATCGTCTGATATTTCAAGCGTTGAATCTTTCTGATACCAAGAGTTAAGATCACGCCGAATTTAACTAAGACAAATCCGATCGATGTAATTATTGATTGCTCACTCTAGAACAATCACAAAGGCGTTGCCGACCTATTACGATTGACAGACTCGTTGTGTTCACAGCTAGAGACAAATGCAGGTTCCTTACTCTCAATACAGCGCATTCTCACAAGGTCTGGTGACCTTACTTACCACCAGGAACAGAAGAGCACACACCTATAGAGCAAGTAGCACAAGAACACGTCACGTCTGCAGAACAAGTAGCGGTCGATTGACTAGAGACTTACTCTAAAGTGATTCTAAGCTAATTCTAGGGAAGGAACTTTCAATATTGTTGTTTCAGGTTGTAAGGCTGTTACATTAATTCTGGGTATCGCTATGTTTTGCCGTTTGGCATACAAATATTGTAGTGCATATAATACATGCATGTACTTAAAAAATATTTAAATAACCTAACTAGGTTGTTTTTGTTGTCCATATAAGACACAAGACCGTTGAAATACGATCACATAATTGCTTAGACGCGAACAGAGATCCAGCGCGCCAGTTTATGCCAACAAGGTAGGCTTGGCTTATTTGTCCCTCAGGCATCGTTCAGCACGTAGATTGATTACCAAGCCCACAAAAGTATAATTTCAAACCCCTTTATTTATTACCAAGAGCACAATTTGGTTCCTCACTTTGACTAAACAGTGATGTACACACAATAAAGTTTGTCTATGGCTAAAGGCCGGCTATTTAGCACCCAGAACTTGCCCCGAACGTCGCCGTTTTAACGTGTTTTTGTGTTGTTATAAGTTTTGTATATTGTTATGTATGTGTTGTGTTAATAGTCTTTTAGGTACGTATATGTAAATATGGGCCTAGTGGCCTGACTGAAATAAAAAAAGAGGCGAACGATACATTGAAATAATAAGGCGATGAGAAGCGATGACCTATAATTTTCTAGCGGATGACGTTATTGTATAGAACTTGAGAATCTGTATCTTTTTCTATAAAGTAAATCTAAAAAAAACTGTTTCTAAAAAAACACATTTCTCCACCGATTCTCGTGAAATTTTGTGAGCAGGTACCAACCATAATTACTTATATGGTTGGTACCTGCTCACAAAATTTCACGAGAATCGGTGGAGAAATGTGACCCATAGAGATCAGCCAGACGGCGCGACAGCGGGACAAAACGGTATTGGACATCAGCCCAAGCTGAAGCACAAGTAGAACTTCGTTCGCTTCCAAACCAAAAGGCGCTGAAACTTTATTACTTACTTTTTAATTACATATTTATATTTAAACCTGATCGTTTACTAAAATTCAAAAATTGTTAACACAAAACCCGACAATGTACCCGACATTGTAATCCAGTTTTTTTGACAATTTATCATGCTGATAATCATTAAATTGAATTCATATTCATCCAAAACGCAAGAAACTGGCTTTGTGTTGTGGTCTCGCGAGATGTCGGCTAGGTCTTAAATCTCGATTGCGTTCCCTTGTCGGAACCCACGACCTATCATATTGAATTGACCTAAGTCTAAACATAACTCTCCTTTTCACGCTCGAGTTAAAAAGAAATCCGTCAATGAAATAAACGGATTGTCCTTTTATCGTCGCAATAAGTTGTCCGTGACAGGCGGCAGGTGTCTGAGTGTCGAATGGGGTCAGCTGTTACGAGTAGACATCGGTCGACATTTATTAGTAACGAGTCGCGTTTATTAGCTATCATGTGCTTTATTTGTAGGTACTTAATGTTATGAAAGTTGTATGGATTAGTGTTAATTAGGAGGTTGGAAAATTATAACAGTTTTTTTATTAGTCATGTTATGAGATTTTTTCTAAAAATATGCAAATAAGAGACTCGCACCGTCAGATCTCACCTCACAGGGCAACTACTTGGTAGTAGACT
This sequence comes from Epinotia demarniana, assembly GCA_945867215.1. Taxonomy (NCBI): domain Eukaryota; kingdom Metazoa; phylum Arthropoda; class Insecta; order Lepidoptera; family Tortricidae; genus Epinotia; species Epinotia demarniana. The sequence goes on along the minus strand of OX244267.1, from coordinate 23,184,202 downwards.
AGATTTAATAACTGGTAGTAGACCAGTTATTAAATCCAGTTTACAGTTACTAAATCTACAGTTATTATATGATGAAGGTGGCAAACAAGCCAGCCGGACGGTAAGCGCAGCGCCGCAGCCTATAGACGCATGAAACTCCAAAGGAGTAAAATGGGCGTTACCGACCCTGCATAATATGTTTGTGGATTCGCCGTGTTGACAGCTGAAGGAACAATTTCCCTCGCTCTCAACACAACGCATCCTCGGGAGCTCTGGCGACCTTGCTCACCTCCAGGAACACAACACTACTACAAAGCAGTTGGGCTGCTCCAAATTCGAAATTAAATGTACCTACGACCGTGGTAGGTAGGTACCTTTTGTCTGTTAGTTTTTAAAATTCAAGTCTTGGCAGTCAAATTCGATCAACTTTCGCTTAGCCCAATTGAGTTAGAAGTTTGTAAGTACTTTTAGAATACACAAGTCCTTCCTTTTGGATCGAAGACATCTTCTGTCTCTCTCGCACTCGCATACTTGTCTGAACTGGTTTGGATTTATTAAAGTTTTTCGATCACATTAATCTTAATTAGATTTATCTGATACTTAATTGTGAAAAAATACAGTCGGCAACAAAAGATTGTATTAATAATGACTTATTTGTCAGAAATGTTCCACTTTATGTATAGTAATAGTAGTATAGTATGCATAAATAATTCGGTTTTGTTTCGAACCTTAACTAATCTGCTACGAAGTACGAACCGTTCAAATTTCCTGGTGAAGTATGGTTCGTTACCGATGTTTGGTTATTAGATCAACATACTAACGAATATTAGCGAAGGCCTTTATTGGTACTTAAAGATTATGTTACTCTCTCTAATTAGTAGGTACAGAGCCAACAAACGATGTGTAACTGATGGTATGTAACTTTCATAATTAAATTGTCCGCATATCCATGCTACCTTAATTTTGTGTTGATAACTTGGAATTAATAAATGTTCGAGAATGTGGAAAGTTAATTAGAATGAAATCTAAATATATAAAAGAAGAAGCTGACTGACTGACTGACTGACTGACTGACTGACTGACTGACATATCAACGCACAGCCCAAACCGCTGGGTCTACGGATTCCAAATTTGGCACGCAGGTTTTTTATAAGGTGTAGGGGAGCACTAAGAAAGGATTTTTCAAAACTCACCCCCTAAAGGGGTAAAACGGGGGTCCAAAGTTTATATGGGGGAAGCATTATTTTTTGAACTACAGACTTAAAACTTTGTAGGAAGATTACTTATTAAGATACAAAAAAAGCACTTTCAGCGTTTTACAAAATTCCACCCCTAAGGGGGTCAAATAGGGGTGCAAATTTTGTATTCAAAACTACTGGGACTACAAATTTGAAATTTACACCAGACCTTCCTTTTATGACGTAGGCAAGGGATAAGACGGGATTTTTGGAAATTCTATCCCTAAGGGTGTTAAATAGGGGTGCAAAGTTTGTATGGGTGAAACATTATTTTTTGTACTAGAGACTTGAAACTTTGTAGGGATATTACTTATTAAGATACAAAAAAAGGTTTTTCAGCGTTTTAGAAAATTCCACCCCTAAGGGGATTAAACAGGGGTGCAAATTTTGTATTCAAAACTACTGGGACTAGGAACTTGAAATTTACACCAGACCTTCCTTTTATGACGTAGGCAAGGGATAAGACGGGATTTTTGGAAATTCTATCCCTAAGGGTGTTAAATAGGGGTGCAAAGTTTGTATGGGTGAAACATTATTTTTTGTACTAGAGACATGAAACTTTGTAGGGATATTACTTATTAGGATACAATAAAAGTTCTTTCAGCGTTTTAGAAAATTCCACCCCTAAGGGGATTAAATAGGGTTGCAAATTTTGTATTCAAAACTACTGGGACTAGGAACTTAAAAATTACACCAGAACTTCTTTTTATGACGTAGGCAGGGGATAGAACAGGATTTTTGGAAATGCTATTCCTAAGGGGGTGAAATGGGGGTCCAAAGTTTGTATGGGGGAAAATTATTTATTGAACTGGAGACTTAAAACTTTGTAGAGGATTACTTATTGATACCAAAAAGGTACTTTTGGCGTTTTATAAAATTCTACCCCTAAGGGGGTTAAATAGGGGTGCAAAGTTTGAATTAAAAACTATTGTGTCTAGAAACTTAAAATTTACACCAGATTTTCCTTTTATGACAAAGGCAAGGGACAAGACGGGATTTTTGGAAATTCTGTCCCTAAGGGTGTTAAATGGGGGTGCAAAGTTTGTATGGGAGAAACATTATTTTTTGTATTAGAGACTTGAAATTTTGTAGGGATATTACTTATTAGGATACAAAAAAAGTACTTTCAGCGTTTTAGAAAGTTCTACCCCTAAGGAATTCAAATAGGGGTGCAATATTTGTATGAGGTAAACATTATCTATTGAACTAGAGACTTGAAACTTTGTAGGAAAATTACTTATTAGGATACAAATAAAAATATCTTAAGCGTTTTTAAAATTCCACCCCTAAGGAGATTAAATAAGGGTGCAAAGTTTGTATTCAAAACAACTGGGACTACAAACTTGAAATTTACACCAGAACTTCCTTTTATGACGTAGGCAAGGGATAAGACGGGACTTTTGGAAATCCTATCCCAAAGGGGGTTTAAAAGGGGTGCAAAGTTTGTATGGGAGAAATATGACTTTTTGTACTAGAGACTTGAAACTTTGTAGGGATATTACTTATTAGGATACAAAAAAAGTTCTTTCAGCGTTTTAGAAAATTCTACCCCTAAGGAGTTCAAATAGGGGTGCAATATTTGTATGAGGTAAACATTATTTATTGAACTAGAGACTTGAAACTTTGTAGGAAAATTACTTATTAGGATACAAATAAAAATATCTTAAGCGTTTTTAAATTCCACCCATAAGGAGATTAAATAAGGGTGCAAAGTTTGTATTCAAAACAACTGGGACTACAAACTTGAAATTTACACCAGAACTTCCTTTTATGACGTAGGCAAGGGATAAGACGGGACTTTTGGTAATCCTATCCCAAAGGGGTTTAAAAAGGGGTGCAAAGTTTGTACGGGAGAAATATGACTTTTTGTACTAGAGACTTGAAACTTTGTAGGGATATTACTTATTAGGATACAAAAAAAGTTCTTTCAGCGTTTTAGAAAATTCTACCCCTAAGGAGTTCAAATAAGGGTGCAATATTTGTATGAGGTAAACATTATTTATTGAACTAGAGACTTGAAACTTGGTAAGTATTTTAATTATTAGGATACAAAAAAAAGTATTTTCAGCTTTATATAAAATTCCACCCCTAAGGGGGTAAAATAGGGGTGCAAAGTTCGTATTCAAAGCTACTGGGACTAGAAACTTGAAATTTACACCAGAACTTCATTTTATGACGTAGGCAAGGGATAAGACGGGATTTTTGGAAATTCTATCCCTAAGGGGGTTAAATAGGGGTGCAAAGTTTGTATGGGAGAAACATATTTTTTTGTACTAGAGACTTGAAACTTTGTAGGAATATCATTATTAAGATACAAAAAAGTAATTTCAGCGTTTTATAAAATTCTTCCCATAAGGGGGTTAAATAGGGATGCAATGTTTGTGGAGGGGAAACATTATTTATTGAACTAGAGACTTGAGACTTTGTAGGAAGATAACTTATTAGGATACAAAAAAAGTAATTTCAGCGTTTTATAAAATTCCACCGCTAAGAGGGTTAAATGAGGGTCCAAATTTTGTATAAGGGAAACTTATTTTTAGCTACGACGTACTTAAAACTTTGTGGACAGATTACTAAACTTATTAATTTACAAATAAAGTGCTTTCAGCGTTTTTGAAATAATTACACCTAAAGGGGTTAAAAAGGAGGTCCAAAGTTTGTATGGAGAAAAAAGATTAGTTAGACAATTTTATTCGAGAATTCACAGGATAATTCCTAACGATAAATGAGTAAAAAAGTGTTTCCGGTTTTTTGAGAATTCAACCCCTAAAAGGAGACATGTGGTGACAAAATCTGAAAATCAACATCGGCATCTATTGTTTCTATGGTTTATCGGGTCGCTGATTAGGAAAACAACAACGATTTTACATTCCAACGTGGCGTCTAAATATCAATATGGGCGTTGTTATTACGGTTTTTTGGGACGTTAATAACGAAAATCACATAGATTTTGAAATGTAATGTTGTGAATTAATTTTTGTTTTTAAGCAGTAACGCTGCTAACGAAACTCCGGCTCGGAGCATTAAATTTTTCAATTTTTCCTAACATTTAAAAAAAAAATTTGTAATGTTGTGGACATGAAAATTCATGAAAATATTTGTGCCAAATTGCAATTCAATCGGTCCAGTTTTTTTCGTAGCAAATCGGTTGTAACAGACGGACTGACAGACAGCCACACGTGATCCTATAAATAAGGGTTCTATTTTTGCTTTTGAGGTATGGAACGAGACCCGCGTTATATAGGGTTATAGGTTTTAAAGTTTGTATTTGGTGCCATCTCGATCGTCAGCAATCGGTACCTAGGCGAGTGCGGGCGGCGCGGCGGGACGGGAGGGTAGGATACATTGGGAAAGTGCCTGCATCCGTAATAAGTACATTCAAGGTGCTGCACGAAGATCTGCTTACTTTTAATAAGTTAAGCATTTTGGCCGCCGTTAAATTAAAACAAATTTTTGGGTCTTGAAAAAAATCTTAGGAAACAAGCCTATAGCAATGTCCAGGCCACAAATTTGACTTAACATTCGTGGAGATATTTTGGTATTTCAACATTAATGTTCATGAACATAAAGTAGCTTTTATTCCAGAGGACAGATTCTCATTAATCATGATTGTAAATTTAATAACAGAAATACGTACATACATACATACATTGACGCCTTTATTCCCAAAAGGGGCAGGCAGAGCACATGAACTTTATGTTCCAGCGCCACTTTTAGCATAAATGTGGGTATAAAAGATCGACAAAAAGTGATATTGCTTAGGTTGTTAGCCCATCACCCAGGACACACTTCAACCCTGCTCTCTTAACCCGTCAAGTGCCCTGGCACAGACGTTTGTGCGTAGAAAAAATTGTAAAGAGCTTATAACACTTACCTGAATTTAGCATCCTAATTAGGGAGCGGAGTTGAGTCATAAGCCCTTTAGACATTGTTCTACAGACGGCGCGCGTTCGACGGGTTAATCGACTTTTACGACACACACGGGAAGAAAGAGGGTGGTGAAATTCTAACTCGCCACCACACGGGCATAAATATAATAGTAAATAAAAATTAATTTACCATAATGGGTTATGATGAAGGGTTATTAGTAGGGGAAGTTAGTAGTAGTAGGTTAGTAGGCGGCGTAGCAATTCAATAATTATTGGAAAATTACTTTTACTACGCGGGCGAAGCCGCGGGCAAAAGCTAGTAATATTATATACCTGGGTATCACACGTAGGTAGGTATTTAAAAAATAATAGGGCTCGTATAAATACTGTTCAAATAAAAGCACGTTGCAAAGAACTGAGGGGTAATCGTAACTTTTTGAGCGTGCGTTACGACAATTTAACTGTAATTTCTCCATATGTAACGTGATGATCCTGCAGGTACCACTGTGTAGTCGAACGCATCGCTACGTGTGCTGCACCGTCTACGATACGCACAGAGTACCAGCGTTTTCCGCTCTGTAGCGGTACTCGCTCGTGAGGCATGAGTCATTATGTGAGTCATTGGCCTGGGAAGTAAGTGGGCCATTCCGACCATACATAAACGGCAATTTTGATCTTCGACTCTCAACAACGAGAAAAAGTAGGTTTTGTATGGACAGGGCGACCATTTGCTCTTTTCTTAATGTACAAAAATAATAATAAATAATACAAAGTTCCAAATTCAACCATTCGTCGAGTAATCAAAGACCCATTTCAATTCACAAGTAATCCTTCTTTGTTAGAAACTTAAGTTTAATTAATATTTGAGGGCTTAATTTACACTTTGTAGAAGACATTGTATCCTAAGTGCAAACGGAGTGATATTAATCCTCTATTCAGGGTTTGTTTAGACAAAGATACAAATAAATAGTGCGATGATACCAATGGTATTTCGTTGATTGGAAACAGTTTTTATAAATGGTGGATTGTGAATTTGCGCTTTGAACTTATAGTGATTAGGCCAGGCCTCATTTGACGGTGCTGTGTCGGTGCCGTTTCAGCAAATCAGCATAGCAGTTAAAGCAATGACGCGTAGTTTCAGTGTCCGACAGGTAACCGGATGGCTCGCGGTATTTGAGCTCCTGAAGCGTTGGGGAGCCGCCCTATGCAACCCAAACTGAGCCTATTAGGACTGGGGCGGAAATTGTAAGGGGATTGAAAAAAATATCGCTAGGTGTTCGATTGAAACATCATTTCATTAAATAAACAGCGTAGACACTTTTAGGCAACCAGTGTTTCAATCGGCTGCCTAGCCGCAGAAAAAATATTTTTCTCAAACATGCTCTGAAATGTAGGCGTTACTATCACGAAATGAAGACAAGAAGTTTCTTGTTTATGGCTCCCTACATTACTTCTTGGCCTTAAGCCAAGAAGTTATGTATGAAAACCCTAACTAAAAACATTATTGTCCGCTACTCTAACTTTTTAAATTTGCTTACTAATATTAAACTGACAAAGGAAAAATTACATACTGCCAACCACCACTAGTAAGCAGACTTGCGACTTACAAAAAAAATTTCTATGGTACTATACTTATGTGCGGTTAAACATGGTGCTTGAACGGCTTGTTGAAATGGCATGTTTAAAAAATAAAAAAGGCGACAAATTACACAATTGTTTTCTGAACTTTCGTTCCGATTGTAATTTCAACAAACTAGTATTTAATTGATCACCTTGTAGGTATTTATTTTAATTTTAATATTTCCTCACATTGTTTGAGAAAAGCACTCTACAATCCTCGGCCGGAACAGGGATTGCTGGACACGTTGTATCCGGCGGCCTCGTCTACGACTCGGCCGTCTACCCCAAGGCTCGTCCAGCAATCCCTTACTTCACGGCCTCTGCAGTAATGTACTATTGCATTATTTTTTTCTTTCGAGCCCATTCGAATCAGTTTTTGGACGATTTATTTATTTTTTAACTTATTTATGGACAAACACGTTTACATTATTTATTCATACTGATTGACATAAAAGTTTACATCACAATCTGCTATTTGTATCAATCGTTTTATTTAAATCGTAATATTTATTTTCTAAACTAAATACAAGATGATAACTAACAGTAACTTAATTAAGTTTAAACTAAGTTAAATCTAAAAAAGGCCCTCGAGGCATTGTACCGAGGATGCTGGCGGCATTTCCTCGCTGAATTGCAATGCTGATTCGTTGCGCGAGAAAGCCGCCAGCTCTTCGGTCACCAGAGGTTTTGCGATTTCCGCAAATAACTATTGTGCACGGGATCCCACGGACCGAGGGGCGCGAGGGTCTCGACGCACAATGGTACAAAGTTACAGTAAAGTTAAAGTACTCCCAATTGCTGTTTATGTAGCGAAATTCTGCGTTTAGGTCCATAGTTGTTTCATAATTTTGATTCTCTAAAAGCGTAAGAATTCTATTTGTTCAGAGGGGTAATCACGTGACGTTACGAACGTACGTTAGGACGATTCAACTGTCTTTTTTTTATAGCCTATATTGTGTCCCACTGCTGGGTAAAGACCTCCGCTTTTTTCCGGCACTCGTCTCGGTCCTTAACGTCTCGCCATCTCCTTTTCGGTCTGCCTCTACCTCGGAAGCCATCTTTTGGAAGCCATTCGGTGGCTAATTTGGCCCATCGCTCCGCGTGCATCCGGCAGACATGTCCAGCCCAGTCCCACTTTAGCTTCGCGGTCTTAGCACCCACATCTACGATGCCAGTTTTGGCACGCAGCTCCGTCATTCATATAAAAAAATCACATTTAGATTTATCTAACGTACGTACACTGCGTTATGTCATCGACTTCCTGGTCTTAATTTACTCTTGGACCATAAAAGTTAAGGGATATTTTTATGAAAATTTTCAAGGTACATTCTTATTTTATGATTATATTTATATATTTTAATTTATACTTTATTACAATAACTTGATGGTTAACTATCTATTAAGCAACATTACGTTATCAATTTTAACATGAGTCTTATTAATTGTACTAAGGGGCCTAAAATAAGCTGTGAACTCAGTTTATTCTGAGAATTCATTCAGATAATTGTTTTGTAGGTTTCGTTTATTCTGCGATTCAATTTAGTTAATTGTTATGATTGGCGTTTGTTTGGTTTATTTACGTAATTCTACGAAGATAATTTTGTGACGATCGCTCGCTCATGCTAGTTTATATTCAAAAACGTAAAAGTGAAACAAATCATTATATAAGTAAAAAACTGCGTGATTTAAAAAAAACAATGTAATAAAATAGCAACGCTTCTTAACGAACCAGTAAGTCTAACCTTCGATCGTAAACCAAAATCATTCTTACGAAATTAAGGGCAAACATATGTTAAGGCGCATTTTCAATAGTCGGTAGGACGCGCATGCGGTGCGTGCGTTCTGGAAATCTCGCACACCCCGCAATTGGCAACCGTTTTCGCATGTTGATAGGCCTGTTTTCAGGTTGCGAGTGATTTGCAAAAGCATGCAATGGGTGGCGGGGAGCCATTTTCAGCGAGGGGCATCATCATTCATCATTCAACCTCCCGAATTTCTTCTTTGTGCTTTTCTAAACCTGACCGATAGATTTCACTGGTCGTTTTACCGCATAGCCGCAGCACGGTTACGACAGGGCGGCCCCGGTTGGCTGTTTCGCGGCGAGATAGACGATCCCTCTCTTTCTAAATGTGCTAATGTGCGGATAGTCTCCCGACTCAGCTCGCGCGCCGCCTTGTGGTAAGTTGATAACCGTGCAGGTATTTCTCGCAAGAGATAAAACTTTCATTCGTGGCCCTGTTTGCGGAGAGCATGCGGAGCGGAGCATACTCCGACTTAACGACTTATGATAATGCTCCTTTAGGAAGGAGCGGTAAAGAAACTGTCTACTAAGAGATAACTTAATAGCTGTCTGTGGTTTTGTTGTTGTTGTTTGATTACGCTGAAGTTTTACGAGTACCTACTGGTGTGCTGTGTAGTTTGTACGTGTGTGATTATGGAGAATGAGGACGAAATGCAAGGATTTTATTTAAAAATTAAATAAAAATAAATATTAACGGACAATCATACATTTTACTTGCTCTTAACCTTAAATCTGACTGACCCCATGGTAAGCTCAGTAATGCTTGTCTTGTGTACTAGATGACGATATATTTAGCAGATGTAATAACTTAAATACAAAGAAAATATCCAAGACTCAGACACATTTGTATGCTCATCAGCATAACACAAATAAATATTTGACTTTACGGGATTCAAATTCACGACTCCCAGCTTTTTAGGCAGCGGCACAGTCCACTAGGCTTCATTTATAGATAGGTAAAGGATTTACCTTTCTACCTTACTAGTATCTTTAAAGCAATAAAATATACTAAAGGCCAATAAAAGCATCTCATACATTTATCCATGATTAAAACATCCTGTGTAGTTGTAATTCTACTACACATCAAAGAAAGTCTTTGAGATTCAGTTCCAAAGAAAATCTATTTAAATCACCCGATTTTATCTGACCATATTTTAATTCCATTAAATCATTATAAAAGCAACCCCAGTGAAGCAGACGTAGAGTTCATTTTTAAAAACCTTTTAATACCTAATAATCAAATGATATGAAATGAAAATTCGATACGTTTAGAAAAACGCCAACAATTTAAGCACGTGCTCACGCAGCGCCACCGCGTAGCGTTTGTGGTTCGCATACCCTCTCTATCACTCGAATATGCAAGTGCGAGAGATATATGGTTGAAATTATAATGAGGCCGACTTTTTATAAAACTGACATTGGAATTAGAATCTTCGGACTTGAAACTCCGCGTGTTTTATGCATGGAGCTTTGTATCGTAGGAATAATAAACTCGCGGCCGCGAGGCTCGCCTTATTTTTAAACACTGAAGGAAATAAGTAAATAAACTCATGCCAATAAGCAACATCCCCCCCACAAGCCCCACAAGGTGATGGCCTGGTAAAGATCGCGGTAGTACCTACGCTGGATGCAGGTGGCGCAGAACCGGTCACTTTGGCACTCTTTGGGGTAGGCATATGTCCAGCAGTGGACGTCTTTCAGCTGATATGATGAGAGGTGAAAATAGGTGTCAATTATTGGACATTCAGGCATCAAACAGGAATGTAACGGCAGGGCCGAAAGGAAGGAATGTGATTTTAACAGTATTTGCGTTTCTCACCGTAGTGTTTAGGGCACTCAATGAAAATAAAACGGTTTTTTATTTAGTTTTCCGTAGTCGGGTTAAGTGCGGTTTTTTGAATTTTTTAAATTTCGTTTTAGAAAACAAGCGGGCTTATGTATTTACAAGTGCCGTCGAACGCTTCTCCTGTGATACTAGAACTTTTAACTTGATTCCTACTGGCTTATGTTAAGTTGATTAAATATCTTAATAGAAAGCTATTAGTACACGCTGCTTGCAATACACATTGCTATTGGCCGCTGCAGCCCCCTCTTCCCCTCGCCCCGCACTATGCACTGCGCCGGCGTTGGTTACCGAGGAAGCACTAACAAGACCGAGGCGTAGACACTATGTTATAAATAAAATAAAATAGATTTGAATCATGTATCGTCTATGAATTGAAGACAAAATTAAACCCCTTACAAAACTGCTGTTGCTACGTCACCTATAAAAATCGAGTATTAATTACATATTTAACCTGTTGGGGTCGGTCCTGTTTAAATCACTACTAAATAATGTCAATGACAAAGCGTTCGTACATGTGACGATGCGTGTTGCTGATTCATAGTTGTACCTATCTGACAACCCTTAATTCCTTTTTTACACAGGGCGACATTTTAATCAGTTTCCAAATTCAAGTATAAGATTCTTCAGCAAAATTATAAAATACGTTTTTTTTTTGTTTCATATAAGCGGGGCCACACCTCCCGAGGGTGCTGGGGTTGCTATACACGTTATGTACTCGTCATTCCTACCTGCCCAGCGAGCTAATGATGACGGTCGTGGTGCCTATAACTAAAAATAAAACTGGGGATGTCTCAGATAAATGCAATTACCGGCCGATATCATTAGCTAAACTGCGTCCAAAGTGCTTGACGCCATGCTTGAGAGACAACTTAAAAAACAATTAAAGTTACATGATGCACAGTTCGGATTTAAACCCGGGCTATCGACTGAAAGTGCCATTGTCCCTCAAGCATGTTGTTAGGTACTACACCGACAGAAATACGCCTGTTTATGCTGCTTTTCTTGATTTATCTAGGGCATTTGACCTGGTTAGGTATGATATTCTGTGGTCTAAACTAATCAACGCCGGTGTGCCGTGTGAACTGGTCAATATTTTTAAATATTGGTACAGACATCAAATTAACCGGGTCAAATGGCGTAGTAAACTTTCTGATGAGTACAGGTTGGAATGCGGAGTGAGACAAGGGGGGTTGACGTCTCCTTCGCTTTTCAACCTGTATGTGAACCAGCTGATCGATGAGCTGGGTAGCACTGAAGTCGGCTGCTCGATTGACGGACATATTGTCAACAGTATTAGTTATGCAGACGACATGGTGCTGCTCAGCCCATCGATCTCAGCACTGAGAAGGTTATTGAGAACGTGTGAAGAGTACGCTAAGTTGCACGGTCTCCTATACAATGTAAAAAAAAGTGAGCTTCTAGTATTTCATCCTAAAAGTCGTAAAGTGACGACCATGCCCTCAGTGTTGCTAAATAGTGCAGGACTCGTCAGAGTTAAGCAATTTAAGTACCTCGGCCATGTGGTGACAGAGGACTTGAAAGATGATAGCGACATGGAGAGGGAAAGGAGGGCGATGGCGGTTCGCTGTAACATGCTGGCCCGCAGGTTTGCACGATCTAGCATTGAAGTAAAGATTACTCTCTTTAAAGCCTTCTGCCAAACTTTATATACGTGCAATCTGTGGGTCAATTACACGCAGCGAGCCTTCAACGTCCTCCGAATACAATACAATAATGCTTTCAGGGTGCTGTTGGGGCTCCCACGCTACTGCAGCGCTTCAGCAATGTTTGCGTACGCGCGCACGGAGGGGTTCAGCTCGGTGATTCGTCACCGTGTTGCATCACTCATGCGCAGGGTGCGGGGGAGTCACAACACCATCCTGAGGGTCATCAGCGAGAGGATGGACTGCCCCATTCGGAGACACTGGGTACGAACGCATGCGCACGTACCGGGTGTTCCTGAGGGTGGCAGATACTTAAATTGAATTGTATTTAGCACTAAAGAACAGCATTAACCTAACCTAACTAACATAGTTTTAAGTGTTATGTACCTACCTAATTAAATAACTAAAACTAATACTATATGGATTTTTTCCGAAATAAACAATTTTTTTTTTTTTAATATCATTCAGTACAAAAAAATTAGTAATTGCTGCTTAAAGTTATCCCAGAAAAACCTTACCTACTGGTACTGAATGCCCAGTAACCACGCAGTCCGGATAAATTCTTTAGGGATAGACAAATTTTAATTTTAAAAATATCAGCTAGTTTTTTTTAAATGGAGTCTATTAGTGATACCAAATGCCTACAAAAACTTTGGACACTGATTGAAATGTCACCCTGTATAAAAGACTGTCCTGTGATCGCAACTGATGGTAAGCGACGACAGAACCTAATAAGATGAAAATCACTGGTTCAGAAATAGCCTATTCGCTCTTGTTTGAAGGCACCCAGTTCGTAGTTCTCAGGAAATACAGATGAAGCGAGCGAATTCCATTCTTTACATAATTTAATTGTAACATTTGTAACTGCCATCTTTCGAATAAAGCGCTGTGTAGTTACAACGAGGCGTACATTATATTATGAGCCTAACGCAAATTAGTGTTTACTTGCCAACTAAATGTCAGCTTTATTTTTTACAACATGGATACGCTCTAATTTTACCGGGATAAATATAGCCGATGTCCATTTTTAATGACCTCAGAAGAAACAAGGTTTTTTTTTTCAACACATTTGCTCGTAACGTACATCTTATTATGTATTATTTTACGTACTAAAATTGAGACTCAGGTGCGTGTTTAATAATGTTTGCTACTTATCAATTATACAACTCGTCTCAACAGAGGACATGCATTTGTGGCTGGCTGTCAATACAACGAATATTCAAATCAATAAACGGCCCGTATAAGTAAAAGTTACTTGTATACCATCAAGCTGAATGCAAATCAGGCTGTATGCAAATTTTCCAACGTCATGGTATTAATAAACCATCATCATATCCGCCAAAAAACTTCCACTGCTGGACATAGGCGTTCCACAAAGAGTACCACAATGACCGGCCCTGCGCCACCTGCATCCAGCGGACCGCGACCTTGACCTGGTCATCAATCCACCTTGTGGAAGCCTCTCAGTGCCCCAGGTAGGACCCTGGGAGGTCTCCCGACGCTGCGCCTGCCGGTACATGGTCGCGCCACTCGAGAATATTTCCACCCCAACGTCCATCGGGTCTACTTGTAATGTGCCGCGCCGACTGCCACTTAAGTTTTGCGATTAGGCGGGATAAGATATCGGTTACCCAGGTTCTGCTGCGGATATTCTCATTTCTGACGACGTGTAGGTATCATTTTAATCACACTGAATCCGTTTCTCATGATCACTGAAGGGTTTACAAAACATTTCCTCCATGAAAATTCGTAAAGTGTTTTGTGATTCGACCTTGTCATTTAAAAATAATTTAAATGTTTGATGATTGGACGTTGTTTATTAGACTGTCAACGGTTAATATCTCAGTTTTGCAGCCTTGGCCTTGCTCGTGCGCAGGGAATGTAGCGTTTCGTGTATAAAAATAATTTGAGCTTGGCCGATATTCCGTCCACGATATTTGTCCTATAATTATGTATTCCAACCTTAATGTATCTGTCACAGAGAGAGATGTGATTTATTCCTGTTTCGACACGTTCTTGTTTAATGCCGAAATAAGAATTGTGCTGGAACAAGAATATGCCGAAACTAGCTGCCGACGCAGCTTCACCTTGCGTATTTTATAGAATCCAAGCTGTGCCATAGGATAAAATGTAGCCTTTGTCCCTCCTGAGGGCCCATTTCATACAGGTACTGGTGAACCCTTTTAATTTCAGCATATAGCGGAGCAGATTCACAGGAACAAAGTATTTTAATTAGTTTATCTAAATAAAAGTATCTCTAATTATAATTGATTTTCAAACAAAATAATTTAATGTAGCATTAACAGTTATTGTACAAGGGTCTTAATAAGTGAGTGACGCGACGTGAAGTTGTATGAACTACAATAATTTGAGAAAACTAGCTTTCCCAAAGTATCACGGCCGAAACTGAATTCTTAAATTATTCTAGTTTATAACGATTTTCGATTATTTCCTCTTGGCCATGCTCACAATTCCAAAAATATTAATTTAATCTATATCTCGAAAGTTCGATTCTCACGTGCGCGGTAAGCATTCAAGGGTACCCGATAATTTCGGCCGATAAATGGGGTAATGTAATAAAGCCATTAATGACATCGATAGTTATGAACAGCACTGGTGAAACTGTGGTAACATTTGTGTATTATGACTTGTCAAACTAGTTCACTTTGTGGATTTTACTTTAGCTGTTCTCTCTATTCTTAGCTATGTATCCCACATGGTGGTGGGGTCAGCTTTCCTCGTCTTACTTCTCCACTTCGCTCTGTCCTCATCATCTGTTTCGGAAAGCTTGCATTCTCTCGTGTCTCTTTGCACACATCCTTCCATCTTGTTCTGAGTCTGCCCCTGGATCTCCGACCAGAGACGGAAAGTTTTAGTGCCAAGTTACCAACTTAATTTGGTGGTCTCCTCTTCACATGATAGCTACTTATGATTTAGACTGTACAATTACCCTAGGTCACCTACACAGTGGCTCAATAAATGAATCAAAACATTATACGAATAATTCATGTATTTTACTTGAAAAGTCTCCTAAGTATGTTCGTAGTTCTAAAGTCTCCAGAGACAAAGTATGAAAACTATCAAAGAATTTGAAAGTGAATCAAAACTTTTGAATAAATAAATATAAACGTAACTCTCAAATTCTCGCCCACCTTTATGGAATTCTTTTTAACCCTGCAACCCCCCGCTACCTAAAGAAACGCTTTAAATTTCTTTCTTCTGCAAGGTGTGCTCAGATGTTGCTTCTGAGGGTTCCTCAATCAAACTCTAAATTTTACAACAATTCTTTTACTTTTCGAGCTGTTCGATTGTGGAATTCTTTGCCTAGTGAGATTAAACGTGCTAAGTCTCTTCCCATTTTTAAAACTCGACTTAAGGATTACTATTTATCTCTTCCGTAACTAGTCATTCCTACTTGGTGTGTGCTGTTTGTTTTCGGCTGTAAGTGATACTGTTTCTATGACATTTAGTTATTGTATGTGTATGTAGGTTTATATGTATATGTATTTATGTAAGTGTTGTGTTGTTCTTATTTTCACCTACTCAAATCTTATCTTTTCTTGCATCGTCTCCACCACCCAAAGGTTGTCTGGAAGAGATCGCTTTTTAGCGATAAGACCGCCTGTTGTCTACTATTGTTTATGTTTAACTTACCTCTTTTTTATTTTACTATGTCTGGTGAGCAATAAAGAATATTTGTATTTGTATTGTATTGTATAAATAGATGCCAAATAGTGTGACTTATACTTTACTCTGGGTTTTTGTACACGGTATAAGTTTGCCTATCTCGTTCTACCTACTTTCCTCTCAATTGCTCAAAGGTTAGCTGGAAGAGATCCCTTATAGGGATAAGTTCGCCTTTGTACTTTGATCTATTGTGTGACATGTATATTCTTTAACCTGTTATTGTGTTCAATAAATTGCTTACAATACATACATACATACTTATTTGCTGATGCAGCGTGTTTTGGGAATAATTTGATTTACCACATTTTCTTACAAATATAACAATGAGAAATTTTAAGGACAAAACGGTTATCGAAATAATTATAATACTGTACTGGTCATTACAGTTCTGCAATCGCTTTCGGAAAACTAGGGTTTAATTAAATTAAAATAGTACATTTCTTTATACCATACAACTTTAATGCCAGGTGGGTGTATTATTATTAAAAGGAGATAACCACCATTAAAAAAGACCAGAAGGCGTAGCACGGTTGCCATTTTATCACTTATCGCTGTGGATAAGACATCCGTCACGTTCTGACAAGTATGCGAGTGCGAGAGTGACGGATGTCTTATCCCACCATTATAAGTAGATAAAAAGTACAGCTATTACAATCAGAGAAACTACTCTTAGAAGTACTAAGTTGAATAAACCAAGCAACAAACACGTTTAAATACCGTTGAAAGACATAATGATGTGCCTTATCGTGTATCATTCTAGTGATTGTACACTCTTTCACAGTCTACAATTTAGTAGAATTTGTTTCACATAAAATGATTCGCGTACTATAATTTTGTAGAATATTCATTTCGCAGAATACTTAGATTATAAAAATTTAAATCATTGATTGATTTTACAAGTAAAACTTTGTCATTCGATATGACTTGTCATAGAATGTCAAGTCATATTGTTTACTTTATGTAATTTTTATTACCAAGACAATCGTTTTATAGAATCTGGTTTCTAATAGAATTATTGCTCATACTAACATTGTATTGAATTATCAAGGCGCGGAATACTGACTTTGTAGAATTTAAAATCATAGATTGTTATTGCAATAACAATTCATTAATTTACGTATTACCAAGAAAAACATTGTATCGAGTGGCAGTTTCTAAACGTTTCCATTCATACCTTTGGCAATAACTACCCTCCTATGAAATTGTAACTGGGTGATAGTGATAGGTGAAATTTAACATTATATTGCTGTTTTAAACAGATGTATGTAAAACTGAGTTGCTCGTATAATTATTTTAAACTTACCTAAACATAACCTAACCGCCGACCGTACGACGCTTCGCGGGGTGCCTATTTCCGCTCTAAGGGACACAAGTTGACCCTTACCTAACCTATCAATAATACAAGTATTACTATTATTTGTTTTTTTGACTGCGCCCTCCCATCTCTCCTTTTTCTCGTTGCTCTATTTAAACGAAACGCAAATCTGTCATATTAAAATAAGATATTAATAAAATAGGCAACGATCAAAACGAAAAAAAAAAAAAAAAAGAATACAAGGACCAAATATTATATGAAACTGCGCAATATGCTACTATTCTGCGAAACAAAATTCTATGAAATTTCTTTAAAAAAAAGAAGGGATCACCCATTGATTCTTATTCACTATAATTTAAAACTCACCCACAGAACAATGAAAATAGAACTCTATGCGCTATCACTGAGAGTTCCAAATAAAATTAAAATCCACTTAAAACTCAATTCGACGCCACATACTGGCCGTATAGGCTCAATGCCATTAATGCGTTCACTGAAGCTGTTTAGTCGCGAGTAAAATAAACAAGTGACGATCGCAGCGCGACACGCAACCCACGGCCCAGTTATAAAACGTAATAAGTACACACATTCGAAGACAATATGTTACACAATTTTCCACCTTATTCAGTTGATATAAACATTTGCGAGTGGATATGGGGTTTTACTTTGTGGTAGTAGTTTTACCTGTAATTTTAACTGAAGTTATTTTAGCCTAAAAGGTAGTTCACCTACTTAGTAGGTCTGAAAATAGTGTTGTGAATTATCTGGATGACAAAGCTGGCGCTAATTAACTGACGTCCTTAACTAGAACCGATGACCAAAAGATTCAAACTATAACAACCCTAATAATAATACCGTAATGGTGTGCGATATGTCGATCTAAATTGAACCTCATATACTTGATGTACTACATACACTGAAAATAGTCGGTAGCTACTTCCTAGAATACAGAGGGTCCTCTTCCTAACTAAACCGATGGTTGACATTTAGAAAATACCGAATCATGCTATTCCACTCTAACTCAACGTGCTCCTGATAGTCTCATTTATGCGTTAACGCCGTCACCTGCAGTAAAGTATTTATTATGAGTCACTGATCGATTGTGTCACTCACTGATAGTGTCAGCCGCGTTAGGTTGTGTTAACACAGCCGAGGTGTGCATCCGAGTTTAACTGAAGTGGTAAAAGGGACAGGCCTACGCCGCTACGCCGTAGACCTTGGCAGCTTAAACTCCGTAGCTAAAATAGCTAAATAACCCTCTAACGCATATGTCCTGCCTACATCCCTGTACATATATGTACTAGTCGCTCTGTCAGCCTGACTATTCGCAAATGTTTTTGTTTTTAAAAAGGAATCGATAAAAAAGCAATATAATTGTTTAATCTGCCGACAACATTTTAACGAGAATCAGTAGAAAAATGCGACTTGTAGAGTTGAACAGCTAGACAGCAGGACATCTTTTTCACTGTTCAAATTCACATTCCAGACATGAATGAATTTGGGTCTTTAGCTGAATCAGAGAACTTCGTTCGGTTCGGTTACTCTTTCAAATAAGCTTTTCTTCGATCTGTGACTATAGGTTATTTCAATAAGTCTCGTAAATAAATGTATGATGTCATGTCTCATATACCGGGTGGAAAGGCACGACGGTCCTTTCCGCAAAAAGGGGATTGTTTAGACTTAGTACTGTATTTCCTCTAAAGAAACTAGGCTCATATTCGTAAGCGTTTCGAAGTTATAGGCAGTTAACTTAATGCAAAATACTGCAAGTGACAATCCTCATTAGGTTCAGTAACATTTTAACAATAACACAAGGGTCAGTGACCTTTATCAATACGTTTATACAATTATGAGTACGTAGTTATGGCAGGGTTATTACTTAGAAGAACATCAATTAATTTTAATATTTTTACTAATTAATCGTAACAAAAAACTAAACATTACGAATCGATTCTCTATCTCTTATACTAACCCCCCTTTGCGGAAAGGATCGTCGCGCCTTTTCACCCGGTATATATTACTGTGTTTCGTACTCTCGTAACTCGTAAAAACGCCAACACAGTTAACTGACCATCCTGTTTTTATATAGAACCTTATTACAATGCACGTAAAGTTCACGGGTGGTCAATAAGCTGTGTTGTCTACTCGTATAGTACGTAGGAACAAAATATGGAGTGTGCTCTGAGAGTGTGGAGTGTGCTGTGAGACTCCGAACTCCCGTGGCGATGTCCGAAGCGCACATACCTAACATAAAAATTATTATCTCCTCTTCTGTTTAATGAACCCATTCTTAAATAAAGGCACTAGCAGAAATGGGTTTCGAAATATATACATACCGTTTTCGTCGTATCTGAATGACAAAATTATTGTTGAGTCCTTGTAACGAAGCCTGACTTCAGTAGGTTGATCTCATGAAAACATTGAAGGTGACTTTTATATACATTTATTCCCCTCATTTTCGAACGATAGGAGCGAAGCGAAAGCTGTTCTATGCTTCAGCTTGGACCGAAAATCGTTTGTATGTCTGGAGGTCCCGCTTTCCTTCTGTTCACCTCTACACGTTGCATTTCTCCACTGATTTTTGTGAAATTTTGTGAGCAAGTTCGTATTTTTTTTTTCCAGTCACTTTTTATTTAATTTAATTTTTATTTATTTGGGGCATCAACAGCATTACAGGAAAATAATACAAAGCTTAATATCTAATAATAAAGCCAGTTATAGATATCCACCGAAATACAGTTAATGGAAAAAGAACGTAAATACAGAGTAATTTAATAAATCGAAACAAAATTAATTTCGTCAGTATATATATATATATATACATATTATAAAGGGTTGTCTATTGTTTGGCCGACATTCATATACTATAATAATCATTTGCCCGAACTTCGCTTGCCCGAATTTCATTTGCCCGAATGTTTCGTTTACCATAATAGTTAATTGACATAGTCTTGTTTACCCGAATATTGGATGTCATAATGATACGATGCCATACGTATTGTTTTCCAGATTATTGTTTGCAATAATATTATTTAATGGAATATTTAAATGCCATACTAAACATGCATTCGGATTCATCTTTGTTAATTTGTTAGATTTTCCGCTATTTTATAAAAAAAATAACCTCGAAGACGAAAGCGGGAGCAAAGCTCCCGCTTCCGTCTTCTAACCTATCCGCGATCCGAGTCGGTTTTGCCACTAAGCCCCTGTTCCCTACTGCCTATGATACACCACTATCTTGGCATTGGGTAATCTCAGAGAAAAGTTTATTTTTACTTATTAGCAAAACCGACCCGGAACCTATCTGAGGTTCGAGGTATATTTTTTTTTCATTTTAGACACTGCAATACGTACCCACATTATTACATATGAATATGAATATTATGGATGTTGTGTTGGATGGCAAATTACATTATGGCATGTGATAGTTATGGATTACAATGTTTATGGAAAATGAGATTATTGATATTGATATTATGGAAAACAAAGATTCTGGCATATATATATTATGGTAAACAATGAGTATGGCATACAAAATTATAGAAAAGAACTTTATGGCAATTGAATATTATGGCAGATAAAATTCGGGCAAATGAAATTCTGGCAAGCAAGAGTATACCATTATAAAGGTATTTATATGTATTTTATTTATTTGTCTCTTGTTGTATTATGTATGTATATCCACTGTGTGTTTATATCTGTAGTTGTCTGCTTTGCCCAAAGGTTGACTGGTAGAGAATGCTTACTGCATTAAGTCCGCCTTTTGTACGACAAATTGTTCTTTTGTGCAATAAAGATTAAATAAATAAATAAATGAAACTATGACATAATCGGTAAATACAAACTATCATGCATGTGTGTGTGTTTATCGAAATTAAAAAAAAACTTGAACAAAGACAGGTTTGCATGTTCTTCACCTCACAAAGCCACTAGTTTATTGGGTCGTAGGTTATACATTGGAAAACTGTAAGAGATTAAACAGTGTTTCTAGATATTGTCATGGCGTGTCTGTCATATCGATTGCACCAATTAACTGGTTAATTAATTTGCAAGGGCACCTAACCTACGTTATGACAATTACATGAAACCATAATTGAAGGGAAGACAGTAGTGAGGAGGGGATGACCGAGATGTGCGATTATGGATTAAGCCAAAGATAAGTCACTGTAATGTATCACGACGTCAAAACATTGGCAGAGAAGCGAACAGAATGGCGATTATTCTTTTTTTTTTTTTTTTTTTTTTTTTTTTTGAACCTGACTGTTGCTATAATAGGACGGACCCAATATAGCGGTCGAACTGCGTGGTTGGAGGGTGGCCTGGGGAAAATCCAGGGGAAGCCTCCGGCACGACCACGCGGGGAAGTTTGTACACTGGAATACTCTAAGAGTTTGCGCTCCAGTGAGATTGGTTGAACGGTATCAACCGAATCTGGGGTGTGAGTGGTATCGAACTACTGGGAGTTTTATCGCTGGTTCGCTAAAACCTAGCCTAGCTGAGAAGAGTCCAGCAAGAAACTCAGCTAGGCCCGACTTGCGTCGGACTGACTCTACCCGGTATGCGGCGGTACCGGGACGGGCGATTATTCCACTGAAAAGGCTCTTAAATATGTATATGATGAGGATGACATAAGTATAGATAATAGAAGTATAGAAGGTAGCCTACAGGTTCAGCCAAGCGGCGGTCGTGGGTTCGAATCCTGGCTCGCACCAATGAGTTTTTCGGAACTTATGTGCGGAATATTTACCGTTAGCTTTTCGGAGAAGGGAAACATCGTGAGGAAACCGATCTAATACCAATAAGGTCTTGTTTCCCCTCTGGGTTGGAAGGTCAGACGGCAGTCGCTTTCGTTAAACTAGTGCCTATGCCAAATCTTGGGATTAGGTGCCAAAGCGGACCCCGGGGTCTTTTAGGGCACAACCGGGAATACCGCTAGGAGGATGATGATGACATATATGGGTATAGGATAGAGGAGCGTTTTTCAAGGATTGAACGTTTTGATTAGATTACAGCGTAATTTACCCTAATACGGACTCTGAAACTTACCTATATCCCAGATTTATTTCCAAAAACTGCCTGGCAGTGTATTATAATGTTTTTATCTTGACAACCTTTCTATCACAAACACATACACATACGTTCGAAATAATCTGGTGTTTCGAGTAATCAAATTGGGCATTCTAGGTTTTAGACATTTCGACACTGTTTATTTTGTGAAAAAGTCAGTAACTAAGTAATTCTTCATTTGCATTAAACAACATGAATTCAACGAGAACACATTAAGTTGCTATAAACATATTCATTAGCCTGTAAAAATTGACAGAGTTAGAGAAAAAATAACGTAATTACACTGCACGTAGAACCGATGGCCGTTGGGGCGGAAAGGTTCTCGAGTGACGACCACGTACCGGAAGGCGCAGCGTGGGTAGACCTCCCATAAGGTGGACAGATGGTAAAGGTCGCGGGAGTCTGCTAGATGCGGGTGGCGCAGGACCGGTCATTGTGGCACTCTTTGGGGGAGGCCTCTGTCCAGCAGTGGACGTCTTTCAGCTGATATGATGATGATGAATTGACCGATCTACATCAAAAGCGAAAGCTTAAGCGCCGACCTCCAATATCCAGCTAACACATTTCCAATACCAGACTAAATGATTTACGCGCCCATAAAAATGTCACTTAAAAGTCTCTCTTTCGCCTTTATTAAATAAACTTAAATTACCTTTCAAGGCAGGTGCCTTAGTCATAATTAATTAACTTTGTTTTAATTCTCAGATAATTTACTACATTTATGTTACTCTGGCACACGTATTATGTAGAGGTTTTTACCGGTATCTAATGTAATACAAATGTTGAGTTACTTCTGCATGATACGGTGCGGTATCAGTGCGGTATTTGTTAGCTGTCAGTATCATGTACAGGTAACATACAGCTATGAATCTATACGGCTACAAGATTCTTGATTGATACCGCGCGCTTACATTTCAATGAGAGCTTCCTGACTGGCGCAAAAGCGGGGCAGTACGAATGCAGTACTGCAAGCATACCACCTCACTTACGCGCAACATAATAATACATCGGCCACATTGCTGCTCATAACACGCTAACGCACCGCAAACGCAACAAAATGTATGAAAAAGTCGTATCGCATACATCACGTCAAGGCTTATGCGCAGCGTCAAGGTCGTCGCCATCTTGTATTGTACAGCATCATCTCGTATCGAAATGTAACTTCACTTGCATACAACTTGACGCTGTACGCGGCGTGCGGTGTCTAGCGGAGACCAATAAGGCCTTTACTGCACTAATATACCTAATACTAACAGCATAACGACATGACAGGGAACCGAGGCGACAACGGTAAGGTCTCTCAGAAGCAGAAAACCTTTTTCACTGTTTCTACAGTCAAATAAGCGTAAGAACAGGGCACGATCATTCAAAATTCAAAGTACACGGCCATCATCGTATCAAACGGAGGTCGGAATCTCAGCCATCCTTTGGCACAAAGGGATACTGTTTTCGAATACCAAAGAGCCCTAACACACAAGATCTATGTATGAACATACAACTTTATGGCTGATCACCGTATAAGTACGTATTCGATTATTTATACTTAAAGTACCTTATACTCGTACGTGTTTCTGTATAACAGGGGTAGTTGAGAACTTCAGTACGTGCGTCGCTATGGTACTTAGGAAAGAACTTCTAACGTTATTGTCTTAATATAACAAGTTATACACAAGTGTTACGACTTATATATGTATAAGTAAAACTAGGCGCATTCCTCACATTTAAGAGCGATATGACACTTATTTACCGCCTTATGAAAATTGTCACCACCGCCGGTAGGTACTCAAATTATGCTCAGAAGTCGAAAAGAGTATTATTGCCATTGAGACTAATATATTGTCACGCCACTGCTCGAAAATGTGCCGAAAGATGGTCAGAGTTCAGACTTTAAAACTGTGGGTAGCTGGAAGTCGCGGGTCGTCAAAACAGGCCTTGTAAGAATTCAAACCGTCCAATAATGTTTTTGCAGTCCAATTGGAACAGCGATTCCACGAACAGCAGCCGCGGCCACCGCGACCCGCACTCATTTGTTTAATATTATGGTCCTAATTTTAATTAATAAATATTTACAATTTCCTACTATTAATAATCACTTTTCATGGGCTCCAACACACAAATTATAGATGTGGGTGCCAAGACCGCCAAACTCAAGTGGGAATGGGCTGGACATGTCTGCCGTATGCATCCGGAAAGATGGGCCAGGATCAGTACGGAATGGACTCCGCATGACGGCCACCAGAGCAGAGGCAGACCAAAAAGGAGATGGCGGGACGATTTGGACGCGTTTCTCTTGGACTGACGGGAGCATGCCAGCAATAGGGCCGAGTGGAAGAAA
Source organism: Epinotia demarniana (assembly GCA_945867215.1). NCBI lineage: Eukaryota > Metazoa > Arthropoda > Insecta > Lepidoptera > Tortricidae > Epinotia > Epinotia demarniana. Next base: position 23,159,781 of record OX244267.1, on the reverse strand, counting down.
AGGGGGGAGGCCTTTGCCCAGCAGTGGGACACCTAAACAAGCTAGGATAAAAAAAAATATCAGTCGACCACCCTCTCTTACGTCATCTCACTCTGATATTATTTATGAATATGGTGTAAATTTCATAGCCAACATCAATACTTAGGCAATGAAATTTCTGTAGTAGTATTACATATTCTCTGATATAGGTAAACTAGCTTCCGCCCGCGACTTCGTCTGCGTGGACAAGGGATAAAAACTATCCTATATTTTAAAAAAGGCTATAAACTGTCTTCGTGCAAAATTTCATCCAAATCGGTTGAGCCGTTGAAGCGTGATTGAGTAACAAACATCCAAACATCTAAATATCTAAACATCCAAACATCCAAACTTTCGCATTTATAATATTAGTAGGATAGTAGGATAAGTAAAGATACGAGTACCTACATAAACGTTTGGCAGGAATTTTTTTTAGAACATTCATTACGATCCAAACAATAATAGAGTAGTCGCGGTATTTCTTGTTTTACGATATTCAAAAATCAAAACCAAAATCAATTATTTATTCCGCAAATAGGCCACAACGGCTCTTACATGTCAAATGGTAATTTACAATAAAAAATAATATTCTTACACAATAATAATTTCGCAGATTAAGGAAACTAAATGTCACGAAGTTAATGAAAACAAAACAAAATTGCAAAATATGACCATTATATTCGATATAAGGTCTATTGACAAGACGTTAATGATTATGAGCAATATAACGTTTTAATGTTTACTTCATCAATATGACGTTGTAGATAAAAGCTGTAGACAAATTACATTGAACGTGCAGTTAATTCATAAAATAGACTACTTACTTGTTAATGTAATGTTCGTACTAATCGTTGTATGGCAAATCACAAACCATGGTATGTTGGTCGTGAAATACTGCTTCTAACGACTCTATTGTTACCTTTCATTTGCTAAAGTTCGAAATCTAAACATATTTCTATTGGAACTTACTCGTATCTTTTTAAGATTTTAATCATATTTTGTAATTAATACTTTATCGTAGTATTTTAATGGTTTACAATCCATGTACACGGTATAACAATGGTATACTATCAATATACAACGTTATACGTTTTCATTTTAAACTGCGGAAACGGACCCAATTATGATTAGATTATTTATCGAACTAACTATCATTCATTTTCGTAATAGCCCGTGTTCCAGTGGCATAGTGTAGCCTTTCATTCGTTCATTCAATTGCCATTTTCCCATTCATTTGGGACCGGTGCAGCATATCTTTTCCCTACATTCGTCTCTGTCATTCCTCATTCAGATACCTACTTTCTATGTATATGTACCTAGAAGTCGTTTTTACTGTCACATAACGTGTCTGGTAGTAGACTACTTGGGTCCGATATGATGAAAAAGGGCTGATTCTGCATTTCTTCATTAGATTTGAATATAAAAGTATAAAAACTCTTATTTCAGGTCATAGACTAATATGGTCTCCCATCCATATGACTAATCGCCCAAATTGCAATGACTATTTTCGTATGGATTCTATCCTCGATTAAAGACATTGCTACTTTATACTTACGAGTATACCTACGCATGCTTTATCTGTGACAATTAACATAACCAAATACGCTAACGTGAATTACAGTTCACAATCAGGTTCACCCACTCTGTTAGAATCGTAAAGCTCGGATTTCAGATGGACAATCATTATGGATTAGATGGTCAATCTGAAACGTATGTTTTTAATTCCAATTTGATGAATTGAATGTCGTACGTATGCTTCTTTCTAATTATGCTGTGTTTAGTGCTTAGCGCTCATAGATGCAAGGGTAAAGTGTGACCCGTTTCAAGTACATTAATAAAAATAATTTGGAAAATAAAGTGTCTTCTATTCTACCCTTAATGCAATACGTAGATCTCACATTGACCTTTTTTATAGAGGTCTGCTGACCTTTCCTTTGTTTATCTCTCATCACTCCATCTTAGACTAGCCGCAACCAATCCCGCACAAAATTTGCACACAAACTCCGCAATTACGTTCGCCTGATAAGATTTAAGAAATCACAACTGAAACCAGACTTGTGTGATATCGTTAATCTTGTGTATGACCGATATTATCCATCAAGGTCTGTTAGCCTTGAAGGGTTAGTTACTTTAGGAGATGTCCAAGATTCAGGCTCAGCCTATTTTGAAGTCTGATGGATAAGATTTGTAAGTATGTGCATTATGCAAACTTACAAAGGCACAAACTTATCTCTTTATAAAATGTGTACGTTATACCCGCTCATTCCCATTCACAGCTGAAAGGCCACATCTGCCGCATGCATCCACAGAGGTGGGCCAAAATAGCCATGGAGTGGGCCACACGATGGGCGGCGACGACGTGGCAGGCCGAGAAGGAGATGGCGTGAGTCTGTATCTGGCATTGTAGATCCCGAACGTACCAACCTATTTGAGTACGGATTTTTCAATCGAATGTGTTATTTGTCAAGATGGTTCTTTAGCTGTGTTTGTTGTACAATCGACGTCAAAAGTATGCATACATACTTCACCTCATTACAAAGCAATAAGGTGCAAAATTGTTAAGAGCGTGCAAACATTTCATTACAACTCGACTTAGTCGCGATCGCCTGCGAGCGGCCATGTTTAGCAACCCACACTACGATGTTACTGTGTGCGTGGGGTTCGGAGTGATGCCGATTGGACCGACCGATCTTGATCATTGTTATACTTTTACTTTATCGTGAACTACGAAATAAAAACCTCATGAGTTTTAAATGTTTTTATTTTATTAAACTTAAGCACACTTAATATTTGTTTTTAAGCAGTAACGCTGCTAAAGAAAATTATAAATTTTTAAATGAAAGGAAAAATTGAAAAATTTAATGCTCCGAGCCTGAACTGATGAAGGAACTGATTGAAGGATTTGGTGCCCGAACCGGATTGTTCCGATAGCTCAGTTGGTAGTAGCGACGGGCCATGAATGCCTGTGGTCGCCGGTTCGAATCCGGCTCGGAGCATTAAATTTTTCAATTTTTCCTTTCATTTAAAAATTTTTAAGCACACTTATTTACGTACAAATTGTGGGCAGTGCAAGAAACAAAAAAAAAATTACATTACGGTATTACTATATACAACATATTTACACAAATTCATATACATCAGACCTCTCTCAGACCACTGTTTAATGTAGGTACACTACCAATTAAATTTTAACTTACAGTGTCCAAATCTTCAGTAAGCAGGAATTTTATTAGTTGTACGTGTACGCGTTTGGAGATCGCCTATTAATGATGAATAAATATCCTGTCAACAAAACAATATTGTTCATAAATAAGATTGTAATGTCATCAAATATCAATAAATTAAAAATATACTGAAAACATTACATCTGGCATGTTATTTTCCAAAAGAGGGCTTTTTGGAGTTTCTTGATTATCTTGTCCTTGTCCTTGAATATCCTTTGTTTTGGCAGTATCCCATATAGAATCCTAAAATAAATAAAAAAACATAATTCATAGGATACAGAGGTTTCGCTATTTGGAACATTCTGTTATATACATACACTGACCATCTCATTATCAACATAATCAATTGATCCATCCTCCATTAAATTTGTTGATTTTTCACATTTTTTTTTCTGTCTGTGAATAAAGATTATCATTACCACAAAAAGTAATTGCCAAAACCATTGGTTTCTCTTGAAAAGTACATGTCCTAAGTTTCATAACCGGAGGTTTAAATACATATAACGTCTTCCATGAAGCTACGGTAGCCTAGCGGTTCAGGCATGCGGCTGTCAAACAACGGTCGTGAGTTCGAATCCCGGCTCGTACCAATGAGTTTTGATAGTTACCGTTAGCTTTACGGTGAAAGAAAAACATCATGACGAAACCTGCATACATCCACGAAGAAATTCAAAGGTGTATGTGAAGTCTCCAACCCGCACCGGGCCCGCGTGAAGACTATTGGCCGTTCCATCTCATCCACGAGAGGAGGCCTGTGCCCAGCAGTGGGACGTTATATAGGCTGATTTATTATTGGTTCGCTAAAACCTAGCCTAGCTGAGAAGAGTCCAGCAAGAAACTCAGCTAGGCCCGACTTGCGTCGGACTGACTCTACCCGGTATGCGGCGGTACCGGGACGAAAGCGGACTGTATGTGTCTGTGTTGTCTCGCGGTGGACGTCCCCGCCGGCGGGAACGCTGAAGTGTACGCGATGTGTTGGACGCCGAAAGCGCAGCGTTCCATCTTTCGATGGACGCTGTGATTTCGTCGTCCGGGTCCGTGAGTGTGTGCCTAGGACGCCGGACCGTGCGGCGAATTGAACGACGTTTACGCGCGCGGTTATATAGTGGTTTAAAAAAAATGGGCTAAATTAACTGGGTCACCCATAAGCATTAAAAAAAATCACATCATATTAAACAAGGCCCGTAGCTTTATAATAAAATGTTATATTTCCAAAATATCATCATATACGTGAATAAAAAAATGTTTAACCTAACCGAGTTAGACATTTTGTAGTATCATTTTTTTATAGGAAAAACAAATGTTTAGAACTAGTGCGTCTACTATGTACTAAAAGACTATATATCATATTGTAAAAGGCAAAGATTAATACGTTTTTGAAAGTTAAATATGGAAATATTCTACCTAAAAGATAGCTCTAACGCGTATTTTTGGAAAACACTCCGACGAAAACCTGGTTGTTTTCAATAACCGTATATAGAATTAGAATTACACTCTACTATGGTCTAGAATAAGAGTGTATCTATACAAAACAGAAGTTTACTTTAACAATGTAATCATCGAAACGAAAATATGGCCTGTGAAAAAGCCTTACGTTAGCTAAAATACGAACTTTTTGTTCGCACCCTCTTTAGGAATGTTCTAATTTAGTTATTTATTGACTCGTAGTTACACATGGCATAATTTGTAACATCTACTTTTAAGAGAGGTAGGGCACAGCGTAATGTCATCACGCTTGAATCTGGAGCAGCCCGACTGGGGGAGTACCTCCGCCTTACAGAAGACCACAGCCATAATAGCACTGCTGCCTATTCCGTAGGTATTGTAGTGTTGTGTGCCTGATGGCGAGTAAGGTTCCCAGAGCTCCATCCTTAAAAGCCGGCAACGCACTCACAACACCTCTGGTGTTGCAGGTGTCCATGGGCAGCGGTAATCGCTTACCATCAGATGATCCGTCTGCTCGTTTGCCTTCTATAACATAAAAAAAAACATCGTCACAGCCCATGGTCACCGCAGCCCGAAATGCTGCTATAACTAATCGAATTTCGCCCCTGAAGTGACATTCCTGAACGCCCATTCGAATCGATTTGAACACGAAATAAAAATTTGATAGCCTAGATTTATCTATAATCAATTTATCTATTCCTAATATCTATTTTCAATTCTGATTCCTTGAGATTCTGGAAACGATTGTCATAAAAACGTTATTCACTATGACTTTATATGTAGCGTGAATAATTTTAAGGCTTGAAGTAGGAAATATGAAACAATGAAAATGAAATATGACGTAAAGCTCTGTGATGCGCTTTGACGCCTGACACTACGAGAGAGTG